>OX637652.1:5514357-6220138 GCA_951802225.1 Euspilapteryx auroguttella
AAACGAAATTAACGTCACTACAAACGAAAATAAGTTACTACAAACGAATTTAACCTCACTACAAACGAAAATAGGTAACTACAAACGAAATTAACCTCACTACAAACGAAAGTAAGTTACTACAAACGATTTAAAGCTCACTACAAACGAAAATAAGTTACTACAAACGAATTTAACGTCACTACAAACGAAAATAAGTTACTACAAACGAATTTAACCTCACTACAAACGAAAGTAAGTTACTACAAACGATTTAAAGCTCACTACAAACGAAAATAGGTAACTACAAACGAAATTAACGTCACTACAAACGAAAGTAAGTTACTTCAAACGAATTTAACGTCACTACAAACGAAAATCAGTTACTACAAACGAAATTATCTTCACTACAAACGAAAGTAAGTTACTACAAACGATTTA
This sequence comes from Euspilapteryx auroguttella, assembly GCA_951802225.1. NCBI lineage: Eukaryota > Metazoa > Arthropoda > Insecta > Lepidoptera > Gracillariidae > Euspilapteryx > Euspilapteryx auroguttella. The sequence goes on from OX637652.1 coordinate 5,514,778, forward strand.
AAGCTCACTACAAACGAAAATAAGTTACTACAAACGAATTTAGCCTCACTACAAACGAAAGTAAGTTACTACAAACGATTTAAAGCTCACTACAAACGAAAATAGGTAACTACAAACGAATTAACCTCACTACAAACGAAATTAAGTTACTACAAACGATTTAAAGCTCACAACAAACGAAAATAGGTAACTACAAACGAAATTAACGTCACTACAAACGAAAGTAAGTTACTTCAAACGAATTTAACGTCACTACAAACGAAAATCAGTTACTACAAACGAAATTATCTTCACTACAAACGAAAGTAAGTTACTACAAACGATTTAAAGCTCACTACAAACGAAAATAAGTTACTACAAACGAATTTAACCTCACTACAAACGATAGTAAGTTACTACAAACGATTTAAAGCTCACTACAAACGAAAATAAGTTACTACAAACGAATTTAACCTCACTACAAACGATAGTAAGTTACTACAAACGATTTAAAGCTCACTACAAACGAAAATAAGTTACTACAAACGAATTTTACCTCACTAAAAACGAAAATAAGTTACTACAAACGAATTTCACCTCTCTACAAACGAAAGTAAGTTACTACAACCGATTTAAAGCTCACTACAAACGAAAATAAGTTACTACAAACGAATTTAACTTCACTACAAACGAAAGTAAGTTACTACAAACGATTTAAAGCTCACTTCAAACGAAAATAGGTAACTACAAACGAAATTAACCTCACTACAAACGAAAGTAAGTTACTACAAACGATTTAAAGCTCACTACAAACGAAAATAGGTAACTACAAACGAAATTAACGTCACTACAAACGAAAGTAAGTTACTTCAAACGAATTTAACGTCACTACAAACGAAAATCAGTTACTACAAACGAAATTATCTTCACTACAAACGAAAGTAAGTTACTACAAACGATTTAAAGCTCACTACAAACGAAAATAAGTTACTACAAACGAATTTAACCTCACTACAAACGATAGTAAGTTACTACAAACGATTTAAAGCTCACTACAAACGAAAATAAGTTACTACAAACGAATTTAACCTCACTACAAACGAAAATAAGTTACTACAAACGATTTAAAGCACACTACAAACGAAAATAAGTTACTACAAACGAATTTTACCTCACTACAAACGAAAATAAGTTACTACAAACGAATTTTACCTCACTACAAACGAAAGTAAGTTACTACAAACAATTTAAAGCTCACTACAAACGAAAATATGTTACTACAAACGAATTTAACCTCACTACAAACGAAAGTAAGTTACTACAAACGATTTAAAGCTCACTACAAACGAAAATAGGTAACTACAAACGAAATTAACCTCACTACAAACGAAAGTAAGTTACTACAAACGATTTAAAGCTCACTACAAACGAAAATAGGTAACTACAAACGAAATTAACGTCACTACAAACGAAAGTAAGTTACTTTAAACGAATTTAACGTCACTACAAACGAAAATCAGTTACTACAAACGAAATTATCTTCACTACAAACGAAAGTAAGTTACTACAAACGATTTAAAGCTCACTACAAACGAAAATAAGTTACTACAAACGAATTTAACCTCACTACAAACGAAAGTAAGTTACTTCAAACGAATTTAACGTCACTACAAACGAAAATCAGTTACTACAAACGAAATTATCTTCACTACAAACGAAAGTAAGTTACTACAAACGATTTAAAGCTCACTACAAACGAAAATAAGTTACTACAAACGAATTTAACCTCACTACAAACGATAGTAAGTTACTACAAACGATTTAAAGCTCACTACAAACGAAAATAAGTTACTACAAACGAATTTAACCTCACTACAAACGAAAGTAAGTTACTACAAACGATTTAAAGCTCACTACAAACGAAAGTAGGTAACTACAAACGAAATTAACCTCACTACAAACGAAAGTAAGTTACTACAAACGATTTAAAGCTCACTACAAACGAAAGTAAGTTACTACAAACGAATTTAACCTCACTACAAACGAAAATAAGTTACTACAAACGAATTTAACGTCACTACAAACGAAAATAAGTTACTACAAACGAATTTAACCTCACTACAAACGAAAGTAATTTACTACAAACAATTTAAAGCTCACTACAAACGAAAATAAGTTACTACAAACGAATTTAACCTCACTACAAACGAAAGTAAGTTACTACAAACGATTTAAAGCTCACTACAAACGAAAATAGGTAACTACAAACGAAATTAACCTCACTACAAACGAAAGTAAGTTACTACAAACGATTTAAAGCTCACTACAAACGAAAATAGGTAACTACAAACGAAATTAACGTCACTACAAACGAAAATAAGTTACTACAAACGAAATTAACCTCACTACAAACGAAAGTAAGTTACTACAAACGATTTAAAGCTCACTACAAACGAAAGTAAGTTACTACAAACGATTTAAAGCTCACTACAAACGAAAGTAAGTTACTACAAACGAATTTAACCTCACTACAAACGAAAATAAGTTACTACAAACGAATTTTACCTCACTACAAACGAAAATAAGTTACTACAAACGATTTAAAGCTCACTACAAACGAAAGTAAGTTACTACAAACGAATTAAAGCTCACTACAAACGAAAATAAGTTACTACAAACGAATTTTACCTCACTACAAACGAAAATAAGTTACTACAAACGAATTTAACGTCACTACAAACGAAAATAAGTTACTACAAACGAATTTAACCTCACTACAAACGAAAGTAAGTTACTAAAAACGATTTAAAGCTCACTACAAACGAAAATAGGTAACTACAAACGAAATTAACCTCACTACAAACGAAAGTAAGTTACTACAAACGATTTAAAGCTCACTACAAACGAAAATAGGTAACTACAAACGAAATTAACGTCACTACAAACGAAAATAAGTTACTACAAACGATTTAAAGCTCACTACAAACGAAAGTAAGTTACTACAAACGAATTTAACCTCACTACAAACGAAAATAAGTTACTACAAACGAATTTTACCTCACTACAAACGAAAATAAGTTACTACAAACGATTTAAAGCTCACTACAAACGAAAGTAAGTTACTACAAACGAATTAAAGCTCACTACAAACGAAAATAGGTAACTACAAACGAAATTAACGTCACTACAAACGAAAGTAAGTTGCTTCAAACGAATTTAACGTCACTACAAACGAAAATCAGTTACTACAAACGAAATTATCTTCACTACAAACGAAAGTAAGTTACTACAAACGATTTAAAGCTCACTACAAACGAAAATAAGTTACTACAAACGAATTTAACCTCACTACAAACGAAAATAAGGTTACTACAAACGAATTTTACCTCACTACAAACGAAAATAAGTTACTACAAACGAATTTTACCTCACTACAAACGAAAGTAAGTTACTACAAACGATTTAAAGCTCACTACAAACGAAAATAAGTTACTACAAACGAATTTAACCTCACTACAAACGAAAGTAAGTTACTACAAACGATTTAAAGCTCATTACAAACGAAAATAGGTAACTACAAACGAAATTAACCTCACTACAAACGAAAGTAAGTTACTACAAACGATTTAAAGCTCACTACAAACGAAAATAAGTTACTACAAACGAATTTAACCTCACTACAAACGAAAGTAAGTTACTACAAACGATTTAAAGCTCACTACAAACGAAAATAGGTAACTACAAACGAAATTAACCTCACTACAAACGAAAGTAAGTTACTACAAACGATTTAAAGCTCACTACAAACGAAAATAGGTAACTACAAACGAAATTAACGTCACTACAAACGAAAGTAAGTTACTACAAACGATTTAAAGCTCACTACAAACGAAAATAAGTTACTACAAACGAATTTAACCTCACTACAAACGAAAGTAAGTTACTACAAACGATTTAAAGCTCACTACAAACGAAAATAGGTAACTACAAACGAAATTAACGTCACTACAAACGAAAGTAAGTTACTACAAACGAATTGAACGTCACTACAAACAAAATTTACTTTACTTCAAACGAAAAACTTTTTTTTTAATTTTTTTTAAGATACTACAAACGAAAAGAAAATCACTACAATCAACTACGTCCTATAAGGTATTAGAATCGAAAAAAAAAAAAAAAAAAAAGTTTGTCGGGTGCCAGGTTCACAAAAAAAATTTTTTTTTTTCAACTACAAACGAAATGATTTTCACTACAATCAACTACTAACGATTCTTTTCATGAATCGAAGACAAAATTTGAATTTCCGTAAATCGGGGGGACGCGATTTTTTCAAAGTGCTATAATTTTTTTTCTGTCCAACTACAAAAAAAAAAATTTTTACTACAATCAACTACAAACGTTTATCTATGGGAATAAAGGTATAATAACAAAATTTCTCAATCTCGGGTGCCAAGTTCACATAGCCCACAAATGTCGTGTAGTTGAGTGCAATACCGTAAAATTAAGTCATGCTCGGCTGCGGCTGCGCCGGGGCACCGGCAGCTGGTAGTTGCTATAGTGTGTTATGTTTTGCAACTCACAACGGAATTAAATAAAATCCCACTCGAAACCATACTATTAGGTATGTAGTTACCAGCGCTTTATGTTGCGCGGTCCAGTACCTACCAGTCAGTAAGCAGAATTAATCATTGTGTGTGACAATCGTTACGGACATTGACCGCGACGCGCCTGGTTCTGAACGCTTAAACCACAACGAAGCTTCTTGCATTTGTAGATATAAGAATAAATCTCATTCTTCTAATAATGCAGTCTTCGTGCTAAAACACTTTGATGGCACAACGGTATATAATTTGCATAATGATGAACGTCATTCCTCTTTAAATCCGAGATTCAGACCTGAGCAGAAACAAGTTGCACCGTGAAGACACGACTTAGTAATAAAAAAAATATTTAGGTTGTTAAATTGAAAATTACTGCTGCCTGGAATATAAAACAGAAATAATGCGGTAAGTTTAGTTTGGAAAATAGCTAATAATTTAGTGGCGTATACCTAATGAGAACAATGGGTATGTATGGGAAGTTTATTTGTAGTTTTATGTATCGAAGTTTATTGATATCTGAAGAATTCACCAGCCGCGTCTCCTCAATCGATAAAGCCAATGTCGCTTATTGTTTCCTTCGTTCATTCTTGCACACGCTTTCAACGATTAGCTGTTTTCCGTTAGTCGACGTCGAGGCCAATTACAGTTTTCAATAGACTGTTGACTTGGCTATTAACGAAAATGCTAGCTAGTTGTACAGTAGCCGAGGACCACCTGCGAGAAAGCGTGCTGGAGCGGCTGCAATTACAATTTGCTTGATGACAAACAACCGCAAGAACACAATCGCCAGACTTTTCGTTCACAATGATGTGCCGTTTTGGTTGTTGTTTCTGTTTCGCAGCGCAACTTTACTTAAGTTGTTTAATCTATAGTTTCACTTTCTTGTGAATCTTACGTCAGAATGGCTTATCATAATTATGTTTAAGGTTTGAATGCGCCATTTCCATTTCTTTCTCTTTATTAAAAATCCAAACCCACGTCGCATATCTTTAAAATCAACGTTTTTTTTTCGCAGTTTACAAAAACAACTTTAATATTTTTCTACTTTAGTACGAAAGGGAAATCATGTCTTGTAAGATTTTCCTCCAACCTGCATTATTCCCTTTTGTGTTCAGTTTATTGGTTACATATTGAATTATGTAAGTAAGATCGAATACTACAAAAATACCAGTTTGGCTTTTCAATAACGTTTTGCCCCCGAGGTCAAGTTCCAGGTTTGCAGTTGCGTAAGATGCAAAGCTTTACAGAAACAAATAATATTTTGTTTGTTTACTTCGAAGTAGTGAATACATACAAATACATACCCTATTTAATGAATAATACACGGTTTTACGAGAAAGTTCAAGCAAAAAAACACATTATTTTGAACCAAAAGCATTTTTTTTATTTTAGACATCCAGGTCCATGACATGAAGTGCATTACATTAAAGCAACCTAAATGTGGATGTGGATTTTCTCAATATTTATGTACTTATTTAAAACTTTAAATGCCCTCTTTGAAAGTTCATGTGGCATAGCATAATATTTGTGATGTAAATGATAACTGTTTACGTGCGAGCTACTATTTGTGACCGTCTTAATATTAACACCACAATGATTCTATATGATGCAATGCAATTCTATGACCCAATATATTGTTAACAAAAGAATTGTGTTTTACTCATATGTTTCACAACGTGAAGTTCTTGCACAGTCATTGTAAAAGGTTTTAAACTTGACCACACTCTGGCATATTCGACTATAAACAAAACATCAAAGGACAATAATAAAACTTATAAAAACTAGCGAACGAGTCGTATAGGCTAAACAGGGTTTAATTTTTTTTTTGTTTATAATAATAAACTAGTCGACCCGGCGAACTTTGTACTGCCTAACCTATTACTGGATTAGATAGATAAAAATATTTATTATTGTTTTAACGTTGGTTCCGAAACCACGTGTTTTGTTAGCGGGCTTTAAAACAATAATCAAATAAACTTATAATAACCGTACAACGTTGCCGGGCTTTAAGCCCACCCTTAGCTAATTTGTGAACTTGACATTGGCAAAATACTCCACTGAAGTGGAGTCAAGTCCATTAAATTAAAATAATAATAATAATTTAACCTTTTACTATTTTGTGCATATATCAATATATATAAAACTCTTCCGTTACTGACTGACTGACTGACTGACAGACAACGCAGAGCCGAAACTACTGGGCGTACAAAGCTGAAATTTGGCATGTAGGTTCCTTAGGGAGTGTAGGTGAGCACTAAGAAAGGATTTCCCGAAATTCCTACGGGAACGGGATTTTTTTTTTGTGTTTATGAGAAATCTGCGCGGGAAATACCGCGGGGCAGCCTCTAGTTATACTTATAAACCTTTCTCTTGAATCACTCTGACTTAAAAAAAACTGCATCAAAATCCGGGAAGCGACTTTGTTTTATACTATATATTGATTATTAACATATACAAAAAGAAAAGTAAGTTGTCGATATTTCCGCTGTCACTTAAATTCAAGTTAGTAATATTTAAGGATTTGCGTTTAACTTTTGTGGTTTAACTTTCCTTAATGAGGGGCTTCATTTAATTCTTAAAAAAACAAACTACTCGATTTTTTGAAACTTGTTGCAAAAATATTGCATTATTTTGATAGCTTGCTTCAAAGAAACGTGACTAACTGACCAAGCGTCGTTTCGTGGGCTAATTACCACTTAGCATCAATAGAAAAAAAAAACAGGAAACTTATTTCATTGGACCGTAGGCCCAGCCTGCGTGCAAATAATAATAGGAACAGACAACTATTACGACCAGTCTAAAACTTTTGTAAAAAATGTGAAAATTACTAGTTGGTAGATATCTGCGGATTGCGGATTGTTAACTTTTTGTACAAGACAAAAAACATTGTATGTACAATGAAATGATAAATAGAATTAAAAAATACTCAGATAGCACGCCCAAGGTTAGCTTAGTAAAATTAATAATTTGACAAGAATTGTTAATTGGATGTTAATATTTTAATAAAAAACAAATTTACTAATTTTTTATGTTATACTATTTAATTCAAAGCAAACCGTTTAGGTAACGTGTATTGCAAAAACTATTAGATTTCTCACAAAAAATTCACTGAACTACTTTGTCTGTAAACGTGACATGATGATATGCCAGCACCGGCGTGGCGGCGCCAGTAATCACTTGCTTTGACAAAGAAACGAGAAACAATGTGCAACGTGATCCGATCAACCGGAGAGAGAAAACTCTCCACCGCGGGAGCTGTTTAATATTATCGAGTCTTGCCTGCTCTTGAACGTATTACCCATAATATATTCACTTTTTAAAATTGAGTCGAACATTAATATACTTTTTTAAGATGCACTGGCTAATCGCGAATTGAAACAAGTTCGCTTACTTTTAAAACAACTTCCAATATTAAACATTTAATGAGTTTAAGAAGTTATGAAGAAATAAATTGTTTAATAGAGAAATAGAGCTATATATCTAGTAGTATAGTCGCACATAAAGTTCTTATTATGAATACGAAAGCCTATCTTCTTGTTCTGTTTTGACGGCTAGTTAGCGGGTTAGGCTTCAAACGCACAGGCGGATTTTTATCCGCGCGGTAACAAACCGCGCGGATAAAAATCCGCTGTTGCGGTTTTATTTCCGCGCGGTTGGAAAGGTTGTTATTTCATTTTCAACCTTATTCATAGGCCACGAAGGTACAGGAAAATTTTTAGCCGCGCGGAAATAAAACCGCGACAGCGGATTTTTAACCGCGCGGTTTTTTATCCGCTGGTGCGCACACTTCCATAGGATTCAGTATGTTACATAAAATCCGCGCGGCAAAAAACCGCCTGTGCGTTCGTAGCCTAAGGCTTCAAACGCACAGGCGGATTTTTATCCGCGCGGTAACAAACCGCGCGGATAAAAATCCGCTGTTGCGGTTTTATTTCCGCGCGGTTGGAAAGGTTGTTATTTCATTTTCAACCTTATTCATAGGCCACGAAGGTACAGGCGAATTTTTAGCCGCGCGAAAATAAAACCGCGACAGCGGATTTTTAACCGCGCGGTTTTTTATCCGCTGGTGCGCACACTTCCATAGGATTCAGTATGTTACATAAAATGCGCGCGGCAAGAAACCGCCTGTGCGTTCGTAGCCTAAACTGATCCCGGTGAATAACTTACCCCATCCACACATGGGTATGGTACGTAGATTATATTATAAGGCTATTCTGTGCTTGTTCCTAAACATGAAAATGTACATAATGAACCCACACTTCAATTACACTCAACCAGTCGAATTGGCCTTCCATTGATAGAAGATGCCGTTGGCGATGTAACACCCAAGATGGCTGCGGGAGCGTGATAGTTCACGCACTCATACATCAATATAGGAACAGGAATACACACAGTGAGTAATCCAAGGTGATTGCATTATGTGAAGTTAATTAGAGAATTACCTACAGGTTTCGTGGGTTGCAACGACCGTTTATAGTTACATTTAGTTAGAGGATGATTGTTTCATTTGAAGGGACGTGGGATGGCAAATTGATTGTTGCACCCACAAGACAATTCACCAAAGACCAGTGTTGCCACCTTAGTGGATTTTCCACTAAATCTGGTGGTTTGGAACCCCCATTTAGTGGCCATTTTTTGCGTTTAGTGGCTAGTGGATTTTTTTAGTGGAAAAATTAGACCAAGAACTGTTGTAGTTTTTGAATAAATTGGAATTGCGGTATGCTGTTACAAAGCGTATGAACTAAAGATGTTTTAGATAATTTAGTAGAATTACAACATTTATCCTTTTTTTTTCAATTGAATACAAAGTCGATGTATTTTTTTTTTTATATTTTTGTCCATACTTCGAGGACCCTTAGTTTTCTTTGTAGCTGTCTTGATCACCTGATTATAGTGTTTAAAGAAGATAGTTTAAGATCTAGATTGCAATAAAATTTTAAGGTTGCGAATTGGTTGATTTTTAGAAAAAGGTCGTCCCTCTCGGTATGGCGCAAAATTAAAAAAAAAATCGCGTTTTTTACAATGTGGGAGATGGTTTCTTATTTCTGACTTAAGCGAATTCATTAAAACTTTATTAAATTAATACTTTCGCCAGAATAAATAAAAAACGCGATTTTTTTTTAATTTCGCGCCATACCGAGAGGGACCACGTTAAAGTTTCAAGTTCAAGTTAGGGCTCAAGTCTTAAAAATTTAACATTAAAAAATCCTTAAAAAATAAAAGGGCCCAGGGAGGCAAATTTCGTAACTAAAAACGATTGACTCGTAATTTTATTGTCTTGTTCTTTTTGGCGACTTCGTTAACCATTGCTGTTTTCTTTGGGCGTGAAACAGAAATCACATTTGTTACACAATCAATTACGAGTCGATCGTTTTTAGTTAAGAAATTTGCCTCCCAGGTCATCTATTTGGGGTAGAACGCATAGCAAAGGGTCACCACTGTCCCCTATTTACGTATGTCCACTCATCTGTCATGCACCCTAGTGGAAATTTTAGTGGTTTTCAGAGGGGGACATATTTTTGTTAGTGGTTTTCTGGTGGTTTGAGGAGCCTTATCTGGTGGATTGCTATTTCAACCGTTGGCAACACTGCCAAAGACACTGAATTTGTTTTTACATTAAATTACTCAGTAAGTGACTATGCATTACTCTGACTGTGTAACGACGGTACATTAAAACTTATAAAAACGCAATTTCACTGGCAGGTTTTATTGTAGCAACTAAGCGTACTAACACTTATGAATAATTGTTAACGTATTAATAGGTTCGCGAACCAAGGTAGTGATTATATCTATTTACCGCGTTCTAGCCGCCGAGCAATGAAACTGGGCTAATGAAATGAATGATAGGGTTCCGACAGGCCTCATATTCATATCTAGACCTAAACAGAAAGCGTATTAAGCAAATGATATTTGCAATTTAACCATACATTATTTATTATACCTCTATATATATCTCCTATCTATATATTCCTCTATATCTTTAATATCAAAATGAAAAAAAAAAATGTATTAAAAAAACATGCGTTATTGTAGATCATCCTGAATCCTGATGTGAAATGTTTACAAATATTGACTAAAAAATATTGATAACAATATAATTTTTGCCACTGTTTTGCACTATCTATTATTCACACCAAAAACTCATCATCATTACGAACTCGGTGTACAATAACAATGATGAAATGACTTCAACTTACAACAATTATATTTACATTAGTAAACGTCAAACAAATTAAGACGCGATATTTTCACTGGTAGAACAATAGTCACTGTAATGAATAACTATAGCAAAATATTTTCATTATGAAATAAATTATTGCCTTATTTTAATTTAATAAAAACTAAAAACCAATGTTTTTAAATAAAACTAACAATAAATCCTAGCATGATATATTTTAATATGTAGAACAAAAAAAAACACAAATTGAGATTTAAAGATTCTAAACACAAATACTACTCACCGTAGTGAGTATGAGTTTATTTTAGAACAAGTGGTAGCTGAATTTGAATAACGCCATAATTCGAGGTCAGCGTAACAGGGCAAGTTTTAAACATCGGGTATGGAGTGAAGAAGGCTAATCAAGATGGATTAACGAATTTAAATGTAAATCTAGATGATTGCACCAAAAAAATACACTTTAGGCATACTTTTAATTACACATGCATCGTGCGCGTTAGCGAGTTTTGGGAAACAAATAGCCTTTATGGCAATGATGTTCTAAATGTTATATTGCGTTATAGTTTGACAAAGCGTCTCTAGAATAATTGTTAAGGCGGTAACTCACGGTATGGCGCGAAATTCAATTTTTTTCACGTTTTTTAATTATTTTGGCGAAAGTATTCATTTTTAATAATGTTCAAATTCAAGGAACTTGTTTTTTGGCCTTTTCCCTTAGACACAAAATCTGTAGGTCTGTCTTCCAAAAACGTTGTATTGCAATGTGAGAGATGGTTTTTTACATACGCGAATTCATTTAAACTTTATTAAAAATGTATAACTTGAATTTCGCGCCATAGCGAGAGTTACCACCTTAAGTTATGATGGTGTAGGAAATTATTAAATCCAAATCGCCGGAAAGTATAGAATGGCAGTCGATCATGTTTAATTATCTTTATTAGCTCATAACTTAATCATTTCTTACGTTGACCTGGTGACAGTATGGTTGAGCGTAGCGTCGTAGTGCGGAAATGAACAGGAGTTTATATTGATTTTTTTATGTAATTGGGATAGAAACTTAAACTTCGATATTTAGTTTTTACAAATACCAACCTGAATTTAATCATGTGAAATGCTGTTAAGAGCCAGTTTACAGCGATGCTAGCGCCATTCCCGAAAAATATTAATAACTTCTAAACTAAGGCAAATTAAAAAATCGGGCACAGTATGACACTAGATAATGTAGCCTAGTATTTTAAGGGCACGATTGTATAGCTTTTAGGTTAAAGACTAAAGAAAGCTACAGAGTGTTGCTAAAAGTGGCCACTTTTAGTATCAATCAATATATATAAAACTCTTCCGTTATTGACTGACTGACTGACAGACAGACAACGTAGAGCCGAAACTACTGGGCGTAGAAAGCTGAAAATTGGCACGTGGGTTCCTTGGAGAGTGTAGGTGAGCACTAAGAAGGGATTTCCCGAAATTCCCACGGGAACGGAAAAAAACGGGATTTTGGTGTTTATGAGAAATCTGCGCGGATGAAACCGCGGGGCAGCCTCTAGTCTGTTTATAATTTTGTTCTTTTAAGTTAGGACTACTTTACCGGGCTCAAAAAATACTAATCAAGATTATCTAGTGTGCCACATTTTGATATTTGCCTTAGTTTAGAAAATATTTTTTTTTTTTTCGAGAATGGCGCTAGCATCGCGGTAAACTGGCTCTTAAACATTAGTAACTGTAAGAGCATACTAAACTTTTACATATTACGATAATTATAAATGGTGATTATATTATGTATGCTGTTGAGTTTTCTTTGAACTGCCCGCCGATTTATTCCAAGATAGTGATAGGCTAAATAGGCTAGGCAACAAGAAGATAAAAGTAATTTTGATTCATTTTGAGAAATTGTATTTCTAGGAGAAGTTGTATTTCTAGGGTAGGCTCTTCCGTTACTGACTGACTGACAGACAACGCAGAGCCTAAACTACTGGGCGTAGCGGGCTGAAATTTTGCAGGTGGGTTCTTTGGGGAGTGTAGGGGAGCACTAAGGAATGAATTCCCATGGGAACGGTTTTTTTTTTTGTGTTTATGACAAATCTAATAAATATAATAAATAATAAATAAAATAAATAAAAATCTACGCGAGTGAAACCGTTGGGCTGCCTCTAGTTTACTATAACTAGGTACCTTCTAATAAAAACTTGCAATCGTTTTCACGTTTCTGAAGCGCGATAAATTAAATTAACAGCATCAAATGGATTGACCAATAAATTCGGTCTACCGAGGTAAGATCACATTGTTTTTGACTTGTTTGATTGTGATTTATCCGTAACAGCGATTACTTAACACTCTTTCACTGATTCTGTTTGTTGTTTGTGCGTGAGTAGTACGTTTCGAACGTAATAATTTAGATGTTGATTTTAAATAAATTACAGAAATACAGGAGTTAATGTAAAAGTCAGTAAAGGGTAGTTCACCACAATTGGCCTGCGAAGGCGCATGCTTGCGAAACGAGCCGCAAGTGCTGCGTCGCGCTACGTTGAACCCGGATCCAGCGCACGTTAACATGGCGAATTAGGATGTTGAATATATATAGCAAGTGGTTTATGTTTACGCACCAACCGTGCCTGCAAAGCAGGTCGCCACGCAGACTCAATAAAACAAGAGTAGTTCGGCCACTTCTGAAATAAAATTCGGAAAGCAATGTTGTAGCGTCATACAAAGTTAAATTTGTTTATTAATTCATCCAAAATGTGATAGATCATCATTATGCTGCGAAATCACGAATATTAATTGTGCGAGAAGCGAAAAAAATTTTTTTCATTTAGACTTTAATTTCCTGTCAATAGTGGTGCAAAGTCATTAGAATAACACTGTGCCAACACAATAATGAAATCAGGAAACTGTTGGAAGTGTTATGTAGACATTTTAACTTTCCAATACATGAAAAGTGAATGGAAGGAAGCTGATTGGTAAAGATCAGTGCATCTGTTGCAGTGAATCATCGGTTCATTACACGGGCGGGCGCAGAAAACCCCGTAATCTCTACTTAACTACTTTTATACTTCAAAAGCAATTGATATAATTAATGTCAGAAGGAGCAGCTTCTGTATCTGGTTTGACGAGGTTACAAGTGATCTCGATTTGAATCTACGAGAACTGAAGATAATTATTATAAGTCAGACAAAGGAAGTTTCCACCAGATGGTCAGACCAGACGACCGTCTGAAGGTTCAATATCTATAAGATCAATAGAAAAGCTCTTTCAATGAAAGTTTTGTTAAGAAATACGTCATTTATGAAGTATTAAATCTGTTCTCTGTATATGTAATCATCTTCATAACAGCAGCAGTCTGCGGTAACTGGTATCCAAAAATTTCATCAAACAGATTTTCTCAACACATACAACATTCGCATTGGCCAAATTTAAAACTAGGTTGCTTTGCAATGCAATGGGTGTGCAGTTGATCTTGAGTTCACACCGCGTCCCAGACTGCCCGTGTGGGCGGAAACAATGGTGGCAATGAATCATCACGCACGAATAGAGCTAGATAGGTCGCTGATCCCGTGATTAAAAATAGACGTGGTAGGCATTAATTTTTTAAATATAAACATAGATCTTTCGGATTACGTGGGTGTACACAATGTAGGTCAGATGATTAGTGTTATTATAATAATATATTCTGAACTATTGACAAACACATTTATTGTTTTCAAAAATTTGTTTAAAAAAAAACACGACACAACAGCATTGTTATAGCTACGCTTCTATTCAGGAATGATTTTTAATTAAGTCTTTTACGGCCTGGTACAGCACATCTAAGACGAAAGAGCAAGAATATAAATAACAGATCTCGTAAGGAAGGAAACCCATGATCGTTCAAAAATAGATTTTACTCAAACATTATGTTAAGTAATGTCTCTCGACAGATTTTAACGTATGCAATTGAACGCTTCCTAATAAAGAATAGAAAGTTAGAAGTCAAAAACATTCATATTTATGCAAAGTGAGTTTGCGAAGTAGTATATCATTTCCATGCCACACGTCTTAGTAGGTGTCACCGAAAAGTATTACAATCGATTGTTCTCTCTGCGACACTTTCACTGAGTCGAAACTTGAAGAGTCTTTTAGCAGCAAAATGCGAGCTGCGACGTGAGACAGACTGCGATCCAGTTCCGCATTAATAGGGTGTCGGATCAAAACCACACTAACTACAGTGTGCAATAGGTAGTGTCAATTGTTCTACATGTAAATATGCGCGACACAATAATTACATGAAGTAGATAAACCAGTAAGAAAGGTGATACGGGATCTGCATTTCAATGTATACGTAAGCTTGTTTATATTTGGAAGCATACCTATATTTGCAAGATAATTTCTATTGCATTTTGGTTTAATTTAACAGTGGGAAAAGTTAAGTGCAAATCCACCTATTTAAGATGACCTAATGTATTAAAACTTATTACCTAAGTCTTGTACAAATAAGATGAGACATCGAAGTCTTGAGTCCCATACATATTTATAGGAATAATCTAGCTAGAAGCTAATGCTTTATATATTTTTTTTACGCTGTAATATCTTAGTTTATCTGTCGCCATCCTTATATCCATCTCGCATTCTCAAGCGCGACGATTCAAAGGTTATAGACACGTCTCGATCAGAGTTGATGGTAGCTGCGTTATTATTAGAATCCACTTTCTATTCTCAAACTTAGACCACAATTATTTGTGTTTGCATGTGCACTAGCCTAGTGCACATTTTCACATGTTTTTTTATCAGCTGACTAACCATGGCGATGACTAAATACCTTTTTCCTTTGGTCACGCACGCACGGCGCATATCCGATTCGCTAACTATTCCTTTGTTTTGTTTAATATTGTCAGGATATGCTTCTATGACAGAAAAAATAAGTTGAAGAAAAAAAGGGAAATCGAAATAACTTAAGCGCATATTAATTTTCGTTATGGCGTTTGAAACAACATTACTGTCTAGTCGGGTCAGTAGCAGTAGTAAACCTCTACAGTTTAAGAAATCACAGATTTTTCATGCCTAATTAAGGCACGCACAGTGCAATATTCAATACCCATTCTATATCGTGTGGCAATATGTCACGTGAAACTATCTGTAACATAACATGCTCGTTTCTCCTTCGACACATATCTTGTATTGAATTACAATTTGTGGTAAGCTGTGCATTTGTAAATAATGCAGAATTTTTTTAGATCCTTTTCGCATAGGGTCTACGAGATCGAAAACGAAATGTTATTCAGCCATTCCTTAACTCTTCCACCTCCACCGTGATTTCAAAAAACACAACGCGCCACGCCACCATACAAAGATTTTGTTCGCCGCGCAAGGCCGACAGTGCGGCGTCCCCTGGCGCTGCGCGAGCTGTAAAAATCACCTAAAAAGCTACCGATTTCGGCAGAAAAAATGGACGTGTTTACGCAGAAAATTTCTTATTCAACAACCAAATGCTATACTTCAGTTTATTTATTGACTGACTAAAGTAACAGTTTTTAAATTTAGCTGCCAATTTATTTCTTATTTTAAGAATTTAAAACGGCTTGGTGTATTTTATCAAAAAAGAGGTTTCGAATATTATATGTAATTGTTTTGCAACTTAATGATCTCACAATTTGTTAAAGTGTCTAGTCAGATAGACAGGACCGATATCATGATTAGGATTAGTCTTTAATATTTCACAAAACTTTGTCTCTGAGGACATAAAAATAAAATATTTAGTGCCGTTTCGAACACGCCACCAAGCTCTGGAATATAAAATGATTATTATGGTAAGATTATGTCGATATTTGTCAACGCTGAATTGTGAAAACCAGAAATTTTTCCAAGTATAATTAGGCAGAGTCCGACTCTGTAGGCGAGAGAACGACTAACTATCAGCGATTTTCTCGCTCAAGACAGGAACAATACATAAATATTCTGTGTAGAGGAAAGAGATGCATGTATTAATAGTTGCTCTCTGACTATTCACACAGCCGCCGGCGACGACTAGCTTTTAAAAAAATAAGGGTTCGTTCAGCGATGCTCGCTCGCACTGACCGCAGCGACCACGGGCGAGTGGCGCGAGAAATCGCTCTTTGCCCGGTGACAAAACTATCTAAACTACTTAATCACCTTCCACTGATCGTCAACTCGTTTATAGTTTCTAGTTCTACTCGTTTCTCGTTCATCGTCGGCGGTCGGACCACTGCCTAAAGAAGTATTGAAGGTTTAATGGTGGCCGCGTGAACGATACAAGGAGAGTATGGCGCGGAAATCGATATCTAGACTACGTGGACGGTTTGGAGACCTGTTAGGCTATTGCCTTTCACAATTAAAATAAGAATGAGAAACATTGTCGTAAGGCAAGGCAAACATTGTTTGCCAGAGCTAATTAGTGGGCACCCTGAACTACCTCGCCTCTATCAGTATAGGATACTTTACGAAATAAGGTATCAATATTAATTAGATTAGTCTAATTGACTTTCAATAAGCGATATCTTGTATCCTGTATTGAATAAATCATTTTTTACTTTACTTTACTTTTTTTACTTTACATTGTGACATGTGATAAGTATACATTGCGGATTTACAGCTGAATCTCTTGTGGAGGTAGACAAAATGATTCACTTATATACCCGCAATGTATACTTATCTTATGTGAAAAATATTCTTATTCTAATTTTCATTTTGAACGGCAATAGATCCCCTGGCTTTTATGTCAAAGCAAAGTGCAATTTGTCGAAATATGTGGAAGTAAGAAACAGGTTCAAAGCATTAATGTTTCTAAGTAAAAACAATAAAAACTCTCCAGTAAACAAAGTAAAGAAAAAAACTGTCGGTGATTTTAAAGATGTCGAAGTCCAACACGCTCATTGAAAATGTTTACAGTTGAACTGATATGTGGATGCTTATGACTTCGCTCTGGCGTTTTTAGGTCAACATCTTTATAATTCTTCAGCATTTTCATTAAAAATATTATTTTGCTGTTCGTTATTTAATGATTCTTCTATAAAATTTTATCTTCATTACATTCATTCACAGTCTGATGAATGATTTCAGATTCAGGTTTCGATAAATGACGAGTTGCAACCACTAAGCCCGCCAATTCATTTTCAGTAAACTCATCGTCCAAATCTGTTTAGCAAAATCAAAATTAACAAAAAGGATTTATAGGATTCTCTGAATTAAGATCTAGTGATCTAGTGATTCAATTAGCAAATATGGACTGAACACATAGTCTAGATTTAATATGGCAAACAGTTGTAAACAGGAAACGTTATCCTGATTAACAAAAAAATTGAATTCTGGCGTTTACACACTTAAAACGATGTCCATTTAAGTACTTTAGTCCATTAAAGTAGTTTCTTATGTACTAGAAAGTACTTACAGTTTATTGCGATAACATTTCTATTGATTACATGTTCTGAAAAGGGATTCAAATAACTTAATTTGTCTGTTTTATAGCCAGAATAATCATCAAATGAGGGTTCAGAGTACCAGTTTCAATTCCCATATCAATCGTAGTGCCAGTGTTCATTGTCAGATCAGTCTTAGGAGGGGTCGTCGTAGTGCTAGTGTCCATAGCCAGGTCATTTGATTAAAATCGGAGTATCACAGGATTTACAACCAGGTCACAAATTTCACAGAAATAAAAACAAGAGAAGAGATACGCCGCCGTACCTAACGATTAGACCGAGGCTAACCTGCCGTTGCATTTACTACAACATTTTTTTTTATAAGTAGGTATTATCTCGGAGGCAATATATACGTGTACACTTTTTCTAAGAAGGATTAATCTGAAAAAGCCAAAAAAAATGTCAACACATTCTATATTTTTGAAAACAATAGGCAAATGAACCGACGCTGTGCACTTTTATGATCGAAAGACAAAAGAATAGCGGGCGGCGAACACTCAAAAAATATCCTTATCTATTGTTCAATGTTAAAAACATTGAAACGCACAGCTGCAAAGATTATATATATTGTATGATTTTCGGAATATTTTTGAAATGTTTCTTTATAATTAACCGACACAGTTAATTCAATTAACCAAAAAATGTTTTGCTTAAACTTAAAAGCACCGATAAATTACCGCCTTATCTTAATTTCAATGAATAAAAAATAGGTGATATGACGCTTGTTCAAATCTACGGTCACCTTTATAATTACAAAAAGTCGGAACCGTTTACCACTTTAATTCTAAAAGCGGCGTTAACGGCTTGCTTACAAAACACATTTTCCCCTGCACTTGGACAAAGAAGCACGCGCGAACCAAAAATTACACTTCCTCGAGCGCCATCGGGCGCAACGTATGTGCCCTGTGCCAAAATATACTAAATCACGACATAAAAATTTCAAAAAATTACAATGTGTAGTTTCATTAAAATTATTAAATTCTGCATTTAAATAAAAATATTTGAGTAAATAGAATTAACTTTATCTCAAGTTGAACTTCAATGGCTATTTCTATATAATAAATGTATGAAAAAAGTATAAAGCATGAATTAGATCCTTTTATTCAAATCCTTGACTATCTTTTTTCAGTAAAAATAATATTGTAATATCCTATTTAGTATGGTTTTTATTGAAAATAGTACGAGCGCCGGCCGGCGTCCTCGGCGCCTGGGGTTATGTTTTTAACGGACGCATACGTTGCACCCGTGGCGCTGAATGGGTTAACAATACCTATATGTAATTAGTTACCAAAGTTTCGCTTACTTTCAAACTTCTTCAACCAACCAGACTTATTTATTCCTATGTGCCGACCGGGCTCGGGCTATACATATAAGATGATAGGCTAAGAAGCAAAGATTGCAATATATTTTTAACAGGTTGTTCCACAAAGCCCCATTGAATAACTAGTCGACACGGCGAACATCGTTCCGTCTAACCCAGCCTTACTCAAACTTTTTTTTACCCTGGGCTATAAAGTAGCCTTGACTAAACCTTGCGGGCCGCAGCCGCAACACCACAATTATAGACCGACGAAAAAAAAGTTGGAGATTCTCAAGTCTAAGTATGATCAATCACGCATAACTTTTTACAGATAGTCCAATTTCAAAAAATTCTGTTATCGACAGGTTGTACAGCTGAGATGGTTTCTTAAAAATTTGGAAAAGAAAATGTTATCCTTAGGGTGGAGAAATGGGGGTGACAAGGGTTACAAATTCCATAGTATATAACAAAGACGTATATAACACAGGCAATAAAATACAGGTAAAAATAGTCAAGTTGTTATCATTGTAAATATTTGAAGTTAAGGCGGTAACTCACGGTATGGCGCAAAATTCAAAATTTTTCACGTTTTTTAATTATTTTGGCGAAAGTATTCATTTTTAATAAATTTTAAATGAATTCGCGTACGTAAAAACCTATTTCCCACATTGTAATATATCGTTTTTGAAAGACAGAGTTACCGATTTTGTGTATATTCAAGGAACTTGTTTTTTGGCCTTTTACCACTTAGACACAAAATCTGTAGGACTGTCTTCCAAAAACGTTGTATTGCAATGTGGGAGATGGTTTTTTACATACGCGAATCCATTTAAACTGTATTAAAAATGTATAACTTTCGCTATAATAAACAAAAAACACGAAAAAATTTGAATTTCGCGCCATAGAGAGAGTTACCACCTTAAGTATAATTTTTAAAGACTCGTGCGTACTGCGTATGCTATTTACAACAATTGACTTACTAAACTACTTTACTTACACATACCCCAATTAAACACAATAAAAACGCGATATACGGAGAAATTATGTATTACACAATCTGTTACATATTTTACAAACGATAATATGCAGTTCCTAGTTTCTACTGAGTATCGAATATTACAAGTCATTTTGCAAATTAAAGTTTAACTGACCATGACTGTTTAGGTGAAAAGTATATTATTTAATTTGTAAGTAGATAAACTCTTTTTGTGTCTATCAAAAAATACTTGTAATGTATACACTCTCATGAATAAAATCAGTTTGTGTTCAAATGGACCGTGTCGCACGGCAATCATCTTGTTTTATTGTGCTCTGTCTCGTGTCCGGTCAGCCAGCACACGAGAAGCAGCCCTTTAGCACAGAATACCTAATAGTTTATGGAAATTGAAAGATATTTTACTTCCGTCTCATTTTTTTTTATAAACACACAATACAACGCCGTTTTCTATTCGGAGTTTGTTAAATTAAACAATTCGCTAGTCTGATAATAAAAAATAGGAAAGTTTATTACAAAACGAGTGCATTGCCACAATATTTCGTATTTCATTTGTTATAACCCAAATAGGCTCACCTAGTTATTAAGACGCTATACGAACTGGGAAGGCGTTTCTAAATCAAGTAATTCTCATAAACTACAGACGGTAGAGATCTGAAATTTTAATATAACCTTCTTGAGGATATAACAAAGTTTTTTACAACAGAGTGGGTACAACTTAACAAGAGGCAAGTGGCAACAGAAGCCGGAGTTTAACCCATTTATGACGAGTCGTGGGATTTAATTCAATTACGCTACCATACGTAGAGAGTAGACATAATTATTGGTCCCTAATTCTAAAGTTTTAAAAATAGTGATTTACTCGTACGTATCGGAAATATTTAATTTGTAAGAAACATCAAGATTATAAAAAAGATACAGACATTACATTTCCACAGAACCACCTTTAATACATAGTATAGAATAAATTCGCTTACCGCGTCTGTCCCTGTGTATGCTTAAATCTTAAATACTAGGTTACCGATTATATGCGTTTGCGTTTTTTTTTAATAGATAGAGTGATTCAAGAGGAATGTTTATACGTATACTTAAAGGTTAGGCGGTACGTTAAAGTTCACCAGGTGGACTAGTAATTTTATTTATAAAGCCTATACGCAAGACGAAAGTCATCATAAATTATTGAATATACTCACAGATTTATGGCAGCCCAAGTCTTTTAATCAGTTAAACTACGTAGACAAACTTACCTGTAAAAAGTAAATAACAAAATGTTATTAATAACATTAAGATAAATTGCCGAAAAATAATGATTACTTATTCAATATTGGTAATATAATTCGTTAATTGATTACAATAGTCAAAAACGATATATGCATTAAGTAGGTAAGTTAACATTAAAATATTAAGTATACGTTCTGACCAGAACGGAAACGTACATAATAATGTGTAATTTTCCATGCATGTACTTAAGAGGTTTAGCATTACAAGTACATCACTTGATGTATAGTAAAACCGCAAAATTTACTAACGCCAACTCCAATGCCGATTTACATAACATAATAATCTAGTACATGTAGAGCTATTATTTTAATAATCTATATCTAGGTCCATTTTGAAATACCTAGACGAAATGCACTGTTGCGGTACGGTGCGTTATATCACTAAATTCTCAAGTTTATAATGAGACTATTTTCGATTGCCAGATATCTGGCAAATTACGTTATACTATGATCAATCATTTAGATCAAGTTCTATTTACGATTTTCAATCAAATTACAGTCTAAATGTGTGACTATTGCTTAGGCAATTCGCTAAAATAATATGTTAGATATTTGTTTTTGTTTCCGGTTTAAAGAGAAAGCAATTTCCGTAAATGGCAACTACATACATTTACGGAAATTTTGTTAAAACCTCTTTCGTTATTTTGTTTCTTAATTCTTTTCTCTTGAATAATTGTCTGTTATATTGACACATAATTTTCAAGTCTCATCTGCGGTTTTGGTTATTATTGGATTTGGTCGTACTAATATAAGTTCTAACGCCTACACTACTAAAATATTTTTTTTTACAGTTTCGCAATATCTATGCAAAATAAAAATCTTATTTGCAATTTACATAACTTTCATGTTCACCATTATTTGTTGTGTCGTTTAGAAGTACCGGTGGGCGGTCAGCCCGTTCTGCCTGAGCGGTATCCTCGGCGTCTCCATTCGCTCGTGACGGACAAACGAATGTACACTTTTTGCCGGCGGAAATTCTGTTTTGTGTCGCAACTGTCGCGCAAATTCAATGCATCGGAACCTTAAATAAGCCTTAATTAGTAAAGTACAGAAAGAGAGAAGTATCAAAACTCTTAATTATTAGCCACTGCAGTCTCAAAATGGAGACTGGACCTGAAGTAGGTAATTGAAAAAGTCATAAGAAGTAAAATCGCAGCGTAACACAGCCAACCCAGTAATATTATCTTGAAATTCCAATGAAAAAGTTGTCTATATCGTGCTGTTCCATAAAAACAATTTTTACCGCTTCAGAGGATACACGAAACCGGCAAAATACCTATATAATCGGATAATTCGGTAAGCATAGCTTAATCAGTTATTTTCAATCGTGGCTGCAATCAGCTACTGCTTCGAACGACCGAGGTGCGGCTTGCGGCCGAGATCTAGAGATAACGTAGAAAGTGCCACGGGAGTCTGTACCCGCTGAGTGAGATACTAACGCTACGCTGTCGCTAACTTAATTCAAATACAAGACGCTGCTGCAGATAAGCAAGTTTTGTGCAGTATTTAGCACTCTCTGAAATTACAGTTGCAGATACTGAGATAAAAATTAGTTAAATTAAATTAAATAAAAATAATTAGGTAAATCAAACAATAGGATCAATATTGAAAATATCATAAAACCATCTTATTTAAGAAAGACTCAAAATTTAAATTGTAAATATTTTCAATAAAATTGCTCTTGTCATGGATTACTCATCGCCAAATATATATTTTTAGAATTTTTATTCAATCCATTGTATATTTTTATTTTGGGCTAAATTTAGTCAATAATTTAATAAAAGGATCAGATCAACTGAGGTTAAATAATGATGTAGACCTCAATGGTTAATTATTAATCATTGCCAAGGCCAATATTTCAATATGTTACATTTTCATTACCAATCGGATCTAGTTTTAATATACCTACGACAAGAGGTCATTTAACTGCCTTGGTGCCTTGGCTGGCAGCCACTAGGTTTTTTGCTGGACGTCGTAAACGAAATATATACATTATACTAAGAGGTATGTTTTTTTTTTTAAATCGACTTTAAAATAATGATTGACGCTGACTGACTTCCTATTGAATAAACCGCGTACTCGAAGCCAATTTATTTTAATCAATATTTTTAATGGATTGCTATCCGAACGAACTGGTTGCTATTACTTATTTATTACTGACAGCTTTTATTTATTGAGTTCGAAGTCCAATTGAAAAGCGCAAATTAAGGACAAACAATGAGGTAAAATAAGTTCAAGTGAATCATTGAGTCACGACAATTACTGAGCAGCGCACGCAATATGCTCGTTCCATATCTCCCAAAGCCAGCAAGCAAAGTCAGTTTCCGTCGTTAGAAGAACAAAACACGATTTGAAATTACCACGACCAATGTCAGGCGCAACAAGGTCATGCAACAAACACCTCTCACATCAGGCGCTTTATGATTGCACATACTAATTTAATACGGTGCCCATGCTATGCAAAATCTTACAATAAAACTATAAGTATTGCCCCATCCCTTATGTTATTGTCTGTCTGGAATACCTGGATGCGTACTATTCTTTTGATGATTGTTTGGTAGCAATTAAGTATTCTGAAAACTGATCACAAGATGATCGTTATCCAAAATCTTTTAATCCCTACGTATACGTACGTAACATAATTATGCTGCAGTTTTATTTGTACCGACTTAGTTGTAATAGTTTCCTTATATGATGAGCACTAGCTTTTGCCCGCAGCTTCGCACGCGCTTTTTCATTAAAAACGTCAATTACTGGGATATTTCCTACTCAGGAATTTGGAGACATTATTTCTGATCGCACCCAAACATTCTAAAAATATCTTTACAATAGTAAAATTTTGTTAATTTCAGTTCCAGTGACAACTTCAGGAATTCCTTTCTACACTCCACCGTTCAGTCCCTGAAACTAACTATATTCCCAAAATTTCTATCGATACACTTAATGATGACGATTTTTAATTTTTACTAAAAAAGTCGTAATTCCCGTTCCCGTGGGAATTTTGTAAATTCCATTCTTTCAACGCTTTTAAATTTACTGAGGAACTTGTAAGTACACCAAATTTCACGCTGATAGACTTAATGATAAAAGTCTCGTAATTCCTGTTCCCGTGGGAAATTTGAAAATTACTTTATTTTAACGTTCCTCAATTTACTGAGGAACGTGTTCACTAAATTTTACGTCGATACGCTCAAGTAAGTAGTATTTTCAGTCTCACTAAAAAAGTCTCGTAATTCCCGTTCCCGTGGGAATGTTGTAAATTCCTTTCTTTTATCATTCTTACATTTACTGAGGAACCTGTATACCAAATTTTACGTCGATACACTCAAGGGTGTCGATTATTCATTCTAACAAAAAAAGTCTCGTAAGTCCCGTTCCCGTGGGAATTTTGCAAATTCCTTTATTTCAACACCGTTAAATTCACCGAAGGAACCTGTACACAAAATTTCACGTTGATACACTCAATGATGTCGATTTTTCATACTAACTAAAAAGTCCCGTAATTCCCGTTCCTGAGGGAATTTCGGGAAATCCTTTCTTAGTGCTCACCTACACTCCCTAAAGAACCTACATGCAAAATTTCAGCCCGCTACGCCCAGTAGTTTCGGCTCTGCGTTGTCTGTCAGTCAGTCAGTCAGTCAGTAACGGAAGAGTTTTATATATATTGATGAATTGGCCAAACAATATTATTTTTTTTATATAAGACTAGCTGCCCCATGAACTTTGTATAGCGCCTATAAGGAAAAAAATAATTGTTATTTTACCAACTTCCCCTCAGTTTTTCCATATTTTCTTACCTTTTAAACTTTTCCTGAACTACTACGAACATTTCAAAAGCAAAATCTGCTAAATGGGCCCGGCCGTACTCGAGTTTTAGCGAGACTAACGAACCACGATTTATTATTATAATATACCAACTGTCCCGGCGAACTTCGTACCGCGCCTTACAATTTATATGAAAAAAAAAAAAATGTTGTTTTTGCTAACTTCCCCTTAATTTTTCCAAATTTTCACACCTTTTAAACCTTCCATGGACTATTACGAACATTTTGAAACCAAAATCAGCTAAATCGGCCCGGCCGTTCTCGAGTTTTAGCGAAACTAACGAACCACGATTAATATATATATTATATATATATATATAAATAGAAGATACTAGAAATAGATATAGTAAATAGATAAACGGTTTTTTAATAAATTTTACAACCTGTTTAGAGAAGCGATTAAACTTTGGATAATGAATTTTCTTGTTATATTACACATTACGTGGCTTATCGCTTGCATTTGCGATCACATGTTTCTTCTAACAGGTCGACAACAATAGAATGTTTTCCATACACTTCGCCCCAGTGTTTACAAATAAACTAACAGTTCCTGTCTAGATAAATCAGTGTGACATATGTAAATGAGTAGATATTTAGTGTACACAACCTTATAAAAGAAATTTCTCAGCAAGTTTCATTTATATCTTGTTCATAGAAAATTTACATAGGTACGCAATTTTTTATCGATAAACCATAATTTCAAATCATTATTTTATGTTGATGCATGTCATTTCACCTAAATAAAGTTGTTCAAAATTCTTGAGAAGTCGTTAAATCGACAATCAAACTTTAGGTACTCGATAAAAATAAAATGTTTCAAATAAAAAATCTTTGAAAGTTAAGTGAAACTTAGCTTTTGTAGCGCGTTCTAGATCTAGATGAGGCCAAACGAAAAAAAATCTGTACTAAATGAGAGGTTAGTAGGAGATCGAAAAATCTTTAGGTCAGTGCGATCAATAGGCTTGATTAAAAATATATGGTAAAATTTTAATAGTATTCTGATAGATGCATTAATCCAGCCAGGGCTAAATAAGAGTATGGCAATAGAAAGTAGAGACTGGGACCACTTTAAATTATATGCCATCAATATTCAGGTTGAAAAAACTTTGATTCGGAAACTATACACTTTCGAATCTATAACAGAGATAAAATAGGTAGGTAGTATTGTGCATAAAGAAAACATTGTTATATGATATCGTTATCACGATAAGATATGTCCTGTGTCAAATGACATTGATAAATTCGCCAAGTTAAATTAAGAGTAAGTACCCATTGCTCAGATAAAAAATAATTGATTGTAAAAGAATTCTGAATTTTTATCGAAGTAAAAATAATATGAACGAACATAACACTGCATATGCAACCAATGTTAAACATTACAATTACAACATACCTTAGAATATATTTTATTTTAATAATTATTCAACTTTCTTCAAATCTATATAGGTTCCGCATGATAATAAGTCTACTTATATATTATTAAATGATACCATAAACATTAATCTATGATGAAACTTTATTTCAAATTCCAAAATAATTGTAAACAATATTGCATTGCATATTATCATCATAAGTATATGTAAATTAGTCATTAATACGCTTTGATGAGAACTAAAGGGTGCTGCAGCAATCCAAATAACGTTTCCAAATATCTATTAATTTAGTAGAAGCGAATGTTCCCTCCTTCACAATTTTACCTTGATATAAGCTGACAAGGTGTTTTGATTTTTAATTAATTTTTGATAATATAGGACTGCAACATTTAAATAAACAATTTAATTATTTTCATTTCTAGTCATAGCCCACACAGCTCAGACTTAAGCTTTAAATTAGCCGATCTTCAAATTTGCATTTAAGGTTTTAAAAAAAGGAAATGTAAAAAAAATTACACCGGCGAAGCTGCGCACTTTTCCTGATTCTAATTTATTTATTTTTAAAGCAAGCATAAATAGCTAAATGCACTTTTTTGCCAAATAGAAAGTAAAAATAAACCACACAATGTCAATAAAGGGTCATACAAAAAAATAAGTACGGGCGGGTATGTAAAGAAAGTAAATTCTTAACTGACACAGTTCAATTTAGGTCTGTTTCGAGTAAAAGTTTAGCATTTAAAAAATCTCATATGAATACGCAAACTACGCAGAGCCCAAACCGCTTAAGAGGGCGACGACTTGAAAATTTGAATTCAGAAGTTGACAACTCCTAGGAGTACTAAGACTAATTACGCAAGGAATTACCGAAATTCTATCATGGAAAGAGGAAAGAACTGTTTTTTTTTTTTTTAATTAAAAAGCTCAAGCGCAGCTGTGTGAGCCCATGAGCCCACTAGTAAGAAATAACGAAAGAAGTAGGTGGGTAGAGGGTGTGTCACGACAAGGATATGGACGGATATATTTATAATATTTAATGATTTGGGGGATTTGTAGAAATTGCCGTTAACCTATACTATAATACATGTAATTATAGGTTTTATATATTCTTGCAAACAAAAAAAAATGTTTCGTTTATGATGAAATAAATTCAAGAAAACGTTTAACCAAGTTTACCTGGGCTGTGAGGATAGTCTCTGTCTTCGTGGCTGCCGTCTTGCCGGATAGTCAAAACAGAGCTAGTCACAGTATTGGCCTGCATGTCGGCCGGCGTCCCGTCTCACCTGGCGCACATCAGTACACATCCCCATCAACACACTGCCGTTACTCGAGCGATGATGATATTATTATCTACAACTCGCTGAGCACACCGCAAACAACACTCCCGACCATCCAATCAGCACAGGGAAATGGTATAAAACACGCACTCACTCGTGGCACGACAGTTTCAAACCACTCCTTTACATTATCGATATTGTCACCACACTATATCTCTGCTGGTCAATCAATTCCCACTGTTTTGTATCCAAAACGAGGTATCATTGTGCAAAGGTAATTCGTTCGATTTGTAGCGGCAGGAAGTGTATACTTTGTTTCAATTAACACTTTTAAAGAGCTATTAAAGTTGAGACAACAGGCAAATACGCGTGTTTTCATAGATCCAATAAATCGTTTACGCCTAGATAGGGGACGGAAAAAGAACACAAATAACCGCAGCGTCCCAATGCTTTAACTACACTGGTCGTTGTCGATGGCAGCTGTGCGGGACGGCCAAAAAGAGAAAGAACTACTATGACGTAGTAAAGGTAAAGCCTCTGGCTGCAAGTCTGTTCATAACTAAAATGGATGGTAATGTGTTAAGAACAGAGTTCATTTTGTGAAATCGATGTTTTCATGATAGTAGCCAGCTGAGTCAGTTTCCTCGAACGTTGCGTGTGGAAATTCGAGATGGTGAAACGTTAGTCATTGAGTGTGAACGAGACAGCGAACATAACCGAAAGGAGACGTTCGCGATACGAGCTCCAGTCGACCGCCAAGGCCGACACACGTCACGTTTCGCGAAGCCTAGACGGTGCGCCTGCCTGCCTACGTAAGCCGCTAAGTAAGTATAATAAAAACAGTAAGTACATTAATAGGTATGTAGTTTATTGCACTCCAGAACACTAAACATGGTCTGTGACCTGGAATTCCAAGGATAGGAAAAAAAGCGATGCTTATATTTCTAGTTCACTTACTTAAATTTCAAAACAACACTTATAAATTTAGGCATGTACTTAAGACTCTATGAGTTTTGAAAGTTTTTTAAATCAAGTAATTATCTTAAACTAGAAGAGGTTAAGATCTGGAATTTAAATATAACATTTTTAAGGATATAACTAAGTTTTCTATAATTGAGAAACACTAGTGGAATCAAAAAACCTCGATATATTATTTCGTCAAAGATAACCTTTCCAAAAAACGGGAATAGCTAGTTCTTAGAAATTACTTACTAGTTTTTGTTAAAACTTCCTAGGAATAATGATAGTAATGATACTAAAGAAAATCAAATTCTAGTAATTCAGATTTGATTTAAAAGTAATAATTAAAAATATATTCAATATTTATTACTTTTTCCCATAAAATGTAGTAACCGATGTGGGCGATAGACATATGACTTTCTCTCAGTATGCTATATCGAAGCTCTATCTCTGTTAATTCGGTCGTTGGATTTATTTGTCGTATATCGTCTTAAGCCGCTAAAGCAGCGAACGAAAATACACATTAAAAAAAAACTTTTTAACAAAGACAAAAATCTAAAAATTTAATCCTCCAAGTATTTTCGTCTGGCCCAAAAAATTAACGATTACGAAGTATACTTCAACAATATCGTCTTAAGCCGCTAAAGCAGCGAACGAAAATACACATTAAAAAAAAACTTTTTAACAAAGACAAAAATCTAAAAATTTAATCCTCCAAGTATTTTCGTCTGGCCCAAAAAATTAACGATTACGAAGTATACTTCAACAATATTCTAGGACTTCCAGAATCTTCTGAATTACACAGGATATAAGAAGTGGCCCCTTTGGGACTTTTAGCTTCCTAAAAACCCTTCTGAAAACCTTTTTACTGCCTAAACTTACTTATGATTACGTATCTTGTAAAATTATATTTAAGATGTTAGTCTTAGCTTCGAAATAATGAAATTTTTACTTATAATGACTCAAGAGATTAACAATAACCTGAAGTATTCCTACTCGCGATTAGAAACTAGATACAAAATAACATTAAATTTTAGTCAAATATTGCGAATACAAATTAAATACGAAATCAAAAAGCCATGACTATAAACAAGTAAAAGTTGTTATCATAAAAAGAAAGCAATGTATGTATGTATGTAGCGCAAGCAGGCTTCCGTGAAAGAAACGGAAATAAATTTTGTGTTTTATACTAATTAAACCAAATTTTAGATCTGAAACCAATGTAAATACAGCTGAATCTTAAATATGTTAATCTAAACAGAAGCTTTTAAACAACAAGGTTTTATTTCTTAATCGGATACCTTTAGAGACAAAATTGTATCAATATGAACAACAAAGACATACCCAGGAAAACTTGTACTTAAGACGCTATATGAGTTTTGAAGGTTTTTTAAATCAAGTTATTCTCTTTCCGTGTTATTCATAAAGATAAAATAGGTTTTAAGTAGCTTTACTGGAGGTCTTCTTCTCTGTGTTGTTGTATGGTAAATACGTGACATCCAGTCTAAATTGACATTAATTGACATACGTCAAATTACTAAAATGCTCTTTAACTTTTTATGAATAACAGGGTTAATCTATAAAATTAAAGATCTGGATATAACAAAGTTTTTATAATTGAGAAACACTAGTGGAATCAAAAAACCTCGATACATTATTTCGTCAAAGATAACCATTCGAAAAACGGGAATAGCTAGTTCTTCGAAATTACTTACTAGTTTTTGTTGAAACTGCATAGGAATAATGATAATAAAGTATATCAAATTCTGGTTATTCAAATTTGATTTAAAAGTAATAATTAAAAATATATTTAATATTTATTACGTTTTCCAATAAAATGTAGTAACCGATGTGGGCGACTGACATATGACTGTACTTTTCCCTCAGTATGTTTGAGGGAAAAGGACATCTTTTGTTCCTCGGTCGTTTGATTTTTTTCTCATATATCGTCTTAACGTATATTTATAACTAGACAATCTATATATATAAAACTCTTCCGTTACTGACTGACTGACTGACTGACTGACTGACAGACAACGCAGAGCCGAAACTGCTGGGCGTAGAAAGCTGAAAATTGGCACGTTGGTTCCTTGGGGAGTGTAGATGAGCACTAAGAAGGGATTTCCCGAAATTCCCACGGGAACGGGAAAAAACAGGATTTTTATGTTTATGAGAAATCTGCGCGGGAAAAACCGCGGGGCAGCCCCTAGTAATTTAATAATAGTCTTTCTTTACTTGAACTAATAGCAATGATTGTGAAATCATTAAATAATAACTGGCAGACACTGCAATTACATTTAGGTAAAGTACCAATAACCTAAGAGATTATTAAACGCTCTCATCAGTCCAACCAACCTGCGGCTGCGGTGAGTCTCTACGTTCACGGATCCCGGAACCGGTGGACTCAACAAAGTCGTTAACATAGAAATTAGAAATCTCTCGGTCCGTATCCGTTTAGATCTTCCATTGGGCGATGATTTGTTAGTACGATATGGTGACAAAATTGTAAGGACGGAATGACTGATTTATGACTGACTTGACTATTATAATAATACCTACTAGTTCTTTAAAGAAGTGGATGGATGTGTTTCTTTGTAATTTCTTTCCTAATGAAGTGCGCTTCACAGAGATCCTAATTGTTTAAAAAATATTAACACAAGTTGTACTTAGTGTCTACTTTCGCTTTGTCCGGCGGACAGACACTCGACAAGTTAGTTGTTGACTTAATGTCATTGAATGCTGTCAAACCGGCCCGGTGGATGTGTATTTTTGTCGCTAATGTCAACCGGCGCATGTGGAGATCGCTTTCTTATGCATCTGCAGTACGAATGTAACTGACATTCATTAAAGCTACCAGAATACTTAGATGATATATTAAAAACACACCTTGTGAACTAACCAACTGCGACTATTATGTGAAAAACCATCTTGCGACTATTTTAAACTACAAAAGCAGATTAAGCCTTCCAATTCCAATATAATATCCTGTTGAGTAGAAGGGTGAAAATATAGGTAGGAACACAAATGCTTACTAAATAAAAAATAAAACAGGTGATAATTACGACATTAGAACTTTAGAACAGGAAACAAACGCGCCAGAGGAAATCAATCATGCGACAATAACCTCGACTCGACTACATTGAAATTCAATCAAACGACACAGTCCATTACCGGGCGTTACCGAATCAACATCAGCAGCCCGCTGGCAACTCAATGGGGACAATTGTCGATGTACAAACGCAATTGACAGGCAAAGAGCGAAATACTCGTGGTGTTACGCGGCACGATTTCCATCGTCATGCAGCTCAACACAACACATCCTAGAAATTCCGTGTGAAATGTTACTCGCTTATACTAATCCCATCAGTCAGAACATACTCTGATGAACAGTGAAACAACATAACACTTAAATACGGAATATATCTCTTCCTGCCTTTTTAGTTAGGATAATATGATAATGAACTCTCCAAATCCCTAAACACATTCAATTCAGTAGCTTGCAGTTTTTTTTGCAAGAAGACGTTTCGAAGTTCAAACAGATTTAACAACGCTTGATATGGCTGTCCTTAGCCATACATTAAAAATTATATATATATATATATATATAATATTCGATAATTAATTTCTTTTTGGTATGTTGATGCTTCAGTTTTTTTTAACATGACTGGACAATTATGGTAGCAAAAAAAAGTTAACAGTTCCTATTATTCAATAAATACATATTTGATTAAAAATGAATTTGTTTTTTAATTAGTTAAGATGAAGACTTACAATAAGCCTATTTAGTGATGAAAGATATGATCATGACTATCACAGGCAGGCATTATAATCATAAATCAACATTAAGTAGTTATATTTTAAAGTTAACTTACAATCATCGTATGCAATTATCAAGTCAAGATAAAAGGTTATATCATCAGCAATCATGCATTGTGCAATTTGCAGGGAAAGTGTATTAGCACACCAACAACAAAGTAAAGTAGTACACTATATAATATAAGATCTTTTGTTAGAATAAGATATTTTGCTTCCGCGTCTCTTCTTAAAATTAAGAGTGTAAATAATGCAACAGGTTATTTATAATAATAAGTATTGTAGTAAATACATAAGTAATGATAACACTAAATTTACTGACGTTTTAATTTAAAGTCAGCTGAAAATGTAAACCTAAGTATTTCATTAAGGTATCACCGTAATATTATGTGCCGTAGCTACATATTATGAAACGTAACATTTGAAGGTGTTGGTAGAATTATGGGTTATTTTTCCTTATCAGAAGTATGTATAAGTACAAGACTGCTGATATAATATAAGCAAAATTATATGCTATCGTATAAGTCAGTGTACTGAAGTAACTCGCAATAAAAACCTATCTATCTATTGCTAAGATCGGCACGGTACCGAAATGTTGTAATACCTTGATGAGAGTTTAACATGCCATGGCGGAGCTAAATGAGGCGGAGTGAGTAAATTATTCAAATCGGAGCAGAGTCGGCGACGCGGCCCATCAGCGAGCAATTGCAACTTCTGTCAAACAATCTGTTCCACTTTCAGGTAATTGCATTCGCACCTGTTACGCGAGACTCCGCAACAACCTCGCTGGCCATATGGCATTAGCCAACACCTCTATTAGGCGTGCAACAAACTAGTCAATTAATTAAGTTTATAAATGCAAATTACTTTGAAACGGCAAATTCTACTAAGCGTAAAACCGCACGATGAATAGCTCAATAAAAATCTATCATCACAGCCACTTCTACTCTACTGTCTTCATTTCCATCCACATTTCACCACAATATTTTCAAAGTAAATAATCATCCGCTTATCTGATGGCATTGTGAACTGTGGCGTACCAGTCGCGGCGAGTTTTACTGTCGACAATGCGACAAAATCTGAGCATAAAGAGCATTGCTACATTTTTGATTTGCAACAATTTTGGTATTCTTAAGAAGTCCTTAATTAATTGTTTAATGCTTTAGGAGTAAATAACAACAATGAAGATAATTGCATTAAGAGACGAAGTGCAACTGACCGTGAAGGTTTTACTACTTTTGCCCTTCAGGACAACAAAGATTATTTGTTCAACAAAAGAACATCACAATCACAAAAAAAAACTTCGTGATTGAAGAATAAAATTTGGTTGTTAAATTTATATTATTCCAGTTACGTAAACTTAAATAGCCTAAGGATTAAGGAATGAATCTATTCAGTAGTTTGACCCCTTTCAGTCAAGATTATAATCTCAACAATAAGGAGAGATGATGTCCACTTTTGAACTTTATCATCAATCACACATAGATAGGCATGTCGTTGAAACCCGTAATATTACATAAGAAATATCTACGCAATTTATTATGCGATATGCGCTTTGAATTTGAACATCAGAAAATATTATTTATCTTATGGACAGCGGATATATCTTTTGATCTACCTCATCTGCCTGGAGGCACAAACTCCCACCCTCCACTTGGTTTCACTAAATAGTTTCACTTTCTTTCGGAACAAGCGTAGGATGGGCGTGACGCTTCGTCGTCGTTAAGGAGTTCGCTAAGCGTTGGAACGCTGGCATTGCACTACCACTACGACAAATTTTTGTGCTTGTACAAAATTATTAAGCTATATTAAGAATTAAATAATTATTATTAAACCATATTATTATAATCATCAGAGAAAAAGATTTTGCTTCAATAGCAGCACAACTGGCATGAAATGTGTGGGTGATAGTTATTCATATGGTGCCGCACACATGATTATTTAAAGGATTTCATTAAATCATTCCTTACTTTCAAGTATACACCTCCAGCTATGCGCGACCTTACAGTTGGCAGAAGTGGGCGTTATTCGCAAACTGTTATGAGCATTGACACACATCAGCCTCTCGATTACCAAGACATTCTCTAAAACAGCATTTAGAGGACTTAAAATTAGTATTTATAAATAACGTTTTGTATGCCAGAAACGTAAGGAATAACATACCTTTTGCCTAATATGACAATGTGTTAAAAATTATATCAAATACCGTTTTAGAATCCTGTTACAGTATTCTCTAATCTGGGAAATAATGTTTTTTATATTCAAAAACAATGTAAGGAGTATTTCCTTTATTGTCTAATAAAGGAAATTATAATCTCTACCAAGACAATAACTAAAAAATTGTAAAGGAAACGAAAAAACAGGGGTTACGAACATTTATAATTAAACATTGACAATAGATTTTCGGAAAAATAGAAGGCGTAATTTGAAATTTTCACAGACCGAGTACTCGTAGCGCCGACAACGACATCCACATGACAAATATTATTATAACAATAGAGAGAACGGGAGAAACTAATTTGGCTATTGTATATAAAGACACAAGACATTCATTAAATTGTGAGAAAGCATATCGCAAGAAAAGTTTTTTAGCATCAGCATGCATTTCAAATCCTTCAATTTGGTTAATTTATCAGAGTTCCGGAGTCATTAAAAACCATTAATTAAGTTAAATAAATACAAGCTGAAATTTTGTCTTACTTTTTTTAACCGACCGCAAAAAAAGGAGGTTATGAGTTTGACCTGTATGTATGTATGTCTGTCCGCGATTATCTCGCGTTTGGCTGAACCGATTTTGATGCGGTTTTCAGAAATGTATTTGTTACATTCAGGAGAAGGTTTTAGTACCTATTTTAACCGACTTCGAAAAAGTGTCAGTTTATGTGTGTCAGTTTGTTGAAGGCGGGTCTCTTTTTGCAAAAAAGAAATTATTATACTATTCTTATATAAAACTCCGATCGATAATTAATTTCATTATTTAATAATAATATTTTTCTCTAATGCCGCCCCAGGCGCCCCATTGAGTGGTGTATAACCATAAACGGACATAGCTGCTAACTAATAATTTTCCCGAGTACTTTTTTATTAGTTTGTACTCACGATGTTTTGTCACGATATAAGCCAAGCCTTCTTTCAGCAAATTTCAATCCAAATAATTAATTCATGCTTATGTACTATAAAGATCCATTTTGATAAAGATTTAAATTCGAAATATATCAGAATATACTAAAACAACACGTAAAGTGTCTTTGGTTGGCTTCAATCAAATCCTGACTGAACTGAAGTGTAATTGTGAAATAGTGATAATGGCACCGCAGATCAACGGGCTGTGGGACTGATATAGACATGTGTTCAATTGTTGTAGTAGACGAGTTGACAACGATTCAAAAGGAAATTTAATGATAAGTATTGCGTCGATCGCTCTTAATGTCCGAATCGTGTAATGGCGGTGTGGATGGCAATCAGGCGGCGCGGCGCACGCGCTTGTCACGCAACTACTTTCGCCGATTAAAAACTGACACCGACACAGTGTATACGACTCTACGTGCTTGGGATTTGACGAATATCTGATCTCTTACGAAAGTGCGTCACGTCTAATACTTGAATAAAATTTAACCGGAAATAAACAAGAACAACAGATACCAATAACAACAACACAACAACTATGTTACGTTACAAGGGAATGATGGGTTAATGCAACTAATGTACTAAGGTACTTTCGATTCCTTAAGAATAGAATAGAATAAATACACTTTATTGCATTAAGTAAGTAAGACACAACAGTACATTTGAATTTGCATACAATCGGCGGCCTTATCACTAAAAGCGATTTCTTCCAGACAACCCACAATAAGCCATTTTCTTCCTAAACATTAAAA
Organism: Euspilapteryx auroguttella; assembly: GCA_951802225.1. NCBI lineage: Eukaryota > Metazoa > Arthropoda > Insecta > Lepidoptera > Gracillariidae > Euspilapteryx > Euspilapteryx auroguttella. The sequence goes on from OX637652.1 coordinate 5,551,635, forward strand.
ATACTACACTTATCTTCTGCTGGGTACTAATATCAACGAATGGTAAAGTTTGTTTAAATCAGGAATCACAAATAATGCTTCAAATTTTTAGTTTAAAGCTAATTTAATGCTATAATATTTTAAGCTAGCATTATTTTTTATTTTAGCCTTGAGTAAATACATCGTTATAATTGGAATTTTCATGACCTACACACTTGCAACTTTATAATCAACCAACATCGGATGTCTGCCAGCCCATCAACAGATGTGTTGACCCACATCTACCGTCATATCTAAACGTGTACATAAAATTATTTAATGATCACTGGTGATAAGTGATTGATTTAAGCTAACAAAGAGATCACAAATACTGATAAGATGTCTTCTATTGTGTGATTACCTCCTATTACTTAACGATTTTAATCAAAGAATAGAATACAATTACGTTTAATTATATCAGTGTATTGATCACAAAGTTTAAAATTACTGTGTATTGAAGTGCCTGTCAGATACGTCTGCTGAGTAACTGACTGCGGAAACTTTACTAAACAATTATTTTTTGAAACAAAAAAATATTTTTCTGCTTATTTAACACCTTTTTCTTGAGATTTCATTTACGGAGCTGTTGATACTGGCTGACACTTTCACTGATCTTAGCCGCCAACGACATCCGAACGGCTGGACAACGGCCAATCGATAAACTATGTGACAATCTTATAATAATAAAAGATTGACTGATTATCTTATACTTTTTTTTAAAAAGTCATACCATTGAACTATTATTACTAACGTATGGAAACGACAACCCCGAACTGGTTCTTGCGCAGTGCGTTGGAGCTAATTAGCTCCACCGCGTTTATGTGGCGTTTATAGCGCTTTAGCGCTGCATGTTATAATAGTATAGTTAGACGACGATAGTTTGATCAAGCGCTGCAGCACAGACGAGGCTCATCTTGTCATTTGCGACATGATTTTTGTTAGAGCGAGCGTCTCTATACGTAGTAATTACAGCTGAGTCATACCTACCATTTTCTACCTAACGGATTTCGGAAAACTAGGAAATACATTTAATCCGACATAAATGTTATCGCAAAAATCATTTTTTTATAAAACACAGAGGTGTTACGTATCGATTATTTACTATCAAAAATAATAGTCAACCAAAATCTGTATAAATCTAAGGAAAAAGTAAATATTTGTCTTAGCTGCTGCTCTGAAAAATAAAGACTACAAATTCGATAGATCGGTATCAAAGGTGAAAACGTAATTGCATTTGGCAACTTAAAGCCAAGAATAGGTACCTCTAGACCAAAACCAATAGATCATATCTTACAATCTGTGTCGTAAACTAATAAATTGTGCATTCGTGCGTATGTCAGTAAGTTGATAAAACATCTGACATTATTGTGTAACACTAACATCACATCGGTAGCTTAGATAGCCGTTTGAATTAGGTATCTAGCTAGTCTAGTATGTAAAAAAAAGAAATCAAGCATGCAGTTTAAATAATAATAAAAAGAAAGCCTACTTTGTATGGCCAATCTAATGTGTAAATCAATAAATTATTGGATGTATTGCATGACGATTTTCGATTTGTAATTTTATATTTCTTTTTTTGTTTGTTGGAAAAGTTTAGTTTACGAAGTTGCTTTCTAAAACCAACCAGCAACAAAATAATCGATTCAAGGCATGAATGTTGTCAACTTTTCTCCGGGCACTACAAAAAAAGTATAAAAAATGCTTTCTTGCTAGATTTCGGCATTTAAAAGCAGAATAACTTCGGGAATACGCCTAATCGAACTTTCGCGTTACTTAGTTTACGTTAGAAAGTAAAATTTAAGTAAGAATGTATAAGAGGATATAATTGGTTTTGGTTTGTAAAATAATAAGAGGACTATGTTTTTTTCTTCTTTGTCTTCTTTATAAAGAACTGCGCTCTTGTGGGTGGAGCCAGCCTCCTTGACATGTATGCATCAGACATAATAAACGGGGACATTAGAGCAAATTTATTAATTCAAGTCATAACAAAATAGAGAGTTCATTTTTGTTTTTACAATCGGAGCAGTGAAAAGGTTATAAAGCAGACAGATGATACCTGACGCTTGCAACGAGGAGAGCCAACACAAAATCCTTAACAGGACAAAAAAAAAGCTACCTTTTCCCACAAACCAATTTAGATATACGGACGCTCAATGTTAACACATAATCAAAGAGAACGCCGGAATAAACGGAAACTCATACAGATTTAGCTGATAAACTCAAAACTTTCCCATCAATCAATTATGAACAGTTAACATTAACATTCTATTAAAGCACGGCAATAAAACAAAACCGCTTAGTGACTGGTGTGACGTAATCTATCACCAATCCATGTACGGTACGTGACGGATCGGAGCGATACAATCATGAATCAATACATCAACATTTAATGCGGATGTTTAGCCAAATCATAATTATTAGCGATACAAAACATGATATGATATTGACACAGTTAGGGTTCCATTTCCTTACTGATCGAAGCTTTTCAGTAAGGAAGGTTAGCTAGAAATCAAATATTTTTTTATGGAATTTACTGACCCATTTCAGGGCAATGTAATTCGTAGGGACATCTTTCTTTACTTTGGTTTTCGCGCGCTACCGTCTGCCACTACTAAAGAAAAAAACAGTCTATTGCTTTGATACCATGTCCAAAGAGTTAGCTTAACCACAAGAATCGAAGAAAATCTCTTAGAGCGTCGTCGCTTTGATGATTTTATGTATTTTGTGACCATTTATGCATACGCAGAAGGTAAAAGAACGGAAATACGTCCACTGTTGGACAAGACAAAGGTCTTCACCAGATTGTCACACGGACAAACATTGTGAGTGGGTTTTACTTTTGATGTAATAGCCAAGCTTGGCTTGGGTAGCGTTTGCAGTATTGCGAAATTAAATTTTCAACAAAGGACCTTGCTGCCCGTCCTCTGTTTTTTCCCTAAGTCGCTTTTTACCGTGGATCCGTGGGAGAAGATGGGGTGTTGGTATTCTATGCCGCCACCACAAGGCCGTAGTACATATGATTCATTAAACGCTGTATTAAGAGGCTATATGAGTTTTGAAGGTGTTTTAAATCAAATAATTATCTTATTCTATAGGAGGTAGAGTTATGAAATTTTAATATAACATTTTTGGGGATATAACAAATATATAGCCCGCAGAACAGATGGCCGCTGGGGCCGAAAAGTTCTCGAGTGGAGACCACGGATCGGCAAGCGCAGCGTAGGACGTCCACCGACCAGATGGACGGATGATCTGCGCAAGGCTGCGGGTCGATCGGTACAGATGGAGAGCCTTGAGGGAAGCCTATGTCCAGCAGTGGACGTCTTACGGCTGAAATGATAAACAAAGATTTTCATTATTGAGAAACACAAGTGGAATCAAAAAACCTCGTTACATTATTAAAATATCCTTTGACGCTACAGAGAACCAATCAGAATAAGAGTTTACCAGCAAGCAATAATCTAGCCAATAAGAGTAAAGGAAGGTTTCATTGTTTTCAATTATACTAGGTTTTTTGCTGCTTTATGTCAGGATGATTGAAAAAAAATTAATGCTTATATCAAATTATCCGTGTTTTCGCAAAATCCCTTGTTTTTTTACAAAAAACCTAATTATCAAATCTTACTACGACCTATACAATATTTATTACTTTTTCCATGAAAATGTAGAAACCGATGCGGGCGACTGACACATAACTGTCGCTTTCCCTCAGTATGCTATATCGAAGCTCTATGTCTGTTAATTTGGTTGTTCGTTTGATTTCTTACTCGTATATCCTCGCACATTTCATAAATAATAAAGAGGGCTTCTATTTTATTCTAAAACTGTAAACAGGTATACTGCCGCGTTAACTATAAGTGCAATAACTCGATTTTGGCGCTTTCGAGAAAAACGCGTTTAAAGTTTTGAACTTTATATTCATCATAACTCATGACCTATTAAACGTATCGACATGAATCCTTAACTAATTGAAAGCGAAACAAATACAAAACTAATTCAAATATATAATATGTATAAATATTAACTAAATAGCCTGTAATCGTAAAAAAGTGGTTATAATTAGGAATGTTCCATGGAACAGACCAACATTACTTGTCATAAATACAATAACTACATTACATAATGTATTTATCTTTAGCAAAGCAACACATTGTTGTTAAAATAATTCACTGGCTTAATAATGTTTAACGATAAATACAATAACTGTTAAAGTAATTGCATTTATCGTTAGAATCATCCATGTTATCTAGTTGGAAATCCTTGTGAAACACAACAATATTTACATTTATTTCATAAATATTAATATTTTTATAAAAATTAAAGAATATTATGAAGAAGAAAAAATTGTGAATTATGAACATAAGTTTACCAATCTATCTCGTATTTTAGTTGAATCAGTATTTTTGGACCATATTTAATAGACCTATTAATTGAATATGAGAAAATCATCTTTCTCAGTTTTAAGATGACTCGTTTGATAAAGTTTAATTATGTTTCATATAAAATTCTACAGTATGATTTCTAAAATTATATTACAAAAAATAATTAAGATCAAAAGCGAAAAGTTATTTCAAAATTAAAATGTGAAGTACCTTAGTAATGTAACTTTCATCGATAAAAGTAAAGTTCTTTTGTTAGTTTATAAGTGACCGTTCTCGGCATTTACAGACATTGTCCCTCAAATACTCCCTTAGTTCAATTTTTTAACCGACGAAAAAACAAAAAGGAGGAGGTTCTCAATTCGTCGCGTATATATATATATTATTTTTTTTTTTTTAAACTTTCAGAAAAGTCTACAACATCAAAAAACAGTCACTGAAAAAGCGTGAATTGTGGTTTTACGTGAAATTTAACCATGGACAGCATCGACCAAGTCATGGAAATCTAAGACTTTTTGAATCTTATTTAATAATAATAATAACTATTTATTTTCATACATTAAAAGTCCATAGTTGTTATTACAAAACTTAAAACAAAAAATTAAAAGCTACGTTAGTCATGAAAACGTAAGTACGTAAAATAAATTAAAACATATTTTGCTTATGTAGGCATGGAAAATCGTCTGACATAATTAAAGAATCAGGGCTCGAAATACAGTATCAGTGTATTTTAGTCGCAGTTAGTTCACTGTTTCTAAGTTATATACCAAATCCTTATTCAGAGTCCCTAATAAATTGTTATAATTTGCCCTTTTCCTTAGTAAATGATAGGAATATTACTAATTATAAGTACAATAAGTCACACATATTGTTTTTATGATTTGCAAACGGATATTCCAATTTCGAGTTCTTCATAACATAAGAGGCACAACTTCATAGTTATTGTGCTTATAACTAGAAATGTATGCTTAGTTCAAAAGTTTTGTCACCATAACTATAATTATTGTTATTTTGATAAGTAAAGCAGTGACGAAATTTAAGTTATTGCATTCTTGCTTGCTGAAAAAACAGGTTCCTGAAGGTTTCATGAAAAGTTTCTTTTAGAGAGTTGTAGATCTCGATTAGCTGATTCCGAATATATATGTAACTCAAAATCGTCAAAAATCGAGTTATTGCACTCTTAGTTAGCGCGGCAGTATAAATAAGATAGTTTTTATTAGGTTACATTTCAAACTCCAATGGTGACAACGGCACGCAGTTGGCGTGACGACACGGAAATGCGGGAGGTTTAGAAATCTGTTGTTTTCCCCGCCACACACAAATTACCGCATTAACCAACATTTTTATCAAAAACATAACGAGCTAAGCTTGTTTCAATGGAAATTAAGATAATATTTACCAACTTTTTACTTTCAACTTGGCCTGTGTATAATTTAACTTAATCTTGTCTATTGATTATTCTTGACCAGTGTTGCTATCGCCGCGGGCAGAAAATGGATTGTTTTCGTAAACCTTTGTCCATGAGGTCACTGTGGAGCACTCAATTTGTCAGTTCCATTATCTCGGCCGAGTCTACATAATTATATCCAATAAACACAGTCTCCATTAAGTCTTAAAGTTACGTTGCGGCCTAGCTTTGTTCAGTTGAACCGATGTAACATAAAGCTTGATGCAATATTAAATTAGAAACAGTCAAGGTACTCAAGGTAGTCAAAATAAAATTAAATGTGCACAGATTGAAACGAACAACCAAAAATTACGTAATTATATCGACACGGTGGTAGTGCAGTGATGTATCGCGACGCGAATGCAAAAATGATAAACCTTTGTGAAAAAAATGCTTGTAAATATATATTTAATGCTGTCTTTTGTTCTAGAGATTAACTGTGCAAAACAATTAAATATCACCTACCACTATAATTAGAACTTCCTTTTTTGATAAAGCGTTCTTCATAGTTCTCACGATTTATCACATCATCCAACTATATTTGTGATTACTCTGCGGGCATTGAAGCCTCACTGAACTTGCTATAGCGAGCAAACAGTTTAGGTTCGCAGACAACAAGCTACTGAGCTCTGCTACAATTTTGAATTTGCACGAAACCTTAGGTAAGTATCGATTAAATTTTAGCTGCGTTGCCAAGAAAAGAAGATGATTTCTTTGAAAATTGTGTTGTCTAAAAAAACTCATCTGAGTTTAAATAAATAACAGTCCAATGGACGTTGCATGCTGAGATTGGCGAGGTCAAATTCTGTAATATTAAAAAAAAAACCATAATGCTCTGGCTACCTTGAAAATCATGCATGATGACCTCGGCTTATATTTGAATATTAAAAAAGTACACCTATGTGTTTTGTCATTAAATAAAAGAAACGACCAAAATCCGCAGCAAGCTATTAGATAGTTTATTAAATAAAAGTTTTCAGTGTAGGGCGCGGCACGGGCACGGGCAGGCAGCACGCGAGTCGCGACTACCATCCGGTCCCTGGTACCCTGATAGCCGCAGATGCAGCGTTTAACATGCGACTGCTGCCATGCTATAAAGCCGTTTTATTGCCCCATTTCTAATTTAGTACAATATTCAATGCATTTTTATGATGACATGGTTTGATATGATGTCGCCTTAGACAGCTGTGAAACTTATAATTTGTAATCTTCATGTTACGATAATAAAAAACTTTATTAAATTAAGCGCTAGGTAATAATTCTAAATGTTTGTAAGAGCGCGTTGAGCGACGAACTAGCCTGTCATAAAGTGGAAACGTGAGAGTAAAAATTGAACATTATAGCATTAATTAAATTCAAGAGTTAGTGCATTTCTCGCAAATTAAATTGTGTCAGTCGCTTGCCCCACATCGCATTGTCTCAGCGTGGGACAGCGACTGCTATGATTGTTCTGTTTGCTAGTGGAGCGAGCCATGTTGGCTAAATAGAAACCTAAACAATGGATGTTATTTTAAACTTCCCGCAACACAATATGGACTTAGGCTCAAGATAAAAAACAAACAATCGAATCTTGCGCACATAAAATCTTGAGGATATTAAATTGTATCAATTTAAGAGTCGTGGCTTATAGGACTTGCGTTTCGTATTGGGAATTGGTATGTTCTCTGAGAATGAATTTACTGATATACTAACAAAGAAGAATAAGCATTAAAGTCAACCGTTTCTTGAATCCGTACATTACTTTGCTGCACACACCAATTCGATAGGCAAGTTGGAAATAAGTCACGATTATGGCCGCTCGAAATACTCTGTTTCGAAGGCATGCGGTCGAGATGTACAGTTTCGCAAATCAACGTCAAATATATGTCAACATTAAAACCAAATATAATTAGGCTTGCAAATTTTCGGTGATACTTATTATTATTGGCTATGCCTGTGTACAAATAAAAATGGTGGACATGGATGTTGCAAGGCGACCATTAGCAGGTTTTGCGTGACATCAGAGACGGGGGTTAACGCATTCATCAAACAGCCAAAAGATAGGCAGTGGTACATTGGTGACTCCGTGCCGCTTCAGCACTAGAAGATAGCTGCGAAGGGAACAGCGCATGCTTTCCCCAAAAGAAGCTGGTATACTATACAGCCAGCCGTGGGTAGGAGCCAGCCGTCGGATCGTTTTAAGTTGTGCGAGCCCCACAATACCCTCGTCGGTCCCCCGAACGGCGAAGGGAAGATCGGTCAGGCGATTCCTCACGTCAAAGAAAAATTAATGTTTTGCGCGACCTAATCAATAATCTTGAATTTCACTTCGCTTTTCTCTTTATAAAAATATGCTGGCGTGAGCTCTGCGCGCATAATCGCGATAACGCATCAGTGAGGCTGCGCTGCCGCCCGGGGAAGATGGTGACAAGGAGCAAACATTTGTCAAGATGGTATAAATAAAGATAGCGAAGCCAAGTTACATTGTATAAATGCCCTCACAAAACGTTCGAAAGAAACCTACAATCAAGGAGTTAATTATTTAAAGATTTACCCTGTTATTCATAAAAAGTTAAAGAGCATTTTAGTTATTTGACGTATGTCAATTGAGACTGGATGTCACGTATTTACCATACAAAAAACCCGAGAGGTAGACCTCCAGTAACTCTACTTAAATGTACTTTATCTTTATGAATATAACAGTAAATTTTTAGCGAGACTAACGAACCACGATTCATTTAAACATATATATATATATATATATATATATAGTAGAAGTAGATAGTAGATAGAAGTAGATAGTAGATATCTTTAGGGGATATGGGTGCAATCAGAAATGATCTCACCAAACTCCTGAGTAGCAAAATGAAAAAACGTGTGCGAAGCTGCGGGCAAAAGCTAGTTAATAATAGAGCGTACATTATTATATTCAAAATCACATCTCGCAAAAGTACAATATTTTTTTGTTAAATAAAACTTCAACTAAATAAAAATATATACTGTACTTCGAGTCCTGTCTGAGTTTTTTTATATGTTGTGTCCGGGGAAGTTATAATTTTAAGGGTGGATTCTATGATCAATTGCATCGATGAAAACACCCCATATGGGGGGTCGCAGCCTCACCCCCCCCCCCCCCCCTCAGTATGATGTTTTTAATTCTTTGTTTACAAAAGTCGACCCCGCCTAATTTTAAATTCACAGTTCACAGATCTAAGGTTCGCAGAACCTTCATTAGGGTCTTGATCGAAGGCTAAGTAGTTAGGCTATCTAAGTTACTCACAAAATAACCAAGTATTGCTTTTACTTTTTTTTAAAAGTGGGTGAAACAAAAAAAATTTTTTTTTGCATGTTTTACGGTTTCTCAATGCTACCACCAAAAAATGCAGATACTTTTTTTATTTTTTGTGTTTTATTGTTAGCTTTTGAGATGTTCTCCAAAATGGTACTAGATTTATTTCTCTACGTCTATTACTTCAGAAATTATCAACTACCAAAAAGACCCTTTGCTATTATTCCCTTTTAATTTCAGATTTCAGTTTAACCCACTTTTATTAAAAAATAAATTCAATATTTAATTATTTTGTTTGTTAATTAGGTAGCCTACCTACCTAGCCTTCTATCTAGACCTAAATTAAGAGTCCTTTTACGCGAACAGTGGCCCCATTAAGAAAAAAAAAAATTTTTCTAGGCTTATTTTTTTTAAAAAAGTGCTCCCTAGTGCATAAAATCTTGGTCGCTACTATTTTTAAGTATTTTAAATAATATCTAGATTTAGACAGTCATATGTTTTACTGTTTGTTGCTAAAACTGGCCACTGGTGATTATCGACTGTTCAATTCAACATTTCATTCAATATGAAATTCTTGCTCCATAATTTCAAATCTTGAATTATTACAATAGACTTGAGAATCAAAATTGACTCAAGTCTATATTGTTTGTAAATTTAAAAAAAACTTTGAATGTGAGTCATTTGTTTTGAATGAACTTCTAAAGATCAGATTATTGCTTTATCATTGGTTCCCAAACCATGTGTTTTGTTAGGGGGCTTTAAAACAACAATCCAATAACCATACAACAATGCCGGGCTTTATGCCCACCCTTTTAATCTAATTTGTGAACTTGATATTGGCAAAATACTCCACTGAAGTGGAGTGAAGTCCATTATATTAAAAAAAAAATAATAATATAACTCTAAAGATTAGAAAAGTTATTTTAGTTGAAGGGTTGTAGGTGTATTGGATTTTGCCTTGATTTCTGAACATATTGTAGAAAACTTATGATGTGAATGTAGATAAGTTATTTATGCAACTGTACATAATTAGGCTCATGTATTAATGCCTCTTATTAAGTATCAGTCACATAAATAACTATTTCTAGTTGAACAAATATAGGATATAAATATTGTTTATTTTTTAACCCAGATGTTACCATTTGTTATAATGCCTGTTGATTTTGGGCTTTACTGATTTGCAATAGAGCTAAAAACCTATAAAATAAAAAAAGTTGTCAGTGACCATAATGTACATACTTCCTAAAACGACCCACCGACCCTTATTTGGGTTAACTTCTGCTGATTTTTTTTTTAAATGAAGTCTAATAAAATTACAGCAATGTAAAAAATAATAAAGACCTGTGTTTCATGCTAAGGAGCACAATCAGCTAGGCAGTAATATAAAAATATATGGTTTAAATATATGATTATGATAGTAATTCAAACAATGGTTTTGAGGTCAAGACTTACCACATTATTGAAATTGAAGGTTGCTGCTGTAGGTGCAAAGTATTCATTGTTTATCTTGTCTCCCATACCAGCCACAATGCTAGTCTCTCTCTCTATCCAAAACACTAAGGTAGAAGTACCTCTTTACTCCCTATCATTTTAGGTCCCAAATTGCAGTTCTGACCAAGACAGCAGTTTTTCGCCCAGTGTTCCTTTAGTTTTCTTTGCTGTGCTTTTCGAAATAAATTCCTTCTCACAGACAGTTACGAAAAAGTTCAATTGCTTCAGTACGAATAACAATCACAAGAGAAAACATCACGAGGTTGGTTTGCACTGTTTAAACAAAATAATATGTTACATATTTTTTTCTTTCACCAAGTCGATAGGAAATCCGCCGCCATTTTATTTATTTTTTGTTTGTTTTTAATTCGTTCGCCAGTGCTGCCAATGGCTATACCAGATTCCCCAAGATAACTGGTCAAATTCCCCAAATTTGGGGAGAAAAATATCCTGATTCCCCACAAAGTCCCATAACAATGAGATAGTGAACGATATTATACGAAATAACTTTAAAAATCAACCATTTATTAATGACAAACACTTTAAAATCGCAATGTCACCTAAAACTATCATCGGGTATTTATATTATAATCCTACTCCGTTTTTTTCTTATGCTCAGGCTTACAAGTTAAAACTAGGTTAAATACATATGTAAAAACTGATGAAGTATAAATTTCACTAAACTCGAACAAAATCCAAAAAAGAAAAAATATCAAAAGTTTTCTAATTTACTTAAAAAAACAAACAAACATTAGCAAAGACTAGGGATAACCGACTAACTGATTTTAGGGTGGGGTGATACATTTTCATTATTGTATTTCGCTATTATTCAGTAATTTAAGACGCTATATGAGTTTTTAAGGTTTTTTAAATCAAGTAATTCCCTTAATCTATAAGAGGTAAAGATCTGGAATTTTAACATAACGTTTATTAAGGATAAAACAAAGTTTTTTTATAATTGAGAAACACTTGTGGAATCAAAAAACCTCGATACAATATTTCGTCAAAGATAACCATTCCAAAAAACGGGAATAGCTAGTTCTTCGAAATTACTAACTAGTTTTTGTTGGAACTACATAGGAATAATGATAACAAAGTAAATTAAATTCTGGTAATTTAAATTTGATTTAAAAGTTATAATTAAATGGATATTTAATATTTATTACTTTTTCGAATAAAATGTAGTAACCGATGTGGGCGACTGACATATGCCTGTCCATTTCCCTCAGTATGTTTGAGGGAAAAGGACAACCTTTGATCCTCGGTCGTTTGATTTATTTCGCGTATATCGTCTTAAACGAATAAGGTTAATAGTCACTTCCCTAAAGATAAGTATAAGCCTCTTTATCAATAAAAACTAAATAAAGGCAGTATTTTATATTCGATCAATGGATGTTTTGTTCGTTAGTTTTTTTGAATCGGTAAATGGGTGATTCGCCAAAATCGATAAAAAAATATGTCTTGCCTGACGAATGCTATTTTTAATAAACCTATTGAATTTCGATGATTGTAAAGTCTTTCTATGGTCTAAAGTGTACTTGTTTTTGCCTATAAATTACTCGCTGTCACCCATTAAGTATTTCATTTTCTTGGTCAAACATGAAATTTCTAATTTCCAAGGTATGTCCATTATCCTTTTTTCTGCGTCTCAATAGCCGTAACTTATTAATTTTGTTCTGAAATCCATTATTTGGCATTTTATATCAACTTAGGGATAGCCAACGAGTGGAAAGGCAATGAGTTTGCTTTTTTTAACATTACTTTTTCAAAAATAATCGTGGTTAAAGTTTTGTCCAGACACAATACATAATTTCCGTGGGCTAGCATTGCAGTCTCTGTAACAATGCAGGACCCTTGCAGATTTAAGTAACCTAGTATAGATAACGTTTAGTACGTTGCAAAAGTCCTTCTAAGAGAGACATTGTGTCATGTTGATTGTTTTCGAGATATTAAGGTAAATCGAACCCTCCGTGGGTTTTGGTTTAACATTTTTACAATTTCCATGGGCTTCAAATTTCGGGTGATCAACGTTAATAAAATATAATTACCATGTCTAAGGATGTGTATCACGGGTCACAACTCAAGATAAAAAGCGTAGATTTTGCATGTAATTTATTGATTTTCCTCGATTTTTTGTTCACTTAAAACTAAATTTTCGTGGTTCTAATTTCCATGTTTTTCGTGGGCCATAAACATGCCATGGAAATTAGGAGTATGCACGGAAATTAGTTTTTTTTAAAGAAACGTTCCTACTGTAGAGCATGTGGTGTTGTTATAACGTGGGGAAGTAAGAAATATAACTTTATTTCATTCCAGTGCAGTACAGTTTTATGGATTGATTTTTTCAATTGTTTTCCAGCAACAAAAACTTCACTAAAGTGCAGGTCAGGGGCTTTTGCTCTAAGTAATGTAGATTACTAAAAACCCTTTGCAAATCTTCCTTATGCCAGTTAACACCCGTTTGTAAATATCAAAATGAATGGCTGCAGGTATTGGGGACTCGTATCGCATTGGTCAAGTTCATCACTTTGTAAGTATGATCCACAGGGTTTCCCAAGGTAGCATACAAAAAAATGATTATCAGTAAATTTAATTGGAGCAAAAGACAAACATTAAACAAAAATTTAAATCTAAAGAAAGGGAAACTTTACTGAAGTGAAGGAAACTGTTGGTAGGTTAATACATAACTTAATATTAAAATAAATTTTGTAAGTCACTTTTTTACTTTGTTATTTATACGAAAAACAAATTCATTTATAAAATTTTTTTTAAGAAAAAGATGTTACAAAAAATAAATTAAAAAAATAAGTAAATTTTTCAAAGTATTAAAGTAATATAAAATTTTAATCACCATAGCAATATATCTTGAGAAGTAATTAGTGAACAATTTATAAAAATACGTTTCATACATTTCTGTGAGTTTGGTTGATAAATCATAGCATTAAAGAGTTTTTTTTAGTATGAATACATAGAATATTTTCATACTGTTTCTATTTTAGTTGATACTTCATAATTTCCATGTGTTAAAAATATAATTTCCGTGGGTCGGAGCTAATTTCCGTGGTACCTTAAAATTTCCGGACCTCACATCTCTAAATCTAATCGCAATATTGAAAACCCTTTAACACATAAATATTTGTTTATTTTTAAATTATTTTTCTTCGTAGTCATAATTAGAAAAATCCAAAAAAAAACCATCCATTGAAATAGGAACATTTCATCAATTTTGGCGAACTACCCTAAAATGCTAAATTCCCCGCATATTCCCCGCACGGTGCCTCTCCCCACAAATTCCCTAATCGCTTTGGGATTTCCCGCAGTTTGGGGAATTCCCCACACATTGGCAACACTGTCGTTCGCCCAATCTGGGAAGGCAAAGGAACTTAGTCCATACAGCCAAGTCTTCAGTAGTTTATTTCCAGAGGTTGGGAACCGCCGCAAGTACTTGCGGCGCGGCGGTTCCCAACTCCTTAGTAAGTGTAGTCAAGGTACCTTGAAGTACACTTTATTTCTTAGTATTCAACAGTATTCAAGTCTTTCGTAATGTGAGGTTTTCAATTTGACAGCTCAGAAGAAAAAAAACAAGTTTTATTACGCTCCTATCAGATGGCTGGCGCTCTGCCAGGAGCAATAGGTCAACATGAAATAAATGATTGATATTGAATAGCTCATAATAAAAAGTATAAATTACAATTTAACTGAGACAGTGACAGTGAGAGGGTGAAATTAAGATTTATTCTTTTATACAGAAAATTATCTAATCCAATCAGTACTCGATCTCCCATCTCTCTGATATTCCTGTAGACACCGCCATCTACGGGCGTATTATGAAACGTTTTTTTTTCTTTTCTGTCACATTGAAAACCCGCTTAGAACATTTAGAACGGGAAACGCCATCTTAACATTTTCTCCTACTAACTCTGTGTGTCATTTTCTGCGGGGGACGAGGTAACGCACACATTCACTGAATCGCGTAATTATGCACGCGCATTCGAACAAACAATTTAATTTCCGTAGTTATGGTGCACATTATTTCTGACAGGTTGGCAACATTCAGGTAGTCTCGTCTATGTCATCATGACGTCATCACATTGAATCTTGTGGCGGTAAATTCAAATTTCCATGATTGTTTTTTTTTATTTTATGTACTCAATATACATCCAGTAGGCACAATTATACTTACAAGTGGAAGGTTACTCCATCCTTCAGGAGATTTCATGTATTCGATCTCCTTTTACACGCAAAAATAGCACAATACGGCATTTTTATTGGAGCACTGCACTCCACAACAGACTAAGGAAGCACAGACCAACTAGAGAAGATGGCGATACGAACAAGATGGCGTTCAACTAGTAGTTTTATATAAAGCGGTGGACTTTAGTTCCAAAACTTTTTTCTGAGGGGTAAGCCTGTGTAAGGCGTTTCCCGTTCTAAATGTTCTAAGAAAACCCCTCATTCTGTAGTTTCATTATTTGTTTTCTTAACCTAGGTTCCTAACCAAGAGGGTGGTCTGATGGTCTCACATTTCAATGTTCACACCGACTGCTTCACGGGACATCGATCAGAATGAGGGGTTTTCAAAGTGACATTAAAAAATATAGTTTCGTAATACGCCCGTAGATGGCGTTACAGACATTGGTAAGTAAATACAAATTAACTTCATAAGTTCAAAACAAAAACTAGGTATTCAATTTGACTGGCGCATACGAGTTCCCGCGGTTTGCCGCGGGCGCCGGCGTTAGAATGTCGCCCTCCCCTCTCCTCCCGTGGGAGCCGTAGGACCCGGCTGAGGGACAGCACCCGAAGACGGGCAGCAGCGTCTTCTGGGTTATACAACACCATACTGCGCTCACCAACCCGCCTGCCAAGCGTGGCGAGTATGGCAACCCCCCCCCCCTCATGAATAGTCAGCATGTACACAGGCCCCTAGTCCCCGGCAGCCCCGCTATTCCTGACCACGGTAGCGGTCACGGTAACGGCGGGGCAAGGGGTGCTAAGAATCCCCGGACGGTCGGCTACCACCCCTTTGAACGACAACTGGCCCTGGCAACACACAACGTCCGCACTTTGAGGACTGACGATATGATTGTTGCGCTGGAAGAGGAAATGAGCAGGTTACGGTGGGATATTCTAGGGCTATCAGAAGTCCGTAGACAGGGACAGGACACGATAACCCTGAAATCGGGTAACCTGCTCTTCCACCGGAAGGCCGACTGACTGTCCCAAGGTGGTGTCGGGTTTCTCGTCGACAAGTCCCTCGTTAGCAACATTATAACCATCGACAGTGTGTCGAGCAGGGTCGCATACCTAACACTCAGAATATCTAAAAGATATTTGCTGAAGGTCGTTCAGGTCTATGCCGACCTCGACACACTCAGATGACGAAGTAGAGTCTATGTATGAGGACATTAGTCGGGCCATACATACGCATAAAACTCACTTCAATGTTGTTATGGGGGACTTCAATGCGAAACTAGGCAAGAGAAGCGAGCATGAGTTGAGAGTGGGGAACTTCGGTTATGGGCAACGGAACCCTAGAGGTCAGAGGCTGGCCGATTTCATGGAGAAAGAAGGACTCTTCATGATGAATTCTTTCTTCCAGAAGCCGCCTCATAGGAAATGGACCTGGATGAGCCCTGGTGGTTCTAGGAACGAGATAGACTTCATCTTGACCGACAAGAGACGTATATTCAATGATGTCTCCGTGATTCATAGGGTAAAAACCGGCAGCGATCACCGAATAGTGAGAGGCACCTTGAATGTGAACGTTAAACTTGAACGGTACCGCCTGATGAAGTCTACGCTCCGTCCTACCCTCGCTCAGATCGAAAACCCCGAGAGCTTTCAACTCGAGCTCTCTAATCGCTTTGATTGTCTAGACGACGCATCAGTGGACGAGATCAATAACAGGTTCGTAAAAACTGTCCATACGGTCGGATCTAAATTCTTTAGGACTCGCCGTACCGCTAGAACTCAGAAACTCTCTGAAGACACCCTCAAACTTATGGCTGAACGACGCTTGCTTAGACTGCAGTCTCCCGATGATGCTGCGTCATATAGGCGGATCAATAGACAGATCTCGAAGGCCTTGCGACACGATATCCGTGTCTTTAATACTGCGCGTATTAAGGATACGATAGAGCGAAATAAAGGCTCCAAAGTGTTCGCAAGAGATATGTCTGTTGGGCAAAGCCAAATGACTAAGCTGAAGAGGGATGACGGCAGTATAGCGTCGACGAAAGCGGAAATTTTGAGGGAAATCGAGAAGTTCTACGGACAGCTATACGATTCGGTCACTAAGCCTGTTACTAGTGCGGCCAACGACCCTAGAGCCAAACTAACCCGACACTATACCGAAGATATCGAGACTTACGAGATAAGGATGGCCCTGAAACTGCTTAAAAACAACAAGGCACCGGGTGAGGATGGAATCACGTCAGAGCTTCTGAAAGCGGGTGGAACACCGGTACTCAAAGTCCTTCAGAGGCTCTTTAATTCTGTCCTACTCGAAGGGACCACGCCTGAAGCATGGAACAGAAGTGAGGTGGTGCTTTTCTTTAAGAAGGGCGATAAAACCCTTTTGAAGAATTATAGGCCCATCTCGCTTTTGAGCCATGTTTATAAGCTGTTTTCCAGGATCATCGCCAATCGTCTCGAACGAAGGTTTGATGACTTCCAGCCTCCCGAACAAGCCGGCTTCCGAAAAGGCTTTAGTACCATAGACCACATACATACGCTGCGGCAAGTTATACAGAAGACCGAAGAGTATAACTTGCCGCTATGTCTAGCGTTTGTGGACTATGAGAAGGCCTTTGATTCGGTCGAAACATGGGCGGTGCTAGAGTCTCTCCAACGATGCCGGATTGACTATCGGTACATCGAAGTGCTAAAGTGTTTGTATAGCAACGCCACCATGTCTGTCCGAGTACAGGAACAGAATTCGAAGGCTATTCCCTTGAACAGAGGCGTGAGACAGGGAGATGTTATATCTCCGAAACTGTTCACCGCCACTCTAGAAGACGCCTTCAAACTTCTAGAATGGAAAGGGCAGGGCGTCAATATTAACGGCGAATACATCACTCACCTTCGGTTTGCCGACGACATCGTAGTCATGGCAAGGTCGATGGAGGAACTCAGCACGATGCTCGAAGGCCTCAACCGAGTCTCCCAACAGGTGGGCCTTAAAATGAACATGGACAAGACGAAGGTCATGTCTAATGTCCATGTTCTGCCTACCCCAGTTATGGTTGGGAACTCGGTTCTCGAAGTTGTCGACGAGTACGTATACCTAGGACAAACCATCCAGTTAGGTAGGTCCAACTTCGAGAAGGAGGTCAATCGCCGAATCCAGCTCGGATGGGCGGCGTTCGGGAAACTACGCAACGTCTTCTCGTCCAATATTCCTCAGTGCCTGAAGACGAAGGTATTTAACCAATGTGTGCTGCCAGTGATGACATACGGTTCTGAAACGTGGTGCTTCACTATAGGGCTTATGAACAGGCTCCGAGTAGCTCAACGAGCCATGGAGCGGGCTATGCTTGGGATTTCTCTGCGGGATCGAATCAGAAATGAGGACATACGTAGAGAAACCAGGGTCACCGACATAGCCAAGCGGATAAGCTCGTTGAAGTGGCAATGGGCAGGTCATATAGCCCGCAGAACAGATGGCCGCTGGGGCCGAAAAGTTCTCGAGTGGAGACCACAGATCGGCAAGCGCAGCGTAGGACGTCCACCGACCAGATGGACGGATGATCTGCGCAAGGCTGCGGGTCCACGCTGGATGCAGGCCACCTGCGATCGGTACAGATGGAGAGCCTTGAGGGAGGCCTATGTCCAGCAGTGGACGTCCTACGGCTGAAATGATGATGACGAGTTCCAGTTTTATTTCTAGCTTTTAATGATTCATTTCAACTTCAACTTGAAAATTTTTTGCTAGCGCCATCTGATAGCGGTGTGATAAAACTTGATTTTTTTTCTGAGATGTCAAAATGAAAACCTCTCATGATTCGGGAGCAGCATCTTTACCTTTGTTTCTCACTTCACTACACAGTTTTCCATAAAGGGCACATTATTATACTAATTCCACCACACTAGCACAGTAATAGCCACGAAAAACTAATGAGGGGTTTTCAAAGTGACAGAAAAGAAAAAAAAAGTTTCATAATACGCACATAGATGGCGGTGTCTACAGCAATATCAGAGAGATGAGAAATTGAGTATTGACGGATTCTTTGGATTGGATCAGTTTCTGCTAATTAAAAATCTTAATTTCACCCACTCCGTCACTGCCTCAGTTAAATTTAATTTTTATGTTTTATTTTGAGCTATTCAATCATTCATTTCATCTTGACCTATTGCTACTGGCAGAGTGCCATCTCGTAGCAGCGTAATAAGACTTGTTTTTTTTTCTGAGCTGTCAAATTGAAAACCTCTCATTAAGAAAATTGACAAACAAAAGCCCGACATGTTCCTCTCGTTTCCCGCCAGGAAAACGCTATGTATGAACCGAAATAGTATGTCTATGGTTTCAACGTAGAGAAATAGTATGTCTATGGTTTCAATCATGTTTCAACAAAGAGGTTGGAAACTAGCGGCGGTTTCCTTTCTCTGAGTTGGAAACCGCCGCTAATTAATCTGAGGTTTCATCCAACCAGAGCGTTTCCCTACCTCACTGCAACCTGCAATGCAACCATGGAAGTCTCAGCGGCGGTTTCTTTTCTCTGAGATGGAAGTAATGTAAAATGTAACTAACCTTATAGTATACATATTATTACAGCCACAGAACAAGGAAGATGCTCTCTCTCTCCAAATAGAAATCGCGAGTACGCGGAGCCCGCGTGCTTATTAGCTCTGCAGTGCTTATGCACTTTTAGGCTGCACGGTCTTGAGACCTTTGCCTTTCCCGAAGGGATAAAAAATGAGAAAAAAAATAAATCTTTATCTGCGCCTGCGCGGATGCTGCGCGGCATAGGTATGTACGTCTCTAGTTGGTCTGTGGTATGTACGTATTTTGGTGTTTTTGTTTGCTTTTGTGACTTGTGAGTAGAGATAAGATAAGGTATAAATCACTACGTTTTTCCTTACCTACTCTGAGGTTTTACTTGTGAGTTGTTTGTTTTTATGTTTTTATGTAGAGAAAGAAGGTACTTAAATCACTTTATGTATTGTTCCCACAAAATCCACAATTTCCATTGGAATATAAGTAGGTACTTACATACCTAACAAGTGCACTTACATAAGCTAGATAGCAAGATTCTCCAAAACTACTAACTACCCACGGTGCAACTATGCATAAATTCGACTCCGATAGTGAAGACGAAGTTCCTCCGGGTTGGGAAGAAAAATCTACTGAAGATGGAAATGTATACTTTGTGAAGTAAGTTGTGTAGTTACAATGTATTGCTAAAGTTGATAGATCTCTCCCTGGCGTAGGCTGCAACTGGGGCTGACTTGGAACACGCTTCCTTCTTAAGAGTTAGCCTACATGGCAAAAAGGACAAGCTAAGATTGTAAGCTCCATTTTAGCTAGAATACAGCGCAGCTAACTCACCCTAACCTTAATTTTTTCAATGTCACAACCTATTTATTTAACTCTGCAATTTGCTTGAACTTATTTCAATAAATAAAAGAAAGAAGAAAGAATATACATTTATTTCAATGGCACAATAAATAACATAGCATTTTGTAAACGTGAGTGGCCAACACAGCTGGTACTCACACATAATTAAAACAAAACAAATAGATATTAATGACAAACAAAGCAATAGACAAAACACTGATAAGGTTGGCCAGCAGCCTAGGCTGCTGCTCAGTAGTGCTCCACCGAGCATTGCGCCAGTTGAAAATGGATATTAGCTCAGGTTTTGTGTTGTGAGCATTACAAGAACCTAAACCCGTGTGGCCCACAACCCTGTTTTTATGCTGCCATGAAGTGTGAATGTAGCCAGAATGTCACTCTGTGTTAACAAATAATATAGCATTGAAAAATTTTTTCTTTCTAAAATTGGCCCTGTTGATAAAAGTATAATTTTTACTTTACAGTACATACACAAAAGAGATTCGATGGACCCACCCTCGCACTGGCTGCAAGAAGGTGATTCCTAAGGAGCTTCCTTTTGGCTGGTCTAAGACAGTTGATGAGAACAATGAGCCCTTATATCTTCACAAAGAAACTGGCAATACTACCTATGTGGATCCAAGGCTAGCCTTCGCAAAGGATGAAAAGAAACATGTTTATGACTTTAGACAAAGATTTGATGCTTCAACTACTGCTTATCAGGTTAATATTAAGTCAGAGTTTGCTATGCTACAAATAACATACAAATGCTTATAGATGTCTCATATTAAGTTGAATAGAAAATTCTCCCTCAATCCTTCTGAGCTACTTCATAGAATATATTATAAAATGTGATTATTTTCCTGCTCTTTAGCTCTAGATATAATTATTTTCTTTAACTAGAGGCTGCCCCGCGGTTTTTCCCGCGCAGATTTCTCATAAACATAAATCCCTATTTTATTTCCCGTTCCCGTGAGAGTTTCGGGAAATCCCTTCTTAGTGCTCACCTACACTCCCCAAGGAACCCAAGTGCAAAATTTCAGCCCGCTACGCCCAGTAGTTTCGGCTATGGGTTGTCTGTCAGTCAGTCAGTAACAGAAGAGTTTTATATATATTGACTAGAGGCTGCCCCGCGGTTTCACTCGCGCAGATTTCTCGTAAACACAAAAACCCGGTTTATTCCCGTTCCCATGGGAATTTTGGGAAATCCTTTCTTAGTGCTCACCTACACTCCCTAAAGAACCTACATGCAAAAATTCAGCCCGCTACGCCTAGTAGTTTCGGCTCTGCGTTGTCTGTCAGTCAGTCAGTCAGTCAGTAACGGAAGAGTTTTATATATATTGATTTGTTTCAGATTCTTCATGGAGTAGATCTGTCAAGTAAATATGCTCTCATAACAGGCAGTAACGCAGGCATTGGCTATGAAACTGCTCTAAGTATGGCCCGACATGGCTGCAAGATTCTATTTGCCAATCGTAACATGGAAGCCACTCAGAAGGCAATAGCAAACATTGTCAAAGAAACAGCTGTGCATGAGGATAATTTAAAGGCTATTCATTTGGATCTGGCATCTTTGCGGAGTGTAAAAAAATGTGCTTGTGCTGTTAAGACTTTATTCTCGGAGTAATTTCTCATTTTATTAGTAATTAAATTAATGAATGTGCATTTATTGATACATTAAGGGTGTGGAGATTTTGGACATATGGGATTATTTCTATTGGACTGATGGGTTTCTATTAAAAGGGATTGCCAATAGCCATTAAATACTGTTTGTAGGTAGTTAATATTTATTCAAGCTAGGGGCCTAATTCCGCACTACATATCAAAGACAAGGCAAAGAAAAACAGATAATATAATGTTTATAAGAACAAGCAAGAAATGAACTATTAGCACAGACACTAAATGGGCACTAAATGACACTAAATGCTATGGGTGTGAAATTACTTAGCATATGCTGAAAGAAATGTAAAGCAATACAACACTGGTAGTTCTGCCATATCCACAATTGGCAGTGTGAAATTGGTACATCTACTTGGGCAAGCCATATGCTTGTGCAGATAAACTTTACTTAGGTATTTTTTTTGTCTTTATATGTATTGATAAAGCATGTCTTTACTTCCAGCCACCTAGACTACCTGATATTGAACGCGGGAGTGTTCGGTCTACCGTACAGCGTGACGGAGGACGGGTACGAGGTCACGTGCCAGGTGAACCACCTCGGGCACCTGTACCTGGCGCTGCTGCTGGAGCCTCTGCTGAAGAGGAGATCCAGGGTTGTCTTTGTTTCTTCAGAGTCTCATAGGTAAACTAATAAATTCTAATATTGTATATTAACTGAGCCAATGCTGTGCCCGCCGACTTGACTGTGACTTTGTCTGTGGGTAATTTTCTCACTGTTCAAACTTTCCCTGGACTACAAGAAACATCAGCTAAATTGGCTCAGCCATTCTTAATTTTAATTTTGAAAACTAACAGCAATTGGTTTTTTTACATATATACATAATATACTTAGACTAGAGGCTGCCCCGCGGTATTTCCCGCGGTATTTCCCGCGCAGATTTCTCATAAACACAAAAATCCCGTTTATTCCCGTTCCCGTGGGAATTTCGGGAAATCCCTTCTTAGTGCTCACCTACACTCCCTAAGGAACCTACATGCAAAATTTCAGCCCGCTACGCCCAGTAGTTTCGGCTCTGCGTTGTCTGTCAGTCAGTCAGTCAGTCAGTCAGTCAGTAACGGAAGAGTTTTATATATATTGATGAATTTATGAAACTTTTTATTGTACAATATAGAAACAAGCTGAATACAACATTAGTGCCTTTGGTTGAAGAATTAGAAAAGCTATGAATATTAAACGCAGTTTTTGTCATTTCCAGATATGCTAACTTGAAGAATGTCTTCACTACACAATCAATTTGTATGACCCAGGACCAGTATAGTTCGATGATGGCTTACAATAATTCCAAACTTTTCAATGTTATCTCTGCAAAAGTAAGTTTTTGCTATATTAGTATGTTTTTAACCGACGAAAATACAAAAAGGAGGATTTTCTCAATTTGTTTTTTTTTTAATTTTTTGTTACAAATAGTAACTTACCTAAAATTAACTAGCTTTGCAAATTCATATTATTATTACAGTGTAAGATGATGCGCGGCAATAAGTAAATAAATACAAAAAAGTTATTTACTTTTTTCAGGTACTGAGTGAGGAGTGGAAGAGTAAAGGTATACTAGTAAACTCCCTCCACCCAGGCAATATGGTGTTCACAAATCTGAGCAAGTCATGGTGGCTGTTTAGACTCGCTTTCATGCTAGTGCGGCCGTTTACTAAGTCTCTGGTAAGAAAATTATATTTACACCTTTATTCACTGAAAGTATTAGATCGAGACAAGCTTCGAATTCTTCCACTCTGCCACTGGAAGGACACTAGTAGTTGCGCGTCAACAATTCTCTCAGTTGTAATCTCCATAAATAATTACATTGAATCGTGGACCCAATTATCACGAGAGGACTGTTCGTGGCCAAACAAAAACGCGTAATTCACAAGAACGCTCTGTTGGTTTTGCTCTCCACAACCTGCGGCGCTACTTTATTTATATTTAAAAAAAAAAACAATGCGACTAGTCGCCAAGAGCAAAAACATTTTGCCCTTAGCGAATACAAAAGTAGATAAAATATATAGATGGAACCACTCTTAAGCGTGTGTGTACCAAGAGTAGATTATAGGAGTATGTAGTGTCTAGTTTATTAAAACCTTACAATTTCATATATGTATTTATAGTAATACCGCGTCCGCATCATGCGTGCGTATTTTATGTATAACGAGTTACGATACCAAAAACACCCACCCACATGATTTACATAGTATATTTGATTTAGCAATTAACACATTTAACTTACCTACCTAAAACTGGGGTTCACCTGCTATTATATAAGACGACTAAAGTTTTTCTACTGTTAATCTAAAATCTACTGGCAATCACTCAACTATCTTGTAAATTCCAGCAACAAGCGGCGGCGACCACGGTGTACGCGGCCACGGCGGGCGAGCTCGATGACGTCACAGGTCTGTACTTCAACAACTGCTTCTACTGCGAGGAGTCGGCCCTCGCCCGCAACGCCGACATCGCTCAGGCCGTCTTCAACATATCACTCAAAATGATAGCCGATAAAGTAGGCACTGATGCCATAGAAAAATATATAAATAAGCACAAAGTTGTAATACAGTCGGATAACTTATGATATAAGGACTACATGGTTCCGTTTAGGGACTACTTCGATACTACAGTAGTAGGGATACTTTTTATAATGCTGCTTATTTATTATGTTTGCATGTTATTTTAATTTAAAGAAAAGGTAGGTAATGGAAGACACGCCCTTTTTTTTTTCTTTAGGGAATTGTTCAATCTATGAGGTATTTTATTATTGGTTAATTTTCTATGATAAAATGTAATGATAAAAGTTTAAAATATTGATATTAAATATTTTTTTAGTATATTAAGCGTATATTCAGCAAGGAAATATATACTGTTTTATGGAATAAGCTCAAAAATAAAATAAATGATATAAAAAAATACTGTTTAAATTTTAGATTCGTTTATAAAAGCTGTTAACTCTGCAGCTGTTACTACTCTAGTATTAAAGATACCTCTGTCTGTTTGACTAGTACTGACCTCAATTAGAAGTAGAATAGTAACAGAGTGGAGAGTAACAGACATTTGTTCAAGGTTCGAGTATTCGGTCGTTTCGTTTTTGTTTGTTTGTTTTGTAAAACAAAGAGGGACACGTGTTAAAAACTAGTTACGGCACCGACATTAAAAAAACTAAACGTTGATTTATCATATTTACTTTAATCACTTTTCTTAAATATTTTTTACATTTAAAGCTTTAGTTTAAATTTATAATTTTCATAAACCTTTTCGTCCTGGCAGTAAGAAGGACAGAAATCCACACACTGCGAACAAAAAAAAATCTCATAAATTCCTATATAATTTATAAATACTTCTTTGAAAAGTAAATTGCTCCTAACGTTGCATTTAAATAATTGTTGCATAAAACTTGTTACTCACGTAGCAATGAACCTCCAAATAAGTAGAAAGTGGTCTCGCATCTAGAATTAATAAGCACACCAGCAATATTGGTGCCCAGGACTGACCCAACACGACCGAGACACATTGTCAGACTAACGGCCATGCCTCTGAAAATTACATAAAATCAATTACTTACTTGCTAAGCGTGTTTCCTCATGCAGCGATTCGATACAGAATTGCGTCGATAGGCGATATCGGTGCGATATCGAAACCACCGAGAGTCCTAACAAATAATATGAAGAATCGCGTGAGTGTCCTCATGAGCGAACGATATCGATCGCACGACCGCTCGATATCGAATCGCACGTACATTCACATGACACGCGATACAGATTGAATAGTATGAAGGCAGGTCGAGCGCTCGACATTTTCGACCTGCAAGCGACGTCAAATATGCAAAAATCGATAAGCAATTCAGTTGCCTGCTCCTGCTCGAACTTTGTGGTACCTACCGGGTAAACAAATATGTTTATTTTGGATGTAGTTTTGGATTGACGGAGGAGCAGATTACAATTTTAAAATTTGTTCAAGATGTTTAAAAACATCTCCATCAGCCTTTATAATCATAACCTACCTTATATTTTACCATATCCTATCTTACATTATCTTATCTTATTTTACATATTCTTACATATCGTATTAGTACATTCGATTACTAAGATCAATACTTTTCGCAGCGTACGCGATGTCATAGAATACGTAAGGATATTTTTTTACACCTAGGGTAATTTTTTTTTAGTTTAAGGGCTTACACGGTGCGAAACTAGCGCCACTTCCGAAAAAAATGTATATTTTCTAAACCATAGCAAAAGTCAAAATATGGGTCTTTGACTCCCTAGATAATCTTGCTAAGAGGTTTTTAAGGCCCTGTTGTGTAGCTTTCAGGTTCATAATCTAAGGAATAAACCGTTTATTGCCTAAAGTGGCTACTTTAGTTTCATAAAATCATATTTCTAAGATCATTACCAAGATTATCTAGGGAGTCAAAGACGCATATTTTTTATTTTGGCCAAGGGTTTATGAGATATTAATTATTTATCAAAGTGGCGCTAGTATCACACATTTAAAAAAAAAGTAATATGTAGCTTCCCAACAGTCAAATTATTTTTCAAATCGGTTCAGTAGTTTTGGAGCCTATTCGATGCAAAGGTAAAAATATTTTTTTTTCTATTTATATGTTGTGTCTGGGTTTTTTTCTTCTATGTATGGATGTAGGTACACAAAAGTGTTTTTGTTGACGTCTTCGTCTGACAAACAGCGCGCTCGATACAGCCACAGATCTTCAATTTTTTTTAGGCGGGGCAAAACTGAAAAATGGCGCCCCCCCTGCCCAGTTATATTAAATTTTACCTTTTTATGTGTATAATTTCACCTATCAGCGGCCATAGCATGACCGACCATTTGTCGATTTTTTCTGTCACTTTTGACCTCTTTTGACATCATCTCAATACATTTTTCCGCATTTATATGTTAAAACAGTCATGTCAGACCATCCATTAGTACCAAGAAACGGGCCAGGATAATATATTCTTTGACTCGATCTATTTCGCTGAGAATTCACTCAAATGCTTTGTCACCTGCGATTGTCAAAAAGACGGCGCTATAGCGTCGCGTTGGAGCGCTAACCTTACGCTGCGCTAGAGCGCTCGTTGATTTTAAACATCAAACTGTAGTGTGAATTTGGCGCCCCCCTGATCTTGGCGCCCGGGGCACGGGCCTGCCCAGCCCCCCTAGATACGGGACTGGGCTCGATATCGCGACGATACAGAATTGCATCATTCGGATGTACGAGCGATTCATATTGGCTATCGAGCTTTTATCGAGCGAGCGATATCGCTTCTTGAGGAAACACCCTTATGTGCATAGATACTGCTTGGATTTAAGAGGCATAGCACAGCTAGCTAAAGTAGTGCCACCCGCGAGAAAAAATTATATCTTCTCAACTAAGGCAAATAACAAAAATGTGGAACAGTATTCCACTAGATAATATAGCCTAGTATTGTATAGCTTTTATGTATATTTAATACTAGAGGCTGCCCCGCGGTTTTTCCCGCGCAGATTTTTCATAAACATAAAAATCCAGTTTTTACCCCGTTCCCGTGGGAATTTCGGGAAATCCCTTCTTAGTGCTCACCTACACTTCCTAAAGAACCTACATGCAAAATTTCAGCCCGCTACGCCCAGTAGTTTCGGCTCTGCGTTGTCTGTCAGTCAGTCAGTCAGTCAGTCAGTCAGTCAGTCAGTCAGTAACGGAAGAGTTTTATATATATTGATTAAAGACCAAAGAAAGCTACAATCGGTCTTTAACCTAAAAGCCACAACAGTGCCCTAAAAATACTAGGCTATATTATCTAGTGGAATACTGTTCCACTGTTCATATTTTTGATATTTGCCTTAATTTAGACGATATTTTTTTTTTTTCGCGGGTGGTGCTAGTTTAGCTGTGCTATGCTATGCCTCATAAGAGATTTATGAATTTCTAAGCGTCCAGTTTTTTTACTTAATGGTGGTTGACTAACATACAAAACAATATTTAAACCCATAGCGAATTCTTACCTTAAATTTGTAGGAAATATGTCAACAGCATAGGCATTAATAGGTCCAATTCCCAAAGCCAACATTTGCAGCGATGTTAACAAAACCGCAAACAATAATGCAATCGTTATAAAATTAATTGAAATACAGAATGTTCCTATTACGAAGTACATGAGGATGATAATAGTTTTCTTTCCAACGATGTTAAGTGTTGCGCTTATGGCCAGAGATAGGATGGCGCACATCATGTTTGCTATTGAGTTTACTATGAAGGTGAGGCGGTCAATGGAGTTCGTGCAGACAGCGTCCTCGGCTACCACCTGTGGAAATATATTTTCTTTGTAAAGGACTGAACAGTACCTACAACCTACACACAGCACTGCACATACCATGACTGACCGTGCTCGGAACTGGTCATATAGAAAAATACTACACTGTCTCGAAAGTACGGACTTTCTTTTGGATAGACTCAAATTACCATTTCGTGGCACCGGTTTTCATTCCGATTCCTTATATGACTTAAAGGAAATAACGCGGCGAGCGCGACCACAACTACTCCGCCACCACACGGCATAGATGTAAAAGGCCCTGAAAGTTCTCACCTCGTCTAGTCGCAGTCTGATGATCTGGCACGCTGTCAGGTTGCCGGCTCTGCTGCCTGATAGCACTCTGTTCAATATGTCCGGCACCCACATGAAGAGACCATTGAGCCTACAATTATTAGAAAAAATATTAACTTGTTACGATGGGGTTTGTTAATATAAGGCCTAGTAGTTTTATTGTAAATTTATGAATTTTCAAATAAACTTAATTATTATAATTCCTTTTAACATTTTGGTGGTAGTCCCCCCTGAGCGCGGATGGCTCTTCCTACGCTCGACGGCGGAATCGGGACACCGCGTTCCGCCGTCCTTCTCGGGGCCGTTATATGACTACACGAGGCCCCCGCCTCGTGCACCCAACGACCCCGGGGTCCCCTCTTAGTCGCCTCTTACGACAGGCAGGGGATACCTCAGTCCTATTCTTCGGCCCGGTACTGCAGGGCGTCTGTCTGTCTACCTGTCTCGCTTTCCTAAAAAAACTACTGAACCGATTTAAATGAAATTTTGTATATGAATAATCTACATACATACATACATAATATCACGCCTTTTATTCCCCGGAGGGTTAGGCAGAGGCACCGGCTTGAGAGCCGGACCCACGTTTAGCCGAGTTTATGCTTTATTACCAACGTGACAAGGGGCCAGCTTGTCGCCGCGGTTATAACGACCACTACTGCAACTACTATAAATAATCTAGAGCCTGAGAAAGGACATAGGCTACTTTTTATCCCGAAAATCTCACAGGAAATTTAGGAATTTGATGTTTCAAGGGAAATAGCGCTGGCGAAGCCGCGGAAGTAGTTACCCATAATTCTTTGTAACAAACAAATCAACGAATTATTTACTTTTATTTTAAACTAGTCGACCCGGCGAACTTCGTTCCGCCTAAACTATAACTATTTTGTGCATGTATTATACTTATAAACCTTCCTCTTGAATCACTCTATATATTAAAAAAAAACCGCATCAAAATCCGTTGCAAATTTTTAAAGATATAAGCATACATAGGGACAGACGCGGGAAACGACTTTATTTTATACTATGTATTGATAATGCGCTTGCGAAGCTGTGGGCAAAAGATAGTATATATGTTGTGTGTGGCCAAATCGTAAATTTGGCCATTTCATGAAAAGTGCACATTTCATGTAATGGCCAATATTCCTTTGGCCAGATCATCGAAACCTCAACGTTTAACGATTTGGCCGACCACGTTTGGCCAAATCGTTGTTGTGTAACCTAAAAAATTATATTCCATTATTTAACTTGTAAAAGTTCCCAGTACTAGCTAAATATAAATAATCTCAGAACACAATATCACTGCTGGTGTCCCGCAGGGTGGAGTTCTGTCGCCTCTCCTATTCGCTATCTTTATAAACTCTATCTCCTCCCAACTCTCTTCTTCCTACCATCTTTATGCAGACGATTTGCAAATTTACTCGCAGTCTACAATAAGTGATCTATCAACTAATATCTCACAGTGCAACGCTGATCTTGAAAATGTTGCGGCCTGGAGTAGATCCTATGGCCTTAAGGTAAATCCAGCAAAAACCCAGGTAATTGTGATCGGCAGTTCACGGCGTGTATCACGTATCGACTGGACGCAAGTACCAAGCGTAGTGTTCGATGTAGTCTCTGTTCCTTTTATAGAAACCGTCAAAAATCTTGGCGTCATGTTTGATAGGCATCTGTCATGGTTGCCTCAACTTGAAAAGGTCAGTAAGAGTGTGTTTGCCGCGTCGGGCTCTCTTCGACGCCTACGTAATTTCCTTCCTACAGCCACGAAAATTTCGTTAGCCCAGTCCTTACTTTTGCCTATTCTTGACTACGCCGACGTCACCTACCTTGATCTCACTGAAGATCAACTCAACAAACTTGAGCGTCTTCAAAATTTCTGTATCCGATTCATCTTCGGTCTACGCAAGTACGACCACGTATCCTATTTCCGCGCCAAGCTCAAGTGGCTCCCCATCCGCTACCGTCGGAATGCTCACATTCTCTTTCTTCTCTTTAACGTGTTATTCAATCCAGCTTCTCCTGCCTACCTTAAAGAGCGGTTCGAGTGGCTCAGCGGTACAACTCACAGCCGTTCGTTGCGGCTGTCATACGTCTTGACGCTTAAAATACCTCCACACCTTTTTTTTTTTTTTAACGAGGGGAAATGCCTATCGCATTTTCCGACGCTCGGGGGAGCGTCGGAGGTATGTGGGGCTCGCACCCACTAAAACCCCTCGGCGGCCGTCTTGGCGCTTTTGGGAAGAACCCCGGGAACCACACATTATAGCGTCCGAAGTCTTCCCACGCTCAGCTACTATTAGCTTCTTGCTCGGGGAGTGCATATTATTCCCTCCCCAGCTCGCCTTTGGAGCTGCGGCGGCACAGTGCCACAAGTTGTGCCGCCGCCCATCTCAGGGCCGTTTGATGAGTGTGTCGGGCCCCCGCCCTTCACACCCACGACCCCAAAGACCCCTTTTAGTCGCCTCTTACGACAGGCAGGGCATACCGTAGACATTCTTACGCCCGGACCTACAGGGCTTCCCGGACCTACAGGGCTTAATACCTCCACACCTAACTAGTTTCTACAAGGACTCCTTTACGGTCAGATCCGTTATGTTGTGGAACTCTCTTCCAGTCAGTATCCGACAAATCCGGAGCTTACCGCGTTTCAAGGAGGCAGTGAAATCGCACTTCTTGTCAATATGTTAGAGTTTTTGTTTTTGTCCTCTTATGATGTCATTTAATTATAATGTCTATTATTTTTATGTATTTATGTTTATTTAGTGTTTATGTATGTGTATATTTAGTAAGTTAGTTGAATGTATGTTTATTTTTTGAATATTTTATTTATATGTATGTATTTTTAAAAATAAAACTTTAGTATTTAATTTTGTTACTTACAATACTGTATCGCCTACGACCAATTTAATATGTCTATGTGCAAACATTTCATATGGGTTGCCTGAAAGAAATCGCTTTTAGCGATAAGTCCGCCCATTGCATGCAAATTTAAATATGTGTACCATTAATTGTATAATATTCTTTTGTATCTTTTGTATGCAATAAAGTGTTTTTTAACTTTTAACTTTAACTTTAACAAGTAAAAAAAAGTTATTTTACTTTAATTCGAGTAATGTATGATTTAAATACGGACCGTTAAAAAATCGTTCGAACTCCATGGTTTTTAAAGTTGCTTACGTTTATCGATTGGTTTGCATAAAACTCACAAATCTTCGAATGAAAACGTAGTTGATAGCTAACGAACGAATGATAGCTAACGTTTGGCCATTTCATGAAATAGTCATACGATCACTTGGCGAAATCGTTAAACGTTGTGATTTTAACGATCTGGCCAACAAATATTGGCCATTTCATGAAAAAATCACATTTTATGAAATGGCCGGCCATATCATGAAATGGCCAATTTTACGATATGGCCACGACATATATATAAAATTGAATCGTGGTTTGTTAGTCTCGCAGTCTCGCGAACGAGACTCTAGAACGGCCGGACCTATTTAGCTTATTTTGGTTTTGCAATGTTCGTACTAGTCCAGGGAAGGGTTGAGAAAATATGGAAAAATTAAGTGGAAGTTGGTAAAAACAACAATCACATTTTTCCTTATAAATTTGTAAGGCGCGATGAAGTTCGATGTGACAGCCTAGTAATAATATAAATATAAGTTACTGCTTAACTTTCTACTTTACTGTATGTAGGTGTAGGTATATTTAGGTATGAAGTACCCACATAATTATAGCTTAACGCCTACGTCGGCTGTCCGTCGATGTCATAGTTTACCTTGGTAATATTTTTTTATTTGAGAAATAGGAGGTTAATGATTTGTTACTAAACCTACGAAGCAAATATTCCAAACAGCAAAACTCCGTTTAACAACATCCATTTTGCGAAGGGCGCTCGGATTAGCGGAACTATTTGTGTTTTCAATGAAGCCAAGAAGTTTACCGATCGATCTGAGGTGGAAGGAGACATCATTAACTGTCGAACCTAAAATATAAATTGCACACAATATAAAAAAAACCCTATAAATTTTTACGAAAAAAAGTTAGTAACCAGTTTCTTACTCACTAAGAATGAAACTAAAATGTACTAAAGCATAAATAATTACTTTGACTCTACTTACTTTAAGTATAAATTTGAACTGACCATTAAATAAGCCCTAATCAATATACATAGTATAAAATAAAGTCGCTTCTCGCGTCTGTTCCTATGTATGCTTAAATCATTAAAATTATACAACGGATTTTGATGCGATTGTTTTTAATAGATACAGTGATTAAAGAGGAAGGTTTATAAGTATAATACATTCACAATATAGAAAAAGGTTAGGCGGTACGAAGTTCTCCGGGTCCACTAGTTTACTATAAGTTAGTAAAGTAGGCCTAAAGAGTACAAGCAGTAACTAAAGAAAGCCTATTGTGATAAGGGAACAGAAATACAATTCTAGTTGGCAGTTTGCATAGAATTATGTTACTTTTATTTTGGTTTTAGGACAAGTTCAATTAAATTATTTACTGTGTTATACTTTTACTTACTGGGAAGTCATCTGGTGATAATCCCTTATTTATAGCGTACATCTTCTTTAAAACATCCATTGTTTCGTCATGATTCCCTTGTGATATCAGGTACTTTGGGCTCTCTAGTCCGAATGACATGAGGAAGGCACATAAAAGGAAGCTCGATGAGTTAATAATGCATAGAAGCCGCCAGGATCTGAAGTCGTAGGCTCCGAAATCGACTCTGAAGTCCAGTGGAAGAATAGCCCAGGCTAGTACTAAAACACATTAATTTTTTTGTGGTTCGTTTATGTTGGCAGAGATATTAATTAAATGCGTGTCAGTGAATAAAACAATACATAGCAAAACGTGGAGGTGATGAGCAACTTTACTATTAGGAAGAGTTAGCTGTTCTAATATCAAAAATCTGGTTGATTATTGGTAACATGTTAGGCTACTATTATTTTTCAGACATATTGTCGTGCTGATTTTAAAAGTATTCCGACTTTAACTATATACTTATATTAACATGAAAGAAGAAATTACATGCAAAACGGTTCAAATTCATATTTTTCACATCTAAGAGAAACCGGCAATAAAAACGAGGATTATGGGACACGAGCATAAAATTTAACTAAGTACGAATAACACAATGATAATTTTTTACAACATGACAATAACGTGTTAATTAAAATAATTAAATTTATCTCTCGTTTAGAATCCTACGAAAGTTTATAAATTTCCTAGAAAATTTATAAATTTACGGTTCTTGTTTTTTTCCGGTGACATATATATCGTTTTTGTCAGATCATAAAATAGATGTAGCTAAAACATACGCGGTACTAATCCAGCGCCAATCAGTTGAAAAGAGTTTGTGATGGAGAGGGCGAAGTCACGATGCCGTTGTGGTAGGATTTCCCCGATGAAAGGATAGGGCACCGAAGCAGGGCAGGTCATACTATTGGTATAAATAATAAGTTTTTTGAAATATATAGCTTTAGAACCACCAGCACAAAAATATGTAGATATGTAATTTATTTATTAGGGTATGTTTAGGAAGGGTTCGAGTCCTTGTTTACACTTACGCTATAGAAGCAATAAATTTGCAGACTGAAAAACTAATAAGTTCAGGCATGAAGGCGGCTGCTACGCCGAATATTCCTGCCACTATGGAGCTGAAAACGACCATCCTTTTGCGACCCTTCGTGTCCACTAGGTAGCCCCATGGAAAAGCCGTGAGGACAATGGCTGAAAAAAAAATGCTCTACAAAAACAATTACAAATGTGAGCAGTGTCTCCATATAAATTTTGAGGAAAGTCGTGTTTCTAGGGTAAAATTACTGTGTAAGGTTGAAAAACATACCTACCTTTATATTTTCAGAGGCCTAACAAATATATGTAGTAACTACAAAACTAGAACAGTTCTAGGTTGTAAAGATAAGATTAGAGGTATAATTAATGGAATATTGCGTTAATCATGATAGTTTTTAGATAAAAGTTCCTATCCTACTTAAAGATAGGTATAATATACCTAATAATGATAATGCTTACTAACAGTTAACTTACCAAGATATGGCAAAGAGGAGATAAGTCCTCTCTGCGCGTCAGTAATGCCAAGGTCGCATCTCGCCGATGGCAGAATATATGAGTAACCCACAACCTCAATAATTGATGACATTAAGAAAAATGCCAGGACTATACAGTATTTTATGTTGTACCAGCCTACACCTGCAATAAACATGTAAATAAAAGTATTTGAATACTGAAATGAAAATAAATAATAGTAATATGTATGAGGTTGTAACCTCACCCGAAGCAGAATAACTTTACCCCCGTTAGTTGCATATTCTGCTTGCTATTCCATACTACGAGATAAATCACATTTGAAAAAAGCAGAACCTATGCGCACTTACCTAATTCGCTGACCATAATAGCTAGCTCGTTTTTGAACCAACTTCACTTCAATCATTTATTTTTAACCCCCGAACGAAAATTCAGAGGGGTGTTTTAATTTTAACGTGTGTATCTGTCTGTCTATGTATCTGTGTATCTGTCTGTGGCATCGTAGAGCCCAAACGGCTGAACCGATTTTCGTTTAGTTTTTTTTTTTATCATAAATAAAAAGGCCAGGCCGCGTGTTCTTAGCCATGTCTGATGAAGATCTGATCAGCGGTTCGAAGATCATCAGCTCTTTTTTAGG
The DNA here is from genome assembly GCA_951802225.1 of Euspilapteryx auroguttella. Lineage (NCBI taxonomy): Eukaryota > Metazoa > Arthropoda > Insecta > Lepidoptera > Gracillariidae > Euspilapteryx > Euspilapteryx auroguttella. The sequence goes on from OX637652.1 coordinate 5,586,729, forward strand.
TGATGAGGGGATTCCATATGTCCGATCGATTTGAAATTTGGTACCATGTTACATCTATGATATTGATAGTATATGGTAAGGTAACCATGGCCTGATCAGCCGTTTGAAGATGATCAGCTCTTGAATAATGGATGAGAGGATCTAACTACCTTCCATTTGTCCTATCGATTTTAAATTTGGTACAGTGTTACTTTAATGATATTGCAAGTATATATAGTAGGGTAACCATGACCTGATCTGCCGTTTGAAGATGATCAGCTCTTAAATAATGGATGAGGGGATCTAACTATCTTCCATATGTCCTATCGATTTGAAATTAGGTACCGTGTTTCTTCAATGATATTAAAAGTATATGGTAAGGTAACCATGACCTGATTTGCTGTTTGAAGATGATCAGCTCTTAAATAGTGGATGAGGGGATCTAACTACTTTCCATATGTCCTATCGATTTGAAATTTGGTGCCGTGTTACTTCAATGATATTGAAAGTATATGGTAAGGTAACCATGACCTGGTCTGCCGTTTGAAGATGATCATGATCATGATGAATGATATTGAAAGTATATGGTAAGGTGACCATGATATTTTAAAGATGATTAGCTCTAGTTCTAGTTAAGTTAATGAGGGGTCTGACTGGGTCAGAGGTTTTTTAATTTTTTTAATTTGAGTTATTGTAACAATAATACAATCATCATTTCCCAGGGGACAGTCAAGAATATATGGAAATTCATAATTGACCGGCTATAAACCAGTAGTGAATAAAGAGGAACTTTACGACTAGAAAAATTAACCATAAATTCCTTTTTTTCGAGCGTATGGGAAGCATCACCTGAAGATCACCTGTTTTAAAAATGTTTTATCATTAACTCAATTTTTAATTCCCGTGTGAATTACGGTGATTCCTTTCTTAATACACCAATACCGATACCCCATTAAATCTATACCTGTGGTAGCCGGTGAGTGATTAGTGAGTGGGAATATATTTACCAACAATTTCCAATGCTGTATCGAGGCTCACTTCTTTCTTCTCATTTTGCGAAATGACTTCGGAAACACTTTCTAGTCTACTCTTCATAATGCTGTTAGTTTAATAATATTAGTCACTCAAACACATCACTCAGCAATTATATTTTCTCTTGTTAAAATATATTTTACAATATGTTGGTGTAGCTTAATAATAAAAAAATAAAATTTATTGAGTTGTGTGATTTTAAAACGCGTCTGTGCTCTATAGTGGTTACTTATAATCTTCTTATAATGATTATTTTAATAACATCTCGTTAAATAATCATTATATGACCGCGACGCGGACGCGTTATCATTCGAATTATGCTATGCGTAAATTAACTTACGTCAAGAAAGAGCAGAGATAACGTTGGTAGAAGGTGATCCATTCTTCCGATCTGAACATATCGTGATTGTCTCGCTACGAGATTTTGACGGTTGGAGCTGGAGCAGTCATTCAGCAGGCTGGCCGCTTTATTAGTCCAGGCAAAATATGGTTTGAGGTCGCATTAATTTGTATTTTTATTATTTTTACAGTAAATGTAAAGTACTAATTTACGAACGCTTTTCATAGGGTTTATGATTTTTCCAGCTTATTAGAATTCGAGGCTAATTTCTCGGGTCTTCTCGGGTTGTCGAGAAATTTAAATTTACACATCGAATTTTGATTTTTACATTTTATTTTGACATCAAATTTTGAATCTTTATTAAGTTAAGCGACTTGATACCCAGATGTAGGTAGAGGAATTCATAAGATAATAAATTTAATTTGATAAAATAAAAAACAAAATATTAACAAACATTAGGCAGAGGCACAAGCTCAAGAGCAGGACCCACGTTTAGCCGAGTTTATGCTTGCCGCTTTAGCAAAGACGATTTCTGTTATACGCCTAAAGAAACTACTTAGTAATGGATAAGACAATCGCTTGTAATACGATTAAGATTCGATCGATTTTGGTTATGAGACTTGACTCTACCACGTACCATCATTAAGCTTATATAAAAGTAAAAAGTTATTTCCATCTCTAGCGTAATTTACGAACTTTTTGACTTCATAAACTCAAATATTATTTCTTTTCTCGAGCATAATTTTCCGGGAACAAAGCCCAACGATTTCCCGGGAATTCTCGACCCGAGAATTAAGAAAATTATTTCTATTATTACTATCCATATACCTTAACTGTAAACATAAATTTTCTAGTAATTTTAATTTAAAACATAGTTATGTACTTTCAATGTTTTATTATTTCATCCAGCATGTACACTTTCTTACATAGTTAACTCTGATTGATTTGCGTCTCTTCAGACCAAGTCTTTGTCGAAACATTGCTTGCTGAACTGCTAGATGGTCAATATCTTGCTTTAAATTTCTTATTATATTTTGTAGGGGCAATAGTTGCTGGTCGTATATTAAATTAAGGGTTTCATCTAATACTTTGTCACCAGATCTCGGTAATGATATGCTATTTTTGACTTCGAAGATATTATTTCTTTTTACTTGGTCTGTAAAAAAACAGGACTTTTTAAATGATTTTGTTGGCGAAGTACCACCTACACTACCAATGTAGTTCTAGGAAGCTAATACGAGGATTTCTTACCAAGCGATGTATTTCTAGTTGTGTTGGCATCCCGCAATAAGTTGTCTCCATCACGTTTGATATCGTGTTTACTCAACTTTATTGACAAGTCATGCACATCATTTATTGGTATTTTAACTGCCGAATCATTTGCATTTAAAGAAGTTCTTATTGATAACATTTTATTGGCAGGATATGGAACGTATTTTGAAGCTGTTTCTTTACTTCTTACAAACCAGGCATTGTTTTCATCACTAAAACTTTCTAAACCTATGTCGAGCATAACTTTTTCATTTTCTCGTGATTTCGTAGTGTCCATGCCAAAATATTCTTTTGCAAATTCAGTAGACATATTCGAAAAAACTATTGCATTATCATGTTCAAAATGATCTATAGACTTATTTGAAATACGAGTTCCTTTATTTACTTTGCTTTTTTCGGTATCCATATCTTTGGACGAAATTTTGTGGTCTAAAGTAAGTAAATTGTGCGTATCGTTTTTGGAGTTCTGTACAGAATTATCACTTATATCGGTAGTATAAAAATTTTGAAATAAGCTGTCTTCAATAATTCCTTTATTTTCTGTACCCGTTTCGGTTTTATCCTGTGGTTCAGTTATTTCTCTGTTCTTGTCATATATTTTGACTTTAGACGATGATTTGTGTTCTTTTTGAAAGATGTTATTCACTGTTCCAATTTCAATTTGATAAGAACCAAGTGATACAGCGGAACTTTCAATATGCTCGTTTTGTAAATGGGAACTTGCTTCCAATGGCAAAGGAAACATATTATTTGTCTCAGTTATCATAGAACTTTCCTTATTTACTTGTTGTTCTTCTGAATACTTAGTCATAATTTTGTGTTTACTATTTGATTTCGTTTCTGATCTTGACAAACTTTTTATTGACGCATTTTGTTCGTTTTCTTCTTTACTAATGGCTAAAGTTGATGTTTTAGCTTGAATAATGAATTCATTCAGCATAGACAAAAAGCTGTCGTCAAAAGGATTTTCTTTGTTTGGTACATCCGTTATAATATTGGATTTATCCACCTCTGTTAACGTAGATAAGATTGTATTATCAATTACAACACTTGAAATATCATGTTGACCTTGATTTCTCCATAAAAAGTTTGGCTCTTCTCTCGGATAATCATCAGCTTTTGTAGTTATAGGATTAGTATCTTTGGTTTTGTGTTCATTCGTTAGCACATCGTTGTTAAGATTCAAATTACTCGTTTCAGGAGACGATTCATTTGATTTACTTTCAACTTTATAGGATTCTGATAAGAAAACGTCAGTAAAACTTTCACCTTCGTCATGATCTTTCTTAAAATAATTTTTAATTTCAGAACCACGTTTATCGGTGTGAGGGTCATCGAAAGGCTTAGATATAGAACTGGATTGGTATGTTGCTGTTAAAGAATCAGTATTCTTTAAATCTTTCTTGATACTTTCTTTCTTTATGTCTTCTAATTTTGTATCATTATCAAATACTGAACCATTTCTGTTTGAGTTTTTATCTGAAGTCGTAGATAGTGTAATACTTGGTTTTGAATCTCTTTTTAAATGTGTTACTATATTGTCATCCTTGTTTTTTATAAGATCTGTCGAATTAGTTGATTGTACAGTTTCTGATGATTTTAATCCTTCATTTCGGTGTGATTTAAACGTATTATGAAGTCCGGTTAAATCATTTCTGTTTCGATTGTTTATCACGTTTTCTTTGTTATTGATTGTCGTCAACTTGCTTTCAGACCTTTGCTTTGAATCCTCTTGGAAGTCATAAGGTTCGTTTGATAGTTTATTAGGTAAAGGTGTATGAATTAATGGTGATTGAGTAAGTTTTTCTTTTGGTTGAGTATTATTAGTTTTATTTTCTTCTAATAATTTTGATTTATAGCTATCGGGTGTCAATGACTGTGGTGGATATTGATTTTTAATTTTAGCTGCCTTAGTTTCCTCTTTTTCATAGTTGGTTTTATGGCTTTTGTTAATATTAGAATTTTCTTTATAATTAATTTGATTGAAATCACCCTCAACGCTGGAAATATTAGGTTCTTTTATATTGTTTTTACTTAACTGAGGTTCTTCTGTTAAATTATTAATTTTTGTTTGCCAATGTTCATTTCCTGTACTATTTAGTTTGAGTGTTTCTTCTGAAGGTGTCCCTGTTTGTTTCGTTTCTTTCATAGAAAAATCTGCAGAGTCCGGTTTAAATTTAGGTGGATAATCGTTTCGATTAATTTCTTCGGGTTTTAATATACTTGATGATATTATTATTTTTTCAGTGGCAGATTCGGATCGTGAATGCTCATTCGAAACCGGTGAAGCTTTTTTGAATTGAATACTTTCTGTTTCAGTGTGGTCTTTACCGAAATTGTCACTCATATCTGCAAAAATCTCTTCTGTATCTTCAGGAGATTTTGTTCCATCACGTCGGAAATTGTTTTGCACAACAGCAGCGGCAGCGGCGGTAGCTGCGGCGGCTGCGGCGGCAGCAGCAGCAGGATGTATATTTATTTTTGATAAAAAATCTCTGTCTGTACCTATTTCAGTCTTTGTCAAACGGGTTTGCTCGTTTGCTTTAATATTTTGATTTTCTGATGACTGTCTTCCAAAAGGATTTATATTTTTTATAATCTTTTCATTTCCAAAATGTTTACTGCTTCTTTTTTCGGATGATATTGAATAATGTCTTTCCAACGATAAAGACTTTTTTGAACCTTTCGATGGACTTTTACTTCTTGGTTGAGATCCTTTTGTTTGTAAGCTTTGCGAGTTGGCCTTTTTAAACTCATCACGGTTAATTATTCGGTCGTTTTCATACATTCTAGCTTTGGCAATCTCTCTTATTACTTCAGACATGTGTGTTGATGGAGCGAATTGTAAGCTTTCTATTGATTTTAAGTTATTGTTAATATTTTCTGTGTCGTTAATATTATTTTCTTGATCAGTAACAGCTTTTGCCATATCATTAGTTTCATTTTTTTGTGGTTGGTTTTTAAGTAAGGTGCCTTTTTTTTGGCTATCTGCAAATTTATTTTTGTTATATTCGTGTTCCTTTTGCTTAGAAACAGATGATTTTGATTCTCTTCTGTCACTTTTTGTAATTGTATTTGGTTTAATTTGAAGTGTCTTATCCTTTTCCGATTTAGGGACCGATATCGAATCTTTTGCATTTGATATAGGAATTTCATTTCTTGATGCTTCTAAAATCATTTTTGTAGCTTTGTTTAAATTGTCTGCTGATATTTTGATATCCAATAAAGATTGTGTTGGAGTGCGGTCTTTATTGTCTATTCCATTATTTACTACATCATATGATTGCTTTTTAGGAGTAAAGTAGATTTCTGTACTTGTACTAAAAGATTTTCTGGTTTTAACATCAATATTTTTAGAAGAGTTTTTAGTTTTATCACGCATTGAACTATATATTTCCATTTCACTTGGGGTAACAGCTGGAGGGTAAGTTATAACGGAATGAGAGTATTTTGTACCCAATTCGGTTTTAGCAGGTTCTGATTTGTACATACTTAAAATTGACGATTTTTGTTCCAAATACACTGATTTAGGTGATGGATCACCTTCACTAGGTATGGGATTTGATTCATTATTAAAGTTAGAAGAGATTGCTTCTGTTTTATAACTTTCAGTTACTGTGATAGTTTTTTCTGAAAAATCCATAACTTTTTGTTTAGCTGGTTGATATGGATGTTTTTCTTCTCCGAAAGGTGGATCCAAACAACCTCCTGAAATTAATTATAAATGAATTAATTAAACCAATTAAAAAAACGGGAAATGCGAGTTATTAGTCAGACTCGCATTTACAGGTTTATCGAACTAAGGTTTTTTTTTATGTCGACTAAATCAGAATGTTTTTAAAAATATTACTTACTGGTGGTCCAGTATAATACATGTATGAATATTATGACTTGAAAAAACCTGTGTTAATAACTTATTAATAAGTACAATTATTAACTAATTAATAATACATAAATCGTATTTAAAATAAAAATTTATAAAACAACTGCTTAGGTAGACGTACGTAGGTATAGGCTTAAAACATAAATTTTAACAAACAAGCAATTGCATAATTATTATACTTATTAACACATTTGATTTTCTTCCCGAATAAAACCGTAATCAATATATATAAAACTCTTCCGTTACTGACTGACTGACTGACTGACTGACTGACTGACTGACTGACTGACTGACTGACTGACTGACTGACTGACTGACTGACTGACTGACTGACTGACTGACTGACTGACTGACTGACTGACTGACTGACTGACTGACTGACTGACTGACTGACTGACTGACTGACTGACTGACTGACTGACTGACTGACTGACTGACAGACAACGCAGAGCCGAAACTACTGGGCGTACAAAGCTGAAATTTGGCATGTAGGTTCCTTAGGGAGTGTAGGTGAGCACTAAGAAAGGATTTCCCGAAATTCCCACGGGAACGGGAAAAAACGGGATTTTTGTGTTTATGAGAAATCTGCGCGGGAAATACCGCGGGGCAGCCTCTAGTAAACATAATAAATTATTATAATATACACGGCTACTTTTTTATCGTGGAGGAAAATTTAACACCCGGTAGGCATAGTATACAGGACTGATTCCTGAAAACAAAATTAAAAAATAATGAGCCGTGCTCACTTGAGGTACTTCGAAAGTTTTAGTAAAAGAAACTTAAAACGTTGTGTATCATCAGAGCAATGACCTACGGTGGCTTGGCTGGTGCCAAACGAGTCAGGGGCTGGAGGGCAATGCGCAGGTAGGCGAACAAGGAGTACATCGGCCTTAAATAAGGTTTTTTATTTTTTTGAAATTTAGAAAAAAAACAAAAGTCAAAAGATTTTTTTTTTTCATATTTATTCTAGTCATTCATGCAAAGACTTAGTCCTGAAAGTTTCCGCCACGATAAAAAAAATTACCGTGTTGTATTGTATACTAAGTACCTGGTTTACATTTTCCTAAGAAAACTGTCTTTGTGTGTTTTAAATCTTTAGGATTTTTGGGTTCACTATCCTCGACTAACACATTCTCAGTTTTCAAGGTAGTCGCAGATTTTAAAGGAGTTACAGCGGCATCAGTTGAAGTGGAAGGAATATATGAATATTCATCTTCATTGCCCGATGGATCTAAACAACCACCTGCAAACAGCAATATGATTATACTTACTACTAGAGGCTGCCCCGCGGTTTTTCCCGCGCAGATTTCTCATAAACACAAAATTCCCGTTTTTTCCCGTTCCCGTGGGAATTTCGGGTAATCCCTTCTTAGTGCTCACCTACACTCCCTAAGGAACCTACATGCAAAATTTCAGCCCGCTACGCCCAGTAGTTTCGGCTCTGCGTTGTCTGTCAGTCAGTCAGTCAGTCAGTCAGTCAGTAACGGAAGAGTTTTATATATATAGATTATTTTAATAACCAATATATGATTATAAGTGGGTGAGGGTCCTCGTGGCTGCACTTCTGACTAGCTAGAGAAAGTTTCGTATTCTGGAACCAACAGGGTCGTTGTGTTTAAGTCAATCTATATTGATGGTGATCTTATCTGATCTTATTTACAGCGCATCTTATTAGCCGATCCTCCGCCCTCCTTAAGACGCTATATGAGTATTGAAGGTTTTTTAAATTAAGTAATTCTCATCTATAGGAGGTTAATATCTGGAATTTCAATATAACCTTTTTGAGGATATTAGAAAGTTTTTTATAATTGAGAAACACTAGTGGAATCAAAAAACCTCGATACATTATTTCGTCAAAGATAACCTTTCCAAAATACGGGAATAGCTAGTTCTTTGAAATTACTTACTAGTTTTTGTTAAAACTACCTAGGAATAATGATAATAAACAAAATTAAATTCTGGTCATTCAGATTTGATTTAAAAGTAATAATTAAAAAGATATTCAATATTTTATAACTTTTTCCAATAAAATCAAGTAACCAATGTGGGCGACTGACATAATATGACTGTCCCTTTCCCTCAGTATGCTATCAAAGGAATGGACTCTGTTCATTCGGTCGTTTGATTTATTTGTCGTTTATCGTCTTAAACGTCTCATCTACAACTAAGTACTCCCTCTAATATTCTGAAATTAACAAATTTAATATAATACCTGATTTAAATATTCCAAAAAAAGATTTTCCTGTTTTCTTTGCGACTTTTTGATCACTATTGGATTCCATAAACATATTAAAAGATATGATAGTCTGATCACTGCTGACCAGTCGAATTCTTTCAGGTCGTGTTTTGCGCGGTAGCGTAAATTTAGGTAGACATATAATTGCATGCTGAACGTTTCCAGAATCAGGATTCTTTCTGACTTTGATTTTAACATTAAGTGGAGTCTGGTTGGGCGTGCTGGTCAGTTGGAAAACATTGTCCTGTGGTATGGCTTCAACTTCAAATGATAAACTTTGGACTATTTGGTTAAAACTTCTGCCATCTTCGTCCATATTTCTGAAAGATTTAAACTTTACTTAACTATAGAGCCTAACTAGATGTTTAAGCAAATAAACAATAGCATTTAACACACCTCTTATCATGAGTCAAAAATTATTCTCGTTAATAAAACACCGGAGATATATTTTAGGCTTATTTTACTACAATAAACTTTTTATTATTTTATCCATCAAAAACAAAACTGTACACCATACGATTTGACGGGCTTCGCTTAGCTGGAATGGATATTGGCCTCGGATCTTGTTTACGATGCCTAATTGTAGTTAGGTCTACGTTATTGCTTAGGAAAGATTTATTATTTAGAATTTTATTGTTGGTCTGCAATCCCAAATATGCACATTTTCTGAGCAAGCTCTCAAGCATTATTTTTAAAGGTGACAATTCTTTCTCTATAGAATACATAACCTTTGACACTCTTACTTTTACCAATTCTTTATTGGATATATTGCTTGTTTGAACAGCGTCTTTAGTCTTCTTAGCGTGTCGGACATTTGGAGCAGTGACAAAAACTTGGTTAACATTACTATATTTTAAAGATGTATTAGATATATCCAATGTATTGAACAAGTGTGAGACAGCATTCGGCTCTGGAAATCCGTAGATGCAAAATATACTCGAGTTAATAGACAAATTACGCGTGAAATCAGCTGCGACTTCTGTGGTGTCAATTGAGCAGATTGGCGTAACGGATAATCTTTTAATATTTGAGCTTAGTTCTATAGCCGGAATATCATCTGATTTAAAGAGTTTTGATTTTATCTTATCGTCATCTCCGAACTTCCCAAATAATTTGTTTACTTTTCTTTCTTCAACAATTTGGTATTTTACATCACTTTCACTATTTTCATTCGAATTTTGTACTACATTCGATACTGAAAAAAAAAAACAAATATGAATAAACTAAGTATGTAGATTGGTGGGAAGAGAAAATAACACTTTCTCAAAAAAATTACCATATAAAACTTGATCCTCAGAACTTTTATTTTCCTTGTTTTTAAAGAAATCAAATGTTTTAATTGCAAAAGCATCTTTTATATATTTATCATAAATGTCTCGAATTATATTTTCACTTTCATTAGAAAGTATTTCATGCTTCGATTCATATTCGGTTTTACTATTATTTTTTGAAGCTTCCCTCAGCTCTTCTTCGAGTTTCCCTAAAATAAAATTGTCGCTTATAAATCTTGTCATGTTGCAAGAGGCTGTTATATTATTTTTCATTGAATATTCATCCGTGAGATCAATACAGGAATGGTAAATCTTATCTTGTTGATAAATTAAATCAGGACTCTGTTCGTATCGTTCATTCTTCTTTATTACAATTGTATACAGCATGGGTATATTGTACTCTATTTGTTCTTTGCCAGCTTTCCAGTCAATCTTGTCTAGGTTCTCGATACATGCTATTTCAGGAACTATTTCCAAACAACATTTTGAATTGCCTAGCTGCTTATTGATGAACGGTGTAAATTTTAAGCGCAAACAGGCAGAGTCCATTGCAAAAAATTAATTCTCCAAAAAAAATCTAAAAAAAAACAAAAATAAAACAATCTATATATATAAAATCCAAATACCACTGATCTACTCACTCACTCACTCACTCACTCACTCACTCACTCATCATCGCCCAGCCGAAACCGCTGTAGATAGAAAGATGAAATTTGGACAGTGGCTTCCTTACGTGACGTAGGCTCCCACTAAGACGGGAATTTGGGATAACTTAACCGGGACGCCGTATACAGGGTGTAACAGTTTGTATGAAACTCCTGAACTGCTGGGTTTAGAAAGTTGAAATTTACACTGTATATTGTCATTGCATTACAAACATCATAAATGATTTTAGTTTTTTTATATCTTGCCCCTGAGTTCTTATACAGGGTGAAATATGATTTTTGCTAAAATCTAAACTAATTACACTAGAGACTTTAAATTTTCAACATAAGGTCCTTTTTATGTAACAACGTGAAATATGATATCAAAACTGCGTTAATTAGTCCTGTAAGCCATGATACAGGGTGTTAAAGTTTGTATGAAAAACCGAAACCGCTCCTTATTTTGCTTAAAAATTTAAATGGGTGATGTTTCTAGGTTATAAGGGTCGCTAATTACACAAAAAAACATGGATTTTGAAATCCAAGATGGCGGAAATAAATTTGTATTAAAAATCGTTATGGGTGGTGTTTTCTAGGTTTTTGGGGGCGCTGATTGAGAAATAATTTGTGGGTGTGCTGATTCTGGGTGCCTACGTCTCACAAAGACGGGATATGGGGATAACTTCACTGAGCCGCCGTATACAGGATGTAACAGTTTGTATCAGACTCTAAACTGCTGCGATTAGAAAGTTGAAATTTACGCTGAAGATTCTCTTTACATTACAAACCTCATAAATGGTTTTTTTTTTTTAATATTTTGCCCCTGAGTTCAGGGTAAAACAGGTTTTTTTGTTAAATCTAAAGTAATGACACTATCTTAAAATTTTCAAATTAAGCTCCACATAATACTTAAACATCAAATATCTTTATATATAAAATTCAAAGGTAACTGACTGACTGACTGACATAGTGATCTATCAACGCACAGCCCAAACTACTGGACGGATTAAGCTGAAATTTGGCATGCAGGTAGATGTTATGGCGTAGGCATCCGCTAAGAAAGGATTTTCCAAAATTCCCTCAGGAACGGGAATTACGGGACTTTTTAGTTAGTATGAAAAATCGAAATTATTGAGTGTATCGACGTGAAACTTGGTGTACAGGTTCCTCAGTGAATGAAAGAGTGTTGAAAGAAAGAAATTTACAAAATTCCCACGGGAACGGGAATTACGGGACTTTTTAGTAAGAATGAAAAATCGACATCCTTGAGTGTTTCGACGTGAAATTTGATGTACAGGTTCCTCAGTAAATGTAGGAATGTTGAAAGAAAGTAATTTACAAAATTTACTTGGGAACTGGAATAACGGGACTTTTTGTGAGATTGAAATCTCGACTTCCTTGAGTGTATCGACGTGAAATTTGTATACAGGTTCCTCAGTGGATGAAAGGGTGTTGAAGAAAGGAATTTACTAAATTCACATGGGAATAGGGTTACAGGACTAATTATTTAGTATGAAAAATCGATTTCCTTGAGTATGCCAACGTGAAATTTGGTCTACAAGTGTAAGGGTGTTGGAAGGAAGAAATATACTAAATTCCCACGGGAACGTAAAACGGGACTCTTTAGTTAGTATTAAAACAATGTATATATATTTCTTTATTTCCACGTAAAAATAGGAAAACGGGTTCTTCAGTGGGTGTAATTAGATTCAGAGTTCTATTAAGAAAAACATAACCAAAATTCACATGGTAACGGAACATTCCCAAAAACATAAGGCGCCTAAAAATCTTCAACTTTTTTTACTAGAGTAGGTACATATATTAGGTATGTAGGTACGTATATCCAACTACTTTTACCCAACCAGCTAATAGAAATGTTAGAAGTTTCAGTGTCTGAATGGTGGAGTGTAGAAATGAATTTATGGAGTTGCCACGGGAACTGAAATAAAGATAGATATTTTTAGGGGGTATGGGTGCGATCAGAAATGATGTCACTAAAATCCTGAGTCGTAAATCAACCAGTAATTAACGATTTTGATGAAAAAGCGCTTGCGAAGCTGCGGGCAAAAGCTAGTAGAGTAATAAAACAAATAACAAAACTAGCCATGCGCACACAGTATGCACGCTTAGCGACAAGTCACTTAGCTAAGCACAGTCTTATACTTAGCTATAAACGTAGTTTATTGTTAAAGCCATTCTTACATTATTGTAATTGTATTGTTGCTCGTTGCTCTATTAAAGGTTCTAATAAGTTTTATTCTACAATCATAACAGTTAAAAAAGATAAGTTTTGATGCAGGCGCGGTACAGTCGTTTTTTAACCGACGAAAAAACTAAAAGGAGGAGGTTCTCAAATCGTCGCGTATATTGTTGACCGATTTCAATAATCCTTTTTTTAATCAGTTGGTCCCATTAAAATTTGGAAATAAAATTCCTACCTTAAGGGTGGAAAAATGGGGGTGACTTTATTGTTCTCTCACAGATTTTATTGCCGTGTTGTGATTTACATGAAAACTGCAGATATATATACTTAGAAAATATACTTAATTAAAATAGACAGTTTATATAAATGTTAATATACATCATCTCACTCGATAGACGTCCACTGCTGGACATGGTCTACCTCACAAATCACCTCACCGACCGATCGTGAGCGACCATCATCCTGTTTAGTATCGAAAACTTCACAAAGTCGTCTGGCCACCTTGTGGGGTGTGACCACCTTGTGAAGGGTGATCAGTTAGTGGAGTAAAAAAAAAATAACCACAAAAAAACTAAATAGCAAAAAATATAAACTTTTCATCAAAAAATTAAACCGCCGAAAAAACTGAAAAGCATAAAATAAAAGGAAAACATTTTCTATTAAGAGTTGATTTACTCGCTTCTTAAATTAATTTAGGTATAACAAGTAATTTTGAGTCGGCCCCACACCACAAAAGCAAATTCATTAATTATCTAGGTAAGGCGTCGTGGTGCGTTTTACGATTAATTCTTTGAATTTCAGGTAATTTAGGACTCAAAATCACTTAAGACGCTATATGAGTTTTGAAGGTTTTTTAAATCAAGTAATTCTCTTACCGTCTTATTCATAAAGATAAAGTAGATTTTAAGTGGCGTTACTGGAGGTCTACTTCTCTGGTTTGTTGTATGGTAAATACGTGACATCCAGTCTAAATTGACATACGTCAAATAACTAAAATGCTCTTTAACTTTTTATGAATAAGAGGGTTAATCTATAAGAGGTAAAGATCTGGAATTTTAATATAACGTTTTTGAGGATATACAAAGTTTTTTATTACTGAGAAACACTAGTGGAATCAAAAAACCTCGATACATTATTTTGTCAAAGATAACCATTCCAAAAAACGGGAATTGCTAGTTATTCGAAATTACTAACTAGGTTTTGTAGAAACTACATAGGAATAATGATAATAAAGTATATCAAATTCTGGTAATTCAAATTTAATTTGAAAGTAATAATCAAAAAGAAATTTAATATTTATTACTTTTTCTAATAAAATGTAGTAACCGATGTGGGCGACTGACATATGACTGTCCTTTTCCCTCAGTGTGTTTGAGGGAAAAGGACATCCTTTGTTCCTCGGTCGTTTGATTTATTTTTCGTATATCGTCTTAATATATAAATTAATTTAAGAAGTGAATAAATTAACTCTTAATAGAAAAAAAAAAAATCCCTATTATTTTATGCTTTTCAGTTTTTTCGCCTTTAATATTTTGATAAAATGTTTTTATTTTAATTTCATATTTGCCAGACCTGGAGCCCTTAGTAAATAGGTAGCACGCAAATAGGTGATGAATGATCTGTCCCTTACCCAAAATCCAGCTTAACCTACAGCTGGTGAAGATTACTAAGAGATTACCTACACGTAGGGATGAAATAGGTACTTATTTAAAGTAGGTACCTGTTTCATCCCTACGTGGACATATTAATAGCTAAATTAGTGCAATCCTGTTACTTACCTTTAGTACATTAGATTTACTTAACTAGAATTTTGATAAAATAAATAAATTAAACACAAACTTTACATTTTTATTTAAATAATTATTTTGTTATTGTTATTGAGCTGTGTACTTGTGTTATCTATGACAGAGAGAAGGTAAATCACGTAAATCCTCGCGGCGGTTTCCTTTACTCTGAGCGTAAATCACTAAGTTTTATTCAATGGATTTGCAATTATTTTGTTTTGCCTTCCCATTGGTCGAACCATTTTACGCCGATATGACATCTTCGATGATAAATTGTTTAGGTAGGTGATCTGTCGGTGTTATTTGTTGTGAGAGTTTTTCAGAAATATTTTAGTTTTGTGTTTTTTTAAAGTATTGAAATGAATTGAAAAATACGAATTACGTGTGGTTTAACGTGCCAAAGTGTAATGTTATTAGATTTGACAGCAAATCTAGAGTAAAACAACAAAAAATAACAAACCCTCGGTAAGTACGTATTATAATTTCAGTAAAATGAAATGCTGTTGTTTTATATAGACTTCTTTCACAAAAGAACTAAATCTTTTATATTCTAACTCTGTTATTCATAAACATACAGCATTTTAGTTATTAGACGTATGTCAAATGATAATTTAACATAAAAACTGTAAAAATCTTTTTGTATTGAATTGTGATGTGACAAAATGATGTTCAAAAATTCAAACTCAAAATTCAATATTATTTATTTGAACAAAATTAAGAAAATTCTGCGAAACCCATTTTTAGTTTTGTCTGCGGAATTTGAGAATTCAGTTAATAAAATTATATTTTTAATTTTTTCAGCCACACACGGGTGGAGTTTTATCTTTAAAGATAAAATTCCAGAATTAAACCAAATCAACGAAAGTGGCGACTGAAACCAGTATTGAAACACAGAAGGAAAAAATTTTCATTTCAAAAAACATAAATTAAGATCGTAGGAAACGAAAATCTGTCAGTTCTTCAAAATTATTTAAATAAAATTGTTACTTTTAGAAATGAATTAAGAATATTCTTACATTGTACTTAAATAAATTATAATTAATAATATTATGTACAGTGACGGACACGATCGGCGTAACACTTCCGGTTTTTCTGTATTGCAAAATAGCTCTTGTTCTTTGGTTTAACAGTCTAGGGCTGACGAAACCATAGACAAATATGTTACGGCCTCCTAGTCCTTGACTGTACCTAACTATTGTATTTTTTTTGTATCTCTGATTACTGTTACTGCTAGATCGCATAAGGCGAGTAGGAAATTATGTCAACAACATGGCGGGTAATTTAATTCGTATTTACTCCCGCAACAGAACTAAATTGTACAGTCACGGACTCGTTCAGCTTATCACTTCTGGTTTTTCTGTATTGAAAAATAGGTTTTGTTTTTCGGTGTTAAGGTGGTAACTCTCGCTATGGCGCGAAATTCAAATTTTTTCGTTATTTTTATTTATTCTGGCGAAAGTATACATATTTTTAAAAGTTTAAATGAATTCGCGTATTTAAAAAACCATTTCCTAACTTGATTTTTGGCCTTTATGTCCTTAGGCACAAAATCAGTAGGTCTGTCTTCTAAAAACGTTGTATTACAATGTGGGAAATGGTTTTTTACATACGCGAATTCATTAAAACTTTATTAAAAATGAATACTTTCGCCAGAATAATTAAAAAACGCGAAAAATTTTGAATTTTGCGCCATACCGTGACTTACCGCCTTAAAGTCTAGTGCCCACGAGAAAATAGACAAGAGTTACTTTAAATGGGACCGCCACTGTCTTTACATTTAAGTATATTGAATTTCTTTAATATGCCACAAAACAATAAAGATAAAAAACTTGTTGTTTAAACAAATAAGATGCAAAAGTACATCAGGTAGGTATACAATCTAAGGTATATTTCATTAAATTTGCATGCAAAGGTAGACCTTATCTCTAAAAGCCATTTCTTCTAGGCAACCTACATTGGACATCACTAGTGCAATCCGCCATTTTAACTGGTACGTCAGACTAAGCAGGCGTTTTCAATGCGTTTTCATCTTTATTTTGTTTCATCTCCTTTGTACCGAGGTAACCATCACCTCACTGGTTTTATTATGATCAGCGAAGCAAACGAGTGATATACTGTCTTTGATCTAAGACGTATTAGAAGGATTACTAATCTGACATTTATTTATTTACCTTCTTTCCGAGTGTATGGATTTGCATTTTTTTTTCCTTCAACATGGTCTGATAGTGTTAGGCCAGCTCGCCATTTTGAATAGTCATCAAAGTCACTATCCGCGTCTGTCCCTATGTATGCTTAAATCTAAAAAACTACGTAACGGATCTTGATGTGTTTTTTTTTATAGATAGAGTGATTCAAAAGGACGTTACAGAACACTAATAAATGCTAACTTGATCATTCCAGTAAAAAATACTCAAAGTTATCGATATTCGCATTACGTTTTTGAAAACCATTGCTGTTTTTAGGCAAACTTTAATATTTGTTTGCTACACTATTTGTGAATTTCTTGTGCAGACCATTGCAGTAAAGAAAGCAATAAAAAACATATTCATACCAATTTAAAATTTTATTTTTTAATCCATAGCTTTCTCTACAATATTTATACAACGTTGATTTTTATAAGTTGCACTATTATGCATAAAATTATCAAACCTTCGTTTGACTTTAATTTTTTAAATTAAATTGATAATTGAAGTACTTAATCTACACCTAATTTTTGAGATCATAGAAAGCCAATTTTTTTAATTTAAGTATATACATGTTTTAATCGAAATATCATCTTGCAATAGATAAAATCGAGTCTTGAATTTTGAATTTAAAAATATAGACGTATTCATGAACCTAATAACAAACGGAGTTTTGCCTTGCCATGCCACCAACAAGTGAAGCACATCATTGCATCATTGGCGATGTTTGAGTGTGTTCATGCCAATGACATCGACCAATTGGCCACACACAAAAGAGTATGGTTTAAAGTGGTTGACGGTAATTTTTTCAATAATGATAACTTTTAAGTACATTACTATTTCATCATTAAACAAACTGCAGTACCTTTATATTAGGCGAATAAAAAATAAGTATATACGTACAGTGGTGGTCTAGGAGAGTGTAACAGTATACCAAAGACTGTATTACCAAAGAACAAGAGCTATTTTAGAATACAGAAAAACCGGAAGTGTTACGCCGACCTAGACCGCCACTGTACTTACCAGAGAGATGGGAAACGCTGGTACTTACCTACATTATAAACAAAAGACAAGCGATTTGGCCGAGGTATATGATGGTCGGCTTCACAAAGATCTTCACCATAGAAAAATTCTATCGGTTCGATTGTTTTATAGGTTCATTTAATATACGTAATTTTATTGGATAAGTACAAAAGATACTAAAATAAATTATTTACGAACATTTAAAGCCATGGTTAGCTATTACTCAGTTGAACTTCATTTAGGTGAGTGATGTCTGCTAAAATCGTAATAGTTAATCACGTGTCCATGGCTTGTTGGGTATCGGATAGAGGTCAATTGAGTCAGTCACTTGCCTCGCACATCGTAAAAGTATATATACATAGGTATTTAAGTTTTTAGAACACAATTTACAAAACATAGCCTTCTTATATAATTCTATAACGCTAACTTAGTCATATCATATTCAATCGTATTGCATACTTGTCCCACCTATGAGCGCATCGCGCTCACACACAACAACACACAATTCCTACTCAATTTTGTAACTTTCATCGTGCTCTGATTTGCTTATTTTTTATGTAAAACACTGAATACGCATTGATTGCTATGATTTCGTTCTTCAAGATAGTTAACAGTGTTTTACAAACTTTTTTTAATGTCGTAGGCACATAGTCGTCAAGAACATATATGTTATCGGATAGCTAAACCTTACTAAAATATGCCTACGACGACAGCAAACACCCATAATCTTCATATTTAATCAAATATACACATTCCAATTCATAATATCAGATTAAATACTAAGCTCTTGAGTTTCAATATTTACTTAAATCAAACGATCATAATATTCGTAATGTTTGTTCGTTTCGAAGCTAGGCAGGCTTCTTCTCAATTGATATTTTTTTAGCAAGTTTTAGTTTTTCTTAACAATTATTAGGATGAGAAATTTACTCTACGCCACAGTATGGCTATTAGTTTCGTTAGTAACCTCGAAAAGAACATCATTAATGGAAACCATTTCATATTAATATCAAACAATACTACTATTAATATTGAATGTTTGGCTCTATTATATAATAACTTACATTCTAAAGACCTGGTCTCTTTTTGTAGTACAAAATTAAACGCCTAGCTTACTACTTTTATTTACATGTTTTAACAGGAGGAAGTCTTCAAAGTGCAACAATAGATCTAGATTGCAATGACTAGAATCACTCGTCCAAATTGTACACAGCCTTAAATGCTACTATAAATACATTATAGTACTGAATGTCTAACTTAAAAATATACAATTTTTTACAATCTATGATAAGACTTTCAGTCGTAGTGAGATGTAAAATAACAAGCTAACGTCCGTTTTCTAACACCAACACTTTCGGTAATTAAAAAAATTGTCGCTCAGCATAGAGTAGTAGTAGTAGTATAATTAGCTTGTTCAGATCTAGCAAATAAGCTTTTAAGGGAAACATAATCTCAAAGAAAGCCGTCTTGGTACTTATTAATTTAGTTTGGTTATTGTTTCCTTGCTTATGGACGGACCGAGAAATATTTTTTTTTGGTATTTTTCGTACTTAAATAAACCCCGAGATACTCGAAAAGTTACAATACTTAATTATTTACAACACGTCAACAACTCACTCCTTACAGCTATATAGTCTCAGAACTTTAGCAGGATAGTCTCGTCTTGCAGAAATGCCTTAGGGCTTGTTTCCGTATAAAACGTGGTGCTTTGTTGCGGCGGGACTCAAGTGCAGAGACCGGAGTTGTCGACGAGGGACCTGGCGAGGGCGTCCGCCGCCGCTATGTCCGTAACCTTACCTTCGAAGTGCCCTCTCACGTGGAACATAAACTCTGCCTTCCCCGCGAACTCTTGCCTGCACATGAGGCAGAGGTGGTGCGCGTGCTGCGTGTGCTGCCGCTCCGTCGTGTAGTGCGTGTGTCCGTGAGTGAAGTAAGTGTTCCCGCTACCTCCATTAGTTTCGTTTACTACAGTCGCCGTGGACACGGCTGTTGCTATCGAATGCCCGTTGAGGAGCTGCTGATTTTGGTTATGATGATGAAGGAGTTGCAGCTTTTCTTGGTTGGACAGGTGCACCTTCTCTTGCTGCTGTTGCTGTAAATAAAAATTTTTGATGTGCATTACTCTTAATGCTGTTTATCGATTATTATTTTAGTTTCGTCTGAATGTGATGGTATAAAAACTGTCGTCAACGTTTTTTTTTCACGTAATAGGCAACTTACATTATTGACTTGATGCTGCGTTGTCTGCTGCATTTTATCTTGCAGCAGCTTTGTGTCGGGAAGGTGTGACTTTGCGTGGTTGGACCACTCCTCGCGCGTTGCGAACAGTCGTCCACACAGTTCGCACGACCACGACACCACCATGCCCGCAGTCGCTCCCGCTGTCGCCGCGCTTGTGTGCACTAGACTTGCATTCTGGAATTATACAGTCGAAATTATAACCATGCTTGTTTGTTGAAATATTATTAGGATATTTTGGAAAGTTTAATAATTTTATATGATAATAATAGGCGAGGAGGGTCGTACCGTAAAGTTATGTCCTTGTACCTGGCAGACCTGCATCTGCTGGTGAGAGTGTTGTTGTTGTTGTTGTTGTTGTTGCTGCTGCTGCTGCTGCTGTTGTTGTTGCTGAGCCACTGCTGCTATTTCAGCTTGGCTCGGTTTGGTGTCTTCTTGCTTTGTAAGCTGCGGCTTTACATCGTCTAGTTTAAGAGCTGCGTGATAAAAAAATACAGGTACTGAAATATTTTTTGGCTTGAATTTCATTAAATCATCTAAGACGAAGAAGACAAGTAATTGTAAGAAATTAGGTAAGTTAACCGCATAAAACGTCTCTTTTTCAACTACAGATTCTTGTTATAATATTTCAATACATATTTTCTTAAGCATGTGGAGCTTATAAGTTTTAAACATATTTTTTTATTCTCATAACAGTATACATACGTGGTATAGTAATACTCCTCTTCCCCAGCGGCGCAACATTCGACGGCGTGATATGTTTCAGTTTGTTCATGTGCAGCACGAGCTTGTCTCTGCGCGCGAAGGCCTTGTTGCACACCTCGCACACATACGGCTTCTCACCTACAACACAACGTTCCACTAGAAAATTTTACTCTTATCTAAGAAAATATTGATTTTTGCATCAAAACAGCTAAACTTAGTAACGATCGATGATACAACTGATAACGTCGTCCTCAAAAATAGTACCTAAGCTTAGCCTTTTATATTTTTATAAATAATTTTGGTACGGTACCTGTATGTATTCTCATATGGATTGTAAGTTTGTCTTTTCGAGCTAGCCCTTTTCCACATACTGTACATTCGAAAGCTTTTGATCCTGAAAACAAAAGTATTTTTATAAAAATTCTATAATACCTATAAACTTTGTTCGTATAATAAAAAAAAAATGGGTACCATCTGATGTAGAGCTAGTAGGTTTAATAGCAGGATGTTTGCGAATTGAAGTGGTTTGGACAGTCTTCAACCTGGTGGCAGGATGCATTGAACCACCTTCCGCGTACGGCTCCGTGAATGGTATAAGGTTTGGCCTTGGTATTGCCGCTGACACATCTGGTGACCTAGGTACCAAAAAAAATATTTACATTAGCCAATTTGGTTATATTTACGTGTCCAAAAAAAATGTGTGGGCTGAGCCTACTAGAGTACCTTATTTTTGAAAATGAGGTTTGGATTTGTTTTTTTTTTTTCAAAAAAACGAAATCGAACAAGGTACTTCTAATACACAGTCAGCATCACTGCCAACTAAACCATGGAGTTGGTCAATTAAAAAATAAGAGTAAGTTTAAGAAATTATTAAAAAACTAAAATGATATCTTCCTTACCAATTCCCAAGACTTTGAAGTACTCTTACTCCTCCCTCAAAGCCCATGCCGACATCGTCTGGCACAGTAAAGGTGCTGTCAGGGCCGCCCGTACTAGAGCTCACTTGTGGCACCTTTATGGGAGAGTTGATAGCAGCGTAATGGTGCTGCGTGGAGGACACAGTGGGCGGTGACGGGTGCGCAGGGTGCGTCCCGGTATTCGTCTGAGTTTGTTGCTATAAAAAAGACATGTTAGAATTAAAACCAAGATATTGAATTGTTGGATTTGTACTTGTGTCATGATACAAAAGTGATGCTCAAAAGTATACGTATACAGTCTGGATATGTATCAAAGTTTATATTGAAGTTCGAGATACTCATACATATACTAACTTGCATTTCCTGATGATGTCTTGTTGCGTTATTTGTATTGTTTTGTTGCTGTTGATGCTGCTGTTGCTGCTGTTGCTGCTGTTGTTGCTGTTGTTGTTGCTGCTGCTGCTGTTGTTGCTGCTGTTGTTGTTGTTGTTGCTGATGTTGCTGTTGTTGTTGCTGCTGTACTACTTGCTGTTGCTGTTGTTGCACTTGTTGTTGTACTTCTTGAACCTGCTGAACCTGTTGAACTTGTTGCTGCGTCTGTTGTTGTTCACGGCGTGCGGCGGCAGCTGCTTGCGCCATGTGTTGTTGAACGGCCACATGAGCTTCCAGGTAAGCCGTTTTTTGCGCTTCTGTCATCTTGTCCATGTTGACTGTACCATCCTGTGAATAACAGTTTAATGTAGTACTTAGAAAAAAAAAAGTGGAAAGCTAAGAACTAAACAACTTTTGGAAACTATATTTCTTAAATTAAAATTAACTTTAGTGGTAAAAAACAAAAAGATACTTGACAACAAAAAATAATCCCAACACGTGGAAAGTGGGTACCCGTGTCGGGATCCGGACGACTTCAATGAATGTCTCTTAAGCGACATCGCAGCGCGAGGGGGTCAGGCCCGCGGTGCATTCACCCCATAAAAGCGAGACTGACTCCCTCGCCCCACGGACTTTCATTCCGGCACATGCAACCCTATATCTAATTACCCAAATTTGGCACGCACTAGGTTCAACAACCTTTTTCGAGGAAAATTGCTGTCAGCAACAGTGGTATCTTTCTGTGATTTTTAATTTATTACTACTTTGAGAGGATTATATATTTTTTCGTTTAATTGTACCTTAATAGGTCTGTGGTTTAGTTAAACATTATAATTGAAGTAGCTTTCTAAATGTGGTACGATAAATTAATTCATAATTTGGGAAACTAGTAGAATTCGGAAATTCGGCAAATACTAAAACGTGTTAAAATGTTTCACCGATCGCTAACAGCAGAGTAATTTTTATTTCATCCAATTTAAATTCAAAAGCTTTCTACTCAGTATGATTGGAAATGCAAATTTGAATATTTTTGTTCGTACCGCGAAGTCCGGCCCCTCAAAAGACAAGGGCAGAACTCAGGCTGTAATGAGGAGGGGGAGTAACCTCAGGGGGCATTATCGTTCACGCACTGATTAAAAGCAAACTTACCTACGGGGGTTTGCATAAGAGGGAACTATGGTAGGGTAAAATCTTTTGGTTCTTTTGTATTCTTTTCCATTTATTATACTCTATTTCAAATTAAAATGTTGCTACATTATTTTTACAATAACATTTATACTTAACTAGTAGTTTTTATTTTCGTTTGTTTATACTGTGGATATAAGTAGGTTCAAACATAAACTAACTTTATTTTATTTGAATTGGTTACGTAGTCTTTTTTATCGCACGTTAAGAAGTACCGAGGGACCCATACAAAAAAAAAAGATCAATGTTAAAAGTAGCATATCCAGTCCTTTTTTGATTTTTCAAATTTGCATAATTCTTATTGAGCTTCAATGAGAAACTTACGTTTTCTATCCATATTTCACTCGTTTGCAAATCGAATATCTGCATTCTTCTTATACTTGCAATTATTATCACAAACTTAGCTATTCAACTTATTACAAAGTCTTTTTAATAACGCAAATTAGTGTTTCACTGATAACTATAAACATTGCATTTTTTTTGTAAAATAACTTTCACAACCACAAAATAATTACCTATTTTTACATTGTCGTTCTTTTATTTATTATATATTTTTAAAACATCACTTCCGCTCTGACTTCCTCAACGTGCGTAAGACTCCAGTCTCCATCGCTTTATGCACTTCGGTGCAGTGAAGGTGCCAACCTCCTAGGCACTTAGTCTCGATCGATACAACTTTCCCCTTCTGAACGCACCTCAGGGGGAGCCGAAGAAAGTTTCAGTAAGTTGACGATAAAATGAGATTAGAGTCACGAGTTGTTTGCACGGTAACTTGATGGACACGTGATTGTAATATCATGAGTTTTTGTAATATTAATAGATAAAAAAGTATTATTTTAAATTTAATCATAAATGTATTATCTATTCACTGTTTTGTTTTATTAAAAGTAACCTTCATGATTAATCTAATACTTATTACGAATGATAATTCCTAAGTTACCAACACGCACTGGAATATAATATAATAGAGTCTGCCCCGCGCTGATTTCTCAAACAAAAAAATCCCGTTTTTTCCCGTTCCCATGGGAATTTCGGGAATTTATATCTTAGTACTTCCCTAAACTCCCTAAAGAACTCACGTGCATAATTTCAACCCGCTACGCCTAGTAGTTTCGGCTATGCGTTGTCTCTGTCAGTAACGGAAGAGTTTTATATATACTGATGATAAAAAAGTACTATTTTTACATTTAATCATAACTGTATTATCTATTCGCTGTTTTATTAAAAGTAACCTTTATGATTAATCTAATACTTATTGCAAATTATAATTGCAAAGTTACCAACACCCACTGGAAAGTAATATTATGTAAAAAAAAAACGAGAATCAATAAAAACGTACTTAGAACGTAGCTACAGTTTTACTACGCGTCTACATGTAGGCTACGGCTACGGGCAACGGGCATGCTACGGGCTACGGTAGCGACTACGAAAATTATTATCTTTGAATAATAATTTTCGTAGTCGCTACGGTATACCGAATAGTTTATAAGATTTGTCAATGTTGTTTTTTTTTTAAGTTTGATTTTGTATTTAATTTATTCTTATAAATCACTTGAGGCTGCCCCGCGGTTTTTCTCGCGCAGATTTCTCATAAATACAAAAACATCGTTTTTCCCCGTTCCCGTGGGAATTTCGGGAAATCCCTTCTTAGTGCTCACCTACACTACCCAAGGGACCCACGTGCCAATTTTCAGCTTTCTACGCCCAGTAGTTTCGGCTCTGCGTTGTCTGTCAGTCAGTCAGTCAGTAACGGAAGAGTTTTATATATATTGACTAGAGGCTGCCCCGCGGTTTTTCCCGCGCAGATTTTTCATAAACACGAAAATTCCCGTTTTTCCCGTTCCCGTGGGAATTTCGGGAAATCCCTTCTTAGTGCTCACTTACACTCCCTAAGGAACCCACGTGCAAAATTTCAGCCCGCTACGCCCAGTAGTTTCGGCTCTGCGTTGTCTGTCAGTCAGTCAGTCAGTCAGTAACGGAAGAGTTTTATATATATTGATTAAATGGATCTACGGTTTACGATAGTTACAACGAAAATTATTTTTCAAAGATACTTTGTAAAATTGGTAATAATTGTTTTAGTATTTTGTTTTTAAAGATTTCAAAGTAGTGTACATTTATTCTCATAAATTCCAAAATTTATCTTCACACTTCAAAGCCTAGTACTTAGGCCAACCCGATTTCGCAAAATCATTTTAGTAAAATTGTATTTTCAGTGCATTGCACGTGATGATTCAGTCGGGGCGGCCCCCATTGCGTCGTGGTGGCACGGGGGGCGTAGTAGAAATATCCTTCACCTCCCAGCAGCTAGGTCAGGGTTAACGGTGCCCCCGAGCTTGGGAGACGGTGAACCTTCCACCATCAGGGGGGCACCTGCTGGCCCTGTCGAGGCCAATGTTATGGGGGGAAGGGGTTTGAATGCAACCGACATCTATGTCGTATTCATCTATCATAGACGTACTGCACGTTACACTTTCGATCCAAACTCACTATCAAGCCATAAAGTGGTTATCATCTAGACAATTAAATCGTCCTAGCATCCCCTCAGTAGTCGCTGGACATGCGTAGCCAAATTCGCGACGTTTCCGGCCATCGTTCCGCGCATCTCTCGCTGCGACGTCCGTATTACTTTCCAGTTAAAGTGGATAATTCATTACTTCGGAATGCTGCTTCGAGATAGAGGTCCGAGCGTTCGACAGTCACTCGTGACTCGTTAGTTTTTGAGTTTATATTCGTGCAGACTATTAGGCGAAGGTTTTGTTTGAAGAGGCGATTGAGTTCGGGTTTTGGCGGGTTGACTTTAGGTTGTTTTTCGTTTGTTGTGTAAAAGGGAGGTGGGTGGAGGCGCTCAATAGCGTCGTGGAGAGCGATCAATAGAGGCACCCGCGGCCCGGGGTGGCGGCCCTAGACGCCGCCGCTGCCGCCGCCGTGCAACGCCCGCGTGCCTGTACACCCTTGGCTTAGCCTACCCTACACGTCAACATTCAGAATAACGAGCATTCTTTTAATAACCTTTTCGTTATGTAACGTACAGGATTCTACATCATGTTTGTAAATACGCTAGAAGGCATTCTGTTTTTCCTAGTATCCCCTGGGAGGGTTTATATTAGCTTTGCCTTGTTCCCGTCCTCCGAAACAGTTTAGTAAGTAGTGGGTACACACAAACTTTGAGTGTTTGTTTTATTTAGAAATACTCAATTGAGTGCCTGTAGCTAAGAGTATCCTTAAAATATTTGTAATAAGTATAGGTTCATAGTTATAAAATCTAACATTAAAAATTTGTTTAATTTTTCTAGAGAATGACCACTATGCAATACGTGCTTAATGATTTATTGAATTGTTTTTAAATTTTTCGTTATACTTAAATACTGAATACTATAGCATATCATACTGAATTTCTCCGAACATATATTACCCATTACTGTTTGTTTCATATTTAATGCAGAAAAAAGTGTTTAATGAGTTTCGCAGTCCACAGTAAATAATCTGGCGCAGGTAATCTTGCTATTTGTGAGTCAAACTTCTAATGTATCTCCGTTTGTTTGCGACAAAGTGTATCTATAAAAAATGTAAAAACAAAAAGAAAAAAACATGTGCAAAAATACCTGGAAATTAATAGTAGACGTAACAATCCTCATAGACTCGGCATAGTTCCTGAGCACGGAGTCAGTGCTGAGGCAGCTCTGCCGCCACTCGTACAGCTGCTCCAGCCGCGTCACGCATCGCTCGCAGATCTTTTTTGGCAGGAAGTCGTCCTTGGCTACCTGCTGGAGATTGAGTTTGAGTTAGGTTGCTGGAAAAGTAAAAATATATGGGATCAGCGATCTATTTATCAAGTTAAAGCTGATATAATATCCTACTAGATCCGAATTTTGTTAATAGGTCGATTGTTAATACCATGATGATTTTCCATTCGTTTACGTCCATTCGATCGAAGATTGGCATTTGAATAAGTAATTTATGAATTTAAATATAGGAACATATTTATTTTCTAACCTTAGCTTAAACAAAGATTAATTCAGCTTGGAACGTGAACGACATATTATTGTTATTTATCATTCCCTCCCTCACACTTGATAGATGAGTTTCGATATGAGGGCCATAAATCGTATTAAATCATTTCAAAACCAGTGCTATTTTCAGCGAATCCATTCCAGTCTCATCCAATCACACGGTAACTACCTACCTAACAGCACAATATTCGTGATAAGCTGTTTGAACTCCGAATATAGCGGAAACCGACCTAACGCTCGAGGGATTACGCTTGTGTAGGTCACGTGACGAACGCGTGCTTTACCATGCTTCCTCAGTGTGCTATCTCAAATCGTATGTGCACAAGTATAGAGTACATAATAGTTTGCTCTAGTGTTATCTACCTGATGTATTCGCTATGATGTTCTGGTATTGTCATCAATTAAAGTATAGATTGTTAGATATTAAAAAATTCTTTAAGTAGGTCAAATCCTCTGCTAATAGGGTCCATATAGCTCAATTTCTATATAATTTATTTTACTTTTAACAGTTCCTAATTTTATTAAATATTCATGCTATTATACTATTTATTTTAATAATAACTTGTTTAGTTGTTATAACAATTTTAACAATAAACCACCTAATAATTTTAATTATCGCAATCTATAAATGAGCTATAAATAGATGTTAAGCTGCTTTGTTCGTAATCGTAGCCCGTAACGCGCAGGCGTCTACGATCGCTACGCACCGCTACGTAAAATGCAACCAAATTGTTCTTTCGTAGCGCTTCTGTTTTTCTTAGAATTTTCTGTAAACTTTGTGCTTGTAAACTTTTCGAAGCCTGTGTGTTGAAATTTTAATTATAAAATAAAATGTTGGTTTACGTAGCGTGCTGGAGAGTTCTAAGATTGTAATGATTTAACGATGCAAGTACTTCAAGAATTAAGACATTTTCTAAGAATTTATGACGCAATCTACAAGTGCATCGCTTACCATAGTCGGAAGGCACGACCTCAGCTTGTAAAGGATCTGCCGCTGCTCCGACTCCTTATCGAAAATGTGCAGTCTCGGGCCACTCTTAAGCGAGCACAGGCGACAGAGGTCAGTAAAGGCCGTGAAGTTGAGGTCCTCGGGCTCGGTCATCGCGAAGCACCTGATGAGGAGGTCGAGGAGGCAGGAGTTGTCCATGAAGACGGCGGTACGGCGCGGTCGGGGGAGACGGTCAGCTCACCGGGCGGGCATGCCGGGTGCAGTCGGGAGGCGTCGCGCCGCCAAGGCGTCCGGGGGGCACTGGCCCGGCGCCCGCCCGGCCCGCCGCCCGCGAGCACCCCGCCCCGCCCGCCGCCCGACCCCCGACACACCCACCCGCCGTCTCCCCGCCGACACCCCGCCTGGGCCCCGGAAAACGCGTCAGTTTTTCCACTTCACTTACTAACTGCATCATCTCACACTTGATAGTCAACTACTGTTTGTCATACAAAGGCGCAGTTTGAATTTCTTCAGAAAACCTATTTAATTGCGATATTTTTCGTGATTAAATTTCTGTTAAATCACAAATTTACAAATAGCTTGTTAAAAAGATTTTAATGCGGGAAGCGACTTTGTTTTACGTTTTACTAGTCGACCCAGCGAACTTCGTACCGCCTAACGCATTACTATGTTGTGCATGTGTTATAGCTATAATAATTTCTCTTGAAACACTTTATCTATTAAAAAAACCGCATCAAAATCAGTTGCATAGTTTTAAAGATAAGCATAAGTATATATAGCTAAAACGTCAACGACGACAGACAGACGAGGGAAGTAACTCAGATAGCGGCGGTTTCCTTACTCTGAGGAAAGTAACTTCATCAATCAATCAATACATAGTATAAAATCAAGTCACTTCCCGCGTCTGTCCCTATGTATGCTTATATCTTTAAAAATATGCAACATATTTTGATGCGGTTTTTTTAAAGGATAGAGTGATTAAAGAAGAAGGTTTATAAGTATAATACATGCACAAAATAGTAATAGGTTAGGCGTTACGAAGTTCGCCGGGTCGACTAGTTGTTTTATATTATGTATTGATGATGATTGATTATGTATTAATTGATGATGCACATAGCACATTATATGATCGTGTAAGTCAGAGAGAAGGTAAATCACTAGTGCGGTCATAAATATTTACCTACATTTATCTTCTCTCTGCTACATGTTTTACATGTTTACAGCAAAAGCACAGTTTATTTTTATGAAGCTTTAAAGCATTTAAATAGCTAACAGGTATTAAGTTATATCTTAGCATTTCACAGTCCATATATAGTAAATGTCTGACATATCCACCGACTCCGAGGCGGCGGTGCTCAGCTACTCGGAGCGCACGCTGGCCATCATCAAGCCGGAAGCCTACGAGGACACGGAGGCGATCCAGAACGCGGTCGTCAACCATGGGCTCAACATACTGGCTGTAAGTTTGTATCTGTTTTGCTACTGGGTATTTAAAACTAGGGTGGGTGGGTCGTTACCTTAGTGTACAGTAGCGGTCTAGGAGGGCGTAACAGATTTGTCTATGGTATCGTGCGCCCTAGACTGTATTACCAAAGAACAAGCTTCCTAAAACCCCACCGACCCTATTTTGCAATACAGAAAAACCGGAGGTGTTCCGCCGTCCTAGACCGCCACTGTACCTTACTGGGTTATATGTAAAATAAATGTATAGAACTGTTCAGTGGGTCGTTTTGAAAACACCTTATCTAACACTATCTTTGTACCTGAGCTTTGTACCGATGTTACACATATACGTGGGTGTATTATAGGGGTCAGTGAGTAGTTTTGGGGGCATGATACTTGTAGGTAGGTAGGTAGATCGGCCCGAGATGCCGATTTAACTCATATTATTTTTTAAATACAAAATCACGTTCGAATTTAAAGATTATTTATTTTCTTGATTACTGAATTTGTTTGATAGAATAGGAACAATCAAGGATTCAAAAACAGATACATACTCTCCTGTCCAGAGGCTCTTTCTCCTGTCCAGAGGTTCAGAGGCTCTTTAATTCTGTCCTACTCGAAGGGACCACGCCTGAAGCATGGAACAGAAGTGAGGTGGTGCTTTTCTTTAAGAAGGGCGATAAAACCTTTTTGAAGAATTATAGGCCCATCTCGCTTTTTTTTTTTTTTTTTTTTTTTTTTTTTTTTTTTTCATTTATTTCACACTATCATATTCATATTACATACAAAGTTGTATAATAAAATGTCAAAGTATAATGTGATCGTCAAAATATTGTACAAAAATTATATAAAAAATAATAAGTAGTTACTTAATTATTTAAGTACTATGTAAACAATGTCAAAATTTTTAAATGTATAATTGTATATAAAATGTCAAATACTAAATAATAATTTCAATTTACTTGAATTACATATTGTAACTGTCGAATACTCAAATTACACAATTAATATCCAATGTCAAACAAATTTATAGTTTAAAAAGTCATCTATACAATAATATTCATGTTCCAACAAAAGTTTTTTCAGTCGGCGACAAAACGCTTCGTCATTGATTTCCTCCTTCAGCTCAGTAGGCAGATGCTCATAATAGTGTGGCCCGATGACGCGCGGGTTGTGCGTAGCAAACACCGTGCGACGAGGCACTGCGGCCAGGCTCCCCGCTCCCCGCAGCGCCCGCCCGCCGCACTCACGTCGTCGGAATGTACCTATATTTTTTCTGACATAAGTAATGATCTCGTAAAGATATACTGAGTAAAGGGTCATTACTCGATACTTTTTAAAAAGCGATCTACATGATTCGCGACTAGGTATACCCTCTAAAGTTCTAATGGCGCGTTTTTGCATTATAAATGCACGATTTGAGTCTGTCGAATTACCCCATAATATGACACCGTAAGACAATATGGAATGAAAGTGCGCAAAGTAAGCTTGCCTAAGCACTGAACTGGAAACGAGCGGTTTTAATTTTCGCAGCGCATATGCGGCACTTCCTAATTTATCGCACAGTATATCAACATGTTGTTTCCAATTTAAATTAGAGTCCAGTGTGAGACCTAGGAACTTGCACGTTTGGGCTAGAGGGACAGGGCTAATCAGGCATGGTGGCGGTGGTCGTGTAACTCTAGGGCTAAAGATAATAAGATTAGATTTTGAAGGATTAAGGATTAACCCATTTGTTGAATACCATTTATCCAGTTGTGTAAATGTTTTATTGATCTTATCATTTAATTCTTCGTACGAAGGAGCACTCATTATAACCGTTGTGTCATCTGCAAACAAAGCAACTGTTCCATCAGTAACGGCCTGTTCAATGTCATTGACAAAGACCAGAAATAGGGTATTTCCAAGAGAGGACCCTTGTGGAATTCCTATTGTAACATTTCCAGTATTTGACCTTAACCTTCGCCCGTCAGTGACGACTTCTACTGTCTGTTTGCGATTGCAAAGGAATGATTCTATAAGTTGGGATGCCTTACTTTTTACGCCATATGCCCGTAGCTTTTTAAGGAGAAGATCGTGCTGGACAACATCAAATGCTTTTGTGAGGTCGCAAAATAAACCTGCCGTTTTATATTTACTATCTATGTTAGATATTATAGAGTCCACCACATGGTGTGCGGCAGTGGTTGTTGATCTATCTTTCCTATACGCATACTGATGCCGTGTTAGTAATTCATTCCTTTCTAGATGTTGCATAAGAGAGGCTGACACTATTGACTCTATTAATTTAGAAATGTTTGGTACAATTGTAATAGGTCTGTGGCTACCGGTTTCAGTTTTTTCGCCTTTTCCCTTGTATATAGGGCACACACGCGTACTTTTAAGAACATCCGGGTATTTCCCAGTATAAAACATTTCATTTATCAAAATAACAAGGATATCAGCTATTACTGGCCATATCGATAATAATAAATTAATTGAGATGTCATACAAATCTAATGTGTTTGGTGATCGAAGCAACTTTGAGCCATGTTTATATGCTGTTTTCCAGGATCATCGCCAATCGTCTCGAACGAAGGTTTGATGACTTCCAGCCTCCCGAACAAGCCGGCTTCCGAAAAGGCTTTAGTACCATAGACCACATACATACGCTGCGGCAAGTTATACATAAGACCGAAGAGTATAACTTGCCGCTATGTCTATCGTTTGTGGACTATGAGAAGGCCTTTGATTCGGTCGAAACATGGGCGGTGCTAGAGTCCCTCCAACGATGCCGGATTGACTATCGGTACATCGAAGTGCTGAAGTGTTTGTATAGCAACGCCACCATGTCTGTCCGAGTACAGGAACAGAATTCGAAGGCTATTCCCTTGAACAGAGGCGTGAGACAGGGAGATGTTATATCTCCGAAACTGTTCACCGCCACTTTAGAAGACGCCTTCAAACTTCTAGAATGGAAAGGGCAGGGCATCAATATTAACGGCGAATACATCACTCACCTTCGGTTTGCCGACGACATCGTAGTCATGGCAAGGTCGATGGAGGAACTCAGCACGATGCTCGAAGGCCTCAACCGAGTCTCCCAACAGGTGGGCCTTAAAATGAACATGGACAAGACGAAGGTCATGTCTAATGTCCATGTTCTGCCTACCCCAGTTATGGTTGGGAACTCGGTTCTCGAAGTAGTCGACGAGTACGTATACCTAGGACAAACCATCCAGTTAGGTAGGTCCAACTTCGAGAAGGAGGTCAATCGCCGAATCCAGCTCGGATGGGCGGCGTTCGGGAAACTACGCAACGTCATCTCGTCCAATATTCTTCAGTGCCTGAAGACGAAGGTATTTAACCAATGTGTGCTGCCAGTGATGACATACGGTTCTGAAACGTGGTGCTTCACTATAGGGCTTATGAACAGGCTCCGAGTAGCTCAACGAGCCATGGAGCGGGCTATGCTCGGGATTTCTCTGCGGGATCGAATCAGAAATGAGGACATACGCAGAGAAACCAGGGTCACCGACATAGCCAAGCGGATAAGCTCGTTGAAGTGGCAATGGGCAGGTCATATAGCCCGCAGAACAGATGGCCGCTGGGGCCGAACAGTTCTCGAGTGGAGACCACGGATCGGCAAGCGCAGCGTAGGACGTCCACCGACCAGATGGACGGATGATCTGCGCAAGGCTGCGGGTCCACGCTGGATGCAGGCCACCTGCGATCGGTACAGATGGAGAGCCTTGAGGGAGGCCTATGTCCAGCAGTGGACGTCTTACGGCTGAAATGATGATGATGATGACTCTCCTGTCCTATGTTATTAATATAAATCAAATTGATTCAAGATATTACCATAGAAACAAAGGTTTCTGAACTGAAAATTGTAAATGACTTTGCTACGATCAACAGTGACTACGATTCTGCAAGTAAGATATTATTAAGGGGAGATAGTCTGACCATTATCTTAATTAAAACAATGAACATTGTATCTTATTACCATATAATAAAAACTAGATTGCAGTACCGGGTTGACCTTATAGCTTCAGTTGTAGAACGATAGGGTATGCAAATTCATATCTTTCTGCATAAACGGATAGATGTAGGGTGACCATATTAAAATTTGGAAAAACTGTAATTTAGTCGTTTTAAACTATAACTGTAAAATCATTTATATATTTTAATTAAATGTTTTATACAAGGTTTTTGACATTATATCACAATAGGCTACGTGATATAGTTTCGCTTTCGTTATTCAGGAACGAAACAATTTTATACTTTGATAATAGTACCTACCTACCAATATATATTTAATGGCTCTGTAATTAGTACATTTAGTTGTATTAATACCTTTTTTTTTAGGCGGGGAAACTCCTAACGAGGTGTTTTAATACCTAACTGAAGTCCAAAATAACAAGAAGTAAAACCTACACCCTACGTCACCCTACTGGGAGGGTCGGCCGTGCGCCCGGACGCGCGTGCGTCAGACAGACTCTTACATTATTCCGCGTCACAAACAGCACTTGTTACTATAGGGCTGCCTCTTCGTAGGGCTTTAGTCCAAATTCTCTTGCTTGCTTAATATCTTTCTAGCTGAGTAAAGTTGTTTTATTAAAATTTAATCTAGTCTGGTACCTATGCACCTACTATACTATCACGCCTCCCTAATTTCTTTTACAAATAATTAAAACTTAGTACGTAATAGCAACAAAACCGACTGGTTAATGATTTATGTAGCCTATAAAAGTAGACTGGTAAATTTTGACAACCCTTCTGCCCATATCTACGCAACGCACCCTCCCTTTTCCCCCGACAACCACGGTCACTGCTGTTATCTATTGAAACCATAGAAAAAACTAATTAAAAATTCCGACTGACTTGTCTAGTAGGGTTTATAAGTGCCTACGACAGTTTTATTGGAGCCGATGGGAATCGAAATATTATATTAACTCAGTACCTACTTACTTACCTAGATTTTTTTTTTAGGCGTGGAAACTTCTAACGAGTACCCTGCGACCCCGGGGGGAGTCGCAAGGTTATGTGGGGTCCGCACCCACTAAAACCCCGCCGTGGTCCATCTCGGCTGTTTGCAAGGAGGTCACGGGAGATCTCTCGAACTTTGTGTTCAGCTCCGCGACCCCCTCCAGCATTGGCTGAGTAGCCTCTTCACGGGGGGACAGGTGGTGGTAGTCCCCCCATGAGCGCGGATGGCTCTTCCTACGCTAGACGACGGAACTGGACACCGCGTTCCGCCGCCCTTCTCGGGGCCGTTATATGACTACACGAGGCCCCCGCCTCGTGCACCCAACGACCCCGGGGTCCCCTTTCAGTCGCCTCCTACGACAGGCAGGGGATACCTAAGTCCTATTCTTCAGCCCGGTACTGCAGGGCGTGCCTACCTAGATCCCCAAGCAAGATATACATAGGGCTTCAAGCTTCTGTTTTTTTTTAAACTTTATTTGAAAATTAACCAAAAGCATTAATTTTCAAGAAATTAATAATGGTAGGTATATGAACCCATTTGTATGTTTGAACTCAATCACACGACGAAAACCCTTCGTATAACGTACACTAGACGTAACATTATTAATTCGAAAAGTCTAACCCAGCGTAAACCTAGGACCGTTACTATCCACCCACTAAACAGGCGTCAGTCAAACTGCAACAGTAACTTTTATCCCCGCAGCAACGCACAGTCCGGCTGACGGCGGAGCAGGCAGCAGAGCTGTACAAGGGCCACTACGGGCGAGCGCACTTCCCGCACCTGGTGGCGCACATGTCCAGCGGGCCGATAGTCGCCTTCGTGCTCGCCGGGAGAGACTGCGTGCAGCGGTGGAGGACGCTTATGGGACCCGCTAGGTATTCTTTATACGGATACTGTTTTTTTTTTAATTAAGGCACCGAAATAAAAGGGTGGGGTAGTTCTGAACGATAGATATATTATCTCTATTATAAGTTTTGACAGTCAGGGGGGTAAACTCATTGACATTCCAAGTAGGTGATACCTCTACCTCTACCTAGTTAACAGACGTCCTATAGATAAAGAAACAGCTAAGAGCATTTTTATGCAGTTTAGTTGATCTGTTGATCTATTCAGAGTAGCGGAGGCGCAGGCATACTGGCCGGACAGCCTGCGCGCCAGCTACGGCCGGAAGACCACGTACGGAGACTACTTCAACGCTCTGCACGGCAGCGAGACGCATGCTGATGCGCTTAGAGAGATACACTTCTTCTTTCCGCAAAGTTAGTTTAACATAGTATTTAAAGTGGTTTAGAGAAGAGTAAATAAAACGCTGTAGCGCATAATTTTTAACAATACACTTTTCGTTCCAAGTAGGTTATTACATATACAATATGTTAAAATCATGGCAAAATCTCAAAATCGTGACATAAACTACTAAGTAGGTATGTGAGTTCAGGTGAAGCCTACAAGCATTATGGCCTTTGCATCACTTAAGAGTCCTTTTACGCAAACAGTGGCGCCACTCTAGAAAAAAGCATTTCATAGTAATTTCAGTTTTTCAAAAACAATTACTTTTTTATTTTTAGTGCGAGTCGGCCCAATCCTCCGCAACTGGCAAGTCAAAGATTACATTCAGAAGAACCTGACGCCCACCCTTCTGCCGGCTCTGTCAGCGCTCGCGCACGAGCGGCCCGCGGAACCCATCCTGTGGCTGGCCGAGCAGCTGCGACGCAGGAACCCCAACGAGCCCGAGGCCGCGCCGCAGCCGCCCGAGGAGAGACAGGACAAGCGCTGCCACACGCCTGTGCCTTCCGAAGATACTCTTGGGAAGATTATATAACTTCGTTGGTTTTTATAATAGCTGGATCTATTTTTGTTGAAGAAATTGCCAAATGTGCCTTTAAATACATCATACTTATAATTAAAATAATGCTATTTCATTAATTTGGTTATATGAAGGGAGCGAGTTTAGTTAGACGAAGGTATTATTTATACATTTTGTTGCCAGCTTTGTACGTGCATACGTCTTACGACTTTAAATGAAACAACGATATATTCCCCCGAATTTATTAGATATTACAAAACAAGTTTACAGTTAAGTTACAGATTATCATATCACAGGCTAAATGATGTTAATTTCAGTTTTATTGCTGCTTATACACAAATTCTACATTTATAAAGAAGGTAAACCGTGTACATCTATAAAATAAAAATGTGAAGTATTATTACTTAGTTAAGAAATTATAATTTGAAAAAGTTTTTTTAATATAAA
This sequence comes from Euspilapteryx auroguttella, assembly GCA_951802225.1. Classification (NCBI taxonomy): domain Eukaryota; kingdom Metazoa; phylum Arthropoda; class Insecta; order Lepidoptera; family Gracillariidae; genus Euspilapteryx; species Euspilapteryx auroguttella. The sequence goes on from OX637652.1 coordinate 5,623,621, forward strand.
AATTGTTTTATGGAAAGGCGGCGAGCGCGCCGGTTTATTTGCAAAAGGGTTTATTGCGGTTTATTTGCGTTACATAAAAACATGCAAAGTCGAGTCAAAATGATAAGCACTAATATCGTGATAATTTTAAAATAATATAAGTACGTTTTTTTAATCAATCACTTGATGGAAAATTACGAAATATGACGACATTTTTCATTACAAAAACAGTGGTCACAAAATTATATGCATAAGAAAACTTAAAACTAAAGAAATTTGGTAAAATAATGGCTTAAGTATTATAGAGATTTTAATTGATGGCCACTACTTTCCCTGAGATGCGGCATCTGCAAAGAAATAATAAAACTTATCAATATGTCAAAAACTACGGGTTATTGTTCATTGTAGATGTAGAAGTAACATAAAAAATCTGGTTCAGAATATGACATTCTAATACCTGATCAAATAAAAGACATGCATGTGAGCGAGCAAACTGTAATAGCGAGCGCTCATTGCGCCAAGTCGCGGCCACTGCACGCGACAACAAACCGCGGAACCGGCTTCTCCCCGTTAGAATTGGAAGAACCCAGTAAACACCATAAATTGTAAGAATTGTAATTTTAGAGTGCGTGCCAGCCAAGTTTGCGCGCGGTAAAATATGAACCAATTTAATAACATGTCAGTCAAATAGCAATTTATTTTGAATGGCGGGCGAAGTACGTCACGTACGTATACAGTGCGCTCCCAGTCGCGAGCAGACTTAGCTGGCGTGGACTCTATGTGGATAGCTTTAAATTCTACGACGTTTTCTTATCCCAGTATGGGTACGATCATCCGCAATAACTGCAATTGGTGGTCGCGTTCAGTGACCAGTATATCAAGTGGCGCCATGTGTCACTAAGTAAACTCACACAGTGTCTCATGCTTGTTGTGGGCGCGGATCACGCGCAGGCGCTGCGCGGCGGCGGCGGCGCACAGGCCGATCTCCTGGCACGCGCCCCGGCTGCCGACCTGCTCGACGAGGCGGACCACGCTCGCGCCGTAGATCTCCATCATCGTGTGGCACTGGGGAACCATCACACGTCAGGGGGACCGTTACTTACACTGCTGGACATAGGTCTTACCTACATTTTTTTTTACACATCACACTCAAAGCCCTTAAGCAGGTAGAACCTGTATTTAGGGTGCCCGAAACATACAAAGACGAACATTACACCCAGACCGGAATCAAACATCGATAATCATCATATCAATATTCGCCCCGCCGGGAATCGAACCTAAGTGCACCCGCGTCTCAGTCTACATCACTGCCAACTGAGCTACGGAGCAGTCAAAAATTATATTTAATAATATTTCCATAAGGACAAATATTGTACAGTTCTGCAACTGCCCCTGTATTACGTCCACATTGCAAATGCGGCCGTAAGACATTGCAGAACTCTACTATGTTCTTTTTTATGGCAATTTATAGGGAGGACCTATGTCCATAAGTGGACATTGTAATGATGAGAACTCTACAAGACATGAATAAGAACAGCGCATGGAAAAACAAAACTGCTGGTCTAAGACAGGCGGACCTAGAGAAAACTATTGTTGGCTCAAAACTCTACAAAATAATTGGAGAAATTATAGAGAGAGGATAAACCCTTACAAATAATTTATTGAAGTGATACTGCAGGGATTTTAAATAATTTAACGTACCTAACTCAAGATTGATTTGATAGACACATGTCGTAAAATGCGACTAAAGAAACAGCCGAAGGACAGACAGCAGTCGTTTATAGAAATCATGAAGAGACACGCTGTGATTATTACCTAAGGAGAAGACTTATGTCCAGAAGTCATTGTCATAAGTTTGGACATTTTTTATTGCTGTAATAAGAAAAGGTGGTAAGAACTAACCCGGTCGTAGTACTTGGCGGGCAGCAGGCCGCACGACTCCTCTACCACCTGCACGATGCGGCGGTCGGCGCGGTCGTCGCTCAGCACTTTCTTCACGGCGAGCACCACGGTCTCGCAGACGGCGCAGTCCAGCACGGCTTCTGTTCACATTATTTTCTTTTATTTAAATTACCTAGAGAATTCCTATTATTTGCAAGGAAGAGCACCTTTTTTTAAAGGCGGGGAAGTCCCCGGGGGGAGCCGCCGGGTTATGTGGCATCCACTAAAACCTCGTCGGTGTGCACTTCGCCTGTTGGCAAGAGGGTCACGGGAGTTCTATTAGAACTTGTTTGTCTCCGCGACCCCCTCCAAAGGAAGAGCACCTTGTTTTCATTTATTGGCTGTAGAACCCAATTTTAAATCAGATATTCCAGTTTTCTTTACGAAACCATAAACTTGACTACAAGTTGTTAATCAATCGCAAATATAACGCCAAATCTGAACACGTGTACTCGGTTTATTCTGAAAAACCATCCACCACCTTCACTCAATGCTGCATTTTCACTTCTATTACATACAGGATGTTGCTGACAAGTAAGAATGTCTTATTGATTTTTAATTTATTGATCAAGTGCCTGAAAATTCACGACTACTGATCAAATAATTATCGTCTCATTTCAGCTTAAAAAAACCGGTATGAAATAAAAAAGATTCACTTATACAAGCGTCTATCCCCGTAGATCAATACCGACCTTTGACCTGCGCCATGTCTCCCGCGGCGGGGCACAGCCGCAGCTGGCGGCACGCCGCGGCCGGCGCCAGCTGCTGGGCCAGCAGGCTGATCACGAGGTCGGAGTACTTCTCCACGAACTGGTCGCAGTCAGGTTTTACCGATTTCGGCATGTGCTTGCACACCCCGTGAACTATCTTCTTGATTTCGTCCTGAGATGGAGAAAAAGAATACGATGTTTGAATTACTTTTGTTTTGTTATTGAAAAACGATATTACGTAGTTTTAATATGATTATTAAATAATCTATCACTAAAAATTATATGGCCTAGAGAGATTTAAAACTGTAGATTAAACAAAGTCAAAGAAAATATGTGACGTCATTTAGATTTATTTAAATATACGAATACTGCATATTTATTTAATATTTTTTTGCGAAAAAAGCAGTAGTCAATAACGAATTGTTTTCTATACCAATATTATAAAGAGGAAAGATTGGTTTGTTTGTTTGTTTGTAACGAATAGGCTCCGGAAATACTGAACCGATTTGAAAAATTCTTTCACTGGTAGAAACTACATTAACCCCGAGTGTCATAGGCTATATTACATTTTCAAAAAAATTAGGGATCCTTACCTAAACTCAAATAATGTAACCCAAGTTGCAATCTTTTTTCCGTTGTTTACAATATTTTGACAGGTGGTTTGTTGTTGTTGTTGTTTGTTTTTTATTCGGCCATTCTGGGCAGTCAAAAGAACATAGTCTATAGAGCCAAGTCTTTTGTAGTATCTTATATTCTATGGCGTAACGAAGTAAGCCGGGAAAGCTCGTTTATGATAAGAAATTAACTTGTCTTAATTTTTTATTCGAGTGAATGACCAGTTATCGAGTCTAAAGACAGTATCATAGGTCGTAGTGTAAGATAAAGCTAAAAGTAGCTTTATTGTAAAATTTAACAACCTAATAATACAAATATTAAGGTGTTAACTCTCGGTATGGCGCGAAATTCAATTTTTTTCACGTTTTTTATTTATTCTGGCGAAACTATTCATTTTTAATAAAGTTTTAATGAATTTGCGTATGTTATTTGCACATTGTTATACTTACAACGTTTTTGGAAGACAGACCTACTGATTTTGTGTCTTAAGACATAACTTGATTTTTGGCTTTTTAGTGATAAAATGAATAGTTTTGCCAGAATAAATAAAAAACGCGAAAAAATTTGAATTTCGCGCCATACCGAGAGTTACCGCCTTAAGTAAATTAATCTACAGGACTGAACAATTTTTTATTATCAGACGAATAAAAACAAAAGGTACACGATTTCGGTGCTCGCTAGGACGACGGTCTGCGAGTGGAAGCGGGTGCTGCGGACAAGCACCTTACATACATTTACTCAATAGTTACTCAAATTCTTTGTTTTAAATTAGGTACTAGCCTAAAAAAATTAAAACAGTCAGAAGCAAAGATCCTCTAACAAATACTAACATCGTTGTGCTTGTCCGTGATCTGGTCGTCGATCTCCTTGAGCACGAACTCGCACACGACGCACGCGCTCGGGGCCGACTGCGGCGCGCGAACGCGGCCGTTCACCGTGTGGTCCGGGATTACGTTGGTTTCTGGTGCAAAACAATACATTATTATAAAATAGTAATTAAAATTTTATTAGTGTAGTTATCCTTGAAACTGTAACATGACACGAAGTAAACATAAAGTTGTATTTTTAACCCCCGGACGAAAAATTCAGAGAGGGGTGTTATAATTCATAGAGGGGGTACTTAGTCAATACCTTACCTTAGTCAATAGGGGCATCCGTGTAACAAATTTAGTTATCTTGGATCCCCCCTCCCTTTGATGAGATCAAATGAGATTTCGTGAGGTTTGGCTTGACCATTTCTCGCACTAAACACCACCTTTATTTAATCGTATGGCTGCATAGTATATGCTAGTACTAGTACGTCAAAGGCAAATGTCCAAGTAATGGATAGAGGCCCCCATAAAGATGTAATTGTGTCCACCTGGATCCGGTAACAAATCCTACAAGAAAGAACTCTTTACCGATGTCACCAGCGGCGTCCAGAGTGTACTCGGGCTGGCGCGCCTTGTGGAAGTTGTTCCTGTCGGCGCGCAGACGCGGGTTCTCGAAGAACTTGTCGACGCTGGAGTGGGACAGCTTCAGGGGGTCCGAGTGTAACACGCTGGAATTTTAATTAAAAGTTTAGTTAAAGAGTTATTTTGCAAACCGTACTTTTTGCGGGACATTTTGCTATCGAATCACATAAAATGGACTCTTGCTGGAATAGTATAGTAAACATAGATAAAAATAAGATTCTTAAAATGTGGCAATATTTTCGTAGAGGTCTTTAATCCTCAGACATAACTTTTTCGTAGGGTAGTAAGTATGGAACCTTATACGGAACACTGGTACACATGTGTACAGAGTTCAGCCAGAGGGTTGTTTTTATAATGTGCTTAATTTTCAATTTATGGAAAGCGATAATAAGTAAGACTGCGTGTCAGCTAAGTCTGCGCCCGGTCAAAATATGAAGCAATAATCAAATTAATCAGTCATTTGTTTTGAACGACGGTAAAGTACGTATACAGTGGCGCCTCCAGTCGCGGGCAGACTGATCTGTCGCGAACTCTAAATGTTATTTTAGACGAGTACATTTGTCTACTCACTTGTCCGAGCAGAGCTTGAGGTAGACGCAGACCTCCTGCGCGTCCAGGTCCGCCACCAGCATCTCGACGAGCTGCGCGCTGTACGCGTCCACGAAGTCCGTACACTCGGAGCGCAGCTTCTGCGACAAGTGCGTGCACAGGTTCTCCAGCGCGTTCTTGATCGACGTCTGTCAAGGTAACATCATATTGCTATTACCACTTTCGAAACCGAGCACCCGGCTCCGGAGTCTCCTTTTATGTTCTCGCCGACGACCCACCTACGGAGTCTTATACAATAGGCACGTTATTTCCGTAGTTCATATAAGAACATCAAAATTTTGAAGGCGACCACTAACCCATTATGTCGACGTCGTATGGGTAGCAGCGTAAGAGGCAACTAAAGGAAACAAGCGTGGCGATTGTGGCTAAATATTCGTCCTTGTGACGATCCGAGGGGACGGGCTATGACCAATAGTTAACGTCTCGCAGCTGAATTGATATTGATATTTTTTTTAGGTTCTAGGCTAGGAAAATCTATTAGAAAATTCAATGAACGTTGACGAAAATCGATATATTTTACGGCGCTTAATACATTGCGTAGTATTTTGTGGTGCATTTTAAGTTGCCTTACGGAGGCATGATGAATCTACAGAATCCCTGAATCCCGACATTTATAGAGGTCTAGTTGATTTCTGGATTTTGTTTACAAATAAAAAGTAGAGAGGTACCTAAGCCAGTTTTCTTTTTTTCTTTATGTGAACACCCATAAAATAAACTCACGAGCCGCCTTTGGTTTTAGCCATAAAAGTCCAAATATTAAGTACGCCGTTTGAATTACTCAAAAGAGCTTAAAGACTATTATAAATAAAATGAATAGCTAAATCAAAGTGTGAGTGACCTCAGTGCGGTTGTTCTTGAGCATGGCCTCCAGCTGTTCGACGGCGAACAGGCACAGCGGGCAGTTGGACTTGTCCGCGTTGACGGTGAGACGCGGCGCTTGCGGCTGGCACAGGCCCAGTGCCGGGCACACCTAGGTGACAAGAGAATATCATACAATACTTAGACATAACTCAAATTTAAAAATTTAAAAACCCCCGACCCAGTCAGACCCCTCATCAACTTAAGTAGAACTAGAGCTAATCATCTTAAAAATATCATGGTTACCATAAGATATACTTTCAATATCATTGAAGTAACACTGTACCAAATTTTTAATTGATAGGGCAAATGGAAGGTGGTTAGATCTTCTCATCCATTATTCAAGAGCTGATCATCTTCAAACGGCTGATCAGGTAATGGTTACCTTACCATATACTTTCTATATCATAGATGTAACATGGTACCAAATTTCAAATCGATCGGACATAAGGAAGCTAGTTAGATCCTCTCATCCATTATTCAAGAGCTGATCATCTTCAAACGGCAGATCAGGTAATGGTTACCTTACCATATACTTTCTATATCATAGATGTAACATGGTACCAAATTTCAAATCGATCGGACATAAGGAAGCTAGTTAGATCCTCTCATCCATTATTCAAGAGCTGATCATCTTCAAACCGCTGATCAGATCTTCATCAGACATGGCTAAGAACACTCGGCCTGAAATTATCTATGATACAAAAAAAAAACTAAACGAAAATCGGTTCAGCCATTTGGGCTCTACGATGCCACAGATAGATACACAGACAGACAGACAGACAGACAGATACACACGTTAAAATTATAACACCCCTCTCTGAATTTTTCGTTCGGGGGTTAGAAACCGCTGACACTTGAAAAATAAATAGGATTCTTGTAAATAGAGAGTAGGAGCAAGTTCTAAGCGTATCATTCAGTCGCTAAATGATACGCTTAGAAATACACAATACGCTATTTATAATAACTTTAACGTATTGTGTATTTTTATTATACACTCTGTAGCACTACCTCCCCGTGCTATGAGTAAACAATTCAGACCTATTGCAATTTATAGAGCAATCCATGTACAGTGGCGGTCTAGGAGGCCGTAACAGATTTGTCTATGGTTTCGTCAGCCCTAGACTGTATTGCCAAGGACAAGAGCTATTTTGCAATACAGAAATACCGGAAGTGTTACGGGGACCTAGACCGCCACTTTACATAAACAAATTATACGGAAGATATATATAATAAGTACATACGCTAGCGGGGTCGATCTCCTGCACGAGCAGCGCGATGACGGCGGGCCCGTACTCCGCGACGAACTGCCGGCAGCGCGGCGCCACCGCGCCCGGCAGGTAGCCGCACGCCCGATCCACTGCCGACTTTATCTTGTCCTGGGGACATTGCTCATTCATACTATACTGCTCCCGAATACTTGAAAGTTACATTTCTGCTAAAGTCATGCTAAATAAGTATTGTCATTGTACATTCTACTGTAATTTAGGCTGCATTTACATCAAAGCACATTCTATCCTCATTCTATTAAATTATTTAAGTGAAATCATACGTATAGCATTTTTTTGATGTTTTATCAGTACTGAAATATCAAGCTCTTGTTTTAGCTCAAGCTATATGTTATTTTCTTTTGATGTAAATACACCCTTTTAGACAACACTAACTAGTCCATCCCTTAAAATAAAGTTAAAAATGAAGCCACTGCAAATATTATGCAATAGCAACTCATTCAGTATGTAAAAATAACACATTATAATCCTACAAGGTCTGCAAAAGAAAAATTACATATTATTAGAAATTGCGTAATAAAACAAAAATATTATCAATCAATCTATCACTCAAGCTGCAACAATCTAATACCAACCTCAGTTCTAATATCGCTGAGCTCGACCTGCAAGTAGTGCATGAAGTATTCGCAGAAGGAGCACGCGGTCTTGCTCGCGGGCAGCGACACGAACATCCTCTCGACCGGCAGCGGCGCGCTCTCCACGCCCATGATGCGGACGTTGCTCTGCTTGGGACCCAGTTTCACGGCGATCTATGGGAAAAAAACACAGGTAGAATATTAAGAAAATTTTGTCTATGATACAATATGAGCTCTATTCATTATAAAAGATATTTTTGGTACTATATTTTTAAGAAAAGTAAGCAAAACTAGTTCTTGAGAAAAGTGAAGGCGACGGACTTAGCGAAACAAGCTAAATAACTCAAATTAAAAAAATTAAAAACCCCCGACTCAGTCAGACCCCTCATCAACTTAACCTTTTAACCACCAAGCACTTGATATAAAGTAGTCACAAAGTTCTCCCACCACGCCAAGCACTTCTCTGGAAGTAGCTTACATATTTACATTTTATGACCCAACTATATGTTCTAAAGAGAAAAATCCAATTGGATACTGTTCTTGAAGCTTCTATGAACGAAATTATGTTAACAGATGTTGTGAAAAGTTAATAAACTTAGAATAATAAGAAGATAAACGTTAAGAAACTTTCAAATGAAAAAAAGTGTGCTCTCCCACGCTAAGTACTTTACTGGAAGTGGTCTAGTGTTGTGACATTACTCGGAATTTTCTATGATTCCTAACAAATATATTTTTTAAATTATTATAACTATACACTTTTTCAACCATCTCATAACGTGTACGCATAGTGCGGACTGGAATAATATAATTTCTATTAGAATTTACTATTGATTCCTCCATTGTAGACATTACAAATCCTCGCCTTTGAAAATCTCGACAACAATTAATAAGGTAGGCGGGCGGCTCTAGCGTAGCAACCCGTTCATCAGTTGTTTGATATATCCCGTACGCCAAGCACTTGAGGTGAAGTGCTGCTGTGACGTCGTGGACTTTTTAGTACATTGTGTCTAGACTGTTGGTACGCTCAGCGTAAAAATTAGTGAAAGTACATGTACAGATAAATTGCGCTGCGCATTTTCCAATGGTTCTAATTAGAAACTAATAAAATACTGTTGAATTGAATTAAGTCAGTTTGGATTTGGTCGTAAAAGTACCTACCTACTAATACTACGTATACTTCGAAACGTGTACACTTAGATCTACAAATGGTCATCACAGATTTTTTACAAACATCCATACATAGCTGGGTAAACGCTTAAATAGTCACCATAGAATTGAATATTATACTAGAGAACAAAATTACGTCTTTTAAAAAAACACTTTCAACATTTTAAACGGTAATCACAAAGTAATTTTATTAATGAATACACCAAAATTCTTATGTAGTTAGTACTTACTCAATAAGAAATATTCAGCAAAACGAAAAAAAATGGCAATTAATTCCATAAATGGGTTTGATTTGTTTGCTAAAGCTTTAGGTAGCAGTGCTCAGAGACAAATAGATGCCGCATTATGTTGTCTTTGTGTGTAAGGCATGTTGGATAGACAAGACACCCCGCCTATGCGTAATACTCTGCAAAAAACCCTTTACAAAAATGTGATTTATGACTTTGTTTACCTTAAATATTATTCTTTCCCACTGCTTCTACTACTGGAATACAGATTTGCAGAGAACCATTGGGACCTTACCTCATAAGCATTGAACTATTATTACTAGCGTATGGAAACGACAACCCCGAACTGGTTCTTGCGCAGTGCGTTGGAGCTAATTAGCTCCAACGCGTTTATTCGCTTGCCTACGCTCGAGGTGTTCACCCGCTTTCGCGTCTAAAAAAATATATGAGAAAATGCCGTCTTGCATAATGAATGGATGCACAAATCACTCCACTAGAGTAAAAAATGACACCGGTGTGACTTATCATCGGTAAGTATCCAAAACATCAATTAAAACTAGTTTTTTACATTAATTTCTAGTGAATTCCACGGTTCCGCCATTTTGTAAGAAAATACAGAGACTAAATCGTACAGACAGATAGGACACGTAGGTATTTATTGTTGGCTGTGACCTCCTCTTTTGTCTGAGTTCGTCTGAGCGTCAGATTCTAACAAAATGTTTTTTTTTTTAGGTTATAAAAAAATAATGCTAAATGACATTTTATGGATTTTCATTTTATTTAAATAATTAATTTTTGAGCAATTTAATTTTTGTACAAATTTTATTTTAATTAAAATAATTTATTTTCTTTTACTTCTTCAATTTATATTTTTTATTACCAAGTCATAATTATGCAATAAATCAAATAAAGTTTCGTAGGTTTAATAGCTGTGTTTGAGCTGTGCACTTCTGCACTATCATAATCTATGAGACGCGAGAGAAAAAGGGAGGGGGCAAAGGCGGACACGATTTTTGTTAGAGCGAGCGTCTCTATACGTAGGAATTACAACTCACTGCTCATAAGTTGTTTTTTTTTAACTAGTTAAAAGTTCATTAAAAAAACTCTACAACATATATTTGTTTACGTATGTAAATGAGATACTTAAGGAAATTCCTGATGAAAATTAAAAAATGTCTTTGATGGTTGTAAAAAGAGACTATAGTATTTTATAATTATTTGTAATTTTTAATTTAAATGTTAGTATCTGTCATTCATTATTCAAGAGCTGATCATCTTCAAACGGCTGATCAGGTCATGGTTACCTTAACATATACTTTCAATATCATAGATGTAACATGGTACCAAATTTCAACATATACCTTAACATATACTTTCAATATCATAGATGTAACATGGTACCAAATTTTAATTCGATCGGACATAAGGAAGCTAGTTAGATCCTCTCATCCATTATTCAAGAGCTGATCATCTTCAAACGGCTGATAAGGTCATTGTTACCTTAACAAATACTTTCTATATTATAAATGTAACATGGTACCAAATTTCAAATCGATAGGACATAAGGAAGCTAGTTAGATCCTCTCATCCATTATTCAAGAGCTGATCATCTTCAAACGGCAGATCAGGTCATGGTTACCTTAACATATACTTTCAATATCATAGATGTAACATGGTACCAAATTTTAATTCGATCGGACATAAGGAAGCTAGTTAGATCCTCTCATCCATTATTCAAGAGCTGATCATCTTCAAACGGCTGATAAGGTCATTGTTACCTTAACAAATACTTTCTATATTATAAATGTAACATGGTACCAAATTTCAAATCGATAGGACATAAGGAAGCTAGTTAGATCCTCTCATCCATTATTCAAGAGCTGATCATCTTCAAACGGCTGATCAGGTCATTGTTACCTTACCAAATACTTTCTATATCATAAATGTAACATGGAACCAAATTTCAAATCGATCGGACATAAGGAAGCTAGTTAGATCCTCTCATCCATTATTCAAGAGCTGATCATCTTAAAACGGCAGATCAGGTCATGGATACCTTACCAAATACTTTCTATATCATAGATGTAACATGGTACCAAATTTCAAATCGATTGGACATAAGGAAGCTAGTTAGATCCTCTCATCCATTATTCAAGAGCTGATCATCTTCAAACGGCTGATCAGATCTTCATCAGACATGGCTAAGAACACTCGGCCTGAAATCAATATATATAAAACTCTTCCGTTACTGACTGACTGACAGACAACGCAGAGCCGAAACTACTGGGCGTAGCGGGCTGAAATTTTGCATGTGGGTTCCTTAGGGAGTGTAGGTGAGCACTAAGAAAGGATTTCCCGAAATTCCCATGGGAACGGGAAAAAAACGGATTTTTGTGTTTATGAGAAATCTGCGCGAGTAAAACCGCGGGGCAGCCTCTAGTTATCTATAATACAAAAAAAACTAAACGAAAATCGGTTCAGCCGTTTGGACTCTACGATGCCACAGACAGATACACAGAAAGACAGACAGACAGATGACACACACGATGACAGAACACACATTAAAATTATAACACCCCTCTCGGAATTTTCGTTCGGGGGTTAAAAATAAAAAAGTTCTTTGACGGCGAAACAGAAGCTCAGACGCACAAAACTGACGATAATGTTATTTCTTTCTTACATGATTTAATGGATTTCGCAGCGGATGTGTAACCCTGTTTGACTACGCAACTCTTAATAACTCAAATTAAAAAAAATTAAAACCCCCGACCCAGTCAGACCCCTCATCAACTTAACTAGAACTAGAGCTTATCTTTCAATATAATTGAAGCAACACAAAACCAAATTTCAAATCGATAGGACTAATGGAAGGTGGTTAGATCCTCTCATCCATTATTCAAGAGCTGATCATCTTCAAACGGCTGATCAGGTCATGGTTACCTTAACATATACTATCAATATCATAGATGTAACATGTTACCAAATTTCAACTCGATCGGACATAAGGAAGCTAGTTAGATCCTCTCATCCATTTTTCAAGAGCTGATCATCTTCAAACGGCTGATCAGGTCATGGTTACCTTACCAAATACTTTCTATATCATAGATGTAACATGGTACCAAATTTAAAATCGATCGGACATAAGGAAGCTAGTTAGATCCTCTCATCCATTATTCAAGAGCTGATCATCTTCAAACGGCAGATCAGGTCATGGTTACCTTACCAAATACTTTCTATATCATAGATGTAACATGGTACCAAATTTTAACTCGATCGGACATAAGGAAGCTAGTTAGATCCTCTCAGCCATTATTCAAGAGCTGATCATCTTCAAACGGCAGATCAGGTCATGGTTACCTTAACATATACTTTCAATATCATAGATGTAACATGGTACCAAATTTCAACATATACCTTAACATATACTATCAATATCATAGATGTAACATGTTACCAAATTTCAACTCGATCGGACATAAGGAAGCTAGTTAGATCCTCTCATCCATTTTTCAAGAGCTGATCATCTTCAAACGGCTGATCAGGTCATGGTTACCTTACCAAATACTTTCTATATCATAGATGTAACATGGTACCAAATTTAAAATCGATCGGACATAAGGAAGCTAGTTAGATCCTCTCATCCATTATTCAAGAGCTGATCATCTTCAAACGGCAGATCAGGTCATGGTTACCTTACCAAATACTTTCTATATCATAGATGTAACATGGTACCAAATTTTAACTCGATCGGACATAAGGAAGCTAGTTAGATCCTCTCAGCCATTATTCAAGAGCTGATCATCTTCAAACGGCAGATCAGGTCATGGTTACCTTACCAAATACTTTCTATAACATAGATGTAACATGGTACCAAATTTAAAATCGATCGGACATAAGGAAGCTAGTTAGATCCTCTCATCCATTATTCAAGAGCTGATCATCTTCAAACGGCTGATCAGATCTTCATCAGACATGGCTAAGAACACTCGGCCTGAAATTATCTATGATACAAAAAAAACTAAACGAAAATCGATTCAGCCGTTTGGGCTCTACGATGCCACAGACAGATACACAGACAGACAGACAGATACACACGTTAAAATTATAACACCCCTCTCTGAATTTTCGTTCGGGGGTTAAAAAGAGTACCTACAGCAAGCCGCACACAAACAAAAAGCATTCGTCAACAACTTACTTGTTGACTATTCTTCTCGTCTTCGCCAATGAGCTTCGAGGACCTGATGACTTTGAGTTCCAGTTCTTTAGGAATGAGAGGAGCGACCTTCAGGTCAGCCGACCCCGCGGCCCCCGCGGCCGGGCACACGCCCAGCAGCCCGCAGATCTCCTTGGGCTTGAGGTCGGACACCAGGTAGTTGTATACTAGCGGATAGTACTCCTCGGCTAGAGACAGGCACTCCTTGCTGAACGATCCCGTTTGACGGCAGAGACCTGAGGAATTTTATTATTCTTTGTTTATCCATTCTGCAGTTAAAACTACAAAAATAAAAATTATTTCCTCTTTATGGCTTCTTATTCGATCGCTTGATATTCAAATACTTCTTGGAAACTATAACATTTAACTTGATTCAGTTATCAAATGAGTCGCCGGCCTCGTTTAACAGTTTATCTGCACTACATTAATAATTTCAATTCTCATATCATTATTATTGTGGAGAGATTGATATCCTAAATTATTATATGTCAAAATGCTAGTTGTTTTCATTAATTTAAAAAAAGTGATAGGTCTACATAAACGTGGCCTTAAATTTTAAAGTCAATATTTTTTTAAGGGTCAATATAATAAATAAATATGACTTCTCTTTTTGACCGACGAAAAAAAAAGGAGGAGGTACTCAATTCGACACGTATATTTTTTTTTTTTTTTTTTTTTTAATGTATGATCACGCATAACTTTTTACAGAGTAGTTCAATTTTGATAATTCTTTTTTTAATCGACAGGGCATACCTTGAAGTTGGTCCCATAAAAATTTGGAAATAAAATTCCCACCCTAAGGGTGGGAAAATAGGGGTGACTTTTTGGTCGGCGGGTGGATTTATCAACTCACAAGTTGCATTTTACGTGTAACACTATACATTTTGATACCTACTTACAATATATTTTGAAATGAAATAAAATCAGTCGAAAGACGTCCACTGCTGGACATAGGCCTCCCCCACAAATCGCCATACCGACCGGTCTTGTCGTCCCTGTCAACCATGTCGTCTGATCACCTTATGCGGAGTGACCACTGACCACCTTGTGGGAGAAGAAAATAAAACTTTTTATCAAAAAATAAAACCGCCGAAAAAAAAACTGAAAAGCATAAAATAATAATCGAATTACTAAGTTCTTAAAGTAATGTAGGGTATATACCAAGTAATTTTAAGTCGGCGCGCCACACAAGCAAATTCCATAATTACGTAAAGATTGATGCGCGGCAGCGCATGAATTTTGGTTATTTCTTTAAATTTAAGGTACCTAATTTAATGGTCTTTGTACGAGGAATCTGTGGCGCCGACTCAAAATTACTTGGTATATATACCCTACATTACTTTAAGAACTTAGTAATTCGATTATTATTTTATGCTTTTCAGTTTTTTTTTCGGCGGTTTTATTTTTTGATAAAAAGTTTTATTTTATGCTTTTCAGTTCTTTCAGGGTTTTATTATTTTCTTCTCCCACAAGGTGGTCAGTGGTCACTCCGCATAAGGTGATCAGACGACATGGTTGACAGGGACGACAAGACCGGTCGGTATGGCGATTTGTGGGGGAGGCCTATGTCCAGCAGTGGACGTCTTTCGACTGATTTTATTTCATTTCAAAAGATATTGTAAGTAGGTATCAAAATGTATAGTGTTACACGTAAAATGCAACTTGTGAGTTGATAAATCCACCCGCCGACCAAAAAGTCACCCCTATTTTCCCACCCTTAGGGTGGGAATTTTATTTCCAAATTTTTATGGGACCAACTTCAAGGTATGCCCTGTCGATTAAAAAAAGAATTATCAAAATTGAACTACTCTGTAAAAAGTTATGCGTGATCATACATTAAAAAAAAAAAAAAAAAATATACGTGTCGAATTGAGTACCTCCTCCTTTTTTTTTCGTCGGTCAATAATAAAACCCTGAAAGAACTGAAAAGCATAAAATAAAACTTTTTATCAAAAAATAAAACCGCCGAAAAAAAAACTGAAAAGCATAAAATAATAATCGAATTACTAAGTTCTTAAAGTAATGTAAGTATATACCAAGTAATTTTGAGTCGGCGCCACAGATTCCTCGTACAAAGACCATTAAATTAGCTACCTTAAATTTAAAGAAATAACCAAAATTCATGCGCTGCCGCGCATCAATCTTTACGTAATTATGGAATTTGCTTGTGTGGCGCGCCGACTTAAAATTACTTGGTATATACTTACATTACTTTAAGAACTTAGTAATTCGATTATTATTTTATGCTTTTCAGTTTTTTTTTCGGCGGTTTTATTTTTTGATAAAAAGTTTTATACCTTTCAAAATCTTGTAGAACTCGACGCCGGTAGTGTTGGCCACGAGCACGTCGCGCAGGTGCGTGACCAGCTGCTCGCAGAACTCGCAAGGGACGTCGCTGTACGAAATTCATTACTTTAGTCATTCTTTTTGTTGGGCAAAGAGTGCAATGAATATACATTCAAGGCAAAGAAAAACTTTGTTTTATGCACTGTATAAATTTGTTTCGTTTTTATGTAAAATTCAAATTTCTACGTTTTAAGACTTCTTAAATTCGTGACGCTATGATATAAGAAACTTATTGCTGCACTCTACGTCAAAACGGCCACCAGAGAAACGCTTCTACACTATTAATTGGGTAACCTATAAAGAAAGCTGTATGAAAAAGGTACACACTCGGCAGGCTTGGGCTCCAAGACTTCCTCAGGGAAGACGTACTCGTCATGCGTGTGGAACATGTGCTGGCACTGGCCGCTCACGTGGCACACGGCGGCGGGCTGCAGCTCGTGCCGGGCGCCCGCCAGCAGGCTCTCGTAGTAGCGGAACACCAGCATCGAGCACGAGTCCGAGAACGAGCCCGTGCCGCGGCAGAACTGCAACGATACACAGTTTTGAAAGTGGCGGTACTCGTCCCGGGCATTTTTTATATGACTAATTAGTCTTCACTCATAACATAACAATATCAACTAAAAAATTTACGACTTCTTCTAGTCATTAAAGACGTGACGTAACTCAAGTCAACTTATTACTTTAAAGAGGTCTTGTTACAAAACTTTACACGGAATCAACAACAATACAAATTAAACTACTTTTAAAACTAAAACATTATTTTGGAATGGATTTAAGCACGTTTGCTTAGTGCAGGATCTTATGCCGCCCTAATTTGAAAATATAAGTAGCCAATGAAAAGGGATTTTTAGTAAGTCACAAAACAAACCTTCAACAATCCAACAAGGAAGTCATCGTAGCTGGTGGAGTCGAACTTCTTCCGGAGCACGCCCACGGTCTGGTGGCAGTTGTTGCACTCCACGCGCTTCTTCAGCTCCGCGTTCTAAAAAATTACATGTGACATTAAAATGCTGTCTGTTGTATTATAACAAATAAAAAAAAAACAATACATAGTATAAAATAAAGTCGCTTCCCGCGTCTGTCCCTATGTATGCTTATTTCTTTCAAAATATGCAAAGTATTTTGCTGCGTTTTTTTTTATAGATTAAGTGATTCAAGATGAAGGTTTATAAGTATAATACATGTACAACATAGTAAAATGTAAGGCGCTACGAAGTTCGCCGGGTCGACTAGTTAGAAATATAAGCTGAATTAGGCTTAGATTAGGGTTGTATGGGCGTTTCTGCATGTGTTTCGGACACGTAAGACTAAGGTTCTACCTAGTTGCTTATGGTTTTTGGGTGTGATGTGTTATTTTAAAATCAGAAGTTATTTAGTAACTATTAATAAACAGTTCTTAAGACTATGTAAAGTGATCAGTCATTCTTAGGTTTCATTCAAGAATTTGATATTACAGTATTGATATCACGCATTTACATGGTTAACAAATACAAAACAATGCCAAATACAAAACATGTAACAGATACAAACATTGGTCTGTGTGTAAGCTCTAGTGTATTTACTACACCTTAGATATTATTAGTGCAATGGAGAACAAATTTAATTCTATTTTTTTACGTTGGCAGTATGAATCTGTAAAAAGTATTGTGGTAGAAGTGTGGTAGCCATGACAGGATAATTAGGTATACAATCATGCTTAGTTTACTGAAATCCTTTCAAAATACATGGTAATTTCAAGCCATTTAGTAAATGTTAAAGCATATATTTATAATTGGCAATGAAATCACAATTACACCCTACAATCACACGGGTACAAGTCACCAGTAATACCGGGTCACAGAGTTTATAAACATGGTCCGATATCGCGTGACATGATTGTATAAATGTAAACATCTTTACAACACGATTACCTATAATGTAAAAGAAACATTCTCGAACATTTAGTTTTAACGAGTTTTTTAAACCATCTATTCGAACTTGATAAATGGTGAATGTCTTAAATTATTCTTGATGAAAACTGCTATTTTTTCTTTAGACTAACTTCAATGGCCTCAGCAAAAATTATGAAGGCGAATCAATAGTTCGGTTAAAAAACAAGATTATATAAAATATTCGAAGTAATCTGCATCTACTCAACACTCGTAAACAACGACCAGAGTGCGTGCCAGCTAAGTCTGCGCGCGGTTTAATCCGTCGAACGTCTACCTACCCTCAAACACATTTAAAATATGCACAATTTATGTGCGAACGACGCGGTCAGACCAATTAAGAATCCATTTGTTTTGAAAGGAAAAGTCGTGGGCAGACTTAGCTGGCGCGTAATCGCCTACGAAGATTATAGTATGTATTGACTCACATAATCCTCGAGCATCCGGTCAATCTTAGCATTGTTGCAAAGGCCAGCGACAGAGCAGACCATCTGCGGGTTCATCTGCGAGGCCAGCGTCTCCACCAGGTCGGGCACGAACTCGTCCGCCAGCTTGTCGCACTCCGATCTGATCAGCTTGAGCGGGATCAGGTTGCACGAGCCTTCGAACACTTGCTTCAGTTCCTCCTGGAGGTGTGCCACTTATTGAACAGGATACTCAACTCTACTACAAAGCATTTTATGCAATGTAGGACACAAGGCATCACTTATTATTGTCTGTAAACTAGGATCATTATTCCAAAACATAGACGTCCAATGTTGGACATAGGTCTCCCCCAGGGACTGCCACTAAGAAAAACAGGTTTTGCCGCAATTGCCACGCTTGGCAGGCAGTTCGGAGACGCTCTTTAATTTTATCAACAAAGAACGCTGTTGTCCCTTCTTTAGGGTGTTGTCTTGGTCGCCATTTACAACACTCAGAGGAGATAGGGTGGTGGAATCGTGGAAGAAAACGGCGATTAGATTATCTAAAAAAAACTAGATTATCTATATTGCATGAGGCGAGGGTTTCTGGGTGTATTATGTATAAAAAATCCTAGCAGAATATGAGGCTAATTAGGTATGAAAAATCATCCATTAATTTTAAAAGTGTCCGAAAAATGACTAAGAAAGATAGTGGGCTTTGTACCTGCGTCTCGTTGCTCACGAGCTGGTCGCGCGCCTGCCTGACCATGTCGGTGCAGATCTTGCAGACGCTGTCGGTGTCTTCTGGAACTTGCATTTTGGACCAAACTCGCTCCACGCAGTGGTGGGTCGCCTTGCATTTGTGACTGGTACTGTTGGGTCAAATTTATAATTAAGGAAAGATATGTAGCAAATATCTATGCTAATATCACCGTGTAAAAACAATAGATTGCGCATATATTATAGCGCACGCGGCCTATAGTGCTAAAATTTGTATAAGTCGAAAATTTAAGGGTATCAAGGGTAAGGAAATTTAAAGCTTAAAAAGTAATTTTTACAGAAGTTATTTCCAAACCTATAATTTCAGGAATTTACCAATACTTTCATGTTATTGAATGTTTCGCTTATCAAGGTTTTCCACTTTAATGAATTGTTTTCAGCAAATACGTCAAATGAGCAATGTAGTTTACTTTAATTGCTTTACGCACCTAACTTATTATTCACGTTAAAACCCTTGAATAGTATAGAATAGACTTTTATAGGATAATTGATTAAAAACCTACCAGTAAACCAATTGCATTACCATGTTTATTTTGTATATTATTCTAAGTTTAGCTCAAAAAGCCTCGATTAGTTTATAAATCTTTCAATGAAGTTATCGTCATAATCAATCAGTTTTCATTTCTCTCCAACAGGTATCGTTTCCAACCAGCGGGCACCGCGTCGTGTCGTAACCCCGGGTCATTGTTCCCGCTCGGCGCGCGCCGCACGCGAGCTTGCCCAACCAATTCTTATCATGTTATGCTTTGTTTTAAGAATTCTGATAACAGGCCGTTGGGTTTGATAGGTAGGACTGAAAAGTTCATACGCTCTTCTTTTTTGCGATTATTATTTTTAACACGCTTCAACTGAATGTATCAAATTTGTTTGAAGTATTTTAAGCTAATAATTTGATAAAAATTTATTTTAGTTCAAGTCAATTATTCCTACTTATTGAATAAAGGAGCAACGCATTGTGTTTTTCTATTTAGAACGTAATCTTACCAAACCACGTATTCAATATAACTTACGTGATGTTGGAGCACCAGTAAGAAGGTCCCCAGACACATTTTTCACTGCCCAAAAGATGTTCTGAAACAATCATTTCAAAAGTATTAGTTGCGTTTCTATATTAAATGGTCACGCATCATAGGAATAGCTGCCGCTCAACCTTGACGCAAGTTACGACTTTAGCTTCGCAATATTTTCCACCTTAACTCACCTTTGCTCTTGTCATTGCCGGCGAGTTTCTTTTTCTGTAAACAAAAAAAGAATTAAATGTAAGTAAGAAAATTTATTTTTTAGATTAAGTTGTCTTTAGAGAACTTATATATTTTTTATTTGAATACTTCAATATATCTATCTTATACCTGATACTACCTGTGTATTTAATAGCCTATCTTTGATTTATATAGCAATATATTCGGCATATTATGTAGTGAAACCTACATGAAATTCCAACAATCATAATTATTTAAATTTAAATAATAAAAAATAACACATGTTTTACACAAGTGCAATGATAAAAACCGAGTAGTTAGTTAGCCGAAGCTCTCAATATATTTTCGACAAAGTATTATATACATATATTTTTATTCTATTTCAAATAGGAAAATCCATCATAGTCTCAGTCGTCAGGACGATATCCACTGCTGTGCAATGGCCTCCCCAAAATCATGTCTTACACTGCCTTTTTCCAACGTACCCTCTACAGATACTCCATATACTTTAACACTTGGCAAGCAAAGGCTTCCGTCACCCGTTTGCAAGTTCCTGTCCCGAGCGCATTCCCTCCATTGTCAAGCGCTCCTAATTAGTCGCCTCACCTTTGGTAAAAACCTCTTCATTAAAACTGAACCAAATCTAAACAAGAAAAACTCACATTCAAAGCAACAACGTTGTCTAGTTTCTCATTGTTGCACATGCCGACGACGCGGCAGAGCGTCTCGGGGCTGGCAGCGGAGGCGAGCACGTGCGCCAGGTACTGCTCGAGCTGGGCCGTGTTCTCGCGGCAGATGCCCACGGCTATCGACGCCTGGATCTCTGTGCATGCTGACGCTACCCGGCTGGCTAGGTAGTCCTAACAACATTTTATTGCTGCTATTACATTTGTAGGTGGCTTTTGGTTTAAATTACTTGCAAGGATACATTATGGTTGGTTTATTTTATCGTGATCGACAGGCCAAAACCTTGTATCGAAGTGAAGGCCATTTGAACCGCCTCCAGCACCTATGTAGATCCTTGTAAGTAACTAAGTTGCTGGGCACTGGGGACGCAAGCTACATTTCAATGATGTTTTAGCATTGAAGAATTATGAATCAGATTAGTTTTGAGTTTGAGCTAATGCAAAGCGCGGCTTGCAAAAATCCTAGTTGGGTAGGTACTGGGTAACGTACATTTTTTACACTACACCAATTCTTTTAAGCTCAGATGATCAAGATTTAAACACAATAGTGAAACAGTTTTAAGATTCAAAGTACATATAAGCAAATGACTCTATAAACTGTATATTTCATAACATTTTATAATTTGCTTTAGTTTATATCAATTAGACTAAAAGTTCTGAGCGACTCTGAGATAAGGACTTCCCTCGCATGTTGTGCATTTAGGATTATGTTTTAGATAGGATGCACGGGATGGGAACGGCTTCTGATAACTGTTTCAATAACAAGAGTTACTTTGCTCTATGGTTTACATATATTATGTTTGTAGTAGAGAAGGAGTTGCTTGAGTCATAGTTTTCATCAATCAATTTGCGAACTGTATGTTACTACAGTGTTAATCAAAATATATCAAGAAACCAATTGGATTCATCCTTCCTTTATAATAAAACACTAAACGACTAATTTTACAAGCCAAGTGTATGAGTAACGCGGCAAAACAGCAGTGGCAATAAACTCAATATGGCATGACTTCAACTGATGACTAATAAAAAAATATCATACGAGTATTGGCAATTTATGTTTTGTTTCGTTAACCTAGAAACTGGGAGCTGTTTGCCCTTTACTGAACAGTAATATCATAGTGAATTTTAAACTGAAACAATACATCAGTGGAATATGAAGATAATATTTTGATACCGACAGGAAATCAATATAGGCACGATTCGAACACTAGAATGGAATTGAAATAATGTATTTTAATTACCGTAGACATTCAGACGCGAATTTGCACAACAAAATAATGGTGTACTGTTACTTAAAAGACAGATTCTAAAAAATAAAAAATCCGTAATGAAAAATGACATCAAATTTAGTTTTTCTTATATGAAACATGAAACACTCAAACGAGTAAAAGCTAACCTACCAATACATCGCCAGATTTCTAATTTTTTTTTTTAAAGTAAACAGTGTTCAAGATACTGGCTAGTTTACCTCATTGATGAGATCCTTGACATCCTTCAGCTGTCTAAATAGTTTGACGAACTTGTCCGAGATCTCGTTGTGCGAGACTACATCTTGCTTAGTCTCCCACACGGTCGTGGTGCAGTGGCCCACGGCACCGCAATCAGAGGCTTGTCTGGATTTAAGCAAATTAAATTAATATATATATTCTCGATCTCCTCCAGATGATGATAAAGAAATATTATATCTCTATATCATCATCTGGAGGAGATCGGTGTAGAAGGAGATCGCAACAACTGGTCTCAAATGGCGGGACCTGGAGCAGGCAGCCCAGGACCGTATAAAATGGAAAAACTACTTCGAGCCCTTTGCCCATCATCTCAGCCGAAAAACCTCTACTTCTGGACATACCCCACAAATTGCCACCCCGACCATTATGCATTATCATATCTTGCACCAGTTGCATAATTGTAGCCATTTGACAATGACTTTCTACTATAATGCTATGAAATAGCAAAATGCATCATTGCTTTTGGAGCCTTTTCAAGGCACAGTCAAAGATTATGAATGTAATGCTGATTGTCAATGGTTTTTTTACGAAACAAAACTGTAATTTAGTTTCTGTTGATCTGCATGTATTGTAAAAATGTTGTAGACTTACTTGAGTGTTTGACACCAGTAGTCGGGTCCCTTGCTACATTCTTTTGGCAACTGTCGAGAGGAGACATCTATGGACAAAACAAAAGACGTTATGGTGTGTACTAGTGCATGAATACCGGAATCTCGGAATCTCGTAATATCGGAATCTCGGAAGAATTATCCGATATTTTCAATTCCGATATTGAAAAAGCCAATATCGGAATCTCGTTACAAGAAATTTATTTTTATTTCAGTTGTTTTAAGCGTTCTGCATGGCTACAATATAAAAAGAAAGCTGTAAATTCGTCAATTCTTACCGTTTTTAATCAGAAACATGCTTTCAAAGCAGTTCACTTAGGTGTTTGGTACTTTGAAGGTACTGGTACAATTAATCTTTGAATGGTACTCACATAGTAAAAAAAATAATAGATCAATAAAGTAATATTTTTCATTATAAAATTCAAAAAAAAATTTTTTGTTCTCATTTGTTGTATTAAAAACCTAGAAACAGATCATCTCAGCTTGATTGCTGACTCCACAAATCATGTTATTCAAATTAAATTAAATTGTTTACAGTTACGATTTAAATATTAGTTTCTGCAGTAATTTTTATTGAGTTTTTACGATTCCGATATTAATATCGGAATTCCGGTATTGAGATAAAATGTCCGATATCAGTATCGGAATTGAAAACCTTCCGATATTACATGCCCTAGTGTGTACAGATTTATAAGATAACTAGTCGACCCGGCGAACTTCGTACCGCGTAATCTATTGTGCATTTATTATACCTATAAACCTTCCTTTTGAAACACTCTAAAAAAACCGCATCAACATCCGTTTTTGTTTTAAAAAAGCATTATATAGCGACAGACAGACGTGGAAAGCACTAAGTTTTATACTAAGTATGTATTGATATTATAGACAGCTCCTTATTAGAATCTATGAAATGTATTTACTGATACTATACTATATATATAATTAGAAGCAAAATAGAGGTCAAGTTATTATTATAATCATACTGATAAACAAAGGTTAATATTGTATGTGGTCAACACATGCATATCTTTGCTCTTCCATTTAAACAATAAAATAATAAAACTTGCAGAGTTAACATTTACTATCTTGAAGTATTAACTCTATGTTGAGATAAATAGCCTTCAAATAGAGATGCACCGAATAGTGATTTAGCCGAATACCTAATATTCGATCCGTAAAGACACAAGGCAGAACGTTATAAGTGATGGGCAAAACAATATCAAACTCTTATTAAATTTGTAAAGATCTATGTTTCCTGGAGTAGTAGCGTTAGCGAGCGACTGTTTTCGGAAGCCGACTCGTTTATGGAATGAAAACGCAACCATTTACCCGCAGACAATGCCAAAATACTGGTTTAATTCACCATAACTTGCCACTATTATAATTTTTTATTACTAAATGTATTGCTTTGACATTTATAAAAGTGTTTAGATTTGTAATAAGAACGTATTTAAAAAAACTAAGTATTCGGTATTCGGCCGAATACTGACCACTATTCGGCCGAATACCGAATTTACTTAAAATATTGGCCGAATAGGCCGAATACCGAATAGTTACCGAATATTCGGTGCATCTCTATAAAATACTAATATAGTAGGGTAGGTTAGGTACTTGTTTACAAAGAAAGAAAATATTAAGTAAAGAACTTTGATTGTATGGACAGTGAATTGAAATCAATAAAATCAATTCAAAAACTTTATCTGACTATACCCCTATATGTATACTATTTAGTAACAAAAGGAGGGAATGATTTATATTTTTTTTATTAGGTTCTTTATTTCAAATTTATTGACAAAGTATTACCTACTTATAATTTTATATCAAAAATATAATAGTTCAATTACAAAAATTAATTCTTTAAAAAAAAGCGCCCGCCTTCAATAAATTGACACATATATAAACTGAGAACTTCCTCTTTTCTCAAGTTGGTTAAAATAGGTACTAAAACTTTCAAACCGCATCAAAATCGGTTCAGCCAAACCCGAGATAATCGCGGACAAACATACATACATTCCATTCCATGGGGTGCTGGCCAGAGAACCTCCACGCGGTGCACCCTGGGCAACAGCGGACAATCACACTTTTCGTTTCCCGTTTGGTGTGATCGTCCGGTGGCTAATAATATGGCGGGAGTGGCGCTCCACATGCTCTCTGCCCTATCAGAGAGTATAGTGTGAGTCGAGGAGGAGAGCGGGGCTTGAGACTCCCACCACGGCGTTTTAAAGGCACGCCGTGGCCTTCCACGGCTAATAAGCCCTGCTGAACGAGGAAGAAGAAAAGGGGAGGATGAAGAGAGGAACAGAGATGGAGATGGTTGGGATGGCGACGAGGTGGAGTGCGGGACTTGGGAGCTTCCCAATGGCGCGCCCACGTGGAGATTGACGGCTCGGCTGATGAGAAACTCTGCGCTAGTAAATGCCGGGAATGGCCTGCCCTCGGTCGGCTTGATTACTACGTCACCAACCGTTGGGATCACAGATCCACCCGGCTGATCTGAATACGCAGGGGAGTAGATGCCGGGCTGTCACTTCTCCACGCTTTGCGGTCGGCTTGATGTCGCCGTCGCTGCCGCAATGGGCGTGCTGATGGGGCGCTCACAAGCCCCGTAGGAGAGGGTGGCAGTGTCCTTCTCAGGACTCTGCCACGCACGATCGCTGGGTGCTGCTGCCAAGGTGGAACGGCTGTAGCACCTGGCGGTCGAGGAGGAAGGAGCGGGGACTTGCAACTGCCACCACGGTGTAAGGTAACCGCCGTGGGGGGAGTGACAAGCCCTGCTCCTGCTCGACTGCCGACTGGCGGTCGAGTCGGGGTCGTCGGGTGCACGAGGCGGGGGCCTCGTGTAGTCATATAACGGCCTCGAGAAGGACGACGGAACGAGGTGTCCAGTTCCGTCGTCGAGCGTAGGAGTAGCCATCCGCGCTCAGGGGGGACTATCACCTCCTGTCCCCCCGCGAAGAGGCTTCACAGCCGATGCTGGAAAGGGTCGCGGAGTTGAACATAACGATCGAAAGATCACCCGTGACCCCCTTGCGAACAGCCGAGGAGGACACCGGCTGGGTTTTAGTGGGTGCGAACCCCACATAACCCTGCGGCTCCCCCCAGGGCTGCAGGGTACTCGTTAGGAGTTTCCCCGCCTACTAAAACAAAAGGTTACATTGACCTGTTCAGCCGTTTGAAGATGATCAGCCCTTAAATAATGGATGAGGAGATCAAACTACCTTCCATATGGTAAGGTAGCCATGACCTTTTAAAGATGATCAGCTCTAGTTTTAGTTTAGTTTCTGACGGCTCTACCACGAAAAGAGTTAAACCGGGTCTAAATCACTAGACCAGGTTTAAATCACTATTTCGTCATACAAATTAGCGATTTTAGACCGGTCTAACTTTTTTGTGGTAAGGGGCTCACCCCCTTACCACAAAAAAGTTAACCCTCAGGTTTGACTGGTGAATCTGACTCCGTCAGGGTTTTTTTTTTAGTTTTTTATTTTGGTTATTTAGATTACAACCCTTATTATGATGGAGTTCTGAAATTAGATGTTAATCTGTAGAATATAAACTTGCTATTCATGCATGCCTTAAATTGTATTAATACAGTTAGTAGTCTTTCGTAAGTGCACAAACAACCATATAAAGATGATTTCATTCAAGACATGGGACAAATACCTGGGCCAGCCTGGCCATTCAATGGGGCAATGCAGCCAGCCTGCTGGGCACCGTGCCGCCGGGTGGTGGCAATTTGGAAGCAGTTTTCTATTTGTAATCATGTGTTTTCTTATTTATTTTGTAAATACTTGTATATAAAACTTTAAATTGTATAAATTATAAAATGGGACAAATATAATTGTGCACTTACATTAAAAGAGGATATTTTCACTAAAAATAAAAGCCAGAAGAAATATTATCTAGGTACCTAATTTCATGTTATCAATACATAGTCAATATGCATAATATAAAATAAAGTCGCTTCCTGCGTCTGTCCCTATGTATGCTTAAATCTTTAAAACTACGCAACGGATTTTGATGCGTTTTTTTTAATAGATAGAGTGATTCAAGAGAAAGGTTTATAAGTATAAAACATGCACAAAATAGTTAAAGGTTAGGCATTACGAAGTTCGCCGGGTCGACTAGTATAAAATAAAGTCGCTTCTTGCATCTGTCCCTATGTATGCTTAAATCTTTAAAACTACGCAACGGATTTCGATGCGTTTTTTTAATAGATAGAGTGATTCAAGAGGAAGGTTTATAAGTATAAAAACATGCACAAA
Source organism: Euspilapteryx auroguttella (assembly GCA_951802225.1). Taxonomy (NCBI): domain Eukaryota; kingdom Metazoa; phylum Arthropoda; class Insecta; order Lepidoptera; family Gracillariidae; genus Euspilapteryx; species Euspilapteryx auroguttella. The sequence continues at coordinate 5,650,982 of OX637652.1, forward strand.
ATACTAATAGGTGAGGCAGTACTTAGTTCGCCGGGTCGACTAGTACAACATAAAGAAAGATTATGCTTTGTTTGATAACCATCATTAGCAATAAGTGTCATTTGAGAAGATTTTTTTTTTCTCATTACTATTTCGAAGATTTGTGCATCTAAATTGCAAACCCGATGTTTTACGTATTTAGAGGAAAAAATACTAAGTTATAAAAATATGGGACCCCCTTTTCTATAAATCGACCTTACTAAGTTTTGGTTCTTTGAAAATAGCTTAGAATAGACATCTAAAAACTATTTTAATTTTTGGGGTCCTGGTAACGTTTGTTATGGAATGGCCCTGGTAATCATTTTCGTAATTAACAAAAAATATTGATCAGTGGGTGGGTAGTCTAGTTGTAGCTACTGCACTAAGGTAGAACGTGGCAGAAACAGGGTAGAAATTATTAAATATCGCGCAGACAGCCTTTGTAATTTGAATTTCTAGACCACACATTTGAGTAAATATTCAAGGGCGCTAAAACTCTAGCGTTTACGTTTACCTGAACAAAAGAATGCCACAAGGAGCAGACAAACTGCTCGAGAGCTTGTCATTTTTGCACTTTTAACTTAACAAGTATACCTAATTTAATAACACTCGCGTTCTGCTGACGGTAAAAACAAGAAATGACTGAACTATTTTCACTTTGTTTTGAAGATAATGCGCATTGGTTGGTTATTTGTTGACTGTTGTCATTAGGTTAGGGATGCTCGATGTTCATCGATGTTAGGCTTCAAACGCACAGGCGGATTTTTATCCGCGCGGTATCAAACCGCGCGGATAAAAATCCGCTGTTGCGGTTTTATTTCCGCGCGGTTGGAAAGGTTGTTATTTCATTTTCAACCTTATTCATAGACCACGAAGGTACAGGCGAATTTTTAGCCGCGCGGAAATAAAACCGCGACAGCGGATTTTTAACCGCGCGGTTTTTTATCCGCTGGTGCGCACACTTCCATAGGATTCAGTATGTTACATAAAATCCGCGCGGCAAAAAAACCGCCTGTGCGTTCGTAGCCTTAGGTGCCAAAATATCGATGTTTTAACATCGATGTTGTGTTATATCAAACATCGTAACATCGATGTTGTTATATCAAAAATCGAAACATCGGTTTTGTATCGTAAAATCGATGTTACAAACACATAATCGAGATCTGGCCCCTGTAAGAAATCGAGTTTCGATCAACAACCCTCATCAAAATAAGTAATCTAAGAAAATATGCATCCATAGATTGTTTTTTCAATTTCTGTACGCAACGATACATGAAAATAAATCTCGTTTGCTAACCTTTATAGATGTCTGTAAAAAACATCGTTCTTACTTACCTAACATCGATTTTTTGCTTCGATGATCATCGAAAATCGATGTTGAACTATCGATGTCATCATCGATGTTAACATCTATTTTTTTTCAACATCGAGCAGTAAGTAAGGATGCTCGATGACCATCGATATTCGATGCGATGATCATCGATGTTAGGATAGGAGACATAACATTTGAGGACATCAATGTTGAGTTATATCAAAAATCGTAACATCGATGTTGTTAATATTAATCAAACATCGAAACATCGATGTTACAACTCAAAATTTCAATCGGGCCCCAGGAAGAAATCGATTTCTCAAAGTTACGACCAACAAAATCAGTAATTTATGAAATAAACGCATCCAGAGATTATTTTTGTTAGTTTCTGAACGCAACGAAACATGAAAAAACACTTGTTTGCTAACCCTTATCTATGTTGTAAAAAGATATTAATGGTGCCTGACATCGATGTTTTGTGTTTGTCATCATTGAACATCGACGTTTTTTAATAACGAGCATCCCTAGTTGGCAACCAGATGTCAACCAGAGAGAAGTTGATGTCAACGAGCATCGTCCCATCATCGTCCGACAAGATGACAAGATAAACAACAATGTCCTAGTGATGTGCAGTTCCGACTTTAGTGAAATCGAATCAATACAATGTCAATGTCATTATCAATCACAAATCAACTTAAATCAGATTAAATTTGCTTTGTTCATAATTACAACTGAAACAATTTCTCTGCTACAAAAAGGTCTCTGCCACATATCACCAAAATACACAAAACAAAATCGTTCTTTTCGGAGATCTATTGCAGTTCAAAATGAAAATGAGAATGTGATTCATGTAAAACCCGCAATGTATACTTATCACACGTCAAAATGTTTCTCATTCTTATTTTCATTGTGAACGGCAATAGCCTAACTTGTTGGTCTTTCAGAAATAATGTTTGTCTAACAAACCAAAAAACATTTACACTCGATTAAGAAATAACACCAAGCATCACTAGCTCGACATGCTTGTTGACACTCTGCACTGCAAGCGTTTTGTTCCATATTTATTATTTTGAGTACCAATACTTTATGATAAAGAGCGAGAAGAGAGATAACATATGTTCTGAGCGCAGCACAATTATTAAAAAAAAATTATGCAGGCTTCTGCGGATGTTTTGTATACCAACGTTGTATAAATTGTAGATAATTAATATTCGATTGCTGTATTGTGTAGAGTATATTTTTTTAGGCAGTTGCACCATAAAAGTATCAGGCAATAACAAAACGTATTAATTGGTTCCGCTACTCGACACGCGATGGCAGTCTCTTTCAGTAGTTTTTGGTTCTATTGAACAAAAGATGGCGCTAGGTATAAAAACCCTCGTTTTTATTGATTAAGGCGGTAAGTCACGGTATGGCGCGAAATTCAAATTTTTTCGCGTTTTTTAATTATTCTGGCGAAAGTATTCATTTTTAATAAAGTTTTATTGAATTCGCGTATGTAAAAAACCATTTCCCACATTGTAATACAACGTTTTTCGAAGACAGACCTACTAATTTTGTGTCTAAGGACCTAACTTGATTTTTGGCCTTTATGTCCTTAGGCACAAAATCAGTAGGTCTGTCTTCTAAAAACGTTGTATTACAATGTGGGAAATGGTTTTTTATATACGCGAATTCATTTAAACTTTTAAAAATATGTAAACTTTCGCCAGAATAAATAAAAAACACGAAAAAATTTGAATTTCGCGCCATAGCGAGAGTTACCACCTTAAGGAAACCGCCGCTACGGAAAACAGTCTAAAAAGTATAAGTATATCACACAAAAAACTTTTTAAGTTTAAATAGGCTATTTATGATGAAATATTACTTTTACCTTTTTACGAAATAAAAATTACAAATAAACTTTTACACAAAAATTGTACTTAGGCTGTGACTTAGGTATGCCAAATAATATTTTTTTACAAATTATTTCCTTTATAGAATTTAAACGTGACAGCCACAGATCAAGGAAGATGCTCTCTCTCGCGACAGCCTTTATTGAAGGCGGGCTAAGTTGACAACCACCGGTATGAACTTTACAGGGTAACCTTGCCCATGACGATATTCTTTGTAGGTACTTATTTTAAAGCACTGAAACTTTTCTTAAATACCTCTACACATCATACTTAACAACGTATGTACAGTTACTAAAACTTCTCTAAGTATTCGCCATGAAGCACAATTCACTTGTTAAATTCCTTATATAATAACAACTAGAGGCTGCCCCGCGGTTTCACCCGCGCATATTTCACATAAACACATAAATCCCGTTTTTTCCCGTTCCCATGGGAATTTCAGGAAATCCTTTCTTAGTGCTCACCTACACTCCCTTAGGAACCTACATGCAAAATTTCAGCCCGCTACGCCCAGTAGTTTCGGCTCTGCGTTGTCTGTCAGTCAGTCAGTCAGTCAGTCAGTAACGGAAGAGTTTTATATTATATTGATAACTCAATATTTTTCAACATTAATGATTTTCTTTGTATAAATTGCGATTCGGGCAAAGATACCCTGGTTGGCAAAGTTTGCGTATTTGACGGTACTAGAGGTACCATGCCTTCTCTTTTTTTTAAATGCTATTTTAGTATCGTTCTTGCTTAGTATTTTTGGGACTTGGTAGGATTTTATGAGGTTTGGTGTAAAAAACGCATTTGAAAACAGCCGTGTAGCCAATGCAATCCGTAGCCATTATTATGGCCATCTGTATCTGTGAAAGATTAAGTAACATCTCTCAATTTTTTACGCCTAATATTGTACAGTCACGGACTAGGAGGCCGTAACAGATTTGTCTATGGTTTCGTCAGCCCTAGATTGTATTACCATAGAACAAGAGCTATTTTGCAATACAGAAAAACCGGAAGTGTTACGCCGACCGTGTCCGCCACTGTACAATACTTACATATCTGGTTAAATATTAAAAACCTTTGTTGAGTATTCGCTATTCCTGTTCGTTTTTTTTTTCACTGAATGTTTATGCGACGGTAGGACCGAGGGTAGGGTTTCTCGGGGACACAATTAGAGCTTCGTCCCGAGAGACAGGCCCGGCAGAGACCGCGTAATAAAATTAAGAGGAAGCCTCGGGCCGGTCGCCGTAAGTCGAAGTCTTCCGGAGGCATAAAACAAATCCACTATGATCCAGCCGGACCTTTCGAAATGGAATGGAGCTTGTGTCCCGCGAACAAACTATTTTCTTGTGTACCCGGATGTGATTCTGGTGGATGTCACCTTTTGGATACCCTACCTAAAAAATTACTTACTTACTTACTTACTTTTGCTCTAAAAAAACCTACCAAATACCTACGTACCTAAAAAAATGCCTTTTGTAATTTAACTAATCCTATGTACTTTTACTTACTTCGATTTAGTACCTCGGCTAAGCACAATGTTATCCAATCACTATGTACTCGGAGGTTTCTGTTCACTAGGCGTAGCACAATTATTATTACTTAAATACTTACTTACTTTTGCCCAATCTCCACTAGGGAGCAAAGGGCCGAAACAAATCCCCGCGACACTCGACGGTCTTGAGCAATATCGCAGACTTCCTCCCAGGTGCTCGGCGGTACTCCAGAGTCCAGATCCTCCTTCATAGCGCGCTGCCACGTGTTCTTGGGTCTGCCAATTTGCTTCCCTGCCCTACTGCTTCGGCCAATCGTACAGAGGACTATCTATTATAAGAAACCTCAAAACTATACCTACTTAAGTGCCATATAAATTTATTCAATTAATATAATATCATACATTAAGCTGGGATTATGGTCGATCATATGATATTTAGCATATTTTAAGTACCTAAAGATATTTGTTTTATTTGCAGATGATATAACAGTTTTCGTTGTTCAAAGACCGGCCAAAGACATGAAGAAGCCAAGCAGCAGTTATCCTATACCTACCATCATTTACACCTCAAACTCGAGCCGGTTGTCCCAGTCGACTTTAGCTGCGTCTAAAATATACGGCGCACGGAGGTGGAGTGTCGCGAAGTTGGCCCGCAGTTAGGAAAGATTTGTCGCACGGCTAATGCCCCCGTACTCTTGTAAGTAAAAATTATGATTATCGCCCACCGAGCGCTGAGCTCTTGATCCCTAAGTAACGGAGTGGCCCGTGCTCGGAGACACCTACTTTCCTTTTCTTTTCAACTATAACTCTTTTTTATTGCTCCCTCCTGGTTGCAGCGAGCAGCAGAGCTAGCTGTTTGCCGGTCAGTGGATTACGGCCTTAGTACATTTTACCACTAGCGCCAGAAATATAAAAAATTAAAAAAAAAAAGTCATTACTACGACTATGACTCACTCCTTCAGACCTAAACCCTTTAAAAGGGATATGTACAACTTTACTCGAGCTAATAATTTACCGTCGCTAAGTCTTTAAGAATAATTTCCTAAAAATGTCTCATGTAAATTCTAATGATAGGCATACTGAGCTAATAAAAGTAAATAAACAACATTTTGTAGAACTTCTTAAATACGAACGATCTAAAAATGTACTCTTGTAGAAGTTGCTTTTAAATATGAAAGGTGGCGCAGTGGTACGAACAGTCTTTAGATCACGATCTCGTGACCTACGAGTTATTACGTTGGTTGGATATCGATATCGAACTGGGATCTTCAATAGTTGCCGGTAAAGAACGTGTTTCACGACTACAACAGGTTAATACTTTGTGTTCATGAAAACGAAAAGTTTACAGAACAAGCCTGAATACACGCAGTTACTGTATTGTATATAAAAACTAAGAAAGGCTTCTTTACTTAAGATTCATTGGAATAAAGAACTAATTATTAAAACAATGTTTTCCGTACAACATCAATACATAAAACTATGTCGCTCTTGCGTCTTTCCCTATGTATGCTTACATTTTTAAATCTATGCAACGGATTTTGGTGCGTTTTTTTATATAGAGTGATTCAAGAGGAAGGTTTATATGTATAATTCATGCACATCAACATAGTAATAGATAGGGCGGTACGAAGAGCGCCGGGTCAACTGTCAATGTTTTATTAACTTATGTAGCTAGCTACATAACATAAAATTACTTAGGTACCTATAAAGTTTACAAACTCGCACATTTACGCAGTTGCCCAAAACTCTAGAACCCTGAAAGTTTACTTCAAATCCATCCAGCAGTTTCGGAGCTTATTTCGGATAAACTTACAAATAAATATCTATTTATTCACATATAATCAAAAAGCTTTAAAGAAATTGGCTTTTTGGATTGAGCCTAAGGCAAGACACTCAAATGTATAGGTTTTATTATCTCTTAATACCTCAAGTAATGTTAAGTTTCATGCATAAAATTAATTCAAGCATTCCACTTATCATTTTCTTATGTGCATTTACATACTAATATGTAATAATGAGGCACATAAACGAAGTCTAAAGTGCAGTACGAAATATATAATGATATATAATGAGTTGTGTTGTGGTCGCGTGCGGGAGGGGCGCGACTACGACGAACGGTCGATTAAGGAAGCGAGTGCACCGTTGCCTTGGAGACGGCGCCATCTTGCCGTCCCCCCAAAAATCCCCCCTCTGTAAACAACCCGGTTGTATCGGTGCACTGAAATACTCGATTGAGAGTTTCGTGTAAGCTGTTTCGCCAAGTAAATATTTCAGCAAAATGTGCAAGTCAACAATTTTATTCTTTTGTTTTTGCTTAATTTTTCATTTTATTTTAATTGTCATCGTTTTTAACATTGGTATATACTTACACAAGTAATTTCAATTGACACATATAAAAAAGTACTAGAGGCTGCCCCGCGGATTCACTCGCGCAGATTTCTCATCAACACAAAAATACAGTTTTTTCCTGTTCCCATGGGTTACGGGAAATGATTCCTTAGTGCTCCCCTACACTCCCTTAGGATCCAACGTCAAAATTTCAGCCCGCTACGCCCAGTAGTTTTGCGGCTCTGCGTTGTCTGTCAGTCAGTCAGTAACGAAAGAGTTTTATATATAAGTATTGACTAGAGGCTGCCCCGCGGTTTTTCCCGCGCAGATTTCTCATAAACACAAAAATCCCGTTTTTGCCCGTTCCCGTGGGAATTTCGGGAAATCCCTTCCTAGTGCTCACCTACACTCCCCAAGGAACCCACGTGCTAATTTTCAGCTTTCTACGCCCAGTAGTTTGGGCTCTGCGTTGTCTGTCAGTCAGTCAGTCAGTCAGTAACGGAAGAGTTTTATATATATAGACTAGAGGGTGCCCCGCGGTTTTACTCGCGCAGATTTCTCATAAACACAAAAATCCAGTTTTTTCCCGTTCCCATAGGAATTTCGGGAAATCCTTTCTTAGTGCTCACCTACACTCCCTAAGGAACCAACATGCAAAACTTCAGCACGCTACGCCCAGTAGTTTCGGCCCTGCGTTGTCTGTCAGTCAGTCAGTCAGTCAGTAACGGAAGAGTTTTATATATATTGACTAGAGGCTGCCCCGCGGTTTTTCCCGCGCAGATTTCTCATAAACACAAAAATCCCGTTTTTTCCCGTTCCCGTGGGAATTTCAGGAAATCCTTTCTTAGTGCTCACCTACACTCCCTAAGGAACCTACATGCAAAATTTCAGCTTTCTACGCCCAGTAGTTTCGGCTCTGCGTTATCTGTCAGTCAGTCAGTCAGTAACGGAAGAGTTTCATATATATTGACTAGAGGCTGCCCCGCGGTTTCACCCGCGCAGATTTCTCATGAACACAAAAATCCAGTTTTTTCCCGTTCCCATGGGAATTTCGCGAAATCCTTTCTTAGTGCTCACCTACACTCCCTAAGGAACCGACATGCAAAATTTCAGCCCGCTACGCCCAGTAGTTTAGGCTCTGCGTTGTCTGTCAGTCAGTCAGTCAGTAACGGATGAGTTTTATACATATTGATATTGATTGATGATTGATTGACTATAATAATCTTGTTTTTACGAGACTTTACTTATGATACTTAAAGAATTTCCTGTAATCCTGTTAAACATTCATGATCATGCAATTTCTTTTACGTAGAAATTATATATACCTCGAGCCCCGATTACTTCTCATGATTTATTCATGAGAATGATGAGGCACTTACCCAAAATTTAAACTTTACATGTTTTACATAAAATAGTAAGTAGCTATGGTGTACACATATTATGTAACCGTTGCTTCTGTAATATTAGTATTTTGTGTTAAAGTAAACATTGATTTAATCGGTTATTTTTGAGTTGGAGTTGGAATTGCCAAAGAAATATCTACTTAGATTGGTACTTATATCAAGAGCTAAACAAGTTTGTCTTCGATTTACTGTCAGCCCAGAGCAGAGTCAAGCGAGCAATTTCATACACATATTCAGGGAAAACTTCTTTGAAGTTGAACAAAGCCAATCCCCCGCGGTTATCCCTGATATTTTCAGCAAAGTCGTACCTTATTCACAAACATCGAATCCCGTACACAATACAGTGCGAAACGAATTTCGAAGGATAGATAATTTCGGAAAGAAAAGGAATAAGATAGAGAGAGGAAAAAATATAAATTGAATAGTCGAATACACGCATCCCGGCATTACCATAAAGGCAACAGGGATCAACTGGGATTCCTCTACGAACTTTTTTATTTTCCTTCCACCTCTAAATCTCCTTAGGAAAGCTTCGCGAATCTGCAAATGTTGATTTGATGATGTCGCGCGCGGCGGCGCGGCGCCGCTCCGTATCCGCGCCGTTATTGCCTCGGACCTCTGACTTTTATTGCTGCGAGCTGATAAGATGTCACCCGCTGCCGTCTTACGACCCAATTTTGATTATTGTTGTCCTAGGACGGGGAAAATACTATTAAGGGCTGTTTTTCACTAGATAAAACTGCACGACATTGCTGAGAGAATAACTGAGCAGTTTAACCTAGCATGCGCTTTAGCCTTTGCTGTGACATTTGGTAGGCTCTAAAATATGACCTAGTACGATTTTTTGAGCTGAACGCTGAACCATAACAAAACAATCAAAGTTAACAATAAATTTAATTAATATTAACAAATTTTAAAATGTAGATTCAGACGTAACAACGATTGATATCTGAAGAATGGCTGAACGAGCGTCGCGTCGGGGAGCTGGATTACGCTGCTCATCCATTGTGGTCATTAAGATACATTATCCCCCTCTCCTTTTCTTCCATCACAACAGGGTTTTTAATTCAACTTTCCTTCCCTAAGTGACAATTTACATGATTGCTTTTGCTTTTATTTACCCAAAATCTACTACCGTCGCCTTTTTTCTCGCTGACTTATAAATCTTATACATCCCAGTTTAAAATTAAAACAACACTATATACTAAATTAAATAATTACAATTTTTCAGTCATGGAAAGGGTAATTTTTAGAAGACGTGATACTAGCGCCACGTCTGATAAATAATTATATCTTCTAAACCTTAATTATGGCCGAAATCAAAAATATGCGTCAATAACGCCCTAGATAATCTTGCTTTGATTTTTTAAGGCTCTGTTGTGTAACTTTTAGGATAATAATCTTAGAATTATACGCATTTGAAACTAAAAGTGGCATAAGTATTCCTGGTATAAGTATTCAACATATGTTTGCTCAACATATGTTTTAAAAACTTATGACTACTAATGTACTTAACATTTCTCAATAGTTGAATCACTTTCTTAACATTAACTCTACATCCAAAACAATTACCTTCAACTATCTCGATGCTGCAAGATTAAGGAGGTCCTCGGGAAGTGGAAAGCATTAGACTTCGGTAGCGGATTGGGCAGCTCTGCTTAACAGCCTGACTCCACAAATTGCGGACCTTAACGACGGCATAAAACTCCAAGACGCACTCCCGAGGCGCCCGCAGATTGTCCTTAGACTTAGTTCAGGATTAATGGTGCAGAAAACAGATTATCATTGGCTGGATTTCTATTAGGGACCCCTGCCACCCGCGCGTGAGCTCCGCGGCGCCGCGCTCCTATTATTTTCCACATAAAGAAACATTGCTTATCTCCACTCTAATTTAATCATGCCAGCTCAAATAATGAAACAGTTGTTTGAAGGAAATTGGATGAGCAAACTAAATTTAAAAAGGCTCGTTCTTTTTTTTTGAGTTTTTGATTGAGAATTTTATTCTACCTATAAGTCGACTAAATCACAAAGAAGACATTATTAATTCAACAGATTTTAACGGAAGGACATGGATACTGTAAGTGTTTTTAGATATAATACTTTTCTCTTATTACAAGACAACGCCTGTCGTCGGCTTGGCTTACCTACTCGCCAACTCCTTTCCGGATGTCTGGTTCGGGAGCCACTGAAGATAAAACTATGCCCGTTCTCATACTAATTTTAATCCGGGCAAATAATTCGAATCCTAGGATTATTCCGCTGATAAAATAGGCCACTATCACTTACCATCATTAACTACCATATATTACTAGGGAAAGTAGTTCAATATGGTGAGCTGATACTACTTTATTACCTACCGGCTTGTTTGAAATATCCAGTATGAGAACGGGTAAATTATCAAAAGCCTATTGAATACTTTGGAAGGTCTTTATAATATTCAGAGAAACGTTGGTTCACGCCTCATCTATCGCTCGTTATGGCTCCATCGTAAATCTTCATGCCGTCCCCCGCGCAGCTCGCTCTTGATTTTCTTTACAACTACCACCCGTCGAATGTTAACCTACCCTCAAACGCATACAAACTATGCACAGTGATTGCGCAGAACGCTTTGAAAAACGACCACTGCTGGACATAGGCCCTTTTCTCAGATCGCCGTACAGATCGATCATGTCGGTGCCTGTACGACCCTTAACTAGACGCCAGCAACCCTGCAACCTTCACCATAGTGAACAAGATGAACAAGGTTGTCAGACGACCTGCAGGTCAGGTGGACCCCCATCACATATCTTAATAATAATAATAATAACACATGACACCCAGAGCCCCTAACTAGGAAGAACCTGTAGCTAGGATGCCCGAAACACACACAGAGACGAACATCACACCCAGACCGGAAACAAACATCGATATTCGTCATATTAATATTCGCCCCGCCCGGGAATAGAACCCGGGTAACGTAACCATGTTCTAAAAATTTCAAATATACTAGTTGTCAACGAATTATTTGACTTATTCTTACGTGTAGATAGATGTTCCAACTCACATTTCTACGTATCACCAGTGTTTTCAGCGGTTGTTGAAGGTGCTATCAATATGGCAACAGAGAAAAGAACAAATCACAGTCAGAGCTGCTTACTAGGTAAAACATGATTTTGGGAAGCAAATAGACTTAAAACACATTTTCAAGACCAACCAGACTAGTAATAACCTTGTAATAACAACAAAAATCAGACCCAATATCATTATTTTCTCGATTATTTTATGGTCTGTTTATTATGATTAAATTATGTACCTTTAATTAAAGATCATGAAAATTTTTGTTCGAAAACTAAAGTGATCACTTAGCTCCAGAAAAAAGTAAAACTCAAATAAACATTCTCAATTCAGTAGAGCTAGGCTGTTTCTCATGTATAACATGAAACCACAACGTCTATGTAACCGAGCTGAAATGTGTACGTGCACATAGGACCCGAGTCTGTAATAAATCCAAGTTCCACTCTATTTATTTACCTCGTCCTCCGCACCCTTTGCATCCCTCAGTTGGGGTAACTTCAGATTCTTTAAAATTCTGAGGACAGAACATTTTCAGGACCTAATAAGTAAAATGCTTCAAGAGCATCCAGTATAATAAATGAGGAGAAAATCGAAAATTATATTTTTTTTTACATAAAAACTTATAACACTTTCTTTTCTGCTAGTTAATTATTTTTTAAATCTTTAATAGTATGTAGAACAAAATATTTGCTTTAATATTGTGTTGGACTTAGCTATTATAGATATTGGTAGGTATATAGCAAAATCATACACCCTTAATCAAACAAAGGCTACCTATTTCCAACAAGATATTACTCGACCCGACCGCCTCCGAAGCGAACACAATTAACTTGTAAGATTGTCTGTGGAGGCTGCACTCGCAACCCTCTATCTCCCCATTTACCGTCTACTCTCCCCTACAAAACAAAACATCAATAAAGTGGGAAAAACGACCGAGTTTCCCTCTAAAACGAACGGTTTAAGGTTGCTATTTGAACGGTCAAATTCCAATTTTATGTGCAACATTTATCTTTTGTAGGTATAGCAGTCCAGTTACCCTTGATTGGTTGTCGTTCCTCTAATCCCGTTTTGATCCTTTCTACCCAAACGTAGCCCTTTTTGATGCTCTCTGTATAGATGTTGATGTTGTATGAACTGAACTGTAGTTTTGCACATATTTTGTTTGTAGGTTGTGAACAGCATAGCATCTTCGAGAAGGACTTATTACGTGGAGGCTCTTGGTTATTAATTTGGTATATCTATACCAAAATCAGCTTTCATTTATTGATATTTGAGGTGTTATAAATATATATTAGATCAACCTTCCCTTGACTTATTAAAATTAAACCTGCCGTGCCTGCTGAAATTTTATTCTTATCGACCTAATGTATACTTAGCTTTTTTGTTGTATATGCAAAATTCGTAATTATCCATTTCTTTTATATAAATTATTATCTCTTTGTTTTTTTTATTATCTCTTTGTTTTTTTACATCTGTGACTATACTATTGGAGATTTTTTTCATTATAGAGTCCAGTTCGATATGATCCCTGCACAACAAAATACAACGTATGAACTGCAAATATTCAGGCTGCCAATTAAATTATTAAAAGGCTAAGTGTTTTTATAAAACAATTTTCTGAATTAAAATCAAGTGCCTTAATACATTTTTGTACTAAATAAATAACGCACACACCTGCGTTCGAAATAGTCTGCTAAAGTATCTAAAAAAACGAACCAAGAATCGGAAAGCGATAACCAGGTAATACCACTAATCGGGAAGCAATTGAAAAATAAAAATGTAGATGGCGAAATGATTCCATTTAGAGCCAAAACGATGCGACAAAATAATAAAAAAAAGGTACCGACCGAGCCACGGGCGGAACGGAATGGGCTTGCCCTCGGCGGTCGACGGCTAATATTGAAAGCAAATCCTCGGGTAAATCCTTAAAGCGCCTGGATTGAGCACCTGGAGCCGCTAGCCGCCGCTGATAATCATTTGCTGGATTATTGCATACTTTCCACTTAATGTCGTCGCGAATTCACGAATCAATTGTTTACAATTAATCGACAATCAACTTTCGATTCCGGCTTGTGTAAACGCATTTTGAATTTAAACGTAAATCTCTGGGTTTATTACGGATTTTGGTTATTATTAATGGTTTTAATGAGTGGTGTGGTGAAATATTATACAATAAGATTGTCTTCTCGCTTGCATTTTGAAATCAGAACACTATGTACTTATTTATCTTTTTCTACATTAAATAAGTTAATATCTACCATCAATAATGTGGACGTCCACTACACATTACTATAAATTCCAACTAAACTTGTTTTCATTTAAAAAGAACCTACAATGCATATAAATTTAAATTTCAACTCTGTACAGTACACAATCGCATTTGCAAGTCCACGTTCTGTCGGGCTACGTCGCTACGTGCTACGCGGCACTACGGCGTAGCAGCTTGACAGGGCAATCTATCTCCATCCTCTGGAATCCTTAATTTTAACTATACTACGTATTGTCTTTATGCATTTTTCTTAAAAAAATATAGTATGTATATGGTAAGATTTATTTTATTAATTAGTGGATAAGTTACGTTTAAATGGTAAATGTTTTTTATTAACAGATATTTTGTAACTGTTATTTTCTTTATTTGTTAGAATAACTAGCTTTTGCCCGCAGCTTCGCACACGCTTTTTCACTATAATCTGTATAATTTAAAATTTCCCAAGTTAAGTTTACTGATTGCAATATACATAAACGCATCGTATAGACTCTATACTATAGTACTACTATTCTACTGTGTTTATTTTCGAAAATAAAAAGTATGATTTTATATTAATCCAGGGTAAAAGAAATTAAAACTATATCCAGTATATAATTGTAGACTAATCAACAGTTTCAGCCAGAAAATGAATGTTGTCGCCTTTCTTTAAAGAGGGCTTGGTACACGCTTGGGATGCTGTAAACTCTCTTTCAAATTGTCTTTAATACTTTTTATGTTTGGAATAATAAGTATTACCCATGTTACTTTAAGTTTTTTACGTATTCACGATAACATTAAGCGACCCTTACTTAATAAATTTTATTAATTACCTATACGTATATAATTCTATTTTTGTTTTATGTATTGATGTATTCTGTAAGAGAGTACTTTAAGTACTATGTTTAAATATTTTGTTTTAGTCCTTTTTTATACTTGTGTGCTTTGTGTGTTTATTTACCAATAAATATTTTCTTATTCTATAAAAGTTTAAATAAAACAAATACAGTTAGAGGAATGTGGATTACTATATTTCTGTGGGATCCCCGTGTTTTGAAAATAAACAACTAAATTATTCATTGACATTTTTATTATGACTAGAGGTTTCGTAAAACTTATAAAACAACGGGGGCTTATTACAAAATAAATCAACAAACATTTTTTTCTAGTTCGTAGATATTTTGTTTATGATATGTATAAAATTATAACCTCGACATTTTACCTTCAAATATCCAGTTTAATTATTTATATTACAAGATGAATACAACTTAAATTTTTAACGAACAAGAGGCACTCTGTAACATTGTAGGTCCTCTATAGTTATCAGACTGAAATTAACCTAAGATTTACTACATAAAATTATTTACATTTCTAGTCAGTTAAATTAAACTGAATAAATAGTTAAATAACATTTGAGATCCTGGTTACTATAATCTCTTTTCAGGAAGTCGATAAGTTTCGACTATGGACACAGTAAACTATTACTTTATGACGTTTGAAGAAGTATATTACACCGTGTGTGCAGTTTTTATTACAGAATCATTAATTGCCTAAAATATTATCGTAAAGAATGAGCTCTTATTTTCTGGAACAGACCATGTTTAATTAAACATTATAAGGATTTTGAGGTAATAAAGTACATTCCTTTTAAATTATTCTCGTGAAATCACAATGTGCGACTGAACCTGCCAGATCTATCCAGAGAAGTCTAGTATCATTTAACTAAAACATCAGTATATTTAAATGATATAATGATAACATGGAAAAACAGTCAAGAAACAAAATTAAATTTAAAAATATTTTATTAATAAGACTGGAATTCATCTTGATACACAACATGTTTTTTTAATTACCGCAGTTAAAAAAAAACAAAATTATTATTATATTAAAAATATTTTTTGCGGTCGTAGCAATTCTTTCAGTTTTATATTTATCGGCATTTACGTATTTGGGTATTTCTTTTCTGTGCAACACTGCTACACTAGCTTTTATTAAGATTAAACATTTGGATGCATCATTAAAATCCCCTTGATTATCGCAAAAGATTCTACTTATACTTGTGATACTGATTATACGTTTATTAAACAAACACGTTGTATAAAAGCCCAAAAAAGTAGTTGGTGACTTTCGATGCGAGTACACCGCATTAATAAAGTTATTTCAAATTATTTAAAATTAAATTACAGCTAAGTTTGTAAAAATTGCACACATCACTTTGGTATACGTACGAACATAGCTACATATTTACAAGATCTTACATCAAAGAATAATGTTAAAAATTTATTGCCCGAAATTCCACAACGAATCTCCAAATCTGTATTGTTCCTGGACACTACGTGCGCACAGCAGCGGTGGGCGCCCGCGCTACTCCAGCCACTCCCACAGCGGACACAGCCCGAGCGCGCGGCCGGCGGCGGCAGCGGCGGCGGGCGCGGGCGCGGGCGCTGGCTACGACCGCGGCGAGGCTCGGCCCTCGTCGCGCCCGCGCGCCTCCTCTCAGAGCAGGCGGTCAGCCGCGCCGACGCCCACGCCCGCCGCCGCGTACTGACACGCGCTGAGCGGCGCGGAGCCCGCGCGCGATACCGGTGACACTGAACCATACCCACCGCTAAACCCAGTCGAGTGCTGCTTCGCTTTAAGCCGAAGCGAGGCGATGCTCGATGACATCGCAACACAAGGCTCTGCAGTGCGATGGTACATACTATAAGGATTGGGGGGCGTAGTGTAGGGACAAGGCGCTACGCCACCGCCTACGCCTGCGCCGCCACCCACTCCTCCCATGCCACCACCACCGACGCCACCCATTGAGGTCGCCGTATTGAAGCAGTTCACCGATCCCTGATGATGACTTGCTGGTACCACTGACCCCAGTGGGTTTACCGGCCATGGAAAGCTTTTCGTCCCTAGAGGACTGGGCACCTTGGCTGCCCAGTTGTTATAAGGGTATGAGGAATATAAGGCGTCCGTGTCCGGGAACGGCTGCATGAGACCGTTGAACTGCGTACTAAATCCGTTTTTGAAGTCTGCGGCGGCGGCGGCTGCAGCATTCATAGCGTTTCTTTCCCTCTTTCGCCATTTCGCTCTACGATTTTTAAACCAGACCTGCAACAAAACAAATTTAAGTTAGAAGGCAGCAAAATCTTTTTTCAGGTATAAAGTCGTTCTGTACTTAGTATGTATTGAAAAGTAAGTTTTCCAATTGAGAGTCGAGACACGACTCCGGCTGCGTAGCTATTAACTTTACTCATTACAAAGTTGACAGAGCGGCCGGGTATTCCCGCCACGTAGCGCCCGCCTGCCCCGCCGCCGCAGCCAACGACCCGTCTAATTGCAACCGCAAAATGAAGATAAACGACCACCGCTATTGGCCGGGACTGCTCCACGCTCCGTGATTTCGGATCAGCCGCAATGAACGAGCGCCCAGGAGCCGGCCTGCGGCGGCGGCGGAGGCGATCGATGTCGCTGCAGGCGACATGCGAGCGGGCCGCGGCGATAAGTCGCCCTGAGCACAGATAACGCGCCCGCTGATGTATGGCAAGCGTCACTCAGCTAGCGATCGATCGCACCGACGACACCTCACACGATAAATTGCGCAATCCACGTAGCGACTGCAATAAATATCGCGACGCTGGCATTATTTGTCTCACTCAGGCGCGGGCTCACCCGGGTGGAACGGTAAATAATACCCTCTTCCTCGGTTAAGTGAACATAAACGGTCGCTTTCATTTCCACTCCATATACGATTGAAATTCGTTTTCAAAACATTTATTTAGCATATTCATGAAGTGAAGCGCTTTGTTTTTAAATAGCGAGCTCGATAATATTACAATCGAATTACTCAAGACCAGAAAAATGATTTTCAGGTCGCAAACTCGCCAACCCTAAGTAACATACGTTTCCAATAAAATATCTTAAAAACCGCGATCGTTGGGGGGCGTCTTGCGATGACAACAATAATGAAATGAATAATATTTGTTTAGGTGCACATATGTGGAAATAATTTCCATTATTTGAATAGCGCGTGGTGGCGGAGGCGTTTTCGACCCCTTTTCTACGGGGTACCCTGGCAACGATATTACAACGGCGGCGTGTGGCTAATCCTTTAAATATATTATTGCAGGATGGTGACCGTCGGGCCCCCGACCTGTCACCCGGCAAGGAGGGTCGGCGGCGGCGAGATCATATTTAACGCTTCAGAATCGATACTAATGTTTGTACAGATAAATATTCATTAAGTAACCCTTTTGTTTTGTAGTGTCTCTTTTCAAAAATTTAAAATGCATTTAACTCCGATATAAACTTAACTATAGATACTTTAAATCAAACGTTATTTGAAAAGATGCAGGCAAAGTTCCTATTCATCTTAGTCATCTTTAATTGCAATAAATGAAGTTATTTCTCAAACGGTACGTCACAGTTCCGACTGGTGAGCAGTGCTGGGGGTGGATTATTAAATGCGCCCCGCAGAGCGGACGGAGGCGTGCGGTCTGGTGATTACAGCCTCTGCTTTCTGTCTATTTCCGCATGTTATTGCTTTACCTATCCAATTAACTATGTAGTTTTTTTTCCATAGTTATCACAGTGCTACATAATTAAAAAATACCCAAACATTGACTTTTTTATGATTCAAAGGCTGGCATATAAAGAACCAATAAAGATCGAGACTTGAAATAGGTAGAAAAAGTATATTATTATATTTCGTGGTTTCATTTTCGATATAAATCATTTCACTAGGTAGTCCTTTCACCTACAAGGCAACATTCGCACGTTCTTACAAATAACTATTAGTCGATCGATTTAATCGATATCGATTACTCGATTAATTTGAAATTTACCCATGCTCCCATCCCTACCACTCTACGCGCCCATCACTAGCAGCGTCCGCCAAGCCTGTCATTCTTTTTCCGTGCGAGGCAACGAAAGCACGCGTTCGGATCTTGTTCGCAAAAAAAAATAATTTTTCAAGATACCGAATATTTTAACAAAAAATTAAGTGAGTTACTTAAACTTTGATGGATTTCATTATCCTCATACTATAAATCGAGAGACAATGTCTTATGTTACGGTAAGTTCATCTGCTTACCTACCTTCAAAAAAAAAAAAAAAAATTTTTTAGACAGAAATTTCGAATTGAAATTCTGCATAAACTTACATTTAAAAAGTGTAAAAGAAATATTTTTGCAAAGCCATAGATTCGAACAAGAACCAGGCTGCCATACTGCCATAGATTCCAATAGGAACGCGGCAAAATTCAAAACTGTACATCATTATTTATCATTAAAATAAATATTTTTGCAAAGCCATAGATTCGAACAAGAACCAGGCTACCATACTGCCATAGATTCCAATAGGAACGCGGCAAAATTAAAAACTGTACATCATTTTTGTCATTAAAATAAATTTTTTTGCAAAGCCAGAGATTCAAATATGAACCAGGCTACCATACTGCCATAGATTCCAATAGGAACGCGGCAAAATGCAAAAATAATAATAATCATTTTTCATGCAAGTATAAAAATATAAAAAGCATAATTTTTCTTTTTTCTTCTTATTCCAGTAGGCGAAACGCCTTTACAATGTGAATGTGCCCAGAGCAAATATCATTCGAATATGAGGATATATTTCTAGCCGAAACTATTCCCTACAACCCATGATCAGGTCTAAATGAGACTGAATCACCAAAAATCATGATGGCGACATACCAAGTGCCAATTGCCACCACTGCATCAACAGTGACCACTTTCAATACCGTCACCAAAAACAGGTCCAAGCACCAGCAATAACTTCCTTATTGGAACTGGTAACGGTTACAACAACCAATTGAACTCGGACCCTGAGGCAAAGTTTAAAATTTCCGGAACTGGACCCATAAATTTTATTAACCCTGGGCAAAGCCCTGGATGATGAACTAAAGTTGTGTGATTGAATCTACGATAATCTCTCTCAAATGGCTAGAGAAGTCAAGAAAAAAATCCTTCAGCAATATACTATTCCTAGCAACTACATATTGGTTCAAGCCTCAAAGCTAAATACTAAAATACTCTCATCTCAACTTGGACTGACTTCACATCACATCGGGGAGTAGGGCCATGGCCATTCTCCTAACTCAAGATATAAAATAGAGGCAATCAAGATTCTAAGCGAGGGCTCCCGTAGTTCATGCGACCTTTATAGCTCGGAGACACAAGCTCGCATTTAAAAGACTGCACCAGTTCTGACCAAGACGTTTTTGAATGTCTTTCAGTACAGTAAACGAGATGAAGCACTGTTCGGTGCCAAATTTTAGAGAAAATTAAATAAAGCTTCAAAATTGAACAGCAATGCCTTCAAATCAGGAAGACAGTAGTCTTCCCAGAAATACTGTTGCTTACACAACACAGCCGCCTCTACGAGCTCCACGGGCACAGCTTGGCCGCAGTTTCAGGAAAACTCAGGCCCTCCTCGCTTTGCGAAAAACAAGGGGGGGGCGTGCCAGGGCCAGAGTACGAAGATACCACTCGTCAAGCTCCAAATTACAACGACCCATATACCGACGCAGTCGCACGTTTAGAGAACGACCCAAATCAGGCCACGTGCTCAACCACCATTCTGGCAGAATTCAGTACAATATTTTTAAAATGTGTTGGTTGTATATCACAAACAATAAAGGTATCCTTAATTGGATTTGTAACATTATAATTAAATCTTTTTCTAATTTTCCACTTGAGCAATAATATGTTCCTGTTGTAACATGGTTAGCACAGTAACAACAAGAAATGTCAATCGCAACTAATAATTTGCTAGAACTCGTATCTAAAACCTTTTTGACACTAATTCAAATGGATGTAAGAGATTTAATTTTAACCTAAAACTGTTAAATAAATTTGTAAGTAACTAAACTTCATTTCGAAATGGCAGAACAGCATGCAAGCTATTATTACATGGCATCTATTGACCTAAAATGTCTCGTAACTTTTTATTTCTGTCGCTTAAAACTAGCGTAAATACTTACCTACGTTTCCTGTTTAAAGATGTGAACACACAGAATCTTGTTACCCACCTATGATTTCAACTCAATGCCTTATCTTATTGGCTCACGATAGCGCCTAGAACTTTTACTAAGATTAAAGAAGGGGTCGTAGGTCACTTGCGTTCATTTGGTCAAAAATTGGTAATTTTTTGTATGTGACGATATCCTTTACATAGACCGTAGTTACATGGAATATTTAAATTAAGTTAGGTTTACACTCAAATCACTCGAGTGCTTGGGCTTTTTTATAAACTATGAAAATAGTTAGCTTATAGCCACAAAATAATTACAAATTTTCAGGATTTAAGTAGATGACTTAAATATGACTTTATCACTTACAAGCCATAAACGTAATAAAATAATAGAATTGGTTCTGAAGTGTTCTCAACTACTTACCACCAGTTACAATCAGAAAATTTTCACAAATGATTGGCATCCTAATGTTCGCTAGCGCAGCATTACAAAAGGCTGGTTGAATCCAAAAATACTTGAAAGGCAAAGGTACAGGTACCTTCTACCTACCTTCTATTCAGAGAATACTATGATAATTATTTTACAGGACCTGAATTAATGAGTAATAATATTAAAAGCTCTTAAAATTTCATTAAACACAAAAATATGAGTCTTAAGTTAACACGGACTCGTGTGTAAAGTCGTAACTCAAACTTACTATAGTAATTATATGTCGTATTATTAGCAATATACTAAGCCTTAGATGCCCCGAAACTTAAAAAAATTGTTAATTTTTGTTTTGGGTAGATAACATATTAGCTATCAGCTACATTACCACACGAAGTTGCATACAATTTCCTAATTTCAATTAACTTACCAGATATATTTGGCCTTGGTTCGAGAAGCTAGCTAAAAATCTAGCTATTAGCATTTAGCATCCTATATTACACGAAATATAATTTAGAGGCAGATCGAAGATTTAATTTAAAGATGCTTTTCAAACATTCTAGCGCAAAACTTAAGAAATACTTTTCTTTGAAACAAGACCCAGATGCTACAAAGGGGGCATGCATATTTTTTCTATGCCGATCCTTCATTTTCCGTTTTTCTTAACGGCCTACAAAAAATTACTGAGGACGAAACGACCAGTATTCTAGTATTCCCTTCTAGTACTTCTATACCTGCCTGTTATCCTCCATTGATTGATATAGTTATTTCGTAATAATCACTTGAGGGCGTGACGAAAACCTATGTTGTCTACTAACAGGGACCGTCACCCTCTCCTACTCACGCTTACCCTGAGTGCCGCAGTATGCTCGAGCAGGCAATGCCAGGTCTCATTATCCTCTCAACAGCATCTCATCAGCATCTTATACTAGCCTCACTTTCTAATATTACTATTCAACAATATCAATATAATGTTTTTCAATACTATGATTAAATTAGATTCTTTCGAATGTTCTGTTTTTAGTGTAATTACTTTTCCCTCCGATGTCTTCGAAAAAGACGCATCACAGGATTCACAGGGCATCATCATAAGAGCCACCGCTTTATCTCTGCTTTTAGGCAGAAATATTTCTTCGGATGATTGCATCAACTAATACCCAATCCACCAAAGTACACAGGTACTTGGTAAGTATCCACAATTGGTTCTCAAAAATATCTAAAAATTTATACCAAACAAGAATGAACTTATCCTAGACAAAAGTAGCTTTACTAACATTATCTACAGCCTACAGCACACATGGTTGAAAGTCTTTCTCTAAATAACAGATTATTATAAATAAAAATAGCAATGGCATTAGAATCATAAAGTAAATGTAAATTTTATCAAAACTATAGGCGCTAAATGCAATCAAAAGCTATCAACCATTGTTAGTTTTACTTTATCTTACGGTGAATCCGTCTATATATAAGACGGTTATATAACCTTAACTAAATAAATCAGACCTAAATAAGCCAATCACCTCTTAACAACTGTGAAGCGTAACGTCCTCACAGGAACACAACAGCATAGTCAATAAGCATGTGGATCAGGCAGATCCTTGCGGTGTACGGCACACACAGCAGCACGCGACACGCCGCCGCCACATCGGCTGCTCATGTTACCGACGTCAATCTTGATCAGATCAAAAGACGGCCGCCTGGACCTCTACCTCTAACAAGTTTGCTAAATTTATCAATGACCTATGATGATTGATTATCAATTTTTTATCAAATCTCTGACCAAATTAGTTCATCAAAAAATATACAATAAGTATATTAGTATGTTATAAATTAATGTAGCTGAGTACCTACCTACCAAGTACTTACCTAAGTAACTACGCAATGTTAAAATTTGAAGTACTCTTTAAACTAACTATAATGATTACTTTTATATGTTAAAATATAGTGTTTTTAACTAATAAGATGAGTAATTATTTAATAAGATTTGTAGGTACCTATACTAAGAGTTTAAATAAAACTAGCAAAAATTACATCTTTTTAATTAATATTGTTTCATTATCATGAAAAAATATAGACAAAACAATGTCTCTAAACATCTACCTAGTGAAATGATTTATATCGAAAATGAAACCACGAAATATAATATATGATCAAACGAACTTCTCAAGTGAAGTTCGATCAATATTATATGAGTGGTTTCATTTGAAGATATAAATCACCCTCCCTACCCAAATCCCGAGTTTTGTCAAAAAAGTCAATAAACGACGTAATTTATGCCAGAAATCTATCTCTAAAAAGAATGACAGGCTTGGCGGACGCTGCTAGTGATGGGCGCGTAGAGTGGTAGGGATGGGAGCATGGGTAAATTTCAAATTAATCGAGTAATCGATATCGATTAAATCGATCGACTAATAGTTATTTGTAAGAACGTGCGAATGTTGCCTTGTAGGTGAAAGGACTACCTAGTGAAATGATTTATATCTTCAAATGAAACCACTCATATAATATTGATCGAACTTCACTTGAGAAGTTCGTTTGATCATATAAAATTGAGTATATTCACGCTAACCTTTCTATTTTGGCATTTGCTGCCACAGCAGCAACTGAAACAACAGCTCTTCCAGATTTGAAAAGTATCAAATAAAGCCAAACTTGAAGACTAAACCATACAGTACTTGAATTGTAAACATTTGAAACTTTACAACTATTATTACGGAAACATGATATATACGAACAATATGTACCTACCAATTTCAGTTTTCATTCATTGTAATAAATTCCGGGCTAAGTCAATATGAAATCCTTGCGATCAAAACACTAGACATTGAGCATATCAAAACATGGATTGGGATATATATAAAATGGTGGATTTGCTAGTGGATTTTGAATCTTGCTCTAGTGAATTGAAGCCGTTATTCGATGATCGTGTTGTTCTTGGCAAAGTCAACCAATCAAGATAAAACGTAATGTAATTTGATTCTGTATTACCAATACCAGTACGGACACTGCTCTTCTCTTTGCTCTATTTATACATATAGCAAATTCAACAAACTGTCAATAGTTACGTAACATCAATTATCCTTATTTTATTATAATCTTATTATTTAGTTGCTTTATGTTAAATAGATTTCATACCCACAAACTATTATCACACTTATATTATAAAGGTTATAGGATGTCCTAAGCTATAATAGTTTGGATAGTTATCATTTTTACTGTTAATAAACAATTAATTTTCACTAATAAACCGCGGGTAACACTGCGGGGTACAGCTAGCTTTATTATAATCTTATTATTTAGTTGCTTTATGTTAGTAAAAGTATATCTTTATAAAGTAAAGAGCCAAACATTTAACGCTTTAATAAAAACTTTTCTCGCATTTTTTTAAATATTATTAAACTTTTTTTTTAATATAACTAAGACAATAAAACATTTAAATAAATAAAGCAATGGAACCTTCACCTCAACAAATAGTCAAGTGCATGTCTAGCCACGCTCAATGTGGAGTTTTCTTATACTGGGTGGAGTCCCGTAGCGTAGGGATTTCTACTCAGTAACAGAGGGCGTTAAGAATGTTTGCTTTAGTGTAAGTATATTTATACCCGTGGAAATCTCGGGAACTTTCTTTTTGCATTTGGTGTCAACTGCAAAATCTCAATACATACTGTAACTTCAATGTGTTAGTGAGAAATTGGACTTTCGGGATGACGGATTTTGCAAAACTTTAAGGGGTTTTTGTTTGATGATGAAACCCGAAAAAAGTGCAAACATCGAGCAAGCAGTGTCAACATGAATTAAAAAAACCTTTTTCGAAAAAGGAAAACTAACAGACTGGTGAGGGGTGTTTTTCACGTAAAATAAATAATGTTACGTGCCGAGCCGCCGTCCGCGCGGCAGATGTGTCTGATACACTGCTTTTACAAAACGAACTCTAAAATGTTTTTACAGTCTCACCATTCATATTCAGTTCAATATAAAACAACAGAAATTCAGTCATTTTCAGTGACATCAAAATTTATTATTTGCAGATTGAGAAAGAAAACATGACAATATTATTACAAGGTTTGTATTGAAGAATAAAGTATTGAACTGCTTTGTTTCGGTTCTAAGAAAACATGAGAAACTCAACTAAATAAAGTGATGTCACTACAAACCGAGATCGTCATAAATAACAAATATGCAGGGTGTTCCTAGGAGCGGCTAATCCATCCGTCACGGTGTTCGACGTATCGGGCGGGAGACGAAACCTGTCAAGAACTCTTACACGGACCATTGGCAACGAGACGACGAGACGCAACGGCATCGCAGTTTTCACAGAAGTTAATGTGAATCCGAAATGTGTTTCGTTTTTTTATTTCTTTTAGATCGAAATAACATCCCACGCTTTTATAATTAAAACAAAATCTTTTTTTTTTGTTTTTTTATAGTTTTTCGGGGAATTATCTCAAAGTGCTACCCTACGTCTCCGTAAGGAACCTGTATATTGTATGACCATACATTGCACTGCATCGAGAAATAAACCACATAAATATATTTTACTACTAAGTTATAAAACATGTTAATGAGGTATATAGAACCAGATCAGTTATAAGAAGAAAGATCTTAACTTACAATAAAACAAATAGTACTGTTTAATTAGCATAGGACCGTAGACAATGAAAATAAACAAACGACTGGCTTAGAAATGGCTATTATAATCATCCAGCGATTATTCTGTCTTACTTTCCTTATCGATGCCAAGTCCAGCCATCACAACAGGCTATGCTGTAAGCTAGCAATCAATAAGCACTATAAAACAATGTTGTTGTGATAATATGATCTCTGTATGCATGGAGCTGCGCCAAATAATCTACGGAATGCGAATCTTTAATCCTTCTTCCAAAAGGCGAGTCATAAATTAATGATTTGTTAAAGTTAATAATTTGGATTTGGGCAGCTGTATTTGAAATAAATGGTAAAGAAACATTTTGTTCTTATTCGAGATTTTGGCTAAAGTAAAGTGATGCCTACTACTTCTACTAAACTACGTACTTTTTATATACGAAGTGTTTTCGGTGTGATTATTAATTAAAAAAGTGATTCGGCTTACCATACCTAACATTTTAACAAAGCAACATGGGTCGCAATTAAAAAACAGTATCCTTGCCCCGTATTCTATACCCCGTCCGCTTATCAAACCAATCTATGAAATAGATGTAAGGTTCGTCAGCGATCAGCAAACTTATAGCCACAAACAATTTGTTCTCTTGTAAGAAATTTCATAATCGAGAAACAGATTTAAAAAAAATATCCTACACAAGTGCACCACACGTTGCATTATCAAAACACAAGAAGCGATAAATTCACGCGCATTTAAACTTAAGTGGGCAGAAACAACATCTCATATTAACATTTTATATTTTAGAATCGTTAATTGAATCATAAGAAGCAACGACCCTAAATGAGTTGGTTACAAAAATAATCATTAGCGATTTATCGTACAGATTTATTAGGAGAGCAAGTCCGACGCGCGCGCATCTCCGACTCTAATCCCCCGTCCCATTAGGGCTGTCAAAATTTGTTCCAGCTATAGACTTGTATCAAATTAGGTACAAAATAAAAAAAAAACTATTAAATTGCAATTTTCATCGCCTTTACTTAAAATTTCATACTTACTTTTAAATAAGCTGCATAAAAGTTTTAGCACCGCTTTTAAATTTTACTAATATAGGTAATAAAGCAAATAACTGTTTACTTACTATTTATAGTAAATATACTTAAAAATACACTCACATAAACTCTTCATTGGGAGTTGATTTGTTTTAAAGAACTCTCGCAGTCTCAGCTGTACCTACCAGACAGTACAATAATATCAATAAATCGCCTGACTGTATCACGATAATTGCTTCCACTTGATATAGTAAGCTACGATACGATCTTTACACTTGTAATAATAAACGATAGTATGTATGTAGGTAGTGATTTTAACATAATAATAAGCTAACCTACTGCTATCGATTTAAAGTTCTAATTATAATGATATTATTGCAGTTGTATTTTGTATACAAACGAATTGAACAAACGAGCGTCTGTCGGTGCATACCGAAAAAATCCGTACAAAATTTCTGTCATAACGAACACACAGAAAATATTCAGTGAATTCGAATCCTCGGAACACTGTAAATAGTATTAACCTCTTCCAACCGCAGAATCTCTATGAGACTCCAAAACTATTGACAGCAAGTGTGGGTGCGATCAAACTTAAGCCTTGGATTATGAAGTAACCGAAATAGACGGTTCGAACGCTAGAGGATTAAGGGATTCCGTGTTCCGTCGGCTGCACAAAAATACCGGAGGAGCGCCGGATGCGGCGATTAGACTAAACAGCGAGCTCGTTAATATTGTGATGTGCTGTCTCCATATTGTCAGACAAGCATTGGTATATATTTGTATTGTATTTTGCACTTCATTGAAAAATAAAGTCAAATTCATTCAGTGTATTTTAGTGAAACAAAAAAGACTCACTCTCACACGCGCCTCAGTGAGGTTAGTCCACATGGCGATCTCCTCGCGCGTCGACATGTCAGGGTACCGGTTCCTGGCGAAGGTCGCTTCAAGTTCCTGAAGCTGCTGGCTGGTGAAGTGGGTCCTCTGTCTCCGCTGCCGCTTGTTCTTCTTGTCTCCCTTGTCGTCGGACGGCTGATCGTCGGGACCAACGCCTGGTGTTGTTGACTCAGTTTTTATAGTTGGTTCTGAGTTCAGTTGTCGATTGTCTGGAGACAAACAGAGTTGTTATGTTAGCAATGCATTTACCTGTATTTTGCCATCACTCTTTGAGTGAGGTTGTTGTTTTGTAGTAATTATTTAATAAAAAAGTTGTGTTAATTTTCAGTTTGACCGTATGTAGTGTAGTGTATTAAGTTCCTAATCCGCTTGGCTGGCGTGGTGGATACAAACCTTCCCAAGGGAGATATATTTTTTCGTCATTTGGAAAGCACAATGCCCGGGGAAGCGATGAGGTACGATGGTTACTTCAGAATCCTACCAACTCAAACCACACGTTAACCAAAGTCCCGGTGCCAGGCGGCTGGTGGATCAGACAAGCAGAGATTATCAGCATCTAATGATTATACTCGTATTTCAGGTTAATAATTTTCGTTTAGTCTACAGCAAAAGTGCGAGCAGTGAGTAAATAGCACCCTACTTAAAAATACAATCACAAACACAGTAGCAGAAAGCGATTGCCAAGGCTTACTCATAATAGTAAAGCGTCCCTAATACTTTTACAACGGCAGTAAATACTGTGATCTGGGCTGTCGACGTCACAGTCGTAAATTATGTTTACGTAAAAATATGATAAAAAATATACTGCATAAGATACGGTAGCGTAACAGTTAGTTATTGTTCAAATTTTAACATATTAATAGTGATAATAACATTCCTACAACACTTGACAAACCTTTATTTTATATGAAGTGTTAACCTCACTAGCTCAAGCTGTTGGATAGCATCATTTGCGTTACCAAAATTATAGATACATTACAGTACCCCAAAAGTGATAATGCGCATAGAAATCTTCGTTTCTGTTTGACTACGGTAGTATTCCCGAGCGTCGGAAGACGATATAATATATCTAAGGTGGTTAAATGCATCTTCTTCATTCGTTATTTAGTAAAATTATGTTTTTTGATACAGGTGTTTCCGTGTAAACGATAATTAGCGACGATCTGCATGCGCATTATTAATTTGGGTTTTCTGTACCTCTCAATAGTATCCATTTTTTTTTTCTCAAACTTCATAAAAAAATAGAAATCAGGCTAAAGCGACGTAGACCCTTCGATACAGAAAGAGCAAACATCGTAAAACACCATTGATACGACATGCTTATTACCAATTCGCTGATACCGGACTGATAAACGCGTCGCAATCAAGGTACGCATATTGGATTTGGCCGAAATCCTAGTGTCAATCGATTCGATGGGGCGCGGTGCATTTTAGGGTTATCAGTACAGTTAAATCATCTACAAATATACGATTTTGAAACAATAAAATCATGAAAAAAAACTTCATACAACAGAAAGTTAACAAAAGGTGATCTTATTGCTTTAGTATGACTCTCTGTCACAAACTGATTTAAAAAGAAAAAATATATTTCTAGATAGCAAGTTAACTAAAATTCACGTGTTTTTGTTCAGAATCCCGAGTAGAATCAGTCCTTATTTTTTTTTGTACCGTACTGGGTCTGAAAATTCAAACTGAAAGAATATGACTGAAAAACATACGAATATCTACTAGCTAGAGTAAACAATTCTATGTTCGTTTTTTGAATCCCTTTTACGGCAGCTTTGATTTAATTGGAGATGATCCTCAAAAATAAACAGGAAAAATTCCAATACATGAAAAACTCAGACGGCGACTACTACTACCTAACCAAAACTTTCTTAATAAATTGTTACCGGATATATACACAAATTGCAGAAAGGGGATTAAAAAGCTACATTTAGATTGCTTTATCATAATAAAACAGTTTATTGGCGAGCCATAAAACCACCACTTAATGTGCATATCATAATTTCGTGTGTACAGTCGCGTGCGATGAAATGTAAAATACTTTTGGAACCAGATTTTACTGAAGATGTCAAAATTAATTGCATACGGCGACTGTACACAATCCTTATATTATTTATTTATATTAAAATTATTTTATATACGTTTAGGTATTCTGTGACGTTACTGAGGTATGTGAGTTTAACATACATCAAAAATATACTGAAGTTTTGAATAGGTACTTACTTCCTATTCAAAATATTATTTTCTATTGAAATATTAAAAGCTAAGATAGGTACCAAACTTAAATCCAAATCAAAGCTAACCATAGAAGTTATCAGCATTCATCTAGAATTAAACAAAAGACACTATAAATATCAAATAAAATAGGTACATAGGCACATTTACAACTCAATACCTATCTATCCCTAACTATTGTTTATCAAATAAAACAAAGGTCTAGTAATTACAAAATTCAATCTCGACTGTTCGCTAATTCTCATTGGTGTATAAGTACAGGGCTGGATTATTGAAGTTTAGGCAGTACGCTACCGATACCGCGGCCTCGTATCGATAACGGTCCCGATTACACGCCGATACGGGCGATAGTGCGTTATCGGGCGCTTTGAGCCCGCGCCGACAGATCCATCAAGCGAGTCAAGCGACACCTTTGCGATAGGCCGACTATTCGTGTAAATAGAGCAGTTAACATGTGTTCAACACATCGGTACATCGCCACTTCACAGTGGCCACTCGATAAAAAAGATAAGGCGCGATGTTTCCTCTAATGTGCCTTTTTAGGGTGCCCTACCCATATGGTCTGACTAACCTTTACTAACTCGCTGTCTGTCAAAACAAGAGGCAGTCCACAGACATTCAAATAAGTAAAATTTTATTTAACAAATAAGAATATTCTGATTAACTCTAGATTCGCTAAGACTAAGTCAGGAAAATCTTTCAACTTAACGATAAAAAACTATGTTATATCTACTAGGTTTATAGTACCTACTACACATAAAAACTGTTTTATTGCTTCAGGGCATTGTGTAATTATCATCACCACTAGGAACAAATGTTGACTCAAAAAAGCTCCAAATACATTTAAAAAAAAATTAAAAATGTCATGAACTCGCAGAGTGCTCGGCTGTTTGTGGAAGCATTAGAGTAACGCGCCCGTATTTGTAATAGATTTTGCGGCGCTTTACCAAGTTTGCTTTCCGTTTAAAGTTTGTCACTTTGTGTGGTCTCTCGACGAAGGAAATTCATAATTTTCGCTTAATTGTTCCGATTTGTCTGAGCTCCGGGTTTTACTTTGAATTTAGGGCTCATCATAATTAGGATTTTCTTAGTCGACGTCAAATTTGTCGAGAAAACTTAACTTTGTGGTAGGCAGGTTAGGTAGTTAAAGTTTATTACTTTGGTCTTCATCATTTCATTTCAGCCGTAGGACGTCCAGTGCTGGACATAGGCCTCCCTCAAGGCTCTCCATCTGTACCGATCGTAGGTGGCCTGCATCCAGCGTGGACCCGCAGCCTTGCGCAGATCATCCGTCCATCTGGTCGGTGGACGTCCTACGCTGCGCTTGCCGATCCGTGGTCTCCACTCGAAAACTTTTCGGCCCCAGCGGCCATCTGTTCTGCGGGCTATATGACCTGCCCATTGCCACTTCAACGAGCTTATCCGCTTGGCAATGTCGGTGACCCTGGTTTCTCTGCGTATGTCCTCATTTCTGATTCGATCCCGCAGAGAAATCCCGAGCATAGCCCGCTCCATGGCTCGTTGAGCTACTCGGAGCCTGTTTATAAGCCCTATAGTGAAGCACCACGTTTCAGAACCGTATGTCATCACTAGCAGCACACATTGGTTAAATACCTTCGTCTTCAGACACTGAGGAATATTGGACGAGATGACGTTGCGTAGTTTCCCGAACGCCGCCCATCCGAGCTGGATTCGGGCATTGACCTCCTTCTCGAAGTTGGACCTACCTAATTGGATGGTTTGTCCTAGGTATACGTACTCGTCGAAAACTTCGAGAACCGAGTTCCCAATCATAACTGGGGTAGACAGAACATGGACATTAGACATGACCTTCGTCTTGTCCATGTTCATTTTAAGGCCCACCTGTTGAGAGACTCGGTTGAGGCCTTCGAGCATCGTGCTGAGTTCCTCCATCGACCTTGCCATGACTACGATGTCGTCGGCAAACCGAAGGTGAGTGATGTATTCGCCGTTAATATTGATGCCCTGCCCTTTCCATTCTAGAAGTTTGAAGGCGTCTTCTAAAGTGGCGGTGTACAGTTTTGGAGATATAACATCTCCCTGTCTCACGCCTCTGTTCAAGGGAATAGCCTTCGAATTTTGTTCCTGTACTCGGACAGACATGGTGGCGTTGCTATACAAACACTTCAGCACTTCGATGTACCGATAGTCAATCCGGCATCGTTGGAGAGACTCTAGCACCGCCCATGTTTCGACCGAATCAAAGGCCTTCTCATAGTCCACAAACACTAGACATAGCGTTTGTGTCACGCTAGACAAGACTTTGGTCTTACTATTCATAAATTAAATACACATGAAAAAACATATTTTTTTTACTGACACGTTTTGTTTTTCAGAAAACATAGCAGTTACCGAATTCTTTGTACGATAAAATGTAATCTTATAACTAAGAATAATTCTAAAGCTTGGTTAATAATTAGGAATTCTCTATAAAAATCATTAACTTATTTTTATTAAAATTCGCTGAATAATCAAGAAGCATACTCACTGTCGTCGGCGTGCTTGCGGTCGCGCCGCTGCCGCGCGGGCGCGTACAGCGACTGCTCGTGCCCGGAGCTGGCCGACGCGAGCGACGAGTGACCGCTGTCTCGGAACTCGCCCGTCTCCGCCCATACTGTGGAGAAGAGAACTACGTAAGTTAGGTGTGTGGGAAAATAAATCATCATAATATCCATATGTTCATATTTTTGTTTTTAGAGCAGCTTAAAATAAAAATTAAGGAAAAAGAAAGTTTTAATAGTCGCTTCAAGATACGAGCAAGACATTGTATGTTGTGTTAAGCAATGTAAGCAACATTTTCAACATTTTAAAATACTTTTCTTAAAAATATAAAACTAGTGATGTGACTCTGCAGCAGCATCAAAATTGCAGCTGTCTCATCTCAGCATGTGCATGTCTCAGAACTAAACATGCTTAGCAAAAAGAACAACTAATTAAATGACACATCTTAAATGCAAAGGAATGACGCCCCGTAGCTAACGAGGTAATAAAATACCCACGAACACTTGTTAACAAATTAGTCAACTGAGACAACTAGGCGGCGCATGCTTGTGTATACGCTTCTTTATTTATAGCGTGTTCCTACCCAGATGTTGCTTCTTTTTTTCGTTAAATTGTTCGGAAATTCGTCAATCGTAAAATGAGTTCGATTTGTCTTTTGTTTATTTTATAAATAGCTGTGCCTCTCCTATTGACATTTTTAATTTCCTGAGGCGATTTTCCCGCGGAACGTCGTCTAATTTAATGACCGCGTATTTTTTCTTGACAGCCGCCTAAGCCCAATGTTTTCGGAAAGATCACGAACTCTCAATTCTGTCGCCAGGTAGCCAGATTCAATGTTGATAAAAAGAAAAAAAAGTTGGACAAGTGTGTGGTGCTAGATCACATGATATTTGTATTTGTACCATTACCATTTTTTTCAGCTTTAACATGATTTTATTTTTGAGTTTTCATAAATTGATTTATTCATAATTTAGAAATCAATTCTTTTGTTTTTCTTTCAATCAAAACCAATACTTAATAAGTAACTTGGTTTAGGGTTAAAGTTTCTTGATAGCCATTAATCTCATCTGAAATTGGGACAATGAACACGAAAACCAAATGCTTCGTTGCTTAAAAATAAGTTAAAAAATTATTTAGGTGCTATAAAAACAGAAATGTAGTACCACTCAGACTCCTGTCCCATTGTTGTTCTTTGGCAAATAAACGACACACGCTGCTCAGATTATCTCCAGGCAAGGATACGATGGACCAAAGCCATCGCAAAGCATTTTGAACTTTAACAGTAGACCCTGTATATTCATTTTAGTATAAACAGGTTTGAGTATACTGTGTGGCCCGAAATTGTGGCACACTATGCGTATACAATTTTTCTCTAGTTTATATAAGATAAAATGTATAAATAAACCTCATGTTGCTTTATGGTATTTTTTTCTCATTTTTAGATAAGTACGGATTGAGTCTTGAATCTGTAACAAACAGCAGAGCTAAAGTCACGGTTTTTAAAATATATCACTGAAACACCAATATACCGGGTGTTTCTGACAAGGCGGTAATAAATCAAAGGAAGGATTCAGCTCACCATACCTAACAACTTTCCCAAAGCAACATGGGTCGATATCTCAAAACAAAAATCAGCTGTCCCGTACATTAACCCCGCCATCTGATCGAACAATGTATGGAACACCTGTGTTTTTTTTTTGAGATTTCGACCTAAGTTGCTTTGGAAAAGTTGTTAGTTGTGGTGAGCAGAAGCCCTCCTTATATTTATTACCGCCTTTTCAGAAACACCCGGTATAAATTTTATTTTATTTCACCATGTTCACTTATGTAGGTACTGAGTATTAAATTTTGTATTTTTTGTGCAAACAAAATATTAATTCATTCACTTTAATACAATACACAAGTTTGTGAAATACTCCTACTTTCTTACAATCAATATATATAAAACTCTTCCGTTACTGACTGACTGACTGACTGACAACGCAGAGCCGAAACTACTGGGCGTAGCGGGCTGAAATTAATGTATAATTTATGCATTTAGGTTCCTTAGGGAGTGTAGGTGAGCACTAAGAAAGGATTTCCCGAAATTCCTATGGGAACGGGAAAAACGGGATTTTGGTGTTTATGAGAAATCTGCGCGGGTGAAATCGCGGGGCAGCCTCTAGTATATTTATAATTTTAAATATAACCTTCTTTATTGTTTGCATAAATTTCATCTTATACCTACCTATCCATTTCGCAATACAGGCATGAAGGCATTCGTAGTGTGGACGGACAAATATATATATTTTAGTTTTTATACGGTGTAAAGCCAACGTTAACCCACATTTTATTTGTCTTTTGTTATGAAATAGAAAACCTATCGAGTTTTTAATAAAATAGACAAGTACTGTAATTCAGGTTACATGACTCATTACATTCATTACATTCAATGTCTCTGCCTCGAAACATGGCGAGATTAAGTTAATTAGACGTCGGGCCGCAGTCGCCGCAAACGTAGAGCAAACGTAATATTACAGGTACAAATAAACTGTTATGTTTGCTGTTATGATAACTAGTGATAAGCATGTGTTCATTATTTTATTGGGGTCGTAAAAGATGCGCTCTATGCAGTACTCTTAACAGATATAAGGTTGATATGATAGCATTAAAACTATTCGACATTTGGTCATATCGATGCTTTTGTTTCTATTCCCTGAGAAACAAAATGCACAGAAAACTTTTTCATGTGCTGAAACTAAACATACTTTACTGAGATAATCTTAGGGTATTTTCGCTTTACTACTCGTTTTCATTAGGGCTTACAATCCTTCTGATATAGATATAACTCCAACATTGCTTATATAAAACCAGAGCTTCTAACCAGGTAGAAGCTGTATCTCGAGTACCCTAAACACATACTGAAACGATCAAATACACCAAGACCGGGAAACAAACGTCGATATTTATTCATCTTAACAATGTTCGCCCCTGTCGGGAATCGAACCGGAGATACTGCTGCTGCTGCCAACTGAGCTACGGAAGCAGTCAATTAGAATTAGTTTGCTTATAAGTTTTCTGTTCTTTGGTTTGCCTTTGATGGACTGTCTTGGGATTCTTTGCTATGTATTATATTGTTTTAGTGATTTGATTATGTACCTGAATAACAGATAAAAGGTAATTAATTATTTTTTTATTTTTTATTTTATTTATTTAAATAGGAAAACAAACAGCTATATATATTACATAGTAAATTTTACAACTAGTTTACACAACAGCCAACAAAGTTTTCACAGACAAATTATTAGTTGAGAAAGCTCGTTTAGGCATGCTAGCATTAATTTAAGCAAGCGAAACACTATATTATTTTACAAAAGAAAAATTAAACTAGGTCACCAAAAAACAAAAATTCTAGGAATCTATATAATTTTCCGATAACAATTTTTTAAATTTACCTATTGAATCACCAAACAAATCTGCATGACTATAATTTTTGTCATAAGTATTACAAGCTCGAATTAATAATCTATTTTTAGTATAGTTTTTCGAGTGCTGATCAGTTGCGAAAAGTCTTGCACCAGAGCGTCTAAGAAATTTCGGACAGCGAAAGGACAACTTATTAAGAAGGTATAAAGAATCAACCTGATTGTTTATCAACCTGATTGTTTATCAATTATATTACATATTATATTTAAAAGATATCTAAAATACTACTTACAGACAAGCTTCTTATAATTTACCCAATCATTTTTGTACGATACATGTGACGCCCCAGCACCCCGTCATAGAGATTACTATATGGAACATCATATTTTTTATGGAAGCTCGTTTACAGTTTTATTTCAAAGACAAATAATCTTGCTGCATGATAAATTGTTTGTATAACACAAAGGTGAGGCGCTTCAAACAAAACACAAGATATTCTTTTTTTCAAAGATAAACTATATTTGTAATTACTAAATCATTAATTTCAATTCTTACTGCCTATTTTACATTACATAAAGTAAACGGTGGGTACTATTTTTTCCAACTAATCTATGTTGTTACTTTATTTTAAGTGTTTGCTACTAAAACCGTGAAAATTATTATTTATATAAGTAAACCAAATATTTATAGTATTTGCTCTACGAACTACTAACAGATATTTGGGGAACGTAAATATAGATAAGTGAGAATAATTTACGATTCCAGTCCTGGGTGACTCCGGGTTTATAGCACTACTATAAATTAATAGTGCTATATTGAGAGAAAAAAACGTTTGTGTACTTAGTAAGTAGGTATAGTAGGTACCCACGATAATAATCTGTTACTATTTACACAACAAAAACACTCTTATTTCCATATTCTCCTCTCAGGTTATAATTTTTTTTTATTAAGAGGCATACCACAGCTCAAGTAGCGTCCAAAAGTAGTAGTAAAAATTTATATCTTCTAAATTAAGTCAAACATCAAAATTGTGAAACTGAAACAGTATTTCACTAGATAATGTAGCTTAGTATTTTTAGAGCACTGTTGTGTAGCTTTTAGGTTAAAGACCAAAGCAAGCTACAAGGTGTTGCTAAAAACTAAAAACGGCAACTTTTCTTAACATATTTTTTTTTGCGGGTGGCTCTACTTTAGCTGTGTTATGCCTCTTAAAGTACACTAACCTATTCAACTGTAAATATTTCAGTATTCTACTTGACTCATACAATCTCGACGTGATAATTGCGCTCTGCTATCGGACCACAGTGCGAGCTGCCAGCCGGGCTCGTCTGCTCAACGTAATCCTAACAAGGAAGCTTGACAGCGTCCGAGGACTGACTTCCGCTTACACTTGTTTAACTTACGAGTGATCATTGCTCTGCTCACCTGAATACAATGTCCACATTATCTATGTTTGCTTTAGTGAACTGAAGAAGCGGAAGTTGTGGTTTTGTAATATTTTACATTGAAAACAGAACAGGACATCAAGTCGTATAAACTAAATTAACATTGAAAATTCAACGACAGTGAGCGCATTCGAAAATCATTGCGGATTTCTAAAGAATACAAAAATACATGCCCTAAGAAAAGCAGAAATAGTTATCGCATGTTCATTGTTTAGTTAGAACATGTAATACAATTATGTCTCAAGAATATGCTATTTTTCTATAATATTATTACTGTTGTTGAAAACAGTGCCGGAAACCAAAGTATTTGATGTAGAGTATATACTATATTGAATTTCAAAGTACAATATATTTATTGGTAAAGTGTCTCAGTTAAATTTGACTTATTATAAGCCAACATTCGCCTATTAAGTAGCTTAGTGTTAGCGAACTGTGAAAAAAAAACTTGTCTCAAAATAATGCGACTAACAATTAATTTTCTATTTAAATTTTACCTTTCAATTTATAACTGAAACTAATGGCGTGTAAGATATAAATGGCTCGAGGATTACGATCATCCATTTTATTTCTACACCTAAAGCAAGGAGCCTGCCTTCATTGAAAAGGTACACAAATTCAAGGAAGCATCAGTTAATTTTCCCTCTACTGCGCCCATCCTTGTCTTGCCAACGGCGGGAGGTATTTTACCTCCCCTTCTAACGACCCTTTTCCGACGCTATTCATCGTCATTTCGCGGTACATTGGTTTTCCATTCATGGAGTTTGTGGTATCATTGCCAGTGGGCGCGAGCGCGAGCTCTCACAAATAAACGATTATTTCTTTAAAACACATAAAACGATAGAGCGATAGCGTTACTATATAGCAGTCGTAAAATAATTAAATATAATCTTATAATTTAGCCTGCTTACATCATTTACTAACTAGCGCTAAATCTTTTAAGTTCTGTCGATTTTGAAACGGGTGCCATCGTATTATATCTAAATCTCATATTGCTCCCGTAACTTGATAAAACTAATTCTTCTGTAGTTAGCATTTATGATGCCAAATCTATTTCAGCGATACTAAAAGTGGCGTTTATGGGGGGTATAGTAAGCAGTATTCAGTCCGAGCCCTGGCGGCCTAATTAGTATTCCGAATAGTCACCGACATATCGTACACGTACATAAATGTAAAGAGTGGACCGCTGATGCTGAGAGGCACGAGCGGAGCATAACTTTTGGAAGGCAAAACAGAACAAAACAAATTCCTATCTTAAACTTATGGAGATAAGTGCCAAAGTTGTCCACGACCTGCCGTAGACTTGGCCCCAGACGCGGTTTCTATTTTACCAAGGCAATAACAGTCTTGCCGCTCTTGTAAGTAGGTTCAGAATGATGAACTTGGATCATCGGGGCGTCGAGTGCGGGACTTTGAGGCTTATGGTAATTGTAATAAAGCGGAGTGCAGCATTTATGGGACGTGAGAGGTTCTAGACCAAATCCCAAGTAAGCTGTAACTTCCTTTTGGATTTTCGGAAGCCATTTATCAGTCTGATGCGGGCGTCTGGAAATTTTTCATGTTTCGTTATTGTAGCGGAACATCGTGACACGTACGCTTCGGGAATAACTTGTTCTTGTTCACTGTGTTGTGCTGGTCTTGCCATCCAGCTGGAGTGATGTCAGCTTCTTTAGGTACGCAATTTATGCAGGGATAGAGTAATCACCGCTAGGAACGTGGAGAAAAAAAAATGGCGCGAGGTTATTAGGATAATGTCTCTTAGCAACATTAAAGCGTTATTACAGTCGTAAAAGAAATTGCGGTATTAAATCAAGCGCCACAAAAAACACCGGGGCTACTAACTAATTCGCGAGAGCCACCAAAATAAATTAGTATAGTTGAGTAGTAGACCGCAGTCCCCGGGGGCGCTTTACCTCCGAGATAAATCAAGTGTAACCCTTGCCGCCGCAGACGGGGCTGATTACAGACCACCTGAGACTTGTAAAAACCCCCGACAAATTAATACTGCTTGAAAAATATAATTACAAATTGTGGGTTATTCTGGAAACCTAGATACAGGATATAACTATTAGGTATTCTGCGGTAAGGGCTCAAAATGTGCTGAGTTATTGTTATTATAAATAATAAATACACAGAGCAAATACCCAACATTATGTAAAAACGTTTTATGAATCAACTTTGTACTGTTTAAAAACTTTTTAGTTTGCCATTTTCTTTATAGAGAGCATGGATTATGAACTTTACTAAATGATAACCGAAAACAGGGGACCGCAGAATTGACCATCAAAAAGCCAAGGTCTTCACGAGGGTGAGATCTGGCAATCAGTGGTCCCATATGGACGTAAATTACTTTTGCTCCTCTCTTCGCCCAGATTCTTGTACCAGATGACAAATAGATTGGGGTGGGAAGATGGGCCACATAAGGCACGGGTTGCGATTTGTTAGTCATTATTGTGGTTTGTTTATCTGTTATTTTGGAAGGGTTAAACACCTTGCTATTTTTATGCAATCTTCGATATAAAATATTGAGGTTCTTCTAAAACAAACTTTTGTGTTAAAAATTACAAGTCTATTTGAAATACCTGGATACATTTTTAAAATTGAATCTATGAATAATTATAATGCAAAACCGATTTCGATCGGACTAATCTCTGAGTATTTTTAATTTTTTTATAAATCGTATCATACAGGACAAAGTTATGCAATACCAAAAATTAAGCAGTAATTAAAAAGGTTCAAATTTAAATAATCATAAGTTTTATTTGGATGTGATAATGATAGGGTATCTTTGATATTATTTTACTTTTTTACTATCTACAGTTCTTTGAGGACGTTAGGACGGAAGTCGGTATTTTT
Organism: Euspilapteryx auroguttella; assembly: GCA_951802225.1. NCBI lineage: Eukaryota > Metazoa > Arthropoda > Insecta > Lepidoptera > Gracillariidae > Euspilapteryx > Euspilapteryx auroguttella. The sequence continues at coordinate 5,691,135 of OX637652.1, forward strand.
AAAATACTTATTTGTGTAAATCGCAATAATATGACACAGGGCAGGTCGTTTCGCAGCGCGACATCAGGGGTGGGATTAGGGTAGCGTAAACGATGCCATTCCCTACGTTTTCAATTTGCATAAATATTAGTGCTGTAACATTAACGTCATAAATATATTAGTGCGGTGATACAGATTTTATGCTGATCGCGAAATTATGCCTTTTGCAATGTGTTTTGGGGTCCCTAAATATTAGTTTATGTTATTGTTTAAATTAACTGAGACTGTTCATTATTACTTTCGCAAAATTTAGTACTTTGATGTAACAAAACTATAGTAGTAGTAGTAGAATATAAAAAAATATATATATTTCTAAAAATATATAAAAAAAAGTAAAGTAGATATTTATAAAGATAATAGAAGTTTCTGATATTCTTATACACACTCTCAAAATACTTTTGTATTTAAAAATGACTTAACAGTTTTAATTCATAACTGAAAAACCAAAATCGTAAGAACAAAATGAATTTCTAATGCATAATGTCAAACAAATGAATGAATTCAACTGTGTAAATTTTATGATACCTATTACTCTTAAATTTTTAGATAAACATCCAAACATCAAGCAGCAGCTCACTCGTAACGGATACTAAAAAAAACCTAAACCAATAAATAACGCCAATACAGTTACTGTAGTTATGTTATGAGCATTGTTAGCGAAGGCAATGTGTATCACACGGCCGCTGTTTACAAATGTTCTATTATGTCAGTATTTGGCCATCATTGCCTATTATGTGAGTATTTGTTCTAGCTCCATTGTGGCCACGAGGGTGAGCAAGCAACATTCAGACAACAATTTGTCATAAAAATAAAGAGATTTATTGCCCGTCCCGAATAATATGTGGTAGCCACTGTTTCTCTTCATCAGACGTGCCCGTTATTCCTTCCCTCTTTTATTGCAACAAATAAAATGAGAACCAACCCTGTATAATACACAAAACAGTAGGAGCGTCACTGTTTCTCCAAAAACCCTATTAAGGGAACGTAATAAAATGTCAGTTTCATGACTTTGCAACTTAGTGGTGTTTTGGGTTGGGTGACAATCAATTCAATATCAATAAACAATTTTTGCCTACAGGCATAATATCGTCGCGGCGCACCATTTTAAAAGACTAAAGTTAATTTCACCCCGATTCAGACGCGTCCCTCCGTTGATACCGCAAAGCCATCAATAACCAATTTGCACATAAATTACCCCGCTGCTGTCCGCGTTATAATGTGGACAGTGAAACTGCAGAAAGGGCGAAGACATGCTCTGTCCGTATGACCATCTAACGGGTTAATGCGACAGATGCGCCGGCCAGCCAGGGTTATTCGACATGTGACACTATCAATCACCCTCACAGTAAATATTTTGGGTTTGAAAAATCAATTGACTTTTTGTTATTTGTCAATATGCCTCTCCGTTAGTGCAGATCTCATGCTGCGATGCTCCGACGATGTTCATTTGTTTCGAATACGGAAGGCATCAACGCGACGGTTGTGAATTTTTTGTAAAAACTTTTTTCTATTTTTAGATTTGATTTTGTATGGGATCTAGTTACTCAGCTATCAGTGATCAAAGTATCTATTGAATTATGTCGATATTATATTATGTAAAAGCGAATATATTTAACTTTCTTTCAATTTCAGCTGCGTTTTATTTGAATTTCAATAAAACATTTTAAATTGCCGTAGATAATAATTCATCCATCAAAAAATTAACATGTGTACGAGCCATTTAGTTTGTCACCGTCAATTAGAGAAAGCATAACCAAATAATTTGTGACGCGAGCGCATACCTTGCGCGACATGTGACACCCATTTGGTATGCCTGTTAACAAATTAAACCGATTTGTTCTGTTATTCTAATAGGGCAGAGTATGGGAAGTGTTCGAGTGGAGCATATTTTGACAAAATTTATTGCGGCCACGCCTCCTTGACAGTTTTTTCAGTAAAGATCCGAGGGCGGATGCCGCGGCATCTGTCGCTCGAATGCGCAGTCACGCCCTCAAACAAATTTTCGAAAATTGACACAAGATGCTTTTTGTGCTCATCGGTTTTTTGTAGAAAATTCAAAAAATATTTTTGCGTAAAAGTAAAATTCTTAAGTTCCCTATGAACATATGAAAAATGCAAACAAGACCTTTGCTTTGCACTAAGTTCTAGCCTCTCTAGCTTTATTATAGTTTTTACAAAACTACAAACTTATTTATTTCTGTGTTATCTTCCAAACTTTAGAATGTTTAAAATAACTTTATTTACTGAATATTGTATCTTTAATATTAACACTGGAAAAAAATCTTAATACATACTAATAAACTGCTTGCCTGTATTCCTGTATAATAGTTTTAATAACTTCAAAAAGTAATAAAGCTGTATAAAAAATTGTAAAATAAGTAATTCTCGTTGCCAAAAAACAAAATTTTCTCATACTTCTGGACGGCACAGATTTAACGGGAATCGATAACCGCTCGTCTAGCAACATGAAAGATGCGCTCGCGGCGGCTGGGGTCACGTATCACAAGGGTGTTGCGTATTTTTTTTTGTTGAAAAAAAAAATACAACTGCCGCATCATCATAGTAAACGGCAGACAGGCTGGCTCCGGTTTTTTTGTGACTTGACAAATTGGTTTCAAAACATTTCTTTTAGTTTGTTTCTGTATATCACCCCTCCGTGTACGGCCATGTGTGAGATACACCACTGTGCTCTTAGATACTAAATAACAATTAAAAATGCTTTTTATAAATATTTATCATAAAATATTCGCTCTGCCGTGATCGAACCCGGACCTCCAACAACAGTCGACATCGCTGCCTATTGCGCCACGGAGGCAGTAAAGAGACTCTTTCCCCCTTTCCACAAAAAAGTTAGACCGGTCTAAATCGCGATTTTGTATGAGGAATTAGTGGTTTAAACCTAGTCTAGTGATTTAGACCAGGTTTAACACTTTTTGTGGTAGAGCCGTTTAGGGCCAAGTGTTATAAGTAAGTACATATTTATTTAGGTTTGTTATGTAGGTGCAATTATGATTATTATAAGATCCGTTTTCTGTTAGCACAGCAAACACGCCTAGACACACGGTCAGCATGACACCCTCGTCGGAGCTGGAGGTAATCTTGACGTGAGATGATTAGCCTACATAACAAATATTTGCTTCCCAGATTAGGCTGGTTACCTTATTGTTTAAAACATAAGTATTCTCTTTGTAAAGATATATGAACCAAATCGCGTTTGGATGCAGTGTTTTATTTGTTAAATGTTTTTGGTAAGTAAGTACCTACCTTTTTTAATTTACAAAAAAGTTTTCTATTATGCATAATGCTTTTTTTATATTTATTTGTTTACGTGAAGAGATATTTAAAAAAAAAATTTTTTCACTCTTTATCACCTGATTCATTGACTTCTCCGTGGTTCAGTTAGTGATGACGTGGACTGAGACGCGGGTGCACCGGGTTCGATTCCCAGTGGGGTGTTATGATGTTTGTTCCGGTGTGGGTGTAATGTTAGTTTCTGCATTACGTTTTGGGCAACCTAGATACAGGTTCTTCCTAGTTAGTGGCTGTGAGTGTGATGCGTTATTATTATTACGCTTTTTGTCATCTAGCTACGATTCATCTGTTTTTTGAATATTTTTTGTTTGCTTAGGACAGGTGATATTAAAAAATATATCAATACATAGTAGAAAATAAAGTCGTTTCCCGCGTCTATGTAAGTATGCTTGAATCTTTAGAACTATGCAACGGATTTTGATGCGGTTTTTCGGATTTTTTTGCGGAGTGATTCCAGAGGAAGGTTTATAAGTATAATACATGAATAATAACGAGTTATAGATTTGGCGTTACGGAGTTCGCCGGGTCGACTAATATTTTATAAATATTAAATAATCATTTTTTTAATTAGTTTCCGGTGCCAGGTATAAGGAGTCTGTGGCCAAGGTGCTATAACTAGAACCCTTTTTTATATTAGATTTCCGATAGGAAAAGAGCAGATTGAAAAAATTTACCCGATCTTGCTTATCCCGCGTAATTAGTTTTTATCTCTTGCCTCGAGGTGGAGAAAATTTAAATTCACAAACGAATTAGCTCACGCTAGGTAAAAAAATCCGAAGCGACGACAAAATCAAGCCGAGGCTTTACGAAGATTCCGTAAAACCTTCTCAATTTAAAATTAAAGCCACAAAACGTGTTTTTCGCAAATTTTATAAAAATCGTGAATATGGGAGCAATCTTCGACAACGACCTGGGATATGCTTCTCTAATCAAAATGTTAGTATCGAAGGATAATATTGTTTAGAATAGAATTTCACAATTGTACAATATAGAATAAGGACACAAAGTTAAAAACGGCGATCGTATAGTGAAAGTCATGATTATCAGTATAAGTTGATAGAATCAAAGATTACGTTAGCCCCTTAATTTAGAAATCAGGTACCTATTTATGCTGCTACATTAAATTCTATTTTTAATTACTTACCTAAGAAGGGAGTTTTCTTTGATAGTAAAATTAAGCTCAGATAATTAAAAAATATTTTTGTTATTGATTAGAAAAATGTATCTCCTCAAAAATATCAGGGTCCGATGACAGTATTCAGCTAATGAACTTGGACACAATAGCACTCTGATAAATAAAACTCACAGAAGCATTTTAATCCCCCATTTAAATTCAATGACAAAAGCAGCAAGTGCAGGGCTAATCATCGCAATATAATGCTTCGCTGATTCTAAGGGGACCTTTTTTATTGTGTAACAGAGACAGAAATAGTAAAATAAGAAAAGACGAAAGGAGACAGAAGATAACATTATACTTGGTTCATTCGAATTGACTTTAAATGATTGCTTTAACTGCCCTTTTTGTTTGTCGGTGAGTGATGGATCGCGCAATGCAAATTGATGCATTTTTGTATTATTTTTTATATATATTTTTTTTTAATTATCTTTTCGATCACTGTAGGCAAGTACGGTGACTTTATTCAGACATTCTTGACATTTCCCTGTTATCCACCAAAATAACACATATAACGTTATTGTTGACTTATTTTTCGTCTACTTAAAAATCCACTACTTATCACTATGATAAGCAAATCTTTTACTAATGTAATTTGATTTGAGCAGTGCACGCGCGAACTCTATCTCCAATGCATCTTGCGCGCCCCTCCGCCATAACTAATTACGTAACTAAACATTCAGGGGGCGCGTAATCCGATATTGATGTGTTTGTAAAAACGGCGCGATTAGCTGCCTCCGGGGACACCCGTCCACGTCGCCTTTAAGACGATTTGTAAACGATTTGTATGATGTTTTATATGTAGCTGATTGTTTTTCTTATGAACTTCAAGTAAAATACCAGCTTTTTTGGTAGTAACCTAAAATGTTGAAATTTAAAAAGCACTTTATAAAATGTTAAAAGATTTAGCAAACTAAGCAAGCACTTGCTATGAAAAAAACATTTGAAAACTCACACTCACTCTTTCTTAACCTCCTACAAAATTAAAGATTTGCTTTATAATATTTGGTAAATTTTAAAAGTTGATAGTAGTGTTGTTAAATCCATGGATACATGGAGTATTTTATTAAAATAACTCATTTATGTTTTTTAATGTAAGTAATGTAGAGATAATTTCCTGCAACCCTGCACGTGTTCGCATCATAATAATCCCTAATTTTATAACAATGAGCTTTGATAAAGCAACAGCGACGTAGCCCATATCGTCACGGTATTTTGAATGACAGCGCAAGATGAACTCATCGAATTATTGTGTTTGTATTATCCATGGTTTTTGGAGCACATTGTTTATTTTAGGCAAATAACGTACTTCTATTTTATAGTCATTGAAATTTCCTATACATTAGCGTCCAGAAAAAACAAAGAGAAATGGCGAGAGGTACCTAGTTAAAATTATTTCCTAAAAATATCAACGAAAGGAGGAACAAGAAAGTATAAAACACACTCAAAACACACATTTTAAATACCTTTATCACTGTTTTGTCGTTCCATAATACCGTGTATTTTTTAGGATATAGGTTTATAACAATAACAGTACCTACCTAATACCTAAATACAAAATGATTTTACAAATTTTATGTTATTTAATTTGTCAGATAAATTCGTATTTCTGTTATTTCCTCTCTAATTCAATAAAATTTAAAAATGCTATTAAATTGATCAAATACAATGTAGTAGTGTGAGATACAGGCGCAATATTTAACCCTTTCCTTACATAATGGCCAAAGCTAAACCGAATCGTGATCAACTTTAAAATTCGAATTGCAAAGAAAACACGTAAATTCGAAGCGGCGGCGTTGAGCCTGCAGCGAAATGAAACTGGAAAACGATATTTATTTTATTCACTCGCCCGATAAAGTTTCCAATGAGATTTATTTTCCAATATACTTAGAATTTTATTAGCTTTCTATTGCTGTGTTGGCTGGTGTGTGTTCTCGCAGCAGGGAATACTTAAAGCTTTGGCTTTTTATTGAGTTTCAGTTGCAAGTATTGACAGTCGTCTATTTCATGCAAATACATTGCCTCTGTTTTGTATCAATTTAATATATTTGCTCATAGTAAAACCAAATCCGAACGTACGTAAGTAATCATGGTTGGTACAAGAAAGTACACATAGGTAGCTGTAATGTTGTTGTATGGCAGACCTCTTGCAAGGTTGTCGGACGACCTGGTGAAGGTTGCGGAAGAACACTGGATGAGGGCCGCTCAATACCGGTCGGTATAGCGATCTGGAGGGAGAAGCTCATGTCCAGCAGAAGATTTATTTCATCTTAGATAAATGAATAAAATAAATAAAAACAAAATCAACTCACACTTAAGTTTCTCTAGCGGCTCATGGTGGAGAGGCGGCGCATGCGCGTGCAGCGGGGCGTGCTGCGGCTCGTGGTGCAGCGGCGCCATGAGGCTCGAGATGGCGGAGCCCACGGACGCCGCCACCGACTCGTGCAGGTGCCCACCGTGCAGGTCCAGCTCCGAGAGACACAGCCCGTTCTCTCCGAGCGGCTCCATGCCCGCTAGGGCTTCCTTGTACACCCGGAGATGAATGATGTAGCCGGTGGTCGCGGGTTTGAACGAAGCGCCGACCCGCGGCTGGTATAGAGGTTCCGACTGTAATAGAGAACGGGTGCGTCAGGTTATGATTTCTCAAAGTTGACAATTTATAGAAAATTTTGTTTATTTTCATATTAGTATATAACTTGTCCTATAATCCTAGTGTATCCTAGCTCCTAGCTCAGCTCAGCTAGCAGTTTCAAGTATTTAGGGGTAACACATCAATGAACTGTAATGTGTTGCTCGTGTTTTGTTAACAGCGACGAGCTGGGAGCTCTAGATAAACTGGTGGCAGACCGCGCAAGAACGCGAAGAATGGAAAAAGGGGAGTGAGGGCTTTGCCCAGCAGTGGGACAGCACAGGCTCATAATAATAATAAACAATTACGTGTTTTGTTATGTGATATTATAAAACAAATATTGAATTGCAGCATGGCCAAGGGGTAATCTTCCGAAATAAAACTAATTTTTATGTTTGACGAATACTTAATTATAATTATTTCTGTTGTATAATGATAACCTTCTTCCTTAGTAATAAAATAATTATAATCTACGTTCATACTGCTCAATTTTCCAGTTTTAATTAATTTATACAAAACAATAATTTATAAGAGTAGATACGACTACAAGACGACTACATATTACATATTACACTAAATACCTTGCAGTAATACTAGTTTAATGATCCAATCACATTATTTGATACAGAGATTTATTGAGCGCTGGAACACGTATGTAGCGTTGACGACAAAAAAAAAGTCATCGCCATAAAGAACAGTCGCGAAGGAAATTTACTGCTTCCGTAAATCAAATAGGCAGTGGACGAGCACCGGTTTTCAGTGCAGGCATAAAGCACGCTTTATAGGCACAGTGGGAAAGAGAAAAAAACGGTTTTAGTGCCTTTAATTGTCGTTTTACATATCTGCAACGGCTTTCGAATTCAATATCGAATGAAAAAGAACAAAGCGCGAGAGCGTCGAGGTTCTTTTTTGTGACACGCTAACGGCCTATCGTCGCCATTACTGGATAAAGCCCGACTATCAAACGTGTCCGGATTGCAAGTTAAATATTAAACTACCTCTGAGGTCCAATGCATTGGGTTGAGCTATAAAATTCAATTTAAATATGTTAAAATAAAAAAATAAAAAAAACTAGCTATCAATTAAATATTTCTAGTTACACCGGTATATACGACGTGTTTTTTAAATTACACTCAGATGATTATTATGTTTTTCAGTTTAAAAAAAAATCGTTCAAAATTTTCAACGGCATTTGCGAAATTCGGAGTTTATTTTTATTTTCTATGTGATTTTCTAAGATAACACTGCGATCGTCACGCTTTCCACTCCGAAATAATTGGCAGGTAAAAAAAAATTAACCAATCGATAAAAACATTACACCCCTTTAGTTCTTGATCGCAATTAATTTGTACTCGTGACTTTAATTACACAATTTACCTTTCCATTTAGCTTTTATTAAAAAAAAACATATTTTATATAAATTTAAAAATCAATAGTTACGCTGCAGTAAAATAAAAATAAAATTGACAGTTTTCACACAATTTAATCTGATGGCACACTTATTAATATTTTATTTTAAATTATTTATATTTATACCCAATATATAACAAAATATTGGATAAGCATAAAAAATCTAAAAAGGATGGAACCATTCCATTAAGTTATTAATTCCAAAGGTGTGACTAGAGCTAGATAAAACGCTACATACCTATAAAGTTATAGGACAAGTAAACTTGTAGTAGGTTATAGTACCTAGTTAACAATCAAACCGAAAAACGTATATTGATAGTGATCTTGACTTCTCTGAGTAATTGTGTGAAGCCGAAGGCAGCAATCTGCCCGGCTAAGCCTTCGTATCCCTTTAAACCGACACAAAGCCTTTTTTAAGCCGAAAGATTTAAGTTGGCGAAAGTGCTTTTCTCTATTAAAACTCGATCTCGTTCGAAGTCTGTCTCGGACTCGACTCCGCGCGACGACGACGACGACTACTACATTATGTTTGATTTAGGAATTGATGGTTTCGACTATTTATTTTTCTTTATAAGTAAAAATTACTACACTATAAACACAAAGGTATATGTCAGAGCAGAGAAATGCCTAAAAATAGTTTTTTTTTGCTTATCAGCCGAAATACGTCCACTGCTGTACACAGGCCTTCCCCATGGATCGTAACAAAGACAAAGATTATGGTGAGTTTTCCCCAGTTATTGTCAAATTACATTTAGATTATTTGCAGATCCTATCTGCAGATCTTATCTTCCTATATTAAAGATCTTTGAATTTATCGTAAGAGGAAACAAGATTTTCTCGTTTTTGTTAGTAGGCAGAACTAGTTATAAATAAACTTTTTATCATGTTCATCAATATTTATATTTCGTGGTTTCATTTTCGATATAAATCATTTCACTAGGTAGTCCTTTCACCTACAAGGCAACATTCGCACGTTCTTACAAATAACTATTAGTTGATCGATTTAATCGATATCGATTACTCGATTAATTTGAAATTTACCCATGCTCCCATCCCTACCACTCTACGCGCCCATCACTAGCAGCGTCCGCCAAGCCTGTCATTCTTTTTCCGTGCGAGGCAACGAAAGCACGCGTTCGGATCTTGTTCGCAAAAAATTAATTTTTCAAGATACCGAAAAGATCCTACGAATATTTAACAAAAAATTAAGTGAGTTACTTAAACATTGATGGATTTCATTATCCTCATACTATAAATCGAGAGACAATGTCTAATGTTACGGTAAGTTCATCTGCTTACCTACCTTCAAAAAAAAAAAAAAAAAAATATTTAGACAGAAATTTCGAATTGAAATTCTGCTTAAACTTACATTTAAAAAGTGTAAAAGAAATATTTTTGCAAAGCCATAGATTCGAACAAGAACCAGGCTGCCATACTGCCATAGATTCCAATAGGAACGCGGCAAAATTTAAAACTGTACATCAGTTTTTATCATTGAAATATTTTTTTTTTGCAAAGCCATAGATTCATATATGAACCAGGCTACCATACTGCCATAGATTCCAATAGGAACGCGGCAAAATGCAAAAATAATCATAATGTTTTATGTAAGTATAAAAATATAAAAAGCATAATTTTCTTTTTTCTTCTTATTCCAGTAGGCGAAACGCCTTTACAATTTAAGGAATGTGCCCAGAGCAAATATCATTCGAATATGAGGATATATTTCTAGCCGAAACTATTCCCTACAACCCATGATCAGGTCTAAATGAGACTGAATCACCAAAAATCATGATGGCGACATACCAAGTGCCAATTGCCACCACTGCCCCAACAGTGATCACTTTCAATACCGTCACCAAAAACAGGTCCAAGCACCAGCAATAACTTCCTTATTGGAACTAGTAGCGGTTGCACCAACCAATTGAACTCGGACCCTGAGGCAAAGTTTAAATTTCCGGAACTGGACCCATAAATTTTATTAACCCTGGGCGGATGATGAACTAAAGTTGTGTGATTGAATCTACGATAATCTCTCTCAAATGGCTAGAGAAGTCAAGGGAAAAAATCCTTCAGCAATATACTATACCTAGCAACTACATATTGGTTCAAGCTTCAAAGCTAAATACTAAAATACTCTCATCTCAACTTGGACTGACTTCACATCACATCGGGGAGTAGGGCCATGGCCATTCTCCTAACTCAAGATATAAAATAGAGGCAATCAAGATTCTAAGCGAGGGCTCCCGTAGTTCATGCAACCTTTATAGCTCGGAGACACAAGCTCGCATTTAAAAGACCGCACCAGGTCTACCAAGACGTTTTTGAATATCTTTCAGTACAGAAAACGAGATAAAGCACTGTTCGGTGCCAAATTTTAGAGAAAATTAAATTAAGCTTCAAAATTGAATAGCAATGCCTTCAAATCAGGAAGACAGTAGTCTTCCCAGAAATACTGTTGCTTACACAACAAAGCCGCCTCTACGAGCTCCACGGGCACAGCTTGGCCGCAGTTTCAGGAAAACTCAGGCCCTCCTCGCTTTGCGAAAAACAAGGGGGGGGGGGCGTGCCAGGGCCAGAGTACGAAGATACCACTCGTCAAGTTCCAAATTACAACGACCCAATACCGACGCAGTCGCACGTTTAGAGAACGACCCATCAGGCTACGTGCTCAACCACCATTCTGGCAGAATTCAGTACAATATTTTTAAAATGTGTTGGTTGTATTGTATATCACAAACAATAAAGGTATCCTTAATTGGATTTGTAACAGAATAATTAAATCTTTTTCTAATTTTCCACTTGAGCAATAATATGTTCCTGTTGTAACATGGTTAGCACAGTAACAACAAGAAATGTCATGGTTGTATTGTATATCACAAACAATAAAGGTATCCTTAATTGGATTTGTAACAGAATAATTAAATCTTTTTCTAATTTTCCACTTGAGCAATAATATGTTCCTGTTGTAACATGGTTAGCACAGTAACAACAAGAAATGTCAATCGCAACTAATAATTTGCTAGAAATCGTATCTAAAACCTTTTTGACACCAATTCAAATGGAGGTAAGAGATTTCAATTTAACCTAAAACTGTAATAAATTTGTAAGTAACTAAACTTCATTTCGAAATGGCAGAACAGCATGCAAGCTATTATTACATGGCATCTATTGACCTAAAAGGTCTCGTAACTTTTTATTCATGTCGCTTAAAACTATCGTAAGTACTTACCCACGTTTCCTGTTTAAGGATGTGAACACACAGAATCGTGTTATCCACCTATGATTTCAACCCAATGCCTTATCTTATTGGCTCACGATAGCGCCTAGAACTTTTACTAAGATTAAAGAAGGGGTCGTAGGTCACTTGCGTTCATTTGGTCAAAAATTGGTAAATTTTTGTATGTGACGATATCCTTTACATAGACCGTAGTTACATGGAATATTTAAATAAAGTTAGGTTTACACTCTAATCACTCGAGTGCTTGGGCTTTATTAAAAACTATGAAAATAGTAGCTTATAGCCACAAAATAATTACAAATTTTCAGGATTTAAGTAAGTAGATGACTTAAATATGACTTTATCACTTACAAGCCATAAAGGTACTAAAATAATAGAATTGGTTCTGAAGTGTTCTCAACTACCACCTGTTACAATCAGATAATTTTCACAAATGATTGGCATCCTAATGTCCGCTAGCGCAGCATTTTACAAAAGGCTGGTTGAAACCAAAAATACTTGAAAGGCAAAGGTACAGGTACCTTCTACCTACCTTCTATTCAGAGAATACTATGATAATTATTTTACAGGACCTGAATTGATGAGATAATAATATTAAAAGCTTTTAAAATTTCATTTAAACACAAAATATGATTCATAAGTTAACACGGACTCGAGTCGTAAAGTCGTAACTCAAACTTACTATAGTAATTATATGTCGTATTATTAGCAATATACTAAGCCTTAGATGCCCCGAAACTTAAACAATTTGTTAATTTTTATTATGGGTAGATAACATATTAGCATTAGCTATCAGCTACATTACGACACGAAGTTGCATACAATTTCCTAATTTCAATTAACTTACCAGATTTATTTGGCCTTGGTTCGAGAAGCGAAAAATCTAGCTATTAGCATCCTATATTACACGAAATATAATTTAGAGGCAGATCGAAGATTTAATTTAAAGATGCTTTTCAAACATTCTAGCGCAAAACTTAAGAAATACTTTTCTTTGAAACAAGACCCAGATGCTACAAAGGGGCAGATGCATATTTTTTCTATGCCGATCCTTCATTTTTCGTTTTTCTTAACGGCCTACAAAAAATTACTGAGGACGAAACGACCAGTATTCTAGTATTCCCTTCTAGTACTTCTAGACCTGCCTGTTATCCTCCATTGATTGATATAGTTATTTCGTAATAATCACTTGAGGGCGTGACGAAAACCTATGTTGTCTACTAACAGGGACCGTCACCCTCTCCTACTCACGCTTACCCTGAGTGCCGCAGTATGCTCGAGCAGGCAATGCCAGGTCTCATTATCCCCTCAACAGCATCTCATCAGCATCTTATACTAGCCTCACTTTCTAATATTACTATTCAACAATATCAATATAATGTTATTCAATACTATGATTAAATTAGATTCTTTCGAATGTTCTGTTTTTAGTGTAATTACTTTTCCCTCCGACGTCTTCGAAAAAGACGCATCACAGGATTCACAGGGCATCATCATAAGAGCCACCGCTTTATCTCTGCTTTTAGGCAGAAATATTTCTTCGGATGATTGCATCAGCGCCTTCCTTAAAGATGTTATAAACTAATACCCAATCCACCAAAGTACACAGGTACTTGGTAAGTATCCACAATTGGTTCTCAAAAATCTCTAAAAATGTATACCAAACAAGAATGAACTTATCCTAGACAAAAGTAGCTTTATATTAACATTATCTACAGCCTACAGCACACATGGTTGAAAGTCTTTCTCTAAATAACAGATTATTATAAATAAAAATAGCAATGGCATTAGAATCATAAAGTAAATGAAAATTTTATCAAAACTATAGGCGCTAAATGCAATCAAAAGCTATCAACCATTGTTAGTTTTACTTTATCTTACGGTGAATCCGTCAATATATAAGACGGTTATATAACCTTAACTAAATAAATCAGACCTAAATAAGCCAATCACCTCTTAATAACTGTGAAGCGTAACGTCCTCACAGGAACACAACAGCATAGTCAATAAGCATGTGGATCAGGCAGATCCTTGCGGTGTACGGCACACACAGCAGCACGCGACACGCCGCCGCCACATCGGCTGCTCATGCTACCGGCGTCAATCTTGATCAGATCAAAAGACGGCCGCCTGGACCTCTAACAAGTTTGCTAAACTTATCAATGTCCTATGATGATTGATTATCAATTTTTTATCAAATCTCTGACTAAATTAGTTCATTAAAAAATATACAATAAGTATTTATGTATGTTATAAATAATGTAGCTGAGTACCTACCTACCAAGTACTTACCTAAGTAACTACGCAATGTTAAACTTTGAAGTACTCTATAAACTAACTATAATGATTACTTTTATATGTTAAAATATAGTGTTTTTAACTAATAAGATGAGTAATATTATTTAATAATTGTAGGTACCTATACTAAGAGTTCAAATAAAACTAGCCAAAATTACATCTTTTTAATTAATATTGTTTCATTATCATGAAAAAATATAGACAAAACAATGTCTCTAAACATCTACCTAGTGAAATGATTTATATCGAAAATGAAACCACGAAATATAATATATGATCAAACGAACTTCTCAAGTGAAGTTCGATCAATATTATATGAGTGGTTTCATTTGAAGATATAAATCACCCTCCCTACCCAAATCCCGAGTTTTGTCAAAAAAGTCAATAAACGACGTAATTTATGCCAGAAAACTATCTCTAAAAAGAATGACAGGCTTGGCGGACGCTGCTAGTGATGGGCGCGTAGAGTGGTAGGGATGGGAGCATGGGTAAATTTCAAATTAATCGAGTAATCGATATCGATTAAATCGATCAACTAATAGTTATTTGTAAGAACGTGCGAATGTTGCCTTGTAGGTGAAAGGACTACCTAGTGAAATGATTTATATCTTCAAATGAAACCACTCATATAATATTGATCGAACTTCACTTGAGAAGTTCGTTTGATCATATATTATATATATTACTCTTCCGTTACTGACAGACTGACTGACTGACTGACTGACTGACTGACTGACTGACTGACAGACAGACAACGCAGAGCCTAAACTACTGGGCGTAGAAAGCTGAAAATTGGCACGTGGGTTCCTTGGGGAGTGTAGATGAGCACTAAGAAGGGATTTCCCGAAATTCCCACGGGAACGGGAAAAAACAGGAATTTTGTGTTTATGAGAAATCTGCGCGGGAAAAACCGCGGGGCAGCCTTCTAGTTTTTTTAATAAAATCATGTTTAGCCTTTGCCATCTATGAGCCTTTGTGTTTGTGTGTCAACTTAATTTAAGTTTAAATATTTTCTATACATTATTTTGGTGTGTTCTAATGACATTTTAATAAATTTAAACGATCTTATAACGAAGGAAAAATAATTAAATTAGTCAGCTTCGGCTCAAACCTGTGATATAGACCACCAAAATACATACATTAATTATTAACATACATTACAATACATACATTACATTTAATTATTTGTCTGAAATAAGTTTTAAGATAAATAAGCAATAAATTACCAAATAATAATATGGACGACAACATGATACATCAAATTATATTTAAATCGCTTATATCGTCATATCTCGTAATAAACATAGACTTACCTACCTCTAATATCGCACTACAAAAGACACGAACATCTTGATATTGACACTACAACATTACATCTGTAAACGTTTATCATTATCTTACTTTATCGTTTTATTTGAGCAAATACTTATATCATGCGCATGATTCAAGATAACGTGTTTTATATACTCCACAAATTGTTAAGGCCTCTTCAGAATCAATTATCAAAAGACAAATGCTAATTAATTTCACTTGGTTTTGCTTGTGGCCTAATATTTAATTCGAAAGTTAAAATCTATTTAGAAGTTTATTTAATCTTTGCTTAATTCTTTCATTAAGGCGATATCTCTCGGTAACATTTAGTTACCACCTTAAATGATTATTACCAGTCTGGTTCGTCTTTGTATGTGTTCTTCCTAATTAGGGGCTGCACTAGCGCAACAGACAAAAATATTTTAAATTAGTGAGACCTGTTCAAAATATCTGCTATCTGACCAGTCATTATACTTAAGTAAGAACTAATATTATTTACTAGAATATTTTTTAAAGTTCAGTGTTTACTATTTAAAAAATGTATTGACTTAAAAGTTGACTTGATTTGTTACTGTAATATTGCATGGAGCCAGGGACGGAGCGGGCGCGGCGAGCACGCACCACGTGCACTGCTGCACTGCAGATATTATGCCTGAGGCATTATAATAATATTTTATAAACTTTCTATATATTGCTTATTTCTGCATATGCGTTTATACATATATTTAAGTTTAATAGAAGGCAACTTGATTTTTAGGTATCCAACTAAAATTAATCTGACCTGAAAAGTAACAAAAATGTATCTGGTAAAATTTGTTTTTAAACAAATCAAGCTTACAGACTAAAGAGAGTTAAGTCGGTGGGACACATTCATCCATTCATTACGAAAGCTTAACTCTACAACCACAACAAAGATATACCACTCACTCAAAAATGTTAAATCTTGATAAAGTGTTATCTGCGTAAAGTGTCCAGAATCCACAGAATCAGCGAGTTCCTTGGGGATCGGATCACTGTGTGCGTGCACAAAATCCGCTGTTAGCCGTCATAAGCTCGAGCGAGCCGTGGGATTACGCGCGTCCATCCGCGACCGGCTGTCACCCACTAACGTAAACACCACAAAACAATCCAAATCCGAACCCGATAAATCAAAGCACGCGATCGCGGCGACGTCGCTTATCCGCTAAATCCTGTCGGGATCGCGTAAAAAATACTAGTATTAAAAACAGTCTTAAGTGGGCTTACGTTCGCGGCGCGATGCGGCCTGCGCTGGCTCTAATCTCGGCCACTTCCCGACGCAATTTGAACCTAACTCCACCACTCTATACATCACCCGGCGACCGCCCGCCCACCGCGCCGCGCGACCGCTCCCCTCGCGTCGTCCCGCTCGCGCGCGCGGACCGCGCCTCGCGCCGCCTCGCTCGCTCTGCACCGCGCTGAAACTTCAGGCGCGCGGAGCAACGGAGTCAGCTGGCAGAACATGCAAGAAGATCGACTTTTTATCGGCTTGCTATGACGCGCCATGACGTCACTGTTTACTTCTTTTTGGTGGACTTTTGCATGTTTATAGATTAATATAGACCAGTTTTTTGAAACGGCGTTTAACACCAAGAATGCACTAACAATCAGTTATTAATAAGTAGATAAATACATAGATAAAATAAATATAATATAAAATAAATATGCAGGTTTATACATATTATATATTTGAAAGAAAGTATTTAATGCAGATAAAAATGTAGAGTAGATCATTATCTGAATTCATTGCGTGTTTTTTTTTTTTCGCGTAAATAATTGCATTTTTTAATCGCTTAACTATGCAGAGCGACTGTCTCCTGTAATAAATATAAGCGGTGCGAGCGGTTCGCAAACAGATCGAGCACATTAAAACCGCGCGTCTGCGTACATAAAGAGAGCGATATAAATATAAAGTTCCCGGTGGCTGCCGCGGGAAACTTAGCTAAACAACGCCATAATTGCCTTCATTACTTAAATTACTGAAATTATTTATTCAGAAAGCTGGCAACATTCGGGCAAGAGAGACTCCGCCCGCAGCGTGCGCGCGGCCAATGGGACCGCGGGGGGCGGGGCGTGAAGCAATATGGCGTCCGGCGGACGCGGAGCAACCTTTGCGCCCGCCGCTGTTTCCGCTTGCTCCTTCACGAGTCGACTCCCGAAATGTCGTTTTCAGTGTTTAATTAATTTGGTCTTAGTTATCTTAATAAAAACTGTTACGTATATTTTAAGAAATAATGTGAAATACTAGGTTGCTACGAAGCCGATAGAAGCTAAGTATTTGCTACGCGGCGACGTGAGCGTAGCGCATTAAGCTACGCGGTCGCTAGCCGACGGCATTCTTTCTTCTATGACGAGCCGACGGAAAATTCTTAAGTATCAGTGATGTTTTCAAGTGTTTTGTTACTTACTTCATATTTCAATATATTTTGTATTCACCAGTAAAATTATTTTTCAAGCATTGCATCTTTGTCCTAGCATTATATAAAGATATATTTTTCTTAATTTAGGGGTAGGGAACTAATTGGTAAAGCCTTGTAGTTTATTTCAGCTCCATCATTATTAAGAGAAATTGTTATTTATAAATATGTTTGCAATATAAATTTGATAAATAGTACTTAAAATTAAATTTGCCGTCAAATTAATGTAAAACTAATCAAATATATAATAAGTAAATATGTTTAGTCTATAAATATAAATACACTTCTCGTTTCTGTACATATATGTTTCGGCCACCCTAGCCCTAGATACAGGTTCTTCCTAGTTTGGCTCCACTGAGTGTGTTGTGTTACTTACTAAACTGATATTGTTTTGACGTTTGATTCGATGCGTATGTATAGTTATTTATATATAACATCAATGTACACATTTAATGTTAAAGTTAGTACCGATTTGACAAAATGCTCTAACTAGCTATATCAAAGTGTCAGGTTCTATTCTAAATAAAATGCTGTCAAAAAAATTGTCTGCTATACAAGTTTTAAATAATTGCAATATTTTATATTTGGTAGGGTAGTACTAGTACGATGTATAATTTAAGGTAAGCTTAGCTGTGTTATTGTGTTATTTGAGCTATGTACAGAAGAGTATTTTGAAGTTTTTTCATACTTTTTAGCTGATAACAAATTGTTATACATAAGTATTGAAAGTATTACTTACGTGTTACAATTTTACACTTACTTTATTTATTTAATTATTTATAATGTACCTATGTATAAATAAAAAATACTGTCGTTTTCCTTCTAAAAATAAAGAATAAAATAAAAATAAATATGATGTAGTATAGTTAACTAGAACAATAAAACAACAGTTGCAGCTCTGAAAGTGTGAGATGAGATGTATTTAAAAGTAATAACTAAGTAAGTATACATCATGATATAGTAAGTTGAAGTTGAATACTGAAAATTAAAAAAATAAGTTTAAATTTTTTTTTATTTGAAAAAACTACTAAAATTTATGTTCGAATGTTCAAAAGGGCATTAGTCCGTCCACTGTTGTTTTAAACGCAAGTATTTATTTCTTCATGATCGACAAAAGGGCAACTCACCCTAAACCCGACGCGCGACAGAGCGTAATGGATAGTGTTTATGCCCTTTTTATTACGATACCCAACGATTTGCATTAAATTTAAATTTGTTTCTCTTCTTTGATGCATTGTATATTTTTATATCGATGAACAGCTAGAACACCTGTGCGAATTTTTAACATATTTTATTTATTAACACTAGTCGACCCGGAGAAATTACATCCAGAAAAGAAAACAAAAAATCTACCAATATAAGCTAATCAACGGGTATAAAGGGTTAGTATAATAACATTCTGAACAAGTGCTAACACATATGCTTTCCATTAATTTTCTAGGAAACATTATGAAATGAAATCTCTCAAAATTTTGTAAGAAGGTACCCAGTTATGTATTGATCCATGCTATAAGCATATTTTTATGAAAATAATAAGTTAGATTCGATGTTGGTTTCCTGGTTCTGTGCGTATTTTGTGTATGTATATCGGGCACCCTAGATATTCTAGCGACTGAAACTGACTTTGCTAGATTCTCCTTTTTTCGGATAGGTAATAAGTTCACGAGCATCCGGCAGTATTATAAGATCCTGAAAGCTTTCTGTAATTTATAAAACCACAACCATATAAGCTGATCACAGCTGATAGCTGATAACCGGTGCTAAGTATGAACCGTTGTTCTTATCCATACATATCTATAGCTAGCCTTTTATGCCTAATGTTATGTAGGTACCTTTTTAGTAATAATAATCAGTTGGTATTCTTAGGTATAAACATAGTGGAACAGAGTAAAAGGTACCTTTAGCTGAGTATAAACAAGGCTGAAACCCTTTAAGCATTTAATTTTGTAAGCATTGTCCCGCTACATTTAGCGGAATAATTTAACTTCCTTTTGTAAGTACAAGAATGAGGTCTACTTGTTTAATTTATTCCTTTTGAATATTCAAAGCGTTAACTCCAATACCCGTTTAATATTCTGATATATAATATAGAAAACGGGAAGATAATATTTCTTAGGTATATCTCGTCTTGCGCGAGGGTGGCAATGATTTAATTTAATTTTTAGAAAGTTGTGTCAATAAAAATATACTTACTTAAAAAATATGCTTTTTAATTAAATATTACTTTTAAATAACTCATTTATCCTACAAATCCTATCAAGTGCAGTCTGCAGCGCACTCGCTTTTTCGTTCAAATGTAATTTTTGTTTATCCAATTTTTACTATTCGCAATTACTGAAAATCAATTATGTCTTATAAAATTACATATTTACACCTCAGATAAATAAACTTCATTATTTTATTAATACACGTATCATCAAAATAGCTCTTTATATAAATCCAGAAATATTTTCAACGATCAAATCATTGCCACCTTCAGCAAACAACAGTGAAGATCCCAATTATTAATCATTTCATTCGAGTGCCCTAATGAAGGGCAATCATGCATATTCCGCGATCACAATGGTCGGCCTGGCTGAAAGGATTCTGATAGAAGCTTTCATGCTAAAGCTTCGTGAACAAAATGAGCTTTTAGTCGGAGGTTAAATTATTACTTAAAGTAGGAAGAAGGTAGGAAGATAAACAAAGAAGCATTTGCTTTTGCACAAATAACCAAAAACGTAAAAAAAATATCGTTAAGTAAAATAAAATTACGCATTACTGCGATGCAATCTTTCAGAATAATTAATTAGATATTATATAGACTTTGATATAATAAAACAAAAGGTATGTATGTTTCCAATTATATATAGGTTTATTATTAACTAGAGGCTGCCCGCGGTTTTTCCCGCGCAGATTTCGCATAAACACAAATATCCCGTTTTTTCCCGTTCCCGTGGGAATTGCGGAAAATCCCTTCTTAGTGCTCACCTACACTTCCCAAGGAACCCACGTGCCAATTTTCAGCTTTCTACGCCCAGTAGTTTCGGCTCTGCGTTGTCAGTCAGTCAGTCAGTCAGTCAGTCAGTCAGTAACGGAAGAGTTTTATATATATTGATGACTAGAGGCAACCCCGCGGCTTCATCCGCGCAGATTTCCCATAAAAACCAAAATTCAGATTTTTTCCGTTCCCATAGGAATTTCGGGAAAATAAAAAAAATCCTTAGTGCTTCGCTACACTCCACAAGAAACCTACGTGCAAAATTTCAGCCCGCTACGCCCAGTAATTTCGGCTCTGCGTTGCCTGTCAGTCAGTCAGTCAGTAACGGAAGAGTTTTATAATTTTTTGCGAACAAGATCCGAACGCGTGCTTTCGTTGCCTCGCACGGAAAAAGAATGACAGGCTTGGCGGACGCTGCTAGTGATGGGCGCGTAGAGTGGTAGGGATGGGAGCATGGGTAAATTTCAAATTAATCGAGTAATCGATATCGATTAAATCGATCGACTGATAGTTATTTGTAAGAACGTGCGAATGTTGCCTTGTAGGTGAAAGGACTACCTAGTGAAATGATTTATATCGAAAATGAAACCACGAAATATAATATATATTGATTGATGATTACACTAATTATTTATTTATTACATCGCAGTGATGATGCAATAAAGTCACTAATTCAATTAAACTGTAAAGAACAGGCAGCATTTAAACTTCCTTAATAAAGCGTGCCCGACTGGCCGTCTCATCTAACTATTCAGTAAACGAGGACCTTAGCTAGTGCTGCTTTCACACTCCAGCGAAAACACACGACGCATACGAAACACATAATGCGCGACGCACACGACGTGCAGTGGCGGTCTAGGACGGCGTAACACTTCCGGTTTTTCTGTATTGCAAAATAGCTCTTGATCTTTGGCAATACAGTGTATGACGCACGAGACCATAGACAAATCTGTTACGCCGTCCTAGACCGCCACTGTACCTCATGCTTAGATCATGGATGGAACTATTTATATGTTTGCATTCATTATAAATTAGCCTACGCTGTTTTTAGAGTGTTACTGTGATTCATTGCATCTCGAAGAAAACATCAGTTATTTTAATTACTTAGAAAAGATACATAGTATTATTATTATCATATTATTATTCTAGGACTCTCTAGAGGTATGGGTGTGTTGTTATATGCGCTTTAACTCCTTGAGTAGTTGTGCATTATGTAGTTCTAATACTTTTTACAAACTAGTTTGAAACGATATTTATTGGCAAGAGTCTGGATGCAGAATAATAGAACAGTCGGAAGAGCTCAATCACACGGCTCGTAAAGCTCGCTGCAGTAAGTTAGTTTAGTTAGGAACGCGTTACTTCCACTACATAAGTTATAATTTAGTGTTTGTCTGAGAGAACTGTGCTGATTGCATTTGATGCTGGTTCTTAGTTAACTAACTTTATCTTAACTAAGAATGATAGGGATTTATTCACTAATATGACTATTACACTTTTTACCTGCTTAGTACCTTTATTTACTTAAAAACCCAAAGTGATTTTGAAACGATCTTGATTACTTTTACAGTTTCTATTTTATACTAGCTGATTCGGCGAACGCAATAGCGATCTAAACTTTTAAAAATATTATATAGTCTATGATATCCGAGAATAGAGTAGCTTACCAACAGTGAAATAATTTTAAATCGTTTAAGTACTTTCGGAGCCTGAATAGGCAAACAAACCCACAATCAAATCTTTCTATATTGGTATAGATAAGGTGTAATTAGATATCCTTATTACCAATCCTTTTCGGTAATTATTAGATATACATATTACCAAACCTTTACGTTACGGTAATTTTTTTATAGACGTCTCCATGTGACAAATCGTGAAGAGAAAAGCAAACCAACAGCGAAATGACTAGCGGAACTGCTAAAGTCATTACCGTTATCCCGATCGGCGACAGACCGCAAAATTTTGAAATCCCCAAAAACTAATCCAAACAGCCGACCAAAATCAATTTATATCCGAAACGCGGCGAAATTAGCGTGTAATATTTCCTGTTTGAATTATAAATGCCCTCTTTTCATGCCAAAACATCGACGGGAACTCAGAATTGAATGAAGAGAATAGAGAGATAGGAAAGGAATGGTTGCGTGGGGTCGTGCTGCACGCGCCGCCGCGTGCCCGCCACGCGCTCTTGCGCTTCGTGCGCCAAAATTACCAGTCCCTCTTCCACTATTTATTCTACAACTATCTTCGAATTAAACCTCGTGTCATCTCACTGCAACGCCTCCCTCAAATCCAGTTTAGATTTCATCAATCTCCCTCCGGCAAGTGTCGCTGTTAACAAAGTAAATACACTTACATTCTCGTTTTGTGTGCACGTTTAATTGTTTTGAGTGGATATTCTTTCTTTGTTAGTGCTGGAGTTGCAATCTAATTATAACCACAGATTTTATAGTAGTTATATTACATAACAAAAATAGGGGTAGGTACTACACTACCTAAGCAATTAAAATAACAAGAATAGGAAAATAAACTTTGCTTTAGACTAACTAAGTATAGATAGATATCGCCACTACTACAACTGGTAAAAACTATCAACTATAGTTGGAGGAGTAGATCAATGTATTTAATTATACAACATTTTATAAATAAAAACTAATAATGCACCTAAATTATTTATTTAATAAACAAAGCATACTATCATTGAATTCCCACAGCAATTCTAATATGAAAGTGTGCTCTCGGCGCGGCGGCGGCGCGGCGGCGTCGCGGGCGAAGGCGAGCGGTAATGCTGGCCGGCCATACATCAGCGCGGGACCATTCTAATGGTAATGCGGGATCTACGGCGCACCCGATATTGTTTAGCCGGCCTCCCTTCGCCATAACAAATGTTTATTTTATACACAACGCCACTAACAATAGTGTGCAAATACCTAAACACCGTAATGGTGGCGCGATGCGATTTAGATGATAATGCCCACCGAAACAACAATGGGCACCGCTTGTAATTTCGGTGTTATTTTTAGCGGTTGCATCGGTAAGTGTTGTCACATGATTGGATTATAGTTTTATCAAATTGTTGTTATCCTAAAAATTTCAGGACTTGAAAGCTTTATTTCATGACGAGCTTTCCCGGCTTACTTCGTTACGCCATAGAATATAAGATACTACAAAAGACTTGGCTATATTATTTGAGTTTAGTTAAGAATCCCTAATTTTTTTGAAAATCTAATATAGCCTATGACACTCGGGGTTAATGTAGCTTCCTACCAGTGAAAGAATTTTTCAAATCGGTTCAGTATTTCCGGAGCCTATTCGTTACAAACAAACAAACAAACAAATCTTTCCTCTTTATAATATTGGTACCTATAGATATATCTAATGTATACGTCATATATGTATGCATTAGTCGTAAGATCACCATTACTTTAAATCAGAAAATTATTCTAATTTCGTGTTATTAAACATGAAAAGTATCCACCACGTAAAATGTACCATAACGATCACATTTCTAAAACGATAATGTACTTTATTTTGCGATGCTGTCAAGAGAGGCGCGATTTTATGACATCCTCCCCTATTTGTATTGTACTATACGTGATATATTGTATTTACGTATGGAAGAGAACAGCCTACAAGCATGTTTAAATTTAATATATTCAAAGGTGGCGGGGCCATGAACGGCCGCACCTGACAACACTAACACTCATGCATATTCATCTGGCGTGATTAATCATCAGTCTGCTACATACCATAATAATATCTACCTACCTACCTAAAATTTACCCCTACGCTACGGGTTGAAATGTAGCATATAGAACCTTCATAGAACCAGAGTAGATGATATTGTATAGGCAAGCAGGATATAGTAGACTAATTATTCATGAAAATGTAACAGAGTAATTAGTTATGCATGCTGGCAAAATTTGTTTAAAACCCGCTCGGAAAATGTTGCGGGAAATTTTAGAGGTGGTTTGGTTATGTATTTACGATATAAAATAACTTATGTAGACAATAAACTCAATTTAGAAGTTTTATGATCTTATAAAAGTTTTTAAAACAATTTACAATTATGGTAAGTACTACTATTTTATTTTAAAACTTATTTGTGTTACGAAAATATTTAAGAGTATTAATTTTTTTAGTCAGGGATCAACAGTTAAATGTTTCTCTTTGTTATAAGTTTAATTAATGAAAAAGCTACACCGACTATTAATTTAGTAGCAGTCATTTATAAAAAATGTGGAGGGAAAACGAAACATTATAAAAAATCTTTTGGGTTAATTTATAGTTTACATTTCGTGGAGCGTGCCCACAATTTTTTTATTTGAAAAAAAAAATTACAATGTACAATACACGATAGACCAATATATTAGCATAAGAAACGCATATTAAAATCCCGTGAAAACTACATCTGTCAGTGGGCGGGATTGCCGGATCTATGCTGATTTTATGCTAATACCGCACGTTTATTGCTTTTTAACGATTACTAAATATTTAACTGGCTAAAATTACTTTCTAAAACATTTTAAAATGTTGGAGACCTTACTGTTTTAAAGTAGACTTAAAAAAATATATATAAAAAAATATTACAACTGCTTTTTTTTATTAAACAATTATTACAAAACAACAGAAGTACGCAAAACCGTTATCTCTACATCCCGCTTAAAGGCTCTGAGAAGAAACACTAACAAATTACCCTGCGTCATCCAAGACACATCAAAAAAAGTTGATATCACTTTGATATGACGCCATCTGACATGTGACAATCGCGTGTAGTGTCGGCGTCGGCGTCGGCGGCAATACGCAGGCAATCTGTCAGCAATGAGCGGAGTCCCGGGAGACGTCTCGCGCTCGCGTCGCGCGATTACACCGCTGTATGACTATGAGTCTAGAGTAGCTGCAGTAGCTGATAACTCTATTTTGGGTAATTTGTTTATCTACATAGGTTCACAAGACTTTTTTTCTCAGAGTATACACATATATATTTAGCTAGTTCCAGTAGATTTGCGGCTCTACATTCTACCATGGGTATTCCTAAAACCTAGATAGATTACTTTTATATTAAACACGGTAACTTTTTTATCGTGGAGGAAAATTTAACATATGGGAGGAATACATACAGGACTTCACTAAAGGTCCTTCGAAAGTTCTTGTAAAAAAACTTATTCCTTTAAATTTTCGCCACGATAAAAAAGTTTCCGTCTATTATTAACAGAAGAAAAGAGAAGCTAATAAAGTATTAGATTTAGATATATTTAATGAGGCGAAACTTTATTGAATCGCTATTAAAAAGTAGATCGTACTAATCGTCATTGTATGTAATGTAGAGTCAACAAATAAAAAAAATAAAAAAGAGATTTGTTGATCACGTTTATTTAGCTGCACAGTCACTTTTAAAACTTTTTCTTAGTTTATTGCAGTTTTCGACGTTTTAAGTTCATTAATTTTACAATTCTGAGACAGGTCATGGTGCTCGACTCATCAATACATAGTATAAAATAAAGTCGCTTCCCGCGTCTGTCCCTATGTATGCTTAAATCTGGATTGTTATGAAGTTTTTTTTAATAGATAGAGTGATTCACGAGGAAGGTTTATAAGTATATGACATGCACAATATAGTAATAGGTTAGGCGTTACGAAGTTCGCCGGGTCGACTAGTTCTTACTATTACATTGTAATAAATTATGTGCAGTTTAAAATTATTCATTTTACAACAAAAAAAACTGTAAAAATATTACCTACAATTCCATTTGGAATTGAGGATTCGCAAAAAAAGAATGACACGACAAAAGGGGAAGCATATTTTCCACAACGCTGAGTCAACATCCAATCCATTTATCGGTGCAATGACAATATTGCTTTTATCTTTTTTTTATTATTTTAAATTGCCAAACTCGATGTAAATCTGAAAGAGTGTTTTAAGCATGTAAGTATAGTCTATCTATATATATAACTTATTATAATAAACACTAGCGTTTCAGTTTTCACACTCTTTCTATCATAAGTAAGGAATTCTATAACTACTGAACCGATTTTGATGAAATTTGCTGCATTTCTTAAGTTTTTTTCCTAAGGTAGGTAAGTACCTATAACTTCATAACCGTTATCTCTAGCTGGGATATAGCATATTATGTCCTATTAGCCCATGGCTTCAATAATTTTCTTTAGCTTAGGGCGGTCATACATGTTTTGGGAACTTTAGTCACACACTAGCTGCTTCGGGCGACCCCTTCTGCGTCTTCGGGCCCCATTTAATATAACTTACAAGTCCACAATTGTGAAAAAAAGCTACATATTTGTAAGGTTTTTTTACAAGTGCTGTTTAATAAAACTTACAAATTGTAAAAATGTTACAGGTAAAAACCTCACAATTGTACCAATTACAAGTGCTGTTTAATAATACAAGTGCTGTTTAATAAACCCCACAATATTACAATTTTACAGGTTACAATCTTACTATTACCTATTCCAATTACAAGTGCCGTTTAATAAAAGTTTTCAAGTTTAAAAAACCCCTGCAGATTTCTATGACAATTGTAGCTACAAGTTCATACGAAAATAAAAATTAATAAACTTGTTAAGAGTCCTTTAACGCGAACAGTGACGCCACTCTAAAAAGAAGTCATAGTCATAAGGCTTTTTATCAAAAAAAAAGGGCTCCCTAGTGCGTTAGATATTAATAATAAATAATAAAATAATAATAACACATCTGTCTGTCCGAGTACAGGAACAGAATTCGAAGGCTATTCCCTTGAACAGAGGCGTGAGACAGGGAGATGTTATATCTCCGAAACTGTTCACCGCCACTTTAGAAGACGCCTTCAAACTTCTAGAATGGAAAGGGCAGGGCATCAATATTAACGGCGAATACATCACTCACCTTCGGTTTGCCGACGACATCGTAGTCATGGCAAGGTCGATGGAGGAACTCAGCACGATGCTCGAAGGCCTCAACCGAGTCTCCCAACAGGTGGGCCTTAAAATGAACATGGACAAGACGAAGGTCATGTCTAATGTCCATGTTCTGCCTACCCCAGTTATGGTTGGGAACTCGGTTCTCGAAGTTGTCGACGAGTACGTATACCTAGGACAAACCATCCAGTTAGGTAGGTCCAACTTCGAGAAGGAGGTCAATCGCCGAATCCAGCTCGGATGGGCCGCGTTCGGGAAACTACGCAACGTCTTCTCGTCCAATATTCCTCAGTGCCTGAAGACGAAGGTATTTAACCAATGTGTGCTGCCAGTGATGACATACGGTTCTGAAACGTGGTGCTTCACTATAGGGCTTATGAACAGGCTCCGAGTAGCTCAACGAGCCATGGAGCGGGCTATGCTCGGGATTTCTCTGCGGGATCGAATCAGAAATGAGGACATACGCAGAGAAACCAGGGTCACCGACATAGCCAAGCGGATAAGCTCGTTGAAGTGGCAATGGGCAGGTCATATAGCCCGCAGAACAGATGGCCGCTGGGGCCGAAAAGTTCTCGAGTGGAGACCACGGATCGGCAAGCGCAGCGTAGGACGTCCACCGACCAGATGGACGGATGATCTGCGCAAGGCTGCGGGTCCACGCTGGATGCAGGCCACCTGCGATCGGTACAGATGGAGAGCCTTGAGGGAGGCCTATGTCCAACAGTGGACGTCTTACGGCTGAAATGATGATGAATAACACATCACACGTTAAGTCTTAAATCTCTGTTAAAAAAACATTACCTCACAGCATGTCCTAGATAAATAAATAAAAAATATGTAGGCACTGATAACCCTTATTTTTAAGAAATATATATTTGTTAATTAGTTTCTAGATAAATTACTTACAACGTAACAATCAACAAAAAACTGTTAACTAACACTTAGATATATGATCTGCCAACAAACTGTTTTGCAGTTTGGCGGAAATATGTAATTGTTGTACTACCTAAATTATTTATGAATAAACGATTATAAAAAAATAAAAAAAAACACTCAGAGCCCCTAACTAGAAAGAACCTGTATCTAGGGTGCCCGAAACACACACAGAGACGAACATTACACCCAGACCGGAAACAAACATCGATCGATATTGATCATATCAATATTCGCCCCGCCCGGGAATCGACAAGCACACGCTTACTCAGTCCACAGCACTGCCAACTGAGCCACGGAGCAGTCAAATATTGGTCAAGTCAGATATTGGTCCTCAGTAATTTTTAAGTATTTCAAATAGTATTCTAAAAACAAACAGTACAGTTGTAGTACTTCAAACAGTCTAAACCTATAACTACTGCTTTACCAACTACTCATACTTTTTTTTCCAAAAATAATCACTTATAGATTGATGCACTAAATTGTAAATATCTGACACATGACGATCTACCTGTAGAAATTTTGCTACAATTTACAAATATGTAAACTTTTTATTACAATTGTGCGTTCAATAAAGCTTTTTTCTTTACAAATATGTAAGTTTTCACCTGTAAGAAGAAAACCTTTATTAAACAGAAAATTGTAAAATTGTAGCTACAATTCTACAATTTGTAAATTTTCTACAATTGTAAACTTGTAACTCGTTTTTTTTATTAAACAAAAACTTCTAAATTGTAGCCTGTAAATTACAATTACAATTCTACAATTTGTAAGTTATATTAAATAGGCCCCAGACTTCCGGATGGCTGCCACAATAGAGCTGAAGCGATGGACGACCTTGCAAAGAAGTTCGTCCATCGTCTGATGATGTCTTAAATTAAGTGAGAAAAAAAAAAAAAACAGTAAGTAAGTATATAGTTTTGAATCATTAGTTTATACATAAGAACCTACCTACGTACCTAATTCTAATAAATATGCGCGTATTTGGTTAGGAGGATTAAACGACAGAAAGGAGACAAACTAGTCTATTGGGTCCTCGGGTCCTTTAGTAGCCACTTTTAGCATCATAATTGTGAAAAAAAAAGTTTATTTTATTATAATAGCATCGAGTTGTATAGTTTTAGTTTAACAGACGCCATCTAGGGTACAATTACAATACTGATTTAGTATACTTTATGCTACTTGACAACAGATGGCGCTAATTGAATTGTATGGAAACATGGAAACTAATTTTTTTAGTTAGATTTTGAGAAAAGAAAACAAAAAAGTACCGTATGTATATATCTCAGTATATGTGTATGTACAGTGGCGATCTAGGACGGCGTAACACTTCCGGTTTTTTCTTTAATGGTTGTTTTTTGTATACTTAGATCTTGTTCTTTGCTAAAGTCTTGGGCGCACAAAGATTTCTGAAGTGAAGTGTTGTAGCAAGGTTGTAGCGTAGCGTTTTTCCACCTCACTGTGGGCGCACGAGACCATAGACAAATGTTTAGTGGAAGACATCGATCGCTTGTAGCTATATAGCAGCTCACTTATTTTTTATTTCAAAATTTTATTTATTATTTTTATTTAAAGTATTATTTATTCCGATTTTTATTTTTGTCAATAGCGTTTTTATGTTATCTTACCATTAATAATTAGTGTTTGGAAAGCTATATAATATTTTTAATTGCTATTTACTGTTAATAAAAAACTATTTTTTTCGTAACATTTTATTAATATCCCACATCCAAATAATTTAATTTAAAAATATATTAAACAATAGATTAAAGTAAAACACATTATAAAAACAAGGTACATCAATTACTGAGCAAAAGCTACGGTAACTAAACTACATAATATAACAGTTTTTTTTTTTAATTATTTCAATTCAATCACAGATAGTTGAAAAACACAGACCGTACAAAAACATAATTAAGTGAAAACACAGACATACAAAAAATCAGTCTAAAATGTAAAATAAAGAAGTCATGTTACTGAAGCAAGAAGTCAAAAAACATAAAATATAATGCAAATAGGAATGTCAAAAAAAAAAACTCAATATAAATTTAAACCATTTCTCACATCATATTATATATGTTTATTATGATTTGTTCTGAAAATGATAAGAGAGAAGTATATTTGAGTTAACTAATAATTTTCTATTTTCCTTACTCTAACCTACGATTTGCTAACTACTATAATTATTTGTAATTACAGCCTAAAAAGGCACATAGCAGAATTTTCTGAACACAGATCAAAATTGAGCGATAACAATATTATTTTTTTATGTTAAATGTAGACAACAAGGCTATGCTATTTTTTTTTAGAATCAACGCTTTTTTAATGCAGAATTTTAGTAAGTACTGAATGTATACCTAGTATTTTCTAAGGATTCTTATGCCGTGTAGGCAAGATCGGAGTTACACTTTAACAAGATTGGACTCTGATGGTTAGCTTCTACGGCTTCATGAATGATAATTATATAATTATATTATTTCACATTGATTTAATGGTTCACTGATAGATAATGATGTCAAGGATGATGTCTTGGATTAAAAAATGCATACAGTGTTAAAGTGCACGCCAGCTAAGTCCGCGCGCGTTAAAAATATGAACCAATCAGTAAGCAATCATAAATGATAAACCATTTGTTTTGAATGATGGATGAAGTACGTATACAGTGACGACCCAAGACGCGCGCAGACTTAGCTGGCGAGCACCTTAGGTATTAAATTAGAGTAACCCCCGTCACTAGTTTAAACTGTTCTTAAAGTTTAAAGTATTGGTAGGTAAGTACAGAGAGAACACGATACTCAATGTAGTCTAGAATATCCGCATGGTGTTGGCGCAGCCGTGGTTCATGCGGTACTGCACGTACAGCATGCCCGAGTTGTGCCAGTAGTAGAGCGCGGCCAGCACGAGCGCGTGCCACCACTGGTGCGAGTGCCCGACGTAGTCCAGCCTGCCCGGCAGCCAGCGCTCCGGGATCTGCGGAACAGACACTATTTACTGGAGGCGGTTCAGGACTTCGGACGCCAATAGTGTATGGTTCCCGGAGTCCTTCCCGAAAGCGCCAAGACCGCCGGGGGGTTTTAGTGGGTGCTAGCCCCACATACCCCCGACGCTCGCCCCCACTTCCGTTACAAAAAAAAGGATGTGGCGCGAATTTTTTTAAGTATTTGTTTTCCATAATTTTTGGGTACTGAATTTGTGTATATTGCACATTTTGCCAAAAATCTATATTTTGGAAAACACACAAAAATAGTACTCTATCTTCCAAAAACGATGTAAGTATAACAATGTGTGAGACGGTTATATAGCGTCGGGAAGTCTTTCAAACTATATTAAAAATAATTTCTGTTTTACAAAAAAGAAACCAGCCTTCAATAAACTGACACATACATCAACTGAGCACTTCCTTTTTTTCGAGGTCGGTTAAAATTGGTACTAAAACCTTCTCCTGAATGTAACAAATACTTATCTGAAAACCGCATCATAATTGGTTCAGCCAAACTCGAGATAATCGGAGGTTATCAGGTCAAACTGATAACCTCATTTTCTTCCTTTTTTCAATCATTTACGCATATTTTTGACTTCGGTCATGGTTTAGAATATATTAATTACTAGTGGACCCGGCGAACTTCGTACCGCCTAACCATTTACTATTTTGTGCATGTTTTATACTTATAAACCTTCCTCTATAATCACTCTATCTATTAAACAAAACCGCATCAAAATCCGTTGCATAGTTTTAAATATATAAGCATACATAGGGACAGACGGGGGAAGCGACTTTATTTTATACTATGTATTAATTTATCGGAAGATATCAAGCTTTATTAGGGGCTTCTTATCCCATTCAAATAATAGTAATGTATCATCATCATCATCATCATTTCAGCCGTAGGACGTCCACTGCTGGACATAGGCCTCCCTCAAGGCTCTCCATCTGTACCGATCGCAGGTGGCCTGCATCCAGCGTGGACCCGCAGCCTTGCGCAGATCATCCGTCCATCTGGTCGGTGGACGTCCTACGCTGCGCTTGCCGATCCGTGGTCTCCACTCGAGAACTTTTCGGCCCCAGCGGCCATCTGTTCTGCGGGCTATATGACCTGCCCATTGCCACTTCAACGAGCTTATCCGCTTGGCTATGTCGGTGACCCTGGTTTCTCTACGTATGTCCTCATTTCTGATTCGATCCCGCAGAGAAATCCCGAGCATAGCCCGCTCCATGGCTCGTTGTAATGTATATTCATTAACAAAAAAAAAAAGTACTCTAGGTGGTAATAGTCATTTAAAGAAATTACCTTGAAAGCGTAAATAGCAAAAGCGGTTCCACTGATGACGTACATCCCGATTACTCTCGGGTAGAACATCTGGAAAGAGAAGAAACAAAGGAATTAAAATCCAAGCTCAGAAGGAAACAGGCCGTATAAGCCACATACATCCGGATTTCCCTTCAGGATTCCGGACGGCATTTACAAACACTGTTTGCTTTTGTTCAGCCAAGTAAAGAGAGTTGAGTAAATAAGGCAGCACATTTGTAAATTCCGTTGGGAATCGTAAACGGAATTACGTGTATGTGGCAGGCACAAATAGAGGTTAGTAAGACAACGGGCGCCGATCATTAATTATTCCCAACGTCCTTCCAAAAAACGCCGGGACGGCCATCGGAGGATTTTAGTGGGTGCGAGCCGGACATACCGTATTTCCCAGGCATTTCCTCCCAGTTATCGTACATTAAAAGGCCTAAATGGAGACGTACCTGCACCATAGGGTTGTCGAAGCCGCCCATGGCGTAGCACCAGTGCAGCGTGGGCAGCACGCCGTACGCCGCCCAGCCCAGGAACACGCTCGTCTTCACGAGGTGCGGCGCGCGCAGCCGCGGCGCCTGCACCGCCATCGCCACCACGAAGATCACCGTCACCGACGTCATGTAGAACATTTTCAGCTCCTGGAATACAAATTACTTTATTGTATAGTTATACTAGTCGACCCGGCAAACTTCGTACCGCATAAGCTTTCACTATGTTGTGCAAGTAGTATACTTACTGGGTGTTTCTGACAAGGCGGTAATAAATCAAAAGAGCTATTCTGGTCACCATAACTTACCACTTTCCCAAATAAACATGGGTCGAAATCTAAAAAAAAGTAACAGCTGTTCCATACATTGGTTCGCTCAGCTGACGGGCTCAATGTACGGGACAGCTGCTTTTTGTTTTGAAATTTCGAACCATGTTGCTTTGGAATGTTGTCAGTTATGGTGATCAGAATCCCTCCTTTGATTTATTACCGCCTTGTCAGAAACACCTTGTATAAACCTTGCTGTTGAATCACTCTATCTATTAAAAAACAGCATTAAAAAATCCTATGCATAGTTTTAAAGATTTAAGCATACATAGGGACAGACGCAGGGAGCGACTTTGTTTAATACTATGTATTGATTAGTTAAACATAGTTGTCACGAATATGTACGTAATGCTGTTATGGTTAGTAGAACGTAAAACGAGTCGGTCTGGCGCGAAATTTTATATGTTATTAATTTTTTCGTTTGCTGCAAGTAATTTAGATTGTTAATAAACGTTAATGAAAAATCATATTATTTACACAATAATCATACAAATACTTAAAAAATATTGGCACAAGACATTAAGTTATCTATAGTTAACACGGGCTCATTAAAAACTAGACGTTACTGTTCCCGAACGTCAAGCCATATTTCATGTAAGATTGCAGTCAAGTAACATAAAGATACTTCCGAATCATTTTACACGCCAGTACAAACTACCTTGACTGTACCCCAATGCCAATGACATAACGAGACAAAAACAAAACACGCCCATCGTACGATTTCAAGTGGAACTCGACTTACGTAATGACACCAAAAAGCGTAGTAAATTCCGCTGGTGTATATGGCCAGAAGACACAGAGCTATGCCGAAGAGGTCGTACATCAGGAACGTGTTGAAATCGTTCTCCGACCGACACGAAAACGTGTGGTACATGGCTGACAGACCCATCGATACCTGAAACATGTGAAAAATTTACTTATATACTTATTTCGCATTTTTATTTTAAACTGTGAAAGGATTCGAATAAATAATAAGATATAAATTATAAAAATTGACAAGTATAGGTATATACTGTGTTGTACAGAGACAGAGTCTTTTCCTGTTCCAGCTCACATAACTACTCCCCTCCCTCCCCTGGAATAAAATACGCCAAGTAGCAGTTTGGGGTTCCAGAGAAACTTATATTAGTTTACTCTTTGAAGTATAACAACGCAAATATTTGTTGTCTGTCAGAAACTGGCAGAGGGTTGGTAATATAGTTGGTACAGATACTTAGATTAGATCATGATGCATCCCAATTTTCTTTTACCGTAGGATTTTCGAAATAAAACGCATTATTTATCTAATCTCGTTGTTCTAAATATCGCCAATTTTCATCTAGTTTAATAGGTTTAGCAGTTTAGATGTGATTGCATAACAGAGAGACAGAGTTACTTTTGCATTTATAATATTACTAAGTAAGTATGGATAATAACTGACGAGACTTGAATTCAGTAAACAGCAAGTTCGCAATAAATTGCATGCATTAGTTTCATAGTACTTTCCGACAAAGCGCCTCCTACGATTCATCGGACATGTAGAGCGGGTTGGGAAACATTACTAAGTAAACGGAACCGCTACGCAGCCGCAGCTACACTATCCTTACAAACAATAATTATAAACCTGACGAGTATATTGGTGTTTCACATTATTTGAGGGTTAACCCTGAACGTATTGCTTACCATCGCAAAACTAATTTTATTATTTTAGAGTATGAAGTAACAGAAGAATGTGTTTCCAGTGTTTATTTACTTACTTACAAAAGAAAAAAGTTCCATAACTTTGATATGAGTACTTACATGTTCCATACATAATTTATTGATTTTAAAATACGAATAAACTAATTATTGCATACTTAAACCAAAAACTATCGTTGTTTACTCAAGCATGCGACAAGAATATTTATAATAAAATAGGAAAGTACAAATAATTATTTTAAATATGGAAAGGGATAAAAGTTTAAAACTTCGTGAATGTGGTCAAGTCAAGAGTAAAAGCGAAAGTCGCTAACTAAGATGATAGTTGACGAGACGTGAAAGCAAAATCGTATAACATCATCTAGCTGTTATTTATATCAACTGTATGGGTAATAAATCCTATAATTCGATACTTGTAAATGATTTCTAGTTTTCTACGAGTAATGACATTGTATGGGGAGCTTGTTGTTCGATAAAACTTAAAAAAACGTACTTATATAAATTTGATGCAAGCCATAAAAGCAGATTTACGGCTTTGGTCTTAGTCTGTCTGTTCAATTATGAGATGAATCATTTTTAGGCAAAGTATAAATTAATTCTAACTACAGTACCGTGCCGACTTTCTAAGTTACAATTAAACTAATTTAACATGTGCCAACACCAGACGTGCGCAGACGCATTGAGTAAGCTGAGGTAAGTAGTATTTTGTAGGTCACCAGATAATTCCTACTAACAGTTTACAGATATGATGTAAACAGATAACTTGAAAGGTAAGAAAAAGGCAATAATTTGTATGTTTTCTTTGGATAATAAAACCTTTTTTAAATAAGTACAACAATACCTGCCAAAAGAATAGAATGGATACAAAGCATACATAGCAAGTCTGTTACACCGTCCTTTTATTTAGTACTAGCTGTCCCGGCGAACTTCGTACCGCGCCTTACAATTTTATATGGAAAAATTTAATTGTTGTTTTTCTTACTTCCATTTTTCCAAATTTTCTTACCTTTTAAACCTTTCCTGGACTACTACGAACATTTTGAGAAAAATCAGCTAAATCGGCCCGACCGTTCTCGTGTTTTAGCGAGACTAACGAACCACGATGCATTTTTATATATCTAAATAGTAGATAGTAGAAGTAGATATAAATCAAGGACATCGTCCATTATTAAGTCGCATTCATCAACCTAACTTTTGAACTGGTGTATACCGTCTTTTGTTTATTATTTATGGTGCCCTAATTTAAACCTGTTGATCTTTGAACATCAAAACGCAAATTAATGTCCTACTTTGACTAATTTGCAAGGAACTGTAGTTTAAAGAATAAATTAAAATAAAGTATAATTTTACGAAAAATCTACTTGATTCCAAGTTATGTATGAATTGAGCTTGTGCACTCGACACTTTCACTATCTGTGGCCAAGGAGGCTGCGTCGCGTTGTGGAGAAAAGCAGGTCGCACGACTACGCGTAATTTTCTACCTTCCTGCTTTATGCATAGAGCTCATTTGACTTATTTCTTTCATGAATAGAAATTATACAATCATTAAAACTTCGGCGGTTAGTGGTTTTTTTTTTGTGGATTTACTTGATTTTTTTTTGAATATTGATATGATGAATATCTATGTTTGTTTCCGGTCTGGGTGTGATGTTCGTCTCTGTGTGTGTTTCGGGCACCCTAGATACAGGTTCTTCCTAGTTAGGGGCTCTGAGTGTGATGTGTTATTATTATTATTATTATTACTCTCCAACTAGAAAATGAATTAACTATTTTGTCAATTGGGACAAAATATGGTATATAAACTCTTGTTCACGGCACAAATTCAACCATTTCGCATCCTATACTAATTAAAACCTAATCTCTGCAACCTCAGTAAAACGCACCCTATAAAGCCCTGTATGGGGCCTTTAAAAACTAACAATTCCATTAACAATCAGATGGAAAGTTCGAACAGTACATGTTAAAACAGTACATTTTTGAACAGTATTTAATGGTTTTTATAATTGGCGAATAACATTAAAACAGCACATTAAAATTACTAAATTGCAACTATTTCGGACCTTTACTTATACCTAGTCAGAAAATAACTTACAAGAAAGCAGGACAGGAGTATTGCAGCAACAGTTTTGTCCATCACCGTCGCGTGGATGTTAATGATGACAAGGTCATTGATCGTGAGACCCAGCACTAGGAAAAATCCAAATAAGTGTGTCCATATATTCAGAGTTTCATTTGTCCACCAGAATATGCTGTAAATAAAACCGTAATATATAACAAAGTAAGTATATGGTAAAACAATCAACAATAATCCATCCTTAGCAAAGTTAACTTGAAAACCCGTCAATGTAGGTAAAATGAAAAAAAAAGTTATCTACCTAACAATGCAGCGCAGTTAACATTTTGAGGCTTAGTAAACCCCAACTTGGGAGGTATGTATGTAGGTTTGCTTACCTGGCATAACACTCTTAATAAACATATTATGTTTACTCTAGGCATTGCTGACAGTCCTACATGTAGGGCTTGCATGGAGGCAGATGAAACTACCAAACACATTCTACTAGACTACGAGTGAGGCTCACTTCTAAGCTTTGTGGAGTAGCTGGGGTTTTTAGACTAGCGCTACCTCCGTTCATGCAAAATATGCAAATCAAATTGCAGAAACTCGCCCGAAAACTAAAAAACTAACTAATGCAAAGCAGTTTTTAAAATAGAAAAATGTTTTATTTAGAAATATTTTAAATTTTAAATATTTTACCCATACCTTTCCCAACATAATTTAGTAGGTAGCATTTTCCGATATCCCTCTCGGATAAAGACATTATGCTGTAGATATTCTGGAGCCTCTTCATATTTTAGCAGTTTTCGGTAATTGATGTACTCAATATCCTCTTTGGATAAGTTATTATTATCCTCTAACTTCTTGCCTCGTCTCAATAATTTACTTGATGGTGGTGTATAGTCCTGGGTTTTCTTTGATTCTGATTCAGTCTAAATTAAATAATTAGTTCTGTTAGACATAAACTAAAAGTTTTTAAATGTTATAGTTATTAGAATAACTCTCTTCGCAGTAGGTAGATATACAGAATAAATGTATTTATAGAAGGTTTAAATGTAGATCTAATCTAGAAGCAATACATAAATTTATTTCATGAACACAAAATAAATTTATTATTACATAGTTTAATGGAAGAAAGATTTAATTTTAATATAATACACATGCCTTAAATAAATACATTTTTCTTTCTTTACCTACCCAAATTAAAATCACACATTCATAATAAAATACACTAAAAATAGAAGTGATCTTACTTATATCTTTTAAAATAGCCGGTATTCAATAAATATAAAACTCTTCCATTACTGACTGACTGACAGACTAGGCAGAGCCGAAACTACTGGGATTAGCGGGCTGAAATTTTGCATGTAGGAACCTACAAGGGAGTGCAGGTGAGCACTAAGAAAGGATTTCCTGAAATTCCCTTGAGAACGGAAAAGTTGATTTTTGTGTTTATGAGAAATGTGTGCGAGTGCAACCGCGGGGCAGCCTCTAGTTTCAAAATAATACAACAGTTGTGGGGGAACTACAATAGCTGGATTTTGCTAGCATCATCATCATCATTACAACTAATAGAGGTCTACTGCTGGACATTGTTTACTAGAGGAATCAGTGTGTGTCTTGGGGGCAGGATTCTTCTACAGCAAATATTTTATTTAAGACTAAGGAAAATGGGAATCTCTAAAAGTTTGGAATCTTAAATTTTATTTTGATAATTTTCATCAAACGAAACGCAAATGTTGCATTTCAAATAATAAGTAGGTACCTATAACTTATTCAAAGTATACCTAAATTTTACTAAAAATACCTTGGTAATATAATAATTTTAGTAATAATACCTTGGGCTAGGAATAATAATACCTTTTCAATGGACATGAGCTGCAAGGTCTCAGCCTGAAATCCTGAGATGTTTTCAGTCATGGTGAGCGTCATGGTAAAGACAAATCCTTGAGGAGACACAAAACAATACTAAACGCACTTGGGAACCAACACACGATCAACAGTAACTACAAACTAACCCATTTATTTTAAAAGTTTCAACACAATCACCCTTTGGGCCTCCATTTATTGGCACTATATTGGTGGGTGAGGAAAAGTTATGTTATCGATAGCAGCCGCCGCCGCCCCGGTCTGCAGAATTTGTAGGTCTGAAGCACAGACCAACTAGAGATACCTGAAGCACAGACCAACCAACTAGAGATACGTCTGAAGTTTGGCGTACCCTAGCGTTTCCCCACCACACTCGTCTGCAGGGCCAGAGGAGAGGAGGCTGAGGTGAGGCTGAGGACTTGAGGAGGAACCTGAGGGAGGAACCATGGAAGGGAGGGAGGAGCGCAGCGCAGCGCAGACTGACAATACTGACATGCGACTGACAGATTGTTGTTGTTTATAAATTTACCTTTCTGGGCAGACAAAGGAACTTAGTCCATACAGCCAAGTCTTCAGTAGTTTATTTCTTAGTAATCTAGTCTTCTGTAGTATAATTCTTTGTTGTTAAATAACCTAACCCATTGAAATGCGAGGGTGGTCTCACATTTCAATGTTCACACGGACTTTTTCGCTCGAACGGAATTGATCAGAATTGTTCAGGAGCGCCTTCCTTTATTTCTCACTTCACTAGACAGTTCTTCATAAAGGGCACATTATTACACTAATTCCACCACAATAGCATATTATGTAGTAATAGCCACGGAAAACTAAATAAGAAAACTAAGAAACAAAGGCCCGACATTTTCCTCACGCTTCGCGCCAAAAAGTTCAGAACTGATTGTTGTTGTTGTTTTTAAATTCACCCATTCTGGGCAGGCAAAGGAACTTAGTCCATACAGCCAAGTCTTCAGTAGTTTACGTAGTTTATTTCTTTAGTAATCAAGTCTTCTGTAGTACAGTGGCTAGGAGGCCGTAACAGATTTGTCTATGGTTTCGTCAGCCCTAGACTGTATGACCAAAGAACAAGTTATTTTGTGTACTTCAAGCTGTAATCCTCATCTTTTAAATCTTCGCTAAAACAAATTTTAAGAATGCAAATAATTAGTCATGAATTGATCCAAATTGGTCCACAAAGTAAAATAATTAGTCCACTTATACTTTAGAAGTTATAGCCAAATGTTTGTGAGGATTATGGCTTGACGTTCAAGCTGTAATCCTCATCTCTGGTCCAAGAAAACGGTAGGGTCTATCGACTTGGTTTAGGTCTAAATAATTAGTCCTCAATTGATCCACACGACATGCCAAATCTCAGAATTGGTCCTCCAGAGGTTCCGAAGTTATAAGGGCATCTTAGTGAGGAGTATGGCTTGAACATTTGGCACCTTCAATTATCTCCGGAACGCCTATAGCTATTGGTTTGAAATTTGGCCAAAAATTAATCCTCAATTGGTCCACCAGAATCATAATCATTTTTAACTAGGTTTTCTTTAAAGAAGTACGTTAAAATCATCGGTTTTACTTTCCCATACATTGCGATCCATGTACAGTTGTGCACAAAATAATTGATAAACATTGATATTAACCGGTTACCTAAACGTTTCTTTAGAAGAGTAAAGTGGGTAAAGTATGTACTTATTATTTTGACGAGTTCCCAATTACGTAAATGTACTTACCAAGATATTTATCCAAAAAAAACTTTATCTATGATTTATACTTTTGCATGTACTTCATTTAAAAGTTTACAATAGTTTCTTTTCTTACTTAACTTAATTACAGCACCGTTTATATTGCTAAAATTATTTAGTTTTAACAAAATCACAGTTGGTTCAAGTGTAAATAAAACAACAACAAAAATTTGTTATGTACTAGCGCTTGCACCCCTCATTAATTAATTATTTAAAGTAACCAGTGTTACTATGTTTGCCATTATGTGTCTGTGTCAACGTAAACTGCTATCTATGTGTATGTATACATATTTTTATTATTTTAGATGTAAGCAATAATAAGCGATTTTGTAAGGGCGACATTGGATCTTTCTGTCCATTACGCAAAATGTGTTTTAAATGCGGAGGGGAGACGGAGCTGCGGGGAGTAAGTAAGTACTATTTATATTAGTATTATTAGGTACCTACTACTATTGTATAAAATACTAGTCGACCCGGCGAACTTTGTACCGCCTTACCTATTACTACATTGTGCATGTATTATACTTTAAACCTTCTTCTTGAATCAACCTATCTGTTAAAAAAAACCGCATCAAAATCCGTTGCATAGTTTAAAAGATATCATACATAGGGACAGACGCGGAAAGCTACTTTGTTTTATACTATGTATTGATGATATTGATGACAACAGTAACAAACAACACAGTGTAAGGGAAGCTTACGTCTACTATCTCTATTTATGTATATATTGTAACACTGATCTCTATCTTCGATTGCGCGCACGCTGCTTTTGAGTGGAGACAAGGATAGCGCTATTTGGCCAATCCTGGGTTGATAAGAGACATCATGCGCGATACTCCTGTAGAGTTACATTAAATAATATATACACGAGTATAGCGCCTGACGCACGCCGCGGGACTGTTGTCTCTTATCAACCCGGTATTGGCCAAATAGCGCTATCCTTGTCTCCACTCAAAGGCAGCGTGTGCACACGCAACTGCGCACTTGAAAATAGAGCCAGGTTCTCGAATGTCGAAGAGCTAGTATTAGCTAAACTAGAACAGGACTAGAATGTAGCTAAAACGGGTATATTTGTAGCCAAAATCGGGAGATGAAAAAAACAATGTAAATCAATATATATAAAACTCTTTCGTTACTGACTGACTGACTGACTGACAGACAACGCAGAGCCGAAACTACTGGGCGTAGCGTGCTGAAATTTTGCATGTAGGTTCCTTAGGGAGTGTAGGTGAGCACTAAGAAGGGATTTCCCGAAATTCCCACGGGAACGGGAACAAACAGGAATTTTGTGTTTATGAGAAATCTGCGCGGGTGAAACCGCGGGGCAGCCTCTAGTACTTGATAAAATTATTTCGTTTTTTTATTAAAAGTATAGTTTCGCGCCATACCGAAAGTTACCACCTCACCATAAAAAACTGTGATTATTGCAATGAAGCAACTGTGATTATTAAAACAATTTTTTTTTGTTATTATTATAACTGAACTAACTGAGATTATTGTTAGTTACTAAAAATAAGTAAGTAAGTATAAGTATTGTGATATAAACGGTGATTTAATTAAGTTAAGTGAGAAAATACACTTTTGTAAACTTTTGATTGAATATATACTTACAAAAATTTAAATTATACATAGAAGTTTTTTTTGGTACATTAATGATTCACCTGCAACTAGTGATAGCAATCAATCAATCAGGCTGTCTTAAACATAAGTACATAGCGAAAACCAAACCCACTTTCACTTTTCTAAAGAATCGTTTAGGTAACTGGTTAATATCAATGTTAATCAATTATTTTGTGCACAACTGTACATGGATCGCAATGTATGGGAAAGTAAAACTGATGATTTTAACGTACTTCTTCAAAGAAAACCTAGTTCGAAGTGATTATAATTCTGGTGGACTAATTGAGGATTAATTTTTGGCAAAATTTCAAACCAATAGCTATAGGCGTTCCGGAGATAATTGAAGGTGCCAAATGTTCAAGCCATAATCCTCACTAAGATGCCCTTATAACTCCGGAACCTCTTGAGGACCAATTCTGAGATTTGGCATGTCGTGTGGATCAATTGAGGACTAATTATTTAGACCTAAACCAAGTCGATAGACCCTAACGTTTTCTTGGACCAGAGATGAGGATTACAGCTTGAACGTCAAGCCATAATCCTCACAAACATTTGGCTATAACTTCTAAAGTATAAGTGGACTAATTATTTTACTTTGTGGACCAATTCGGATCAATTCATGACTAATTATTTGCATTCTCAAAATTTGTTTTAGCGAAGATTTAAAAGATGAGGATTACAGCTTGAATTACACGTTATTTTGCAATACAGAAAAACCGGAAGTGTAACACCGACCGTGCCCGCCACTGTACATATAATTCTTTGTTTTTCCTAACCTAACCCATTGAAATGCGAACATGCTGAGTCAGTGCCATTTTACGGCAGCTGCAACACGCATAAAACTTGTTTTCTTTTATTTTATTTTTGTTGTGTTTTTAATTTAGTTATTATTACCTATTTATGTTTATTTTATTTTGTATTTAAATGTGTGTTTTATTGATGTATGTGTGTCACAGTATGTTCTGTAAATAAATAATTTCTTTCTTTCTTTAAATGCGAGGGTGGTCTCACATTACAATGTTCACACAGACTTTTTCACGGGACATCGATCAGAATTGTTCGGGAGCGCCTTCCTTTATTTCTCACTTCACTAGACAGTTCTCCTTATAGGGCACATTATTACATTAATACTAATTCCACCACACTAGCACAATAATAGCCACACAAAACTAATTTATTAAACTGAGAAACAAAAGCCCGACTTCTTCCTCACGCTTCCCGCGAAAAAGTGTCGCACCCCACAAGGTGGCCACACAACTTAGGGACTAACATGATGAGGTTCGATCACGACCGGTCGGTGAGGCGATTTGTGAGTGAGGCCTATGTCCAGCAGTGGACGTCTATCGGCTGAGATTATGATTATTAACATTCATAAAAAAATACTCATAATTATACCTAGCAGTTTTCATGTAAATCACAACACGGCAATACATTCTGTGAGTGAACAATAAAGTCAGCCCTATTTTTCCACCCTTATGGTTGGAATTTTGGATTTTGCGAGAACCCGGATAATTTGATATAAGGATTATTTTTTCCAATCATCCTGCCTGACAGCTTTTTGCAAAAAAAACTTGGATTAATTGAAAAATTAGAAACCTTTCTTAACTCTGATTGGCTCGATTATATTGCTTGCTGTCTAACTTTTATTCTGATTGGTTCTCTGTAGCGTCAAAGGTATTTCAACGAACCAATCAGATTAAGAGTTAACTAGCCATCA
Organism: Euspilapteryx auroguttella; assembly: GCA_951802225.1. Classification (NCBI taxonomy): domain Eukaryota; kingdom Metazoa; phylum Arthropoda; class Insecta; order Lepidoptera; family Gracillariidae; genus Euspilapteryx; species Euspilapteryx auroguttella. The sequence goes on from OX637652.1 coordinate 5,735,599, forward strand.
ATAATCTAGCCAATCTCAATCAGAGTTATAGAAGGTTTAAGGTGGTAACTCTCGCTATGGCGCGAAATTCAAAATTTTTCGTGTTTTTTATTTATTCTGGCGAAAGTATACATATTTTTAAAAGTTTCAATGAATTCGCGTATGTAAAAAACTATTTGCCACATTGTAATACAACGTTTTTAAAAGACAGACCTACTGATTTTGTGCCTAAGGACATAAAGGCCAAAAATCAAGTTAGGTCCTTAGACACAAAATTAGTAGGTCTGTCTTCGAAAAACGTTGTATTACAATGTGAGAAATGGTTTTTTACATACGCGAATTCATTAATACTTTATTAAAAATGAATACTTTCGCCAGAATAATTAAAAAACGCGAAACATTTTGAATTTCGCGCCATACCGTGACTTATCGCCATAAAATTTTCAATTATACTAGGTTTTTTTGCATAAAAACTACTTTTTGTCAGGATGATTGAAAAAAAAAGTATCAAATTATCCGAGTTTTTACAAAATCCCTAGTTTTTTTTTGCAAAAAAACTAATAGCCTATCAAATCTCTACGACACCCACATCAACAAAATAAAACTAAAAAAAATCTAACTCTGACATCTTTCTACCTATCTGCGGAACCTTACATCTCGATCATTAAATGCAATTACAAAATTTTAAAGTTAGACTCCAGAAACACGGCGGTTTCCTTTCTCTGAGAGAAACACCTGAGAAAGTTTCATATTGCAAAAATGCTAATGAAAATAGCCCCAATAATCCAAAAATAGATGATTATGAATTCTTTGAAAGTTTGTGTGATGTCATTTCCGTTCGTTACTTTGGTAGTGTTGCAATAATTAAAAACCTTGTCAAACGCATTTTGCAGAGCTTTTAAAAATACATAAAAATGATGGTGTAATGGTAGCAATCGTATTCAATTATTTAGGTTTATGTTTTTATCTCAAGTTAAGGCTGTATTTTATCTAAAATAATTTATTACGGATTTTTTAAAGAAAAACTTGTCAAACACATGGTACGGGTCATGGCAACATTTATTAGAAAGAATGGTCGATTTTCCTGTTTTCCTGTTTGTTACTCCTTTCATCAAGACTGCGTAAATTTTTGCTAAATAGTGCGACGTGTCCTATTTATTTTTATTTTGCAATATTGATTAATTTTATTTGGTTTTAAAGTAATATTTATTGCACTAAGCAGTTATTGTTAAAATAATATTACATTTAAACGACTTCAGTGGTAGGTACATTCGCATTCAGTCGGACGGAAGCCATCTTGCAATCTCTAATCAAAGGTCTTTCGCTCACAGTTTCGTTATTTAGTTGAAAGCCAGTTTATTCCATTGTAAAATAATCAAATGGCGTTAAAACGAATTAATAGGGTACGTATTGGTTAAGTGTACATTCATTTTGCTTTACAAGTGTTGAACAGGTCCAGTGAAAGATGCAATGGATAGAACTTGGTGATGGTGAATGTTTCGTCATTGTGAATCTAAATCAGTAAAATTTCTGGATTATTCTGTGTGCGTGGTTGAAAGGCTTCGAAATCCTCAAAATTTTCACGTAATAACTGCGTCGAACGAAAAAAGTACTAGAAATAACGGTGGTTTTGAGGTTTACAAATGTGACAAAATTGTGCACACGGCGTAACTAAAATGTCGGAATCATATTGTGCCAATTTTGAGGTTTTCTGATTGTAAATGTTAGAACATCAGTAAATTACAAACGTTTTCGCAATCCATTTCTAGTTGCATGACGTTTGAGACATATTCGTGTGGTTGGCAAAGTATGTCCAGCCTAACACCCACCCACCAATACAACGCCTGGCACATTTTGTTTGTGACGTATTATGTACCTATCAAGCTATCTTTGTCAGATTGTCAGAATAATTTTATATTTCAGGAATTACAAGACTTGGGCAGAGACCCTCCGGCACAATGTTCTGCAGGTCCACATGGAGAAGACTGTAAGTGTATTTATTATTTGCTTCATCAATAAAAAAATTGTGAGTCATCCACATTGTTTTTCTACATAAAATGTGTTCTAAGTAGTGTAGATACTACATTTTCAAATATCACTGTAGATTTAGATCAAAAATAAATTTTTTGATTGGTCATCAATGTTACTGAAATCCTTTAATTTTTTTCTCAAGTAAATAAAATAATTGATGTCAGGTCAATCATAATTTAGTATCTGTTTATTTATTTTTGATAAGCAAACATAAGGTATTGAAATTATCTTTTTCAATCTTCATCAATACATACTAAAAAATAAAGTCGCTTTCTGCGTCTATCCCTATGTATGCTTAGATCTTTAAAACTACGCAACAGATCTTGATAAGTATTTTTTTAAAAGATAGACTGATATTAGAGGAAGGTTTATAATATGTATAATACATGCTAAAAATACTTATAGTTTAGGTGATACGAAATTCGCCAGGTCAACTAGTCTAAATATGAAAATGCTGCCCTATTTTTTTTCTTAACTCATAACGGGACAACCTATAAACCAATTTAATTTTCTTTTTGTTACATTCCTCATACTATCCTTAGTGCAGAGAAAAAAATTATGAAAGTTTAACCGAAAAGTTCAAAATAATAATATTACTTGCCCATAAGATGACGTTAGGAAAAAATATTTGTTTAGAAACTACAATATCCCTGGGTGACAAGACAAAGGGTATTGAATATCCTCAAAATTCTATTGTCAGCCAGTTTGTTATAATTTACCTTGGCCCTGGCAAATTTCTTCTTCTGCTAGTGTCCTACTACTGGTGTTTACCATCAGCACTGCCTCACAATAACATTAATTGTTATACATAATTTGTGATTTCTTTTCTTTACAGTATTTCACTGGCAAGCCACAATTATGGGTCCAGTAAGTATGATTCCTCTGCATTATTTTAAAACAGTTACCTTGCTTTTAGTTAATAAAATAAAAAAAATGTTTTTTTTTTTAGGTCGATAGCCCCTACCAAGGAGGAGTGTTCTTTTTGACTATACACTTTCCTACAGACTATCCATTCAAACCACCAAAAGTTGCATTCACAACGCGTATTTATCATCCTAACATAAACAGTAATGGTTCCATTTGCCTTGACATTCTCCGTTCACAGTGGTCTCCGGCTTTAACCATATCCAAAGGTAAAGATATATTTTATTACTTATTTATTGTTACTAATCTAGGATTTCTTATCTGAAGCTCCCTGCTTATTCTCTTGTCTTATTTCAGTGTTGCTCTCAATCTGCTCACTTCTATGTGATCCAAATCCTGATGACCCATTGGTGCCAGAAATTGCTAGAATCTACAAAACTGACAGAGAAAAGTACAATGAACTAGCTCGCGAGTGGACGCGGAAGTATGCCATGTGATGAGTGGGCCGCGACAACACGACTCGCGCACGTCGCCGCCGCCGGGCTCCATCCCTCCCTGCCTCCCTCCCTGATCCCTCATCCCTTAACTTCACAACTACAGAAATTCCCTGGAAATTGTATGGTAACCATATGGTCACATAAACTTGTCTGTAAACTTTCTGTTAATATTAAATATGTTAAAATGAATGCATTTTTGAAAATGTTATGATATGCGGGACATCAATCTAACTGCCGAGTTTTTACAGGTCAGATAGTACATTTTCCATTGATGTGTCAGTAGAATGTCATTTTCGTACACTCAATTAGTTAAAGGTAAGATTAGTTAATTTAAAATCGTTTAAAATAAAATAATGTATTCCTATACAATTTGTACTTTAACTAGATCTAAATTACATTGTGAACTGTACAATATCCATCTTTAGGAATGGAGCGTGTTCATTGCTTACCACTTGTCCAGTTTTAACATAGTATCTTGTCAATCAATTGAGAGCGTGTGCTCATAGAGTGTTATGAACATTGAATAATCTACTAATAAGTGGTATACAAAATGTGCTCGTAGAGGAGTTGAGCGAGTAATATTTAATTTTTTTAATAGTAGAAAGCTGTTTTTTAAGTTATAGTAAATGTAGCGTGCTACAGGCCAGACTGAACTTCTCTATTTCAATTGAAGATATCAGTTTTCTTTCATCCACAATATTTGTAAAGAAGGATAACGCTCCAATAGCTACTACTATAAATTACAGTGTATCTCATAAGTTACGATTAATCTAGAATTTTTTTTTAAATATGGCGTTCTTTATAATTTAATCTAATATATATTGTGGTTGTAAGGATACCTGCGTTGTGATTTCCACGAATTTATCATCCATGTCCTTCTCATTTCCTCGCTCCCTTCAACTCCGCACTACGAACGGAAGGCAACTAATAATAAGGCAAAAGTGGCAAACTGGTGCTGTGTACTTTACAGCCTTTGCTGGTCGAAGCTTCTGTTCACGTTTTATATAAAACAGGAAAAGTTAAATTTAAAGCTTTCAAATTGTACTCTCAAAGAACATGTATTTAGCTTCACTAAATTGTAAGAAACAATAAATTATTGTGTATGTAAATAATCCTACAGCTTTATTTAGGCGCAAGCTATTTATTAGAGCGCATTCCCATTTGATATTTCAGAAACAAACACATGGGGTTGTGAATATTGGATACATGGATGGATAATTAATTACCTACTTATACCTAGTGTGTTTGTAAATAGGATCGGAGATATCAAGGAACAAATTTTGCTATCCAGCACCATTGCCAGTCACGGTTGGCGACACGTCTTGCGCGCCTGGGCGTGACGCTATTCCGAAGGGTTGTGTGTGCAGTTGCACCATTTTTGTCGTCGTGTGACTTATCCAATGTGGTTATTGCCGTTCCTGGCTATAGAATAAATATAGTTTTTTTTTCAAAAGAGATGCGCCTTCAACGAATTGACACAAACATAATCTGAGAACTTCCTCTTTTTCGAAGTAGGTTCGTAGTAGGTAGGGAATGTAACAAATACATTACTAAAACCGTATCAAAATCGGTTTAGCCAAACGCGAGATAATCGCGGACAAACATACATACACATACAGGTCAAACAGATAATCTGCTTTTTTGAAGTCGGTTTAAAGCAGTGGTGCCCAACTAGTACCTATTGCTCCAAGGGCTATTTTGGAAATCCCAATACGCCACGCGGGCCCTACAGTTGAAATATAGATAAAAAAAAACACTAAATTAAAGAAAATTAAATAGAGTTAAATCACTTTTTAAAATATGTCCAAAACGTATTTTGAATTTAGATTTTAACTCATTAAACAGTTCCACAAGCTATTCAGCGTCCACGTCCACGTCCTTCCACAAGAAGGAACGGAAACGAAACGAAGGAAAAGTTTTTATTTTCGCATTGATTCTTCCATAGATCGATTTTATTCACGTAAGCTAAAAATCGCTCACATTGTTGGTATCTTTCCTCTGATAATATCTTTCCTTTTTTTTTTTGATATGTTTTAGTGAGTTTATTTAGTTTCGCAGTTTTATGGATGAGATTTACTCATTAGAGCGGGTCGTGGACGGACGCGGTTTAAACATTACATTTTGTATGAATCGTGCAATAAACGTGGTTAAGACAAACGTCGAAAAGGCCTGGACGGAACACATGCAAGGTGTGATATAAATTACTTTATAAAATTTTAATCCGTCCACAGCCCGACCACACGGCCCGCCCCGGACACAGCCTGCTCTAAAGACATCTCTTCCATCGGTTAGAAAAGCCAAATCGGCCAGGCATGCTCTATCTTCGAGTTTCTCTTCATAGCTCTGCTGTCCAAAGTATTCAAAAAATAATTTGATTTCGGTCATCAAGTCTACATTTAGTTATTGTTTACTTTATTTTGCCTATATTAATCGGGGGCGCCTAGAAAACAGGCCGCGGGCTACCAGGTGCCCGCGAGCTACCGGTTGGGCACCACTGATTAAAAGCATTCCATGTGAAGGTTGCGTGGAATAAATCGCTTTTAGCGATAAGGTCGCCCATTGCATGCAAATTTATTTATGAGTACCGTTAATTGTCTAATGTTCTTTTGTATCTTTTGTGTGCAATAGTGTTTTTACCCCGACGTCAAAAAAAGGAGGTTATCAGTTTGACCTGTATGTTTGTTTGTCCGCGATTATCTCGAGTTTGGCTGTACTGATTTTGATGCGGTTTTCACAGAAATATTTGTTACATTTAGAAGAAGGTTTTAGTATCTATTTTAACCGACTTCAAAAAAGAGGAAGCTCTCAGTTTATGTATATGTAAATTTATTGAAGGCGGGTCTCTTTTTGTAAAAACTTTTAACTTTAACATTTAGATATTTGTGTAAGTATACAATGCGGGTTATTAAAGGCGAATCTCTTATCTATTCAAGAATACTCAAAATGTATACTTACTTAAAATAAAACATGCTATGTTTTTCATTCTTAAAGCCATTGAGCATGGCAATAACCACTTTAGTTTTTAAAGTTTTGAGTCTTCTTTCTTGCATAAAATAGGAAACAAGGAAAGGGCGTGATTTCTACCAAAAGATGGCGCTGCATTTCTATCTCTACCCTTTTTAAGATAGGTAACAGTAATTTTATGGTGCATTGGTATTAGTGGGACACTTAACAGGCTAACACCTAATCACCAAAGCGGTTTACACCTCTAGTTATGTTTTAGCTACGAAAGGTAGGTACTCTCTCTACCAATTGTTAGATGAAGAATAGCAGCAACAGGGTTCTAGCGCCATTTTCTAATTACATATTAAACGCGCCCTTAATTAGATTGTTGTTATTGTCCTGTACAACAAAATAAAAAATAATCAAAATCTACTTCACACTTTTTATTCACATTAGGTACCTCTATTAAAAATAAATCTTAGCTTAGATTTAAAAACTTGTAGGTACTAAATGTACTTTATCTCAGTCATAATTAGCAAAACAATACAATAACATTTTGGCAATTTAGATGCGCCTACGTATTTGTTTTGAAAACTTCGGGGATTTAGGTTGGTAGGTATAGTAGGTTTTATTTTTAATTAAATAAAAATGTTGACGGCATTGCGATCGTGATCGTGTCCTGCGTATCGCTAAGTCGGCCGCTACCTGTAGCGTCTGCATTGTTCACCTTTATCTGGCCTTATACATTCCAGTTTCCTTGATATACTTTAATAATGGACTAGCAGTTAGGTTTCGAAAAACTGTACCTAAGTTTAATTATTACAATTCAGTAGTCTCCATATTTTTGGCGTTCTTCATCTGTTCAAGTTGTTGGTAAAAATCGTAGTTTTGTTCAGCGGGTTGCAAGTTTTCAGTGTTACCTATGGTCGGGAAGGCCGCAGTAGTTATGAAGTAGGGCTTGGAATTGGTCATGTCTTGGTCAACAGCGTTTTCGTCAAGCGAGTCGCGATCCGAGCGACTGAGCTGGTCGTCTGATTTGTACCATTCGTTTTCATAGGCGTGGAGCCAGATGGGGTTCGAGCCCTTGGAGCTGTGTTTGTTGGTGTTCGGGACGCGGCCGCCGGAGCTGCGCAGCGTCGCGTCCGAGTCGGCTGTTGGAGACGCTGCAACACAACATAAATTTATAGTCACACCTCACACCCCTTTAGATTATTTAAGATCAAATTGACATATAACTTTGTAGGTGGGTAAGTAGGTGGGTAACAAATTTATGCCTAATACAAGGGTTGAGAAAGAAAAGAGCAGGATAAGTGGGCATTAATAATAATTATAGACCTGCGGCTGTAATAAATTTGTTGTAAAGTTGTTTAGCCGGGCACTCTAGCCAGATAAGTTTGCGCGGACTGGCGGGGCGCCACTGATTATGTTCACGCAACGCAGTTTTCTGCGCAATTAGCAGCGCCGCCTAGACTAGTCCAGAGAGTAGAGTTTAACCCCCTTACCACAAAAAAGTTAGACCGGGTCTAAATCGCGAATTTGTATGACGAATTAGTGTTGTAAACCTAGTCTAGTGATTTAGACAGCCTACGCAGCACGACGGACCATTTTTCGAGTCGTTCTGTCACTTTTGATCGCTTTTGACATTCAAACCACTGCACTGCAATTACCACTGCAGCAGTGGTAACATGACGAAAATTTGTCGACTTTGTCGTATCTATCTGTCACTTTTGTCGATCGTCTCCATACATTTTCCCGCATTGAAATGTCAAAAGCGATTAAAAGTGACAGAAAGATTCGACAAATGGTCCGTCATGCTGCGGGGGCTGGTTTAACACTTTTTGTGGTAGAGCCGAGAGTGACTCACAGTAGGCGGCGGCGGCGGCGGCCTTGAGCCGGCGCGAGTAGTCTGCGCGCTGCGCCAGCCCGGCGCCCACGGCCAGCAGCAGCAGAGCGCCCAGCAGCAGCGCCGCCCAGCCCAGCCAGAGTGCCGGGGCCCGGGCGAGTGCTGCCGTTGTTGGAGAGTACTCCGCACCTTGCGTGTCTAGCACGTTGAACTCCTGGAATTTAAATGAATCTTGCTTGATCAAACACATCGATGTTCGTTTGTCTCCCTTATACGCGATGTTCCTTTGTCTCTCGCTCTTTGTATGACTACGCAATGTCTCGCAATGTCTTTACATTGCGTAGTCATACAAAGAGCGCGTGTGACATCAAAGACGGCGACGCTATAGCGCCTTCTGTTTGACAAAGCCATTTACTGATTTTAGAGTAAAATCATTTGACAGAGATGAGGTCGTTTGGTGGCGTATACTGACTCCTAACACGTAGTATAAGTATATGTCACAGTAATATGGAATGATTCGTATTAACGATATGCGTTATAATGTACAACTTATTATGTGAACAATAAATCATTTTCATTTTTTTCATTCTGCATTTTACATAATGCGTCGTCTGTTTAAAACGCTTGCGGCAACGTAAAATGCTAAAGCCGGTTTTTGCTCATCGGCAGGGTCTGCAGTCTGGCTCGCGTGGCCGAAATCAATCTCTAACCGATAAGGTCCACCAATGCAAAAGTTAATTGCAATCTATACCTAGTACTTATAGCCATATTTTATATTGCAGTTCCTCGCAACTTACATTTGTGTTATCTTGCAAAGTAGGTACCTAGGTAATGAATGCCTGAACAAATTCAACAAATTATATCTATAATAGAATACCGTACCTTGAACAAATCATCCAACTGTTCAATATTCTTATCGACGAGCTGCAGCACTTGGTCCACCTCCAGCACGGAATGATCCAGCCCGTTCACTAGATGCATATAGAGATCCGTTTTTGTATTATCTACGGAACCGTCTTTGTTCTCGTGGACCCTTATATCGTCTACGTTGACGACGGAGTTGGTGACTTGAGCTAGATGTTCGCGGAAGTACTTGACGCGGTCTCTGATTTCTGTGGGGTGTGAGCGGAGGACGAAACGTACTCTTTGGTCTTCTCTTAGTAAGTAGATGAATACGTGAGCCTCATCTTGCAGGCCGCCTGTGTCGTTTGCTAGAACCTGTTCGGATTTATTTTTGTCATAATTTTAACAACATTATATTACTTAATTAAAAACAAAATAAAAACATGTAAGTAAGGAAGAAGGGAGTTGTTAAAAATTAGAATATAGAAGTAAGTAAGTATAATCCGATACAAATTTTGAGAGAAGGAAGAAAGATATTTAAATAGGTGATAGATAATTTGAAATTTTTAAAGCTGATTCATGTAGGTACCGCGTCCGATATAAGCAAAAAATATAACTTACAGAGAAAAACTCATAAATGCATAAAAAATAGGGTCCGAGTTTCCTCCGAAAAAAAAACCTAAGTCTTAGATATCTTAATACAAACTCAGTTAACCATTAGGTTTAACCTACCTTGAAATCAAAATATCCCTTCATTCCCTTTTGCGGGTCAAAGTTGAGCGCCACCGCCCCCGTCTCTTTGTTCACGAGGAACGGCGACACGGCCAGGTTCTCCAGACCTTCAGTCAATGTTTTCTTCACATCGCCTATTAGATAGTAACTTATCTTTGCATTCTCGCCCTCGTCGGGGTCAATGGCCTAAAATAAACGAAATATTTGTTTAATAAATGGATGAATAGTACTTATCATTTTCGTGTTAGAAATACAAGGAAAATGTTAACTATATCCGCTTGTGCTAAGTTTGTAGGTACCAGCGTTATCGATACGCGTTATCTTAAAAATTATGACAAATTATAATTTATCAGTAATTTTTAACAGGAAGCGTCACTGGGATGATTTCGTAGTTTTGTTATACTTACTAATTTATGCGTTTGTATTGTTTATGGTATCTTTAATAAAGTAGGTATTATTTGAAATGTCCATCAGGAGCCATGTCCAACACCGGTGCCATTACCTTACCTACCTAATGCAATATTTTACTGAGAAAACAGATTTCTTTGTAAAACAGTCTATAAGTAGTAAACATTAAGGTATGAATGAAGAGTGGATAGCTTGATGCGTAAAAGTACCTTGATCCTATTTAATAAAAAATACAGCAAAATTTATTTTTATTTTACCTTCACATGCATAAATTCAATGCCAAAGTCAGCTTCCGTAGTGATGCCACCAGTGAACACAGTGTTGACAAAGCTGGGCGGGTTGTCGTTGTCATCGTTCACAGTAATATGGACTTTTAGTGAACTGACCGCGTCTTGAGATTCGTCGTACTCGGGCTGAGAGACGCAGTCTTCCGTTGCCAATACTGTAAGTTCGTATTCTGATATCTCCTCGCGGTCTAAGGGTTGTAAAGTTGATAATCTGTGGACAGATAACTTGTTTAAAGGTCTTTCTTTTGATTGTAAATAAGTATCAATTAAGTATTTCTGTTTCATTATACTGGGAGTTTCGGACAAGGTAATAATAAATCTAAAAATCAATTTAGCTCGGCATACCTAATACTTTCCCAAAAGTAACTTCGATCGAAATCTCAAAAAAATAAAAATCTGCTGTTCTAAAATTGGTTCGATCGTCTGACGGAGTCAATCAATGTACGGGACAGCTGATTTTTGTTTTGAGATTTTGACCCATGGTGAGCTAAATCCCTCTTTTGATTTATTACCGCTTTGTCAGAAACATCCTGTATAACAGCATAAAAGTGGCGTTGTCTGTTTAGATCGCATTGCCTTGCACTATTTTCGGCTGTTATAAAGAGAACAACTCAAAAACAAATACTAACCTATAAGAATCCCTCAACAGTTCAAACGCCCCACCCTCATTCCCGCCAACAATATAGTAGCAAACAGGCAAAGCAGGCTCATCAGCAGCTTCTATAGGATCGCGTTGTATGACTTGTGGCAAATACAGGGTTGTCTCTCTCGGAGCTCTATTTTCAGTAATATTGAGTTGAATGCGGCGCGTGGGGAAGCGAGGCCGGTAGTGTTCCACGTCCTGCACGTATATTGTCACGTCCAAGTCCGAGCTCAGTGGCGTCGGCTGGCCCAGGTCGTACGCTTCTATTCTCAACTAGGAATTAGAATGAAATAAATTACTTAGTTTTTTGGTTAATAAATAAAAAAATAAAATTGAGTCAAATTAAAATTGATCTAACTACATTCCATATGTCCTATCGATTTTAAATTAAATAACGTTTTACTTTAATGATATTAAAAGTATGAGGTTAGGTAACCATGACCTGATCAGCCCTTTGAAGATGATCAGCTCTTAAACAGTGGATGAGGGAACATCTACCTTTCATTATGTCCTATCGATTTGAAATTTGGTACCGTGTTACTACAATGATATTAAAAGTAAGGTAATCATGACCTGATCACCTATTTGAAGATGATCAGCTCTTATATAGTGGATGAGAGGATTTAACTACCTTCCTCCTATCGATTTGGAATTTGGTACCGTGTTACTTCAATGATATCGAAAGTATATGGTAAGGCAACCGTGATATTTCGAAGATGATTAGGTCTAGTTCCACGTCGTGTTTGTTTTTGTTTTGAAGTTTAATTAAATTTAAATGTTTTCAAGAAGCAAACTATTGTGCAATGTGTTGATTTAATGATTTCATTTAAATGAGTGTATGAACTTTGGTTGACGGGAAGACGAGAAAAAGGTTAGTGGTTTGAAGTCAAAATCGACAACTTATTTAAGTACCTATACTAAAACAAACCTCGGCATTATTTCTCAAACGAATAAATACATTTTTGTATTTTATATTTCATATTAAATTTTGTAGTGAATAACTTTGCATAGAGCTGTCTTATCGTAATACTTACTAAATATTCCAAAAAAGTGTATCAAAATAGCTTTTTGTACAGGATGGCCCATAAGTCCTTTAAAATTTAAATTTCGAATAAAATTCAAACGGTGCGCAAGAATGGCGCGCGGGGTACGGGGGAAGCACTAACGGTCTTTCGGAATTCATTCGCCATGGAGCGTTTCACTTGTGCTTTCTGTGTGCGCGAGTTTTATCGCAACAATAATTCTGCTACCGTTGCGCGGCGTACATCGTTTAATAAGGTGTTATTCTCTGATAAGGCTCACTTCCAAATCAACGGCCATGTCAACAAGCAGAATTGTCGCTACTGGAGTTGCGAAAATCCAAATCGCAAACATGAAAGGCCCTTACATAGCCCTAAAGTGACAGTTTGGGTTCTCGAAATTTACGCCGCGCAACGGTAGCAGAATTATTGTTGCGATAAAACTCGGGCACACAAAAAGCACGGTTCGCACCGGTGAAACGCTCCATGGCGACTGAATTCCGAAAGACCGTTAGTGCTTCCCCCGTACCCCGCGCGCCATTCTTGCGCACCGTTTGAATTTTATTCGAAGTTTTAATTTCAAAGGACTTATGGGCCACCCTGTATTATTTATTCGTTACTCAATTTGAGTCAACAAAAATTCAATCGATTTGTATGAATTATTAAAAAATAATACTTTCAACGCGATATTTTTTTTAATTGTGTTTTATTGCTATCCTATCAGTAACTCACTTCAAGCTATTTCAGGAATGATATCTTTTATGAATAAGTCTTTCCGGAATGAGTCCTTTCAGTACTAAGTCATTTTAGGAATCAGTCCTTTCCGGAATGTGTCCTTTCAGCACAGGGTGTCCATTTCCGGAATAGGGCATTTACGTACTAAGCGCTCTAGTTCTAGTTAAGTTGATGAGGGGTCTGACTGGATCGAGGGTTTTTAAATTTGAGTTATTCTTTATGTGCGTGAGTTATAAGGAAGATGTTACCTGGTAAGTGGTCTGCTTGTCGCGGTCGAGCGGCGCGGCGGTGCGCAGCGCGCCCCCCGCGCCCCCCGCGCCCTGCACGGAGAAGGCGCGCCAGGCGCCGCCCGCGTCGCGCCGCAGCCGGTACCGCACGGCGCCGTTCGGACCGATGTCCGCGTCTATGGCTCGCACCTCCGCTACTAGAGTGCCTATCGTCGCGTTCTGATAACGAAACGTTCAATATCACACTAAAGTTTGATTGGGCTACAATTAGGGTTTAAGGTAGCTTAAACCCTATTATAAAATAAGATATAAAGATCAGAGTGTGTGTGTATGGATGTTAACCTTTACACGGTAAAACGGCGAGTAAGATTAGGCTTCAATTTAGAATAGAGGTAGCTTAGACCCTTAAGAGCCAGTTAACAGCGATGCTAGCGCCATTCGCGAAAAAATTTATATCTTCTAAAAAAAAAAAAAAAACTAGTAAAAACTTTAAACACTAAAAATAAACTCGTTCATATATTTATACGTGTTCAAAGGTAATTTTTTTATAAAGCATAGGTACCTCAGGAACTTTGATGGTAACATTCTGCGGCGGGTGCACGAACACCGGCGCGTGGTCGTTGTAGTCGGTGACGCACAGCGGCAGCTCGCCCCGCACAATGTTGGCAGGCGAGCCCAAATCTCTGGCTTCCACTAAAAGACTGTAGTTCCCAAAACGATCCTTCAAAGATTTCTTTGCAAACAGCCGGCCGGTGTTCGCGTCGTCGCCGACTTGCTCAAATCGAAATAGTTCTGTCATAAGAAAAGAAAGTTTGATTAAATTTGCTTACGGAAGACGATTGCTAGTAGTATTTTACCCTGAGGTTGAGTTCTTAACAAAGTTCGATCGACTTGTTAGCGACTTCGTTATCCATTGCTGTTTTTTGGGCATGTTACAAAAATTGCCTTAGTTAAATCAACTAAGATTAACGAATTTGTTAACAAAGACAATTACAAGTCGATCGAAGTTACTTAAGAGAAAATGACTGTTTTTTTACTTTTGAAGAGGGAACAATTTTAAATTTTAAGGATATGGATCAAAATTAAAACACTTACACCTCCATAGTTTACATATGCGACTGGATAGACAGTTGACAAAGATTCTGTCACAAAAAATCTGAACCTAACGATTAAATTTTAACCTGGAGCCGGGTTAAGTCATGGAAGTAAGACTGGTTAAGTATAGCGAGATAAATTGAGCGGCCGACATACTGAGTTGTTTGTGAATCTATGGTTGCCACTCTACATATCGCGTTGTGTTCGCTTCGCGTCTAAACAAACTGTAAGCGTGTTTCCTCAAGAAGCGATATCGATCGCGCGATAGGGGTCGATATCGCTTCTTGGGGGAAACGCTATGGGTTTCTAAGTTGACTACTCAAGCGTAAAATGAACTCACCATGTCCTTTCCCGGCCACTAGATGGAACTGCACGCGGCCGCTCGGCCCGGCGGCGTCGTCGGCGTCGGCGGCGCGCACGGCCGTGATTGGTTCGCGCGGGTTGTGGAACTCTGTTATAGTCACGCAGTCCTCGGGCAGTTGCAGTACTGGTGCGTTGTCGTTCACGTCTTCTAGTTGTACTCTAAAATTATTCATATTTATAATATCGATATTTATAAAATTAAAGTGTTAGTGGAGCTGCGCTTGAGCTTAATTTTTTCTAACATGCCCTTTTGCCACCCTAAAGAACCTTCATCTTTCGCGCAACGCATTACGCGTTCACCTTCATCACTGCTGGACCGATTTCGCTACTTTGTTATCTTAAAAATGCAAAACAAAAAAAAAAAGATTTGGGAGAAGTGGGAATAAATTTATCATCGATCTTTTTTTTAACCCCCGAACGAAAAAATCAGAGAAGGGTGGTTTAATTTTAACGTGTGTATCTGTCTGTCTGTCTGTGTATCTACCTGTGGCATCGTAGAGCCCAAACGGCTAAACCGATTTTCGTTTAGTTTTTTTTGTATCATAGATCATTTCAGGCCGAGTGTTCTTAGCCATGTCTGATGAAGATCTGATCAGCGGTTTGAAGATGATCAGCTCTTGAATAATGGATGAGAGGATCTAACTAGCTTCCTTATGTCCGATCGATTTGAAATTTGGTACCATGTTACATCTATGTTATAGTAAGTATTTGGTAAGGTAACCATAACCTGATCTGCCGTTTGAAGATGATCAGCTCTTGAATAATGGATGAGAGGATCTAACTAGCTTCCTTATGTCCGATCGAGTTGAAATTTGGTACCATGTTACATCTATGATATTGAAAGTATATTTTAAGGTAACCATGACCTGATCTACCGTTTGAAGATGATCAGCTCTTGAATAATGGATGAGAGGATCTAACCACCTTCCATTTGTCCTATCAATTAAAAATTTGGTACAGTGTTACTAATGATATTGAAAGTATATGTTAAGGTAACCATGATATTTTTAAGATGATTAGCTCTAGTTCTAGTTAAGTTGATGAGGGGTCTGACTGGGCCGGGGGTTTTTAAATTTTTAAATTTGAGTTATTAATTAGTGCGATTGATAGAATGCACGCTTATTGTCTAATTAAGACAGAACAACGTAAGCGTGTTCAGCAAGTAATTTATCAAAAAAACCTTACACAATCTGTTTGAAAGCGTTCCTGCTCTCTCCACTGAGGTAACCAAACTGGTAGTTGTCCCACGCCTCCACCACCAGGCTGTACGACGCCTGCGCTTCGCGATCCAACACGTCCGACACCGTCAGCGCTCCCGTCTCCGCGTTTATCAGGAATTTACCCTGACAAGGATAACATCATTATTTATTAACCTTTAAGCTGTCCTCGCTAGGGTAAACTGTGAACGGTTGACTGAGTGAGTCACACTCTGAACTACGTCAAGGAACATAAACCGTTTCAAAGCCTATTTATAGTGAGACAGCTGCCGACTAAAGCAGTAGGCGTGCGTAACTCAGCAAACACTCAGCAGCTACAGTTTGCTTGGTAAACTGAGTTGAACTGTGCTAGTGATAATATAGAAGTGCACCAATCGGTAACCAGTCAGATAGATCTGCTAAAGGCGTAAATCTACTGAATAGAATTAACCCATAATAATTATTCGTGCGTATCAAGTCAAGCTCAATGAATGGTTCTTCCGCATGTAACCGGCAATTTTCACGTTAAGCGTATAGTTCTTATTACAAAGGCCTTTGTTAGACTACTTCACCCTAAAAAGTAACATAAACTGTGAGATTTCTTGAAGATTATTGACTAAGATGTACCCACCTGTGTCGAAGCTCTATCCAGCAAATAAGTAAGTTTCCCGTAATCGCCGGTATCGGCGTCGTGAGCGGCTATGATCGCCACGGTCGTGCCCGGCGGCGCGGCCTCGGATATCCGGTATTCCGACGGGCCCGGCTCGAAGTACGGGTTGTTATCGTTCTCATCCAATACCTAAACATCATTGACAAATTTTAGTTACAGGTCCCACCATGTTACTTTAGCTCTGAGAAAAATAAGGAGGGGATTACTGCGCATGTGTACAAAAAGAACGAACGAACAGAACGACTGTAGAATAAGGGGACGAATAGTATCATTGCGTGGACGCAGCGCGATTAAAATGACCAATAGAGCGCTAGCGCGCGATGCACAAGTTGCACAACCCGCCCCACCCCCCTGTGGTTTTCCTATGACACCTGATTTTTTATTTCTGCGCATTCAAGGTCAAAGACAAAGTTACATGGTGGGACCTGTAGCAATATTTATTTAGTTAAGGGGACACCAGTATATCACCTTTAGTTTCTTCTTGGAATAAAGTTGAGACGTAAAATTTATGAATATTTAAACGACGGCGGCATGGCGCTTCGCATGAAAATTAAATAACATACCTAGAATAAAACACAAGATTGTAAAAAACATAGTTATATCATCTACAAACTGATAAATGCTAATGATAAGACACATTGAGACTGGCCTTTTGAAAACTTGAGCATACACGCTGTGAGTAGTTTGTATGCGTTCGAGGGTAGCTCGATGCTCGACGAGTTAATTGGCACAGTTTATAGTATAAAATACTATTGTACAATATAAAAGTAGTGGAACCTGTATAAAAACATCGACAGTAGTATGCCGCGGCGGCGCGCCGCCGTCCGCCACCGCCACGGTCAGGTTGAGCCACGCCTGCGCCTCGTGGTCGACCCTGCTCGCGACCACGAGCTCTCCCGTTCTATTGTCTAGGTGCACGAGGCTTTTTAGATCTTCTGGACCTTTAATATAGAAAGATTGTGTAAGGCTACTAACTACCTACAATTCGAAGCTAGAGTTTGCGCCAGATAAGTCTGCGCGCGACTGTATACGTACTTCACTTGCCATTCAAATAATAAATTTAATAATAATAAATTTATTGGAAAATTCATAAATTTACAATAAAACTTAAAGTAAGCCTTATATTAATTTACAGAGCTTAACATAAAATCAAGTCTGAACTAGGCTAATTAAATAGCCTGTATCTCAGACTGGGTTAAAACTAGAATTGTTATATTACAATATGAATAATAATAAAAAACAATATGAAAATATGATAAAAGTAATAATCTTTCATAAAATTATATTTAGTTATTAAGTAGGTCTTAAAAAACTAAGCAATAAAATTATTGTTAATCTATTTCACAATTCCAAGAAGTCTCTCTGTTTCGTCATAATTTAAAGTTCCTAACCAATTTAAAAGAGAAGTTTTACAGTTTCTAAAGTTTAATGAGTACATCGATAGCTTTGCATTTATTTTATTATAAAGAAATGGGCCCAAAAAGCTGAAAAACCTTTGTGCGTAAACGTGCTTAGTAGAGTATAGGTCGTAAACCCGATCTTTACGTCTTTTGTTTGTATTGTTATTATTAGATAGACAAGCGTGCTGTTTCATGATCACATTCATAATAAAAATTTGCCGAACAGTGAGAACCTTACAAGACTGGTAGAGGGAGTAGGTAGGATAAAGGTAAGGTCGCTTTGTTGCAACTTTAAGAATTGCTCTCTGTGCCCTTTCAAGTGAAAGCAGGTTAGTTTTTGGCATCCCACCCCATGCCAGAATGCAGTAGTTTAAAATTGAATAAGCAAGTGCGTAGTATACTTTTTTTATAAGGATGGGGTTAGTTAGATCACGAAGCCTTTTGAATACAAAGATAAGTTTTCTTATTCTACCCGTGAGACAGTTAATGTGCTCTTGAAATGAGAGATTCGAATCTATTATTATGCCAAGGTATTTGATGCTTAATGCCTTTGATATTGTCGGACAGTTGCAAGTATTGGTACTTTCTTCCTTACAAGAATGAGCTCTCAGTGTATGTACAGTGTCAAAATTCTTTGATCTCATAGAAAATTGCAAATATTTAGTTTTTTGGGCATTTAGAGTTAGTAAATTTTGCTGAAGCCAGGTTTTTACCTTTGTTAAACCCAGTTGGGCGTATTTATATACTTCTTCTTTAGATTTGCCAGTAAAAAGGAGTGCAGTGTCATCAGCATAAGATACTATCCAGCCATTTGTTAATTTAAGGTTGCATAGATCGTTTATATAAACCAAGAACAGTGTTGGTCCTAAAATACTTCCTTGTGGAACTCCAAACGAGGTGTTTTTTAATTCATCACTGATTAGGTTGTCAATTTTGACTTGTTGATAGCGGTCATCTAAGTAATTTGAAAAAAGGCTTAGCTGTGTGCCTCGAACACCAATTAATTCTAATTTTTGCAGGAGCAGGGGGATAGAGACAGTATCAAAAGCTTTTGCAAGATCGATAAAAATCCCGAGAGGGCAGTTTCCAGCATCTAACTCTTTTGTAATATTATCTGTTAAGATGTGTACGGCATCTTCCGTTGAACGTTTTGATCTAAAACCAAATTGGCAATCTGACAGAATCGAATTTGATTCTAAGTAATTAATAAATCTGTTATTTATTATTTTTTCTAAAATTTTGGACATAGCAGGAAGTACTGATATTGGTCTATAGTTAGTCACTAATTTTTTGTCTCCACTTTTAAAAACGGGAGTTACAAGAGCCTTTTTTAGAGCCTTAGGGAACTTTCCCTCTACGAGACAAGTTTGAAAAATATGTGTTAATGGCGGAGCTAATAAATGTTTAAATGTCTTCAAAATATAGCTTGAGATACCGTCACATCCTGTTGCACAGTTGTCTTTTAAACCCATTATAATTCGTTTAACTTCAGCAACATCTGTATCTAATAAAACAAAAGAATCTAATTTAGAATTATTAAGTGTTTGTTTTTGCAGTGATGTAAGTGGAATTTGATGAGCAAGGTCTTTGCCAACGTTAGCAAAATAGTTATTTACATTATTTGCAGAAACAAATGCTGATGAGTGCGATTCTAACAAAATTGAAGATGACTCATGGTTCCGTTTTAGATTTGCAACTTGTTTAATATGTTTCCAAATCTTTTTATTGTTTTTCCCGGCTTTTTCTAATTCATATTTTTCATACGCAATTTTCTGTTTATTTAATAGTCTGTTACAAAAATTTCTATATCTTTTATAAGTAATTTGTAGAGTAATATTATCAGGTAATAATTTTGACTTGGCATGTAGACGATCTCTATTTTTTATGCATCGTAGTAGGCCGGAAGTTATCCACGGTTTCAAAATTATTTTGCTTTTGCCCAACTTGGCTGTATAGGTATTGTTTTTAATTGCTTGTTGTACAGAAGTAATAAAGTATGTCATTGCCGTATCGACATTAGGCTCATTATAAACTGGGGCAAAGCTGATTTTGCATAAGTCATCTTCAAGTGTTTTTATATTAATTTTAGTAATTATGTTATTGTTAGTATGTTTAGGTAACTTCAATTTTAATTGTAATAGTACGGCATGATGGTCGGTCACGGTTGAGTTAGTTACAATTGTTAGTGATGGTAAAGCAGTTTTCAATAGAATGTGATCTAAACATGATCCACTTTCGTAAGTCGGGAAGGTATGACTCGGCAATAATCCATGGAAGGCACAAAGATTAAGATACTCTTCTGCTCGCAGTCGCTCTCTTTCATCAGGAAGGATATTTATGTTTATATCTCCCGTCAGAACAATATTTTTTACAGATTTAAGCTCTTGTAGGCTTTTGTTAAGAGCATTGAAAAAGGTGTCAATATCATTTGTAGGTGCTGGAGATCTGTATATAGCGATTATTGCCAAATCAGTACCAATTTTCAGCACCAAACAATTGCTGTCTATGAAGTTTGGCTCATAAACTTCTGCAATTAGTGTTTTTTTTACAAATATAACAACCCCATCATTCTGTAAGTAATTACGCTCCGTGTGAAACAAATTGTACCCTGTTAAAGTCGGTATGTTATGTTCTCGGTTCCGAAGTCTACATTCAGTAAGCACAATTACGTCACAGCTTAAATCTAGCATACTGAGAAATAATTCAAAGCTATCGAGGTTTTTATATATACTCCGAATATTATGATTAATTAAAGTTAAGCTATTGACGTCGTCGGTAATAAATGATTTGCAATTTTCAACTTTACATATTTGTGAGTTATAAAAAGGTAGATTATCTAGTTCAAGGATAAGTTTTTCAGTCATGCTAAAACACAAAAGAAAAAAATACAAAAAAAGTTAAAAGTTAAGAGATGGAGTTGTAAAAAGTGCTAGAAAAGGATCTTTATCGGTGGCGCTCTTAGGCGCCCGCATAATCTATTGAATTAATATATTTATTTATGGCAAATTGTTTTGCTGGACAGCAGTCGTCACCTGTTTTATGCTGAGCTGGCTTGTTAAAACGTAAGCAGGTCGCACACTTTGACGGCTCCGCTGTTCTAGGACAAACTTTGGTCTCGTGACCTAGTTCCCCACATTGTCCACATGCGGGTGTTGGCTCCTTGCAGAACTTTGCGGCATGACCATATTGCTGGCATTTGAAACAGCGCGTTACAATAGTAAAGTCTCTTACTGGGCAGGAATTCCAGTTGAGGAACACCCTCTCCTGCGTGATTAGGGCTCTTCGTATTGCAGCGGATACTTCAAGTATAAAGTTGCAGCGCGAGGAGTCCTTTTTACCTGATTTGTGGCTAAGTTTCATGGCGGCAAGACTATCCTCCTTAGATATCGTCGTAAGTTTCTCGGCTAAATTTTGGTCGTAAAGGTGCTCCAGAAGGTCCTTTTCGCTGTAGTCAGAAGGTACTCCAACAATCACGATTCTGGGCTTCTTCTTGAATGGCTCTTCAACTTTAAGACCGGAATTTGTTAGGGCTGAAGACTGGCGCAACTTCTGGATATCCTCTTTCGATTCGGTGCTTATTATAACTCCGCCGTTCCGAGTCTTCCGGAGGCTTCGAACCTGCAATTTTAATTGCTCCGGGCAAATCACTTTTTGTACAAGGGCTTTTGTTTCATCGCTGGTTTTCTGATCTTTAGGGTAAATTGCTATTGAGCTCAGATTATTGGGTCTCACAAAGTTTTCAGGGCCTTTTTTTACCATGTCGGCAAAGGAGGTCTTTTCAGGCACGGTGGTTTTTTTCTGTTCAACGGCAATTTTTAGACTTTCGAGGGCCTCCGTAAAGTGTTGTTGTTCTTGCAAGGTTTGAATAGCGGTTTGAGCAGCAATTACCCTTTGTTTGGCAGATTGGTACAGGACACACATTTGGCCGCTAGCATTCACAATGCGTCGCAGTAGTGTGTTAACTTTACCTTTCTGTTCCGAGTTCATTTTGCCCTCTGAAGTAATAGTGCTAATTTCAGTGGCAAGATCTTCAATTGCGTTCATCCACTTTTGAATTTCAATGGTCGACACGATAACGGACTCTTCCTGTTCGGGAGGGGACTCAGGGCGGGCAGGAGGTGGCGGCGGCGCAGGGTGCGCAGGCGGCACTGGTGAGGCTGGAGGGCTTCTCCGCATCAGGGTGCTTTTATTGAAGGGGCTTGACATTTTTACTAGACTATGTCAGCAACCATCACAAAAAAAATCTTTATATTTCAATAACACAGCACAATAGTTTTTGCATTTATTGCAAAAAATCAATACGTGCGACTCGCTTGACGGTCGACCTAGACCTCAATCAAATCAAATCAAACATATAAATCATTTATTGAACAAAACACATTTTAAATAAACATACAATAAACGATATCGATCTGCACAAGCTTCGTCAATAAAAATAAAAAAAATCATAAAATACAAATACATGTCAGCACAGCACAATAAAAACAAAATAAATAAAGACACGCTAACTAAAAAGGCCTCCACTCAAAGCTCCCTGCTCGAAAGCCCCCATCACACTAGCGGCATTGCCACGCTGAATTACAATGGAGAGCCTCTGCAGCAGAAAAGAGCCAGATCGACGGTCCAACCCACGGTCTATTAGGCGACGGCCCAATTTGTGAATGAAAGCGGCTGCCTCCGAACCCCAAACACCCGAAGTCTCAAAGGCTACAGGAATAAAAATATAGTCTTTTTCCAGAGCAATGTACTTCGAGTGCTTGTGTTTGGCGGCATTTTCAGCTGAGGAGGCAGCTACCCGAGTCGTCGATGGCAGATGTGATGCTGCATAAGTGCTCACACACGTGGCATCCCATAGCAAACATCGGCCCTTCTCCCAGGGCACCAGGGTTAAACCATCTGGGCGTTTTCCATCCGTGCGACTCAGCCCCGGTGGCTCCAAAACGCACGGAATATTGGCCGACCGACCAATGCCCTTCGAATTATATCATTCAGAGCATGGTGCCGGGGAAACCTCCCAACACACCTTTGACAGTTCAACCCATGGTAGCCCCTTGGATCAACGACTGCGCCGCAGAAGCAGCAGTGCTCTTGGCAGACATTACAGCCAAGCCTCAAAGCAACCGCTATTCTGAGCGAGTCGTTGTCCAGGAGCGTTCCGAGTTGCGGAGATGGCAAGGCATGCAGCCAAGCTCCAGATTCGGGTTTAGCTGGAGCTTTTAATCTGGCCAAGTCAACGCCCGTGCTGTTGGCGGTCAGCTGATCGAGAACAAACCTAGCCTGAATATCGTCCCAATTACGTTGATGGCACCTGTCACGCCCAACTGGAGCATCTTGGCCAGGACACAAGGCAGACCATTCCGAAAAAGCCTCTGCCGCAAAAGGTAACTGTAACTGATCACCATTAATAGAAAGAATGTGAGTGACCAGCTCCAGCACCCCATGCGACGAGGCCAAAAATGCAGGAAGCTGCACGTCCTGAACACGACGAATGCCCAGTCCACCGTGACGAATAGGCAAAGACGATTGGATCCATTGACTGGCATTGAGGTCTATGTTCAATATTTCTTCCAAAATATTTTTCAATGTTTGGTCAAAAGAATTGGCTTCTGTACTAAAACGCCAGACAGGAGATGTCCTTAAAAAATAAGTCAGTTTTGGCATAGAAAAACATTGGCGAAGAAGTGTCAAAGCTGCATGAGCAGAAAGGTCCTTAAGACGTGTTTTTGCCAACACGAGATCCTGTCTCTTCTGTTCCAAAACCGCTGGTATGGCCTCCGGGAATAAAGGCGAACCCAGAAGAGTAAAATTTGTTTTGTCCATCAATCTGATTCCCGGTATTTTGGTTTGAAATTGGATGAAAGCATCAGTTGAAACAGATTGATCGTTGCAGAAAAACAACTCACACTTGCTGGTGTTAAACTCAAGGCCCAATTCACTGAACCCGACCATAAGCTGTTCTACATCCTCTAACACGTCGGCCTGGGTTCCACCAATAGTGCCATCATCCAAATACCAAACATTTAATTTAGACTTCAGAGCTATTATTTTGGAATGAATGGCAAGACTGAAAATGAGTGGACCCAAAGGATCGCCCTGCTGCGCACCAGACTGCGAAAAGAGAGAGGATGTGTCATAAAAAAGTTTGCTAGGAGAAGAATAGCACTGGTGTAGAAAAGGATACAAACCTGGGATGTGCTCCCTCACTTTTCCCAAGATGGTATCCCTTTCAACGCTATTGAATGCATTCTTTATATCCAATTTTATGACTACATCATCCGAATCACAGCGCGATACGGCAAAAGCACGTGTTGCATGTATGGCAGCCTCGCAGCCAAGTGAGGAACCGAAACCCAGCTGATGCGGTTGCAAAAAAGAGGACATCTCCTGTCTGACACTCCGACATCCTAATTTTGCCACCAAACGTCTAAAAACACTGCCCACAGCAATTGGTCTAACACCACCACCCTTTTTTTCTAAAGCACAGAGGGATGCCCCATATAGTATAGGACAAACCTCTCTGTTTAGCAGACCTTTTAATAGAAAATTGCACAGTTTCGTCAATGCTTCAAGCAGGCGGTGACCGTTATCCCCAGCGGAGAAAGAAGTGAGCTCTAAATCAAATGGATGATTTCATGACTTATCTGGCGCGCACTCTCAATAGAAAACAAAAAAGAGTAAAATTCTAGGAATCCAGATCCAGAATAAACATTATTAATATTTAAGTAGACAAACTCCGATCGATCAGTCAATCAATGTTACAATAAAATACATCTTTGAGTGATGTCTCCTTTTTCGATGGATAGGAAGACTTATTCTAATGAAAAGCAACTCACCATCTAAAGTGTAAGTAATAGAGCGATTCTTATCATTATCATCTGCAACAACAGTTAAAATGGTGACCCCATTCTTTGAGTTCTCAGGAATAGCACCTCTATAGAACGGCTTTCTGAACTTAGGATTGTTATCGTTTTCGTCCTCAATATTGATCGTAAGGGTTGTCGCGGCGGTTTGTTGCGGACCGCCGTCTATGGCCGCCATGTCTTCTACTTTTAAAACAAGCTTTATTGTTTCTACTTTTTCTCTGTCTACCAGCCTGTGAAAGGGGTAAATGGTTGAAGATACGTGGTTTTTATTGGTTTTTGTTTTAAAGAATATTTACAGAGATTTAACACGCTCAGTCTGGAAACAATCAATTCGATCAGTACAGCTTGGCAAGACTGTCTTGAAAGGGAACCATTTTTATTTTGAGTAGGAAACCCTAAAATTTTTTTAGTAAAGTAATAGTTCATAATTTGTTGATTTTGATTTTACGCCAACCTGTATGGTCATACTAGTACTGACAAAAGTTAATAGAGTACAAAAAAAAAAACAATTTATACTGAAAAAAATGAACTGACGCCACCCAGACTGAGTGTAGGGAGGCTAGGATCTCTCTTAAAAAATATAAAAAAAACATAAATATATTTTTTTTTATAATTTAATTTAAAAAACATAATATAGCCATAAGTACTCAAACAATATCTTAAAATACATATTCGGTATGTTGTAAGTTTAGAGTAATGCAAGATTTTTTTAAGTTTGCTTTATTTTTAAAATAAATATAGTCACAACAACAGTTTACCTGACAACCCTCAAAGTACCATCAACAGGATTCAAGTCCCACACGGAAACGTAATCGTACTCCGTGATGGGAACAATAACGCCGTCCTCGTCCCTCGCGCTACTGCTGTCCCTGTCTATCGAGTATCGAAGGACTGGTTGCTCGTCCGGGTCGGTAGCTTCGATGCGATAGATTAGAGTTCCGACCTGTTTTTAATATAAAATGTTAGCAAAACAAAACATCACGCCTATATTTCTCGAAGGGGTAGGCAGAGGCACCAGCTCATTGACTGAGCTAATCAGAGGCATCAGTGCATCGATGCATGAGCATGGACACAAGTTTGGCCGAGTTTTTTCTCTCGTCGGTTATAAAATTGTTATTATATCTGTAGACGGTGGGAGGTCGTTTGCAGGATGAAAGAAACACTCAGTACTTATCAGCTGTATATTGGGCGAAACACTCGCCAAAAACTTCGGTTCTAAACTAATGTTTAAATAAAAATAGGGACGCAGTGTGTCGCAAGTAATGGCGCAGATCTTGGACTAACTTTTTTTACATTGATGGTGGCGCCGCCTAGCGCAATATTCGTTACACATTAAAGGTAAAGGAGCGTTTTTAAACTAAAACCTAATAACAAATTAAATACTTAAAAAATCTTAAATAATTATTCACTAAACTAACTAAATTGTATTAATAAGTTACGTAAGGAGCGCGTCGCCCACATTCCCCACCCCAGTGCTGGTACAGCACTCATTGCTCACCGGAAGTCGTGCGACGCGTCCGGCTGACCGCCGAAGAACGCCAGTTCTGGTTTTGACTTCGACCATTCTTACCCGGCCATCCGCTCCAGGAAATATTTGAGTGATAACACCTCTGGGCCAAAGGTTACGAGCTGCATTAGGGTCTGCGATAAAAACTAAATCTCCTACCTTTAGTGGTGGTTGTTCCTCGTTCCACTTTTTCCTTGGTAGCATCTCAGGCAAAACTTCTCGTACCCACCTGTTCCAAAACATGTCAGCTAATCGCTGAGCCTTTCGCCAATTTTTTCTAAGGTAGAGGTCAGAGTCGTCGAACGCTCCAATTATCGGTAAGTTTGACGAAGCACCTAAAAGAAAATGATTAGGGGTCAGAGCTTCGCGGCTGTCGGGTTCTACGGAAACGTGCGTCAAGGGTCGACTGTTAACAATATGTTCAACTTCCGCGAACAAGGTTGTCAAAATCTCGTCTTTGGGAGCTCGCTCTTTCATGATGGTGCTTAGTGCTGTTTTTACGCTCCTCACAAGGCGTTCCCATGCCCCACCCCAATGGGGGCTGGCGGGGGGAATAAAGGACCATACAGTGCCATTGTGAGCGCATTCCCTTTTGAGCATCTCTTCATCTAACTCTTGCATAGCTTTCCTAAGCTCTGTGTCGGCTCCTCTTAAGTTGGTGCCATTATCAGAGTATAGATGGCTGGGCCAGCCACGTCTCGCTGCCATGCGTCGCAGAGCCATGATGAGAGCGTCTGTAGTTAAAGAGTTGACAATTTCCAAGTGTATTGCTCTTACAGTGAGGCAAGTGAACAAAACTCCGTACCGCTTTTCACGATGCCTTGTAACCGTGACCTCTAGGGGACCGAACAGATCAAGTCCACAGTGCGAAAAAACTCGCTGGTGGTGAGCTACTCGCGCTTCGGGTAGATCACCCATTCTTGGAACCAATGGTTTACAGCTGCGAACGCGGCAGAACATGCACTGAGATACTACCGTTTTTACTGTAGGTCTCAGATTGACGATCCAGTATCGCTGTTTGAGTTCATTGACTACGGTTTCTTGGTTTGCGTGTGCTAACTTGACATGATAATGTCTGGCAATCAACTTGGCCACGTGATGCTTCCCGTCCAGGATCACAGGTTTTTTTGTTCCAGGTTCTACATCGTGAGCAGCTCCGATGCGGCCTTCGCAGCGTAACACTCCGTGTTCGTCCAGGTAAGGAGTTAGGGTACGTAGCCGGCTACCACGAGGCAGTGGTTTGCCTTCTCTTATATTTATAAGTTCCTCACCGAACGACTCCATTTGTGAGTGTCTTATCAGGAAGTTCTCGGCGCGATCTAGTAAACTGCAGTCTATGTCAGATGGTATTTTTCGGCATCGGTCAACAAACTTGAGAACCGCAGCCATTGATCCCTTTAGCCGCAACCATGAAGAAAAATGCTCCGTCTGTGGAACGGGCAACTCTTCAAAAACATTCTGTACTACGTTAATACATTCCAGGTAAGTATCATCTGTATTTTTTAATTTAATTACATTTTGCGGCCACGATGATTCACTTTTGTATAAAAATGTAGGGCCCTTTAACCACTGTGACGTAAACAACTCGTTATCGAATGTTTCTCGGGTGGCAATGTCCGCGATGTTAAGCTTGGTAGGTATGTACCGCCATTCATCGCTGCGCGTTAACTCGTCAATCTCGCCTAATCGGTTAGCTACAAATGTTTTATAGTTGCGAGCATCGTTACCTATCCAGTGGAGTACAGTAGTAGAATCACACCAAAAATGTCGGCTTGTTACTTGCAGTCGATGCTCTTGCTGTACTGTGTAAGCTAAACGTGCTGCCAATAACGCCGCTTGCAGTTCCATCCGCGGGATAGACATTGGTTTGACCGGCGCCACTCTGCATTTACTTGCGATGAAAGCTATTTGAATTTTACCATTTTGAACCCAACGCCAAAAGGCTACAGCACTCATTGCCTTGCTCGATGCGTCGCTGAACACGTGCAGCTGCAGGTCATTGTAGTCCCGGCGGCGGCTGGTAGTTGCGGGCGGAGGGGAGTCGCTCTTATCAGTAATAGTTACGTCATTACCTACTTGATGCGGCGCACCTGTCGTTGATGATAAGTAACATCTAGGCACGCGAATTTCACCGATTTTACTAAACAATTGAACCCAGTCGCGCCATTTTCTAAAAATATCCTCTGAGATTTCGTCGTCCCAGTCGATGTTTGACCTCCACGTGTCCTGCAACATTATCTTACCTTGAATGGTAAATGGCGACAAAAAACCGAAAACATCAAATACTGACATTACCACTCGTAATAAAATCCTTCTTGTTGGTTTTTTCTCACAGCTCAATATGTCTGCAGGAATGCGTTTTAATGAAACATCGAACCCGAGTTCATCTGTACCTGGAATCCAGATCAGTCCTAAAGTGCGTTCACCCTCGAATTGTCGGTCAATTTTTAACTTCAAAGCAGCAGTGCCCAACTTCTCTTTAGGAACGCAGTCGAGTACAGCAACACTATTACTGGTCCAGTTACAGATGTCGAAACCGCCTTCTTTGTGTATGTGTGAAACATCCTTAATTAATTGAATCGCGGCACCCTCTTCTGACATGCTATCTAAATAATCATCCATGTAGTGCTGTTTGCGTACAGCGGTGACAGCGGATGGCATTGATTCCTGAAAGCGTTCTGCGTTTTTATTTTTAATAAATTGGGCTATAAAGGGAGAACAGTTAGCGCCAAAAATTAGGGAGGTCATTGCAAATGTTCCGAAAGATTGTTCACGTTGTTCCGAATTTACTGGATTCAGTGAATTTTCCGGGCGCCTTTTCCACAGAAAACGCAAAGAATCCTGGTCCTCTTTCCTAATTTTTACACGCAAAAACATATCCTTAATGTCACCAGACACAGCAATTTTTTGTTCTCTGAACCGAGCCATGACGCCAAACAAAGATTGTAAGAGATCTGGTCCTGTTAAAAGATAATCGTTTAGTGACAAACCTTGAGTTTTAGCGGCTGCGTCGAAAACCAACCGAAGCTTTTTCTTGTTAGGATTATCTACGCCGAAGTGGGGGAGATACCACGTTTTTGCTGTCGGTACAGGGTTCTTTAACTCTACGGCGAAGTCGTTTTGAAATAAATGTTCTACGCGTTCTACATACCTTTGTGCGAACCCTGAATTCGCTTCCATTTTTTTCTCAATACCTTTTAGTCTTCTAAGGGCATTTGAGCGGCTGTCAGGCAACTTACAGTTCACATCTTTCCAAGGGAGGCCCACATACCAGCGGCCGTCGATGAAAGTCGCCGAGCGCTCGAGTTGACTTACAGCGCGCTGGTGTTCGACGTTTTCACGAGGCTTACCTGAGACTCCCAGTGCGTCGAGTGCGAAGAAGCGCCTCACCTCTTCATGCATGTCACTTAACTCCCGGCGGCAGTCATCGTCCAGGGCGGGCGGCGCAGGCTGCGGCGCGCCCGGCTCCTGAAGAAATAGCACGTCGGCGGTGCCGGGCGGAAGCACCCCGCGCCCCGCGCTACGCACAGCGCCATGAATGCACCAGCCTAGAGGGGTCAATGTGGCTGACGGCTCATCACGCTTTCCTACGCACACTTCAATTGGCAACAACACATTAAAGTTATCCTGTCCTATTAAAACTTCCGGTTTACAGTCGGAACTACTCAGAAAACCACTATTTACACTTTTTAAATGACCGTAACAGCTAATATCGGGCGCATTTTGTACAGGTAAATTTAATTTGTCAATACTACGCGCGCTAATATTATGCAATTCGTTATTACCTACGCCGCTAATATTGAAATTTAAAACACAAGTACTACAAGTAATTTCGCTATCAGTCCATGCTCCACGAACGCGTAGGGTTTCATTGTAGCCGCGGAGACCGGCCCGGGCGGCGAGCTCGGCGCTTATCAGTGTCACCGTAGCCCCGTCGTCGAGCAGAGCGTTTGCACAAATCACACCGTTAGGTCCATGAATGTTTATAGGTAACACTTTTAACAACACTCGGCGGCTATTGTTCAAATGTGTGACAGTCTCGGTTGTCGCTGGCGGCGGAGTAGCATCCGTCACGTCTTCGATGAGTAGGTTCGCTGGCGGGCTTGTGGTTTTGGGCACGAAGTGAAGAAGGCGGTGGTGTGGGCCGCCGCAGCCGTCTACGTCACAGGCCGGCGCGGGACAGGTTTCGCGGTCGTGTCGATCAGCTAGGCACTTATAACAAATGCCCTGACGTTTTACGTGGTTCCACCTTTCTTTACGCATCGCACGTTTAAACTTTCTACACTCTATTAATTTATGGTATGAGCCTCGACAAAAATTACACTTATTTACACTTGGCTCCGCACTTTGCACTAATACTGTTTGACGATTTGCACTATTGTTGTTGTCTTGATAAATAAGTTGTCTCTGTCTCGGGTGCTCCATCCTTGAGGTAGATAAGCCGATGCCTGCAGTAGTTGACAACTTCACGGCTTCAATGTTCAAAAAGTCAGCAAGTATGTTCAGGCGCGACTTTTTGTTTTCCTTGACAAGTGTAAAACTGTAGTCTGACCACTTTGATACAAGTACTGCAGGAAGCTTACTTAAAATCGTAGACGCGATATCCATGCCTTGTAGGTACTCCTCTCGGCCGACTGCTCGCACTGCCGCGACAAAATTTTGTACCTTCACAGCAAACGGTACTAACTCCTTGTAATATTCCTGTGGTACTGGTTGGAGTTTTCGTAACTCGGTCATAATACGGAATATTATGTGTTCAGGGTTCCCGAAACGTAGCTCTAATGTCGACATCAGGACGTCAGGGGACGTACCGCTCATGAGCA
Source organism: Euspilapteryx auroguttella (assembly GCA_951802225.1). Lineage (NCBI taxonomy): Eukaryota > Metazoa > Arthropoda > Insecta > Lepidoptera > Gracillariidae > Euspilapteryx > Euspilapteryx auroguttella. Next base: position 5,766,567 of record OX637652.1, read on the forward strand.
GGGCGGATACTGCTTCTCGTGCCGCTCCGTGGAGACACTTCCTTAGTCTCCATAAATTTTCCGACGGACTAAAGTTACACAGCACGGTTGAGTCTTCGTAGGCTTGTTTAAACTGCAGCCAGTCCATAGGGTCGCCGTTGAAGCTGGGTAAGTCTCGAGGCGTGCTCATACGGCTCAGTAAACTTGTGCTCGGTCCGTTGCTGGCTGAAGCTGCAGTGAGGTTTTGCAGTGCGCTGGCTAACATCTGTACCGTGGCTAGCTCGGTGCCGCTGGCCGCGGCGGCCGCGGCTGGCGCCGGCGGCGGCGGGGGCGGTGGCGGCGATGGCGGAGGCAGCCCGTCCGGTTGGCGTAACATCTCGGGGACAGGTTGCTCCTGGTGTAGCTCGCGGTGGCTCTGTTCAAGCCATTTGTTGATCTCACTGACGCTGCTTCGATCTTTTTCTTGGTGTGGACTGTATTGTTCGTCATCCAAGTCTGCCAAGTCAGCCTTTAGTTTTATTTCGATCAGGTCCATTTTAATTTTTGCCTTTTCCTGAGCTGCTTCGTACTCCAAACGTTTTCTTCGCGCTGTAATGGACGACGCCGCGGATTGACCGGACTTTGACCCCGGCCGGTGCGCGTCTTGTAACGGACGCCGCTCAGACTTCAGACTACCTTCAGCTACGACGATTGTTCGACTTAGGTTGGGCGTTTCCAATTTTCTGACCTGATTTTGTTCAGAATTCGGTGGTAAATTCTGGCTGGAACTTGGTAAAGGCTGGCCATCCTCAGCTGTCCTGGCTTGTTCCTTTCGGATTGCGTTCCTGGTGTTCACCATGTTATGCGTTGGAGTTCGGTACATAGACATAGATGAGATCCGCTCGAATGACCAATGTAGACGGTGGGAGGTCGTTTGCAGGATGAAAGAAACACTCAGTACTTATCAGCTGTATATTGGGCGAAACACTCGCCAAAAACTTCGGTTCTAAACTAATGTTTAAATAAAAATAGGGACGCAGTGTGTCGCAAGTAATGGCGCAGATCTTGGACTAACTTTTTTTACATTGATGGTGGCGCCGCCTAGCGCAATATTCGTTACACATTAAAGGTAAAGGAGCGTTTTTAAACTAAAGCCTAATAACAAATTAAATACTTAAAAAATCTTAAATAATTATTCACTAAACTAACTAAATTGTATTAATAAGTTACGTAAGGAGCGCGTCGCCCACAATATCAACTAACCATATTATCATTGGGGTTATCACGAGGACATTACACATATTTTTCATCTCAGCCTAAAGTTGTCGACTGCTGGACCAAGGCCTCCCCCTCATACCTGAATAATGACTGGTATTTAGCGGTCCATTCCTGGAACCTTCTCCAGGTCGTGTGACCACCCTGCTGAATCCGAGTGTAAATGAAAACACAAAAATTAATTTATAAAAAAAAGGTTCTGACCTGAGTATTTTCTCGAACGCTCAGAGTGCCGGGTTCTACGAATACTGGCGGCTTGTTATTTACATCGACTATAGTAATGTTTACAAGGACCGCTGCACTCAGCTGCTGGTCGCCTATACCACCGTCTAGCGCCACCTGGTGGACAAACACAAAATCATGCTTTGCTTGGCAAAAATAAGCGATATCATATCAGTCGAAACGAAAAACGTCCATTGTTGGGTACACAGATCCTTTAGAGATCGCCATAAGGACACACTTTATATCGACTTCAAAAAAAGGAGATTCTCAGTTTGAGCCGGTTGTATGTTTGGCCACTATTATATTGTGGAAAGACTTGCTTTAATCGCCACGCTTGGCAGGCGGGTTGACGGACGCAGTATGGCTCTTCCAGTTCTGTAAGGAAGGTCGCTGCTGCCCGTCCTTCGGGTGTTCCCTTAGTCGCCTTTTACGACGCTCGTTGGAGGAGATGCGGTGGTGGATAGAAAAGTCACCTACACACGGATGAAGAAGATTACTTATGTAAGTAAGTATTCTACGCAGCTGCTCTTCCTTTGTGTTTTCTTTTAGTCGCCTTATACGACACCCATTGGAGGAGATGCGGTGGTGGATAGAAAAGCCGCCACCACACGGCAAGAAGAAGATATGTACCTATTTAAGTATACAAAAAAATACACATACCACAGTCAAAGTATAGCGGTTGGTCTTCGGATTAGTCTTGTCTGGGTCCAGACTGGATCCTTTGGCTACCGAAATAACGCCCGTAGTAGAATCTATGACGAATTTGTCGCTCGCGCCGCGCTGTATGCGATAGACTATCCTGTTGTTCGGAGAGGAGCCGTCCATGTCGCGAGCTTTGACCTGAATAAATAAGTAGGCATTTTATTGGTCTAGTATTTATTCAGCATATATACAACTACTCATTTCACTTAATTTTCACTAAAATAAAATATTATGGGTAAGCCGTTCCATTCTTGGCCACTTCCCTATTTCTTGGCGTTCAAATGCTATCAAATGCTAAGAATCCTTAAAATGTAGCTCTAAATGTGCTCATGCTAAAAATAGGGAGGGCAAGAAGAAGACACGTAAGATGAACTTACTAAGACCTTGAATTCACAAAGAAACAAAAAATAGGTCTCTTTGGTGGTGCAAGCGGGACGACGATTTCTCCCAGCACCGGACTATACGTAGATGTTTTGCCATGTCTGCCTATAGTACGTCGGGTTACCTCGAGCACGCTGGTGCCGCCGGGCAGGTCCTCGGGCACGGCGCGCTTGTACACTAAGGCGGGTTACCTCGAGCACGCTGGTGCCGCCGGGCAGGTCCTCGGGCACGGCGCGCTTGTACAGCATCTGCATGAACTGCGGCGCGTGCTCGTTGGCGTCCTGCACGTACACCGTGACCGCCGCCAGCGCCCACAGCGGCGGGCTGCCGAAGTCGCGCGCGCGGACCTAGCACGGAATACAGAGCACATTATAGTACAGTCACGGACTAGGAGGACGTAACACAGATTCGTCTATGGTTTCGTCAGCCCTAGACTGGATTACCAAAGAACATGAGCTTTTTTGCAATACAGAAAAACCGGAAGTATTACGCCGATCGTGTCCGCCACTGTACGAGTACATAAGGTTACACAACAGTAGATTTAGTAGAGAACAAGGGTGTACATAGTATTCGCACGGTTTAATTTCCATCCTGATTAATGAGTTAGTGCTGTGTCTAAAATTTATTACTCATCGACATTACCCCTATTCATTAGGTCACACACATCACTAACGCATTCCTCAGGTTGGAAATGAACTCCCGCGATTACTGTAATGTATTACTATGATGATTGTGGTTGAACATCAAGGGTCGTTACCCGAGCGTGGCAACGAAACTTGAACAAGCGAAGGTTATAACAGAACCCCGAGCAGAATAACTTTACACCAAGTTGTATAATTACTCTGATTTTAATTCCATACGATGAGATTTTTTTCTCGCAAACTTATATTAGTAATAATATACATATGATTATATATAAAGTGTACTACTTACCGTTAAATGTATTGGACGAATGTTGGTGTTGTCGCCGGGAATCTGTTCGAAGTCCAATTCGCCATTCGGTATGATAATACCGAGGTTCGGATCTATTGAGAAGTTCTTACGATAGTCGCCGTCTATTATTGAATATTCTATGTGACTATTCTTTGTACCTGAAATCATTAAATATTATTGATTGGACAACATTGTTTTAGTATGATACTAGTCGACCCAGCGAACTTCGTACCGCCTTACCTATTACTATGTTTGGCATGTATTATACCTATAAACCTTCCTCTTGAAGCACTCTATCTTATTAAACGCAGCTAAATCCGTTGCATACTTTTACATAGGGACAGACGCGGGAAGCGACTTTCTTTTATACTATGTATTGATACTGAAAAATACTCAAGTGTCAATTTGTTTGCTCCTGGGTGATATCGAAGCGATAACGTGTAACGATCATAAACTTATCGCCTCGATTTCGCCTATATCATACCATTCAAATCCATATCTCTTGCCTCCAAAACCAAAGGGTTTTCGAACTGCTTTTCATTTTCCATTAATCTAGCTTCATATTTATTGGCCAGGAACATTGGAGCATTATCATTGACATCTTCAATATTGATTATTAGCTGAGCAGTGTTCCGATTGCCTCGTCCGAGGTCGTCCCGAGCCTCCACTGTGAGGTAGTGTCGGGATATCAGTTCTCTATCGAAACTGTCCCCTGCGTGTTTTACTGTTATCACACCGGATATTGGGTTTAGGTTTAGTCTGGAAGAAACGTTGAAAGATGTTTTTAGTAACGTAGGTACAGTTATACTGGAGAATTTTAATTGCAGACACTTGTAGATATTTATCTAACAACTAGTCGACCCGGAGAACTTCGTACCGCTTAACCTATTACTATATTGTGCATGCATTATACTTATAAACCTTCCTCTTGAATCAATCTATCTATTAAAAAAAAACGCATCAAAATCCGTTGTGTATTTTTTAAGATTTAAGCATACATAGGGACAGACGCGGGAAGCGACTTCATTTTATACTATGTATTGATATTACACAGTCAAAACAGCCTATATAAAATATAGTTATATTACATAGTTAAACTGTAATTGAAGCTTTTATTTATAGCATTGATGAATTGTCAGTTTATACCTCCCTTTTACCCTCATTTAGGTGGACACTGTACAGACTATAGAAACAGACCTTGTAAATTTACGACTTTTGCGAAAAAAGTGTCTTTTACTTTTAGCTTGCAAAAACTCTCAAAAATAACTGTAGATTCAGGTATGATCCTCAGCGGCGTCTAAAATTATACTTTGGGAACCCTAAATACATGTTCTACCTATAAGGAACTTACAAATGCGCAATGCTGCCGCCGAGCCCAGTGTATCTGATTCCCCTGGTGCCATAGTTGTCAGAGTCCTGATCCATTGCCTGCACCCAGGCCACGGTGGTTCCTACGCCACAGTTCTCCGGCACCGACACAGTGTAGAGAGGTTCGGTGAATTCTGGGTAGTTGTCATTCTCGTCTTTGATATGGACTACTATTGGAACTATGCTGTAAGATAAATCTATGGTATTTCATTGGTAAAAGTTTGGTTTATTTTAAAATTGCTATTGAAAAATCTGTATACTGTGTATATAACAGTACATAATTGTCATGTTTAAATTGTTTGAAATGAGGCACCTTAGGCAAGTCTGGCAATAAGTTAATTCCTGTATTTTTGGAAAATTGTATTTTAGAAAAGTACTTTTAAATTCAACGTAATTAATGCAAGTATAGTTTTTACCTCATTTTAGGATCTTTGGCCACAATCTCCTTGGCTACTAGAGTGAAATTCATAACTGTAACTTTCTCATAATCCAAAGATAGTGCGTCGTTGACTCGAATCAGGAATGAAGCTTCATTTATGCCTTTAAATGGTGTGACGTCAAAAACTCCGTAATCGCCTTCGAGATACAGTTCAAAGGTTCCGTTTTTCCCCTAGAATAAAGAAAAACAAACCATTTATTAACTATTTATTATTATGTTAAGGTGATTAAACTGTGAGTACTTTTTAAGGGTCATAGGCACCCCTTTTTGGTTTGATGGTGCTAGTAAACAAAGTTTTTCAGATTCAAACATATTCCGATTGAACTATGTTGGAATGGTGTTTGTAAAATCATTGCGAAAGCGAGTAAAATCATTTAACAGGGAGGGCTCGTTTGGGAGCCTCTCCAGGCGACTATTTGTAGTAAACATTTGTTTGCCTGAGCCAATTGGTGGGCACCCTGAATTACCTCGCATCTCACAGTATAGGATACATTACCAAATAAGGTATCAAAGCAATTAGATGTAGTCAATTACTTTCAATAAGTGATATCTTGTATACTATATCGAATAAAGAATTATTTGATTTGATTTGATTGTGTTAAGAGTAATAATAGTGTCAGCTTGTTAAATATTTAGTTAAAAGATCCTTTTTGTTTAACCTCACATACCTGATCATAATCAAACACCTCAGGTATAGCATCTTGTAGGAATGTCACGGGTGTGTTCTGCTGAGAGTTTTCCAAAATTTCAGCAACATATCTCTCACTCCTGAATGTTGGTGTTTCATCATTCACATCTGTCACTATGATTGTCACCTCTGTGGTGGCACTTGGCATTGGTGACACCATACGGGATTCTTCTGTGGCCTACAACCAAAAAGTATATTTGAGAAAATAATTTCTTACATACAGGTCATCTTCAAAATATTAAAATGAAAAGTGATGTTAGATATTAAGATGTTTAAAAATTATTTGGACTGTATGTTTGGTATGGGAACCTATTTTGTTATCATTTGAATAAGAAATAATTTAAACAAAATATCTATTTTATTATTTTCTAGTTACCAAGATCTCCAAAATATAAGCTCCATTGCTATTATTGGGGTCTTCTCTGTCCAAAGGATTGACAGTGTAGACAATTCCTGAAGCGCTGTCAATATCAAAGTGTTCCTCGCCACCTGATATGATGCTGTATGAGATACGATTGTTGATCCCTTTGTCTCCATCAATTGCACGCACTAAAAAATAATGTACAAAGATAATATGTGTGCCAGATAATTCTGTGTGTGGTCTAAAATTTACCAATAACCAATCACCCATTATTATAATTGGCAAGTGAAGTTTGTATAATCGCGCGCAGACTTATCTAAACAATGGCTCCAAGTACCAATGCACAATGGCTCCAAGTATGCCAGCTAAGTGCATTATGTCTCTATTAGTTTGGGTGCTCTTTGGTGTATTTAGCCTGATAATAATATGTAGTTACAGACATAATGCGATGGATATAGTACAAACCTTGTAAAACAGCAGTTCCAACATCAGCATCTTCACTGATCCTTGTAACAGGGCTGGCGACCACGAACTCCGGCGGCTGGTCCTCCACATCCTGCACTTTGATCAGGATAGCAGCGGTGCCAGTGTTAACCCTGCCCTGGTTAGCTCTGTCTACCGCTAGCACTCTTAGCTGGTAAAGAGATTTCCTTTCGTAGTCCAAGCGGTTAGTCAGCCGGATAACTCCTCTGCCGTTTACGGTTTGTATGGCAAAGTTTTCGACGTCGTCGTCCAGTTCTTGTAAGTGGTAGAGCACCTGTTTTATTGTTGTAGGTTGCTTATTAATAATTTTACAAAATAAATTTGTTTTGAGGTTATAATATTCGGATATCGGTTAATATTCTAAAAAAAAAAGTAAACAAACAAAACACACAAAAAACTAATTATTGCTGTCTCGCTTTTACACGCAGGCATTTTACATCCATATTTTCTTGCGGTCTCTTTCTTACATAACTTTTTAATTTTACGTTTCTTTTGAAGCAGATTTATGACCAACAAATAGTAAATTAATTTAAATAAGGGATGATAGAAAAGGGAGGCTAAAGAGAAAGGAAAAGTAGAGTCTAGCTAGAACTAGAGTCACTTCCATTGTAGGGTCCTTCGAACAATAGTCTGACTGAGGTAGAGGCCTTGTTCTGAGGTAGAGTCTTGGACGAAGGAATATATAGGGTAATGTATTTATAGGGTAGAGTATAGTAGTATAGAACGTGGATACCGGGTACTGTTACATACATTACAAGTTAACATCCCTCGTTGCTTAAAGTTTCAATTTCAAGCCATTCATCACTTGACGCTCGGAAATAAACCTAAAGACTTAACGACCCCGAGTTCCCCTCATAGTCGCCTCTTACTACAGTCAGGGGTTTCCTCAGTTCTATTCTTCGGCCCGGTACTGTACGGCGTATTTCTTACCTGCCCATACGCTCCTTCATCAAGATCCGTAGCTTCAACAGTAGCGAGTATTCCTGGCGGCGCATCCTCAGCTACCGTGATAGCCGTCGGATATGGCTTAAATATTGGTTCGTTGTCGTTTACATCTTCCACTAATAGTAAAAGGCTTTGGGTAACGAAGTTGCCGTCTCCCAAGTGACCGTCCGTCAATGTGAGGACGAACGCATATTCATCGCGAGACTGTGTAAAAATATACATTAAAATTATTAACTGAAAAATTTGTGTCACATCTTTACTTACCTCAGTAGATATGTTTTAGCACTTACCTCTCTATCTAATTCCTTAACTAAATAAATATTTGCTTCGTTGGATGAAATGGCTTCTAATCTTATTATATCACTACCCAGCTGGTCCCGTATACCGAACTTTAGCGTATCACCATCGGGGTCAACGCCCCTCAGACGGTATATTAGGCTGCCTGTAATTAAAAAAAAAACATAATGAGCGTTTACTTAATTAAAAGTAGAAGAGTACCTAAATAAATTTCAGAACTAAGTATGTAGGTAATGTAGGTAACATAACTAGCAGTTTTTTTTTGCGTCTATATCTGAATTGCTTGCTAACTTAGGAAAAACTATGGATTTAACTGAGTTCTAAAGAGGGCCAAGGGCCAGGGCAGACTAACAGTGCTCATTCATTATTATAGTAATAGCAACAAAACAGCTCTCACTCTTTATTGGGTACTCACTTACTCGCCCAGATAAGGTTCTATCTCGCTTGATCTCTACCTAGATCTTAGGCTGACATTCACAGCCAGTGGTGTTGGTAGGTCGAGTATGATACTCGGAAAAGTACTGATTATCTAGGCTCAAGTTGTATATACTCCGTCTAGCATATTATTATGTTTTATGTCACGAAGTCGGAACTCGACTATGTATGTAGTGGCCTAACTATTAAAACTGACCTGATAATAAATACCACTGTATTTTATATTTGAGTATAAGTATAATTAATTAAAACATGAAATTAAAATATTTTACAGAAGTATCGTATTTACAAATCAAAACAATAAATCGAGAATGCCAAAGTTACTTATGTCGACTTGACACATCCTTGAGTTTTCTTCATCTCGTTGATGTCAAGAAGGTTTTAATGTAGGCTCTACAGTACTCCCCCTCTAGACCCTTTCAGGGACGATAGAAGTCAGGGAAGTGCACTGTCCTGCCGCTGCGTGTTCTTTGGTTTTGAGGCCTGGTCATGCAAGATTTCAGAGGTGGCGCCGCGGCAGCAGTTGCTGTAGAGGATTGCTTGATATCTTTGGGCACTGCTGATGAGGCTCGGTTGTTTCCAGTACTGTTCGGGTGTGTCTCGATATAGGCCGGTTTCAAACGATCTATCGTTACTGTTGTAGGTTTTCCTTGAATGTCAATTTTGAACGTTTTTGATGATCTCTCCAGCACTTTGTACGGACCAGTATAAGGTGATTCTAGAGCTTTTTGGAATGGTCCTCTTCGAAGAAATACTTGTTCGGAGGTCATTATATCCCGAGGCAGGTAAAATGCCTTATTCCCGTGCCAAGATGCAGGTTTAGGGGACAGCTTCTCTATGTGACCACGAAGACGGGATACAAAGTCTGACGGATCTGTAACAAGGACATCGGGAGGTGCATAGAATTGTCCTGGCAAACGAAGTGGCTCCCCATAGACGAGCTCAGCCGAAGATGTTTTCAGATCTTCTTTCCAGGCGCTTCTTATGCCCAAAAGCACTATTGGAAGAACGTCAGGCCAGTTTGCGCTATTGTGACACATTATTGCGGCTTTTAGTTGCCGATGAAGTCTCTCGACCATGCCATTTCCTGCTGGATGATAAGCTGTAGTGTGTAAGTGTTTTGCGCCGATGAGAGATGATATTTTTTGAAACATCTGAGACTCGAACTGCGCGCCACGGTCGGTAGTAACAGTTTCCGGGCAGCCAAAGCGAGCGACCCAGCCGGAGATAAATGCTTTGGCACAGGACTCCGCAGTGACGTCTTTAAGTAGATACGCCTCAGGCCATCGAGTGAAACGATCGATGACTGTGAGAAGATATCTGTAATCAGAAAAAGATGGTAATGGACCGACGATGTCCATGTGGACATGAGAAAAGCGCTGTGAAGGAGTATGGAATGGTATGAGTGGTGAAGATGTATGACGATGAACTTTGTTGCGTTGGCAATCTGTGCATTGCTGAGTCCAGTTTTTGCAGTCCCGTCGTATTCCAGGCCAGACGAATCTCTCCGAAACAAGCTTAGCAGAGGTTGATGACCCGGGATGACTCAGGTTGTGCATGGCATCAAAGATTTGCTTCCGAAACTTTTGAGTCACAAAGGGGCGGGGAATATTGGTAGTGTTGTCGCAGATAAGGGTAGCATGTGGTGTCTTAATTTCCTTAAGTTTGAGAGCGCTGCCGTTTATAAGGAGTCCTTGCAGCTCAGGGTCTCTAGCCTGATCATCTGCAAGGGCATTATAGTCTACGACAGTTATTGCTTCCACACGCGATAGAGCATCTGCCACCACGTTGTCTCGTCCAGAGATATGCTTGATGTCGGTAGTGAATTGTGCAATAAAGTCGAAATAGCGATGTTGACGGGGCGAACAACTTTCTCGACTGGTAGTAAAGGCGAATGTTATAGGTTTATGATCAGTGTAGATGCAGAATTGTCTGGCTTCGAGCATATAGCGAAAGTATTTGATTCCTTCATAGATAGCTAGCAACTCACGATCGTAAGGGCTGTATTTCTTTTGTGCCGAGGTAAGCTTGCGTGAAAAGAAACCAAGTGGCTCCCAATCATCTCCTTTGCGTTGTTGTAAGACAGCTCCTATGGCGACATCCGAAGCGTCGCTAAATAGGGCCAAATCGGAAGAGCAATCAGGGTGAGCCAACAGCGTTGCTCGTGAAAGCGATAACTTGCAGTCTTGGAAACTTTTAAGCTCTTCTTTTGTCATTTTGATAGGAGTAGAACCTTTCATATTAGGGCCTGAAAGAAGTCTGTTTAAGGGGCCTTGAACAGCAGCTGCTTCAGGCACGAATCGACGATAATAGTTAAGCATGCCTAAAAATCTTCGTAGCTCTTTGGCCGTTTTAGGGATCGGAAACTCATGAATAGCCTGTGCTTTTGCTTTTAGTGGCTTCGTTCCTTTTGATGAGACGTGGTAACCTAAGAACTCTATTTCATTCACGCCAAGGACACTCTTCCCGACATTTATTAAAACCCCATATTGCTTTAGTCTGTCGAAAACGGTACTCAGGTGCTCTAAATGTTGCTCAGGATTCCGCGAAAAAATCAGAATGTCATCAAGGTACCCGTACGTGAACTCTAGACCTTGGAGAACTTCATCAATAAATCGTTGAAAAGTTTGAGCTGCATTGCGTAAACCAAATGTCATGTATGGGAACTCGAATAATCCAAAAGGTGTGGTGATGGCTGTTTTTGGTATATCGGCTTCAAATACTGGAATCTGATTGTAAGCTTTCACCAGATCGAGCTTTGAGAAGATGGTGCATCCTGACAGCTGGTATGAAAAATCATGAATATGTCTTATTGGATAGCGATCGGGTATGGTTCGTGCATTTAAGGTTCGGTAGTCGCCACATGGTCTCCAGCCATCGTCTTTCTTCTTAACGAGATGTAGCGGGCAGGACCATGAGCTTTCTGAGCGTCGGGCAGTTCCAGCTTTTACCATATCCTCGAATTCTTTGCGGGCAATTTGAAGACGGTCGGGCGCGAGGCGTCGCGGGCGTGCGGCGACAGGCGGTCCGGGCGTTGTGCGGATATAATGCTTCGTATTATGCTTAGCCTCTCTCGGTGCACCCGACGGCGTGGTGATTTCCGGAAATCGGCGAAGCAGGTCGTGGAATTGCGACGAGCCGGCAATAGTTTTGATGGAGTCTATGTTTTGACTTCCTTGATGAGGTGCAGAGATGCTGAGGCTTGTCACTCCATCAATAAGCCGGTGATGGCGGCAGTCGACAAGTAAGTAATAGTGACTTAAGAAATCGATGCCTATAATTGGCTTGGATACATCGGCTACAATGAATTTCCATGTGAAATCTCGCCGGAGACCGAGATCAAGGTGGAGCTGCAAGTGGCCGTATGTATGTATGACGGAGCCGTTAGCCGCGAAGAGTTCATATTTGCTTTTAGCGCGGCGTTCCCTAGTCATGGAGCGTGGAAAAACACACAAATCAGATCCAGTATCAACAAGGTATTGAATTTTGCTTTTTTTTTCTGTGACGAAGAGGCGGCCGTTGCAAGTGTGGCAGTCGTTAGCCGCCACTAGTGGCTGCCATTGCTGTTTTCCGTATTATATTTACATGGGATGGTGCATTTATTCGCGCGATCTGCGAAACGCCGATGGTACCAGCAAATGCCATCGCCACTTATTCTTGGGCGTGATGAGGACCGTGATGAAGAGCGGGAGGCACCCGAATACCTGCTTGACCTCGAACTAGAGCGGCTGCGTCTATCATTTACTTGCGTAGCTAATGCTTCGACTTGCCTCGACAGTGCCGCTACTTGAGCTGCCATGACTTCCACAGCGGCTACTTGTTGTCCAGCGAATTGCGTAGAAGTGGGTGTTATCTCAGCAATCTGTGGGTTTGGGAAGGCTATCAGATGAATTTTGTCGGCTAATTCAGCTAAATTGTCGAGAGGCATTTCGACTTGAGAGGCTATTATCGTCTGCAGGTTTTGCGGTAGTCTGCTTGACCAAATCATGCGTATAAATGATTCGGGTACGGACGGACCAGCTAGATGCTTCAGATGTCTCATAAATTGTGATGGTTTTCTTGATCCTAGCTCCTCATGCATAAGAAGCTGTTTTACTTTCTGTTCCTGTGAAGCTGATAATCTGCGAACAAGTTCTACCTTTAGTGTTTCGTATTTGCTTTGAGCGGGCGGGTTAGTAATAACATCTTCTACTTCTGCAGCATATTGATGATCCAACTGCGACACGATGTAATAAAATTTGGTCGTATCGCTGGTTATACCGGATAGGGCAAATTGTCCCTCAATCTGAGCAAACCATAGTGCTGGGCGATCTGGCCAAAATGGTGGTACTCTAATTCCAACCCTGAACAGATTCCTGTTGCCGTCGTCGTCGAGCGCGGCGGCGCCGGCGGGAGCGGCGGGCTGATCGACGCAGGGCTTGTAGGGCGGGGAGGACGGTGGAGATGACGCAGGAGGTCCTTTGTCGGTCATGACGATATATCAGGCCACTTCTTCAAAAATATTAAACTTCAAACAAAATTTTGAGATCACGTCGGGGTCACCAATTGTAGTGGCCTAACTATTAAAACTGACCTGATAATAAATACCACTGTATTTTATATTTGAGTATAAGTATAATTAATTAAAACATGAAATTAAAATATTTTACAGAAGTATCGTATTTACAAATCAAAACAATAAATCGAGAATGCCAAAGTTACTTATGTCGACTTGACACATCCTTGAGTTTTCTTCATCTCGTTGATGTCAAGAAGGTTTTAATGTAGGCTCTACATGTATAATATATCAATTTGGAGAGGAGACCGATTTAAAGTTATATTTGGACACTTTGGAGTGCGTGTTCGAGCTGCGACTCGACGTGAATATCAGCCTTTAGAATTAGAGCGAACTCAACCTAAATAAGTAAATATTAAAAGATGAACAAAGTTTTTATTATTTAGTTAGAGGCTTGTTAGAGGATATAATTTTTGGACATCGGCTCTACCACAAAAAGAGTTAAACCGGGTCTAAATCACTAGACTAGGTTTAAATCACTATTTCGTCATACAAATTGGCGATTTTAGATCGGTCTAACTTTTTTATGGTAAGGGGGATAGGATCTAAAGACATTTAAAGACATTTATTTCCAATAAATTTTACATTATAATGTGACATGGGGTCTCTTTTTAAGTATAAATACCTGTACTAAGAGACTCCCTCTTCCACAGTGTCCATGTACTTAGAAATAAACATAAAAATTCTTAAATAAAATAAATTATAAGTAAATTTTGTTGTCTGTTTGTCTGTATGTATACATAAACATAAGTTGCTTTAAATATATAATAAATAATTTTAATTCGGTGTTACCTGTGGGGTGTGGGCTTAGAAGTTATCCGATAGGTTTTAGAATCGGTAGGATTAATTTTGACAAATGCTCATTTGTAATAATTTTTAAATTTACGAATTTTATAGTGATAGAAGAACGACAATAAGCCCCCTGATAGTTTTTTTTTACTGATCATAATATTTAAAAACTAAAGTTTTGTAAGAAGAATATCAATCACTGGTGTGGTAGGTAATAAAATAACCACGAGGCAGACAGGACAGGGCCGGCAGCGGCACCGAGTTCCGCTATAAAAGCTAAACTCTGCAATTAAGGTCTAGGTTGACAGTGAAAATAATTGCACACACATTTTACAGAAATAAGTGTCCACTCTACTGACACGAACAGCTCATTACAATAACGTTATGTAACAGAATATTTTCATACTTGAGTAAGCACTATGTTTGTGAATTTGACTAAATCTGTCTTCGTGCATAATTGTTTTTATACCTTTACGGAAGGGATTATGGCGCCTAAAGCCATTTGTAAGCTAAAGTTGTAAGTAGTTTACGACAGTGGAAGGGGTAAAGGTAGAAGGAGAACAGATAAGAGGTTTTTTTGTTGTACGCATGCTTTATTGCAGTACCCCAACTCCTCCCACGAGTGTCGTAAAAGACGAGTTAAGTAAAATCTGAGGGACGGGCAGCAGCAGCCTTCTTTGAAAAACTTGAATAACCATACTGCGATCGCTAACCTGCTTCCAAAGCGTGGCGATTATGACAAAACCTTCTCATGTTTGTCCTTATGGCGATATGAGGAGGAGGCTTATGCCCAACAGTGGAACTCTCTCCGCTGTGATCAATGTATGATTTTATGCCATATTGAATCATAACTCTACATAAGTAGAGTGTGGTTTTTTAGTTAGAGTATGGCAAGTAATACATTATTTGTGTATGGCCATACTCTAAATATTTTGTAGACTCTACATTGTTATAGTATGGATTTTATACCTACCTCAGCCTACAATTTAAGACCTACCACTATTAGCTGTATAACAAAGCTGATTAACTGTTAAGCCATAGTTTGATGACTAATCGAGTGTTAGGAACTAGGGGAGCATCATACGGCTTCTCTGTTGGCAGTCGGTCGTCAAGGCGACGAGGCAAGTTGGCTGGCAATGGGCTGGCACGGCACCCTATGGATGATTCATTTCCGGTAGTCAGACATAAACGGTTGCCAAAAGTTTTAAAACTACTTTACCTTGGCTTAAAGTTTTTCACTGCCCTATCTGGATGTTTGTGGCAAGGCGGTAATGAATTAAAGGAGTGAGGTAATAATGTACTAGTTTCACTGCATTTTTAATTTATTACTTAGCGATTCCCCAACAATATGAATGGTATATGCACAAACTTGAAAAATGCTGAAATGAAAGTTAAATAGAAAACTTACCCACAGGAGTTTCCGGACCTTCTTTTAATCTTACAACTATTTCTGACTGGCCTTCTATCAAGAATCTTGGCGGGCGATTGGCGACAACCGCAACGAGTATTACTGTCCATAATAGTAGCAACTTTAAGCGGACTCGAGGTGCTCCACGAACCGAACCTCCAACAATCATATTGGTACATCTGGCACATTATCGGCTATTTATAAAAACAAAGGCCATTTTCCCGGGTTTCCGCCGCCGTCGCACGGTTTCACCGTGGGATCTTGTCGCTCCGTCGCGTGCTCTATTGGTGAAAGTGTTGTCACCTCACGCTCTTGACTCCTTTAATCAGATTTGAACGTGACGCTTCCGAATCCGAGGTTATCTGTGAAAATCAAACTGCTGATCAAACAGGATGTAAGCTTTATCGAGTTAGGGATGGTCAAGGCTTGGCTAGTTTCTTTGCGGGTGTAGCGTAGTTTTAGAAGAGTTACGTAAAATCTTGACTAGATCAAAATAACAATGGGAAAAGATAACTAACGAATATAAATAAAATTTGGACATAATGGTGAAATAGCACAAAGCTCATCGCAAGATATTAAGTTTCGTAATTTCCGTAAGCAATATATTTTGGTCATGACCTATTCTAATTATTTGGTCTGATAAGATTTTTTCGTAGCCCTTGCTCTTGTCTCAACAACCATTTTTAATTCCGTCCTCCATGTCTCGAGATCTAAATGCTCAACGCCATGTCCGCTAGCTTGGCAAAACTAGAACAAGATTATCAATGGCAGCGCGGCACCTGGTAATTTAAAGTAGGTACTTTCCTGTTTAGAAACAAACAAATAAGAAAAATTACTAAATTAACTAAAGGAGAGCGCTACAGAGAGGCTTCGATTGCATACTGACAGAAGCCTATTTAACATTTATATTAACTCTATAAAGGATTAGTTTTGGATTGGGCCAGCTACAATGCGTTGCGCACCAAATTCCTGTCTTTTTCCCGTACAAAAATATTATCTTTAAATCGCTTTTAGGTAGATACATAAATGTAAACGAATGTTATTTTCTATTACACTCAACCGTTGCATTTTTTTTTCAAAAATAAGCAACATCCAATCCAATGTCTTGGCTCATAAAGAAAATCTACTCTCACTGAAAACAACTACAAATTGCTTGGAACGAAACTAAATAAAAATACTAGAGCAAAGCGTGAAGCTATAAGATTGATTGTAGAGGTAGAGGGCAAACGGTTGATCTTTAAAGTAATTTTAATAATTAAAATAAAACTAAAAGTGGTCTTCGAAAAACTTTTTCTTGACAAACTTTTTTATGTTAGATCAAAAAAAATACAATTTTAAAACTGTTTTTGTGTTTTTTGTACAATAAAGAGAAAAGTATCTATCTAACCTCGATTTCCTGTGTTAATTTGCTTTTACCAGGTTATTTGAAAGATAAAAAACAATTTTTGTTATACCTATTGATAAATGAGATTTTTTTTTGTTCGTAGCTTAGATGTACAGTGGCGGTCTAGGACGGCGTAGCACTTCCGGTTTTCTGTATTGCAAAATAGCGCTCTTGTTCTTTGATATTGCAGTCTAGGGAACACAAGACCATAGACAAATCTAATACGCCCTAGATCGATACGCGACTTACAAAATTAGCAATTAATTATCAATCGACAACAGCTCTAGTTGGAGCTAGAACAATAGACACGTACCCAATAATATTTTGTGTTTGAGAGGGTGCTGCAGCCCAAATTGGCCTCTAACCTAGATATTGATGAAGCGCAATTTGGTTTTCGTCCAGGACTCTCAACAGACTCAGCTATTTTTAGCCTTAAAAATACAGTAAAGTACTACACTGACCGTGAAACGTCAGTGTATGCCTGTTTTCTTGACCTCAGTCGCGCTTTTGACCTTGTAAATTACAAACTACTTTGGTCAAAACTGAGAGCGACTGGGGTCCAGCCGAAGGTTGTGGGTTTGTTGAGATACTGGTATGAGAACCAAAGGAATAATGTTAGATGGGGCGCAACCCTATCTAATGACTATAGATTAGATTGTGGTGTGCGTCAGGGAGGGCTGACGTCTCCGGATCTCTTTAACTTGTACATCAATGGCTTGATTGAGGAGCTGAGAAGTACTGGTATCGGGTGCCACGTGGGTGGCATTAGTGTCAACAATTTAAGTTATGCTGATGATATGGTGCTTCTCAGTCCCTCAATCAGAGGCCTGAGGCGACTGCTTGAGATATGTGAGCGCTATGCTGGTGCCCACGGTCTCAAATACAACAGCAAGAAGACAGAGATGTTGGTGTTCAGATCTGGGAGGGGTCCGGAGACGGTGCCTGAAGTGTTGCTGGACAGAGTGCCGGTGAGGGTTGTAGCGAGCTTTAAATACCTGGGCCATATCCTCACTGAGAGGCTTGGTGACGATGAAGATATTGAGCGTGAACGTCGGGCGCTGTCGGTGCGGTGTAACATGCTGGCGCGGCGGTTTGCACGTTGTACTGCAGATGTTAAAATCACGCTTTTTAAAGCATTCTGCCAGAGCTTCTACACAAGTCAGCTCTGGTGTCAATACACAAAGCGTTCTTATAATACGCTGAGAGTGCAGTACAACGATGCATTCCGTATCTTAATGAGATTTCCGCGGTTTTGTAGCGCTTCTGGTATGTTCGCCGACGCGAGGGTGCCCGACTTTCACGCTGTCATCAGAGCCCGCATCGCCTCTTTCTGGGGAAGGATCAACGACTCCAAAAACGGAATCATTAGAGCCGTAGCAGACTTTGCAGCCGGTCCTGTGATTAGGCACTGGTCAACTGTTCATCGAACTGCTAATGTTAGGTAGCTACATTATGACTAAGGTATTTACCCTATTAATTTTAGTTAATTTTGTCTTATTTTATATTTTTATATTATTACTTTTATTTTATTTCTGTTTATTTTTTTGTACTATGGGTGTAATAAGTGCCTGAAATAAAAGATTATTTATTTTATTTATTTTAGAGGTAACTAGTATAACGATCATGATAAGAGGTCATTATTACAAAACAATGACCAATTACATAAAAATAACAATTACGAATGACCTAGCGACGACCCTGCCGGATGTTTAAGATAGAGTATAGAGCGAAAAATTACGTTTGACTCCAATTTCGGGGTAAAGCCAGAACGTCCTGTCATAATGCACCGGAGTTGAAACAAAAGAAGCACTAACCGAAACGGGTGCGAAGGCCATTGACTAGTACAGTACTACAATATTATGTAGATACGTGAGTGAGTAACCAGTCACAATAAACTGTTTATAACCATTGTTTGTAGAATGCGACAATTTTATGAGCTACAGAACTTTGACCTTTGATTTTCAGAAAAAAAGGCAGAATTTAAACACATGATAACAACTAGACCTACACCATGGAACTATGATTAGTCCTTATTCTGAGACCTACACACAGTGTCATGCACATACTGTTAGACTTATTTTTAATACTCTCATAGAAGAAGATGAATAAATATATAAAATGATGAATGAAACAAACAGAGTTGATAATGAAACTAACGAATCAAATTATATGAAAGGATCTGATGCGGAACTTAGGTCAGCTACCTTGGTCCCCAGTAAAGCGAAGCTTGCGCAAACGGCCAGTGAAGGTACTATATGGATGTTATTTTTTTTGTTCCCTTGTGCAGAAACCGTAACATACAAAGCTAAAGTAAAGAAAGCAGTTCAGCTCTGCCGAATTGAGACAGGCCGTTATTCTTTCACACATTGTAGGTAGTTGGGTGATCAAAATAGTATATGGACCACCATTTTGTCGTAAGGCAAGGCAAACATTTGTTTGCCTGAGCCAATTAGTGGGCACCCTGAACTACCTCGCCTCTATCAGTATAGGATACTTTACGAAATAAGGTATCAATATTAATTAGATTAGTCTAATTGACTTTCAATAAGCGATATCTTGTATCCTGTATTGAATAAATCATTTTTTACTTTTTTACTTTACTATTTATTTAAAAGCTGATCATGTAAACTTTAGCTATGTCCAATACTATCTATATGTACATATCTGATAACATTTTATTACGAAGAATTTCCAGGAAGCTTTAAGAAGTAGCTTCAGTTTTTAAAGTTGTATCTATTTTAATAAAATAATTTATAAGTTCCCCGTTCGTTATGACATACTTTATACTTACAAAATACTTATAATCCAATTTACGTAGACCTGACTTAACTTCTTTCTTCGAAATAATTAATGATGTGAAATAGTACGCTTTATAGTGTTAAGCAGCGTTATATAAAACGTAATTAGCAACGGTTATTTTGGGTTATTATCCTATTTAATCGCATAATATCCGTTTCTACGCTACGCTGTTTATACGCTGGATGCAGGCCACCTGCGATCGGTACAGATGGAGAGCCTTGAGGGAGGCCTATGTCCAGCAGTGGACGTCTTACGGCTGAAATGATGATGATGATGATGATGATCCGTTTCTAGATCTTACATCATATGCTTAAGAGGAAATTTTGTTTTGAGTATAAGAAATGTATTTGTTTCATTTTTTGTTAAACTTTCAGTCGAAAAAAGTTTTTATAAAAAACGAAGAAGAAAAAAAAACGTATTTCATTTGTCCCATAATCATTTAGTATAAACTAAAGTGGAATGGATTAGTGGAAAAGTCAGCTGACGCCAATTCTATTGAATTTGTGCATTTGAGCCTTTTAAAATAAGTCTATAGTAGGCTTATAACATTTATTAAACATGACTTCTTAGTTTAGGAATACATGTGCGAGCCGAGGCAGAGAGGCAGTGCAATCAGCGGAAGATGGGACACTAGTAATGGCACAATAATAATGTCTCACCCGATAACTATTTACCTGACATAGAAATTGATACTAAGAAATGAATCTGAGGTAATGATGATCTAAAGATAAAAGATATCCATGAAGGTACTTACCATATTGTGTTGAAATAAAAAAATGAGAATTCGAGGTTAATAGCAGAGAACAGTAAGCAATCAATTAGTCATGTTAATTCTTATGTGATTGTTATTGCGTTGGATGGTCAAATTATCAAATAATCGTTCAATTTCACGTCCTAAATAATAAATTAATTTACGACCTGAATGCTTAAAATAATGGTAACGATGTTTGGCAGGTTTGTTGTCGCTGCGCTGGTAGGAAGGTTTAGTGCCCGTAGAGTAGGGAGCAGGACAGGTAGGGGGAGCATTGCCTCTTAGATTTAGGTACTATAGACGACTATATGGTTCTCTAGCTGAGTTTGAGTTTCAACAATCAAGTTATTTGTGGATAACGATTCAAAAACATCGTTATAAATCGGTAAATGACCGTTTCAAATCAAAAGTAACATTTGGAGAAACGCATGGGTAATGATGATTGTACTTGGTTATAAGTAGGTATTTTATAACCGGTATTACGTAACGCTTTGATTTATTATTTCATATAAAAGTATTTTAAAACTTAAGAATTTAGGTTCTTTTAAATATATGGAAGATCTGGATGTTTTCTTCTTGGATGACGTAATAATATCAATTAACACATTACGGCGATCTAAATGTAATACCAGGTTATAGATATATATCATTTACGTATGCAGGAACGATTTAAATAAATTTTCTTTGGAACCAGTCTGTACCTACGTCGATTCAAATAAAAAATTATTCCATCTGGAATGAAAGAGTCCAAAACCCCCATTAAAAAACTTACAAACAAATAGAGATTCCCTTTTTTAAGACAGCTAAAAACTGATCGCTTTCTGTATTATTTGAGAAAAACATTTTAATACTTAATTAAGTTTAGGTACCTACTTTCTTTCGCAAAAAAATACCTCGAAAAGAAAGTGTCACAATAGCACTATTAAGATATCGAGGCAGGTACTACCAGACTTTTTGTTTGTTAATTTACATTGTCACAGTATGTACAGCAGAAAAAAGTTTTCGTACTTTTGCCTAGAGATATTGAATTACCTTTTTTATGTTTTCTTTAATCCCATATTACGATAGATGACTGAATTAAAAGGGTTTCCGTTATAATCCGTACGCCACGTACCTTTACCGTCGTTTGATTTTACTCCTATTTTTTTTATTTTCTATTACCGTCGGATTATCAGGATATTTTTCTGTATGAACAGGGGACCATAATTAGGATGTCTGCATAATTTCAATACTTTTTTTTTTTTTTTTTTTTTTAGGCGGGGAGCATAATTTCAA
Organism: Euspilapteryx auroguttella; assembly: GCA_951802225.1. Lineage (NCBI taxonomy): Eukaryota > Metazoa > Arthropoda > Insecta > Lepidoptera > Gracillariidae > Euspilapteryx > Euspilapteryx auroguttella. The sequence continues at coordinate 5,788,015 of OX637652.1, forward strand.
TACTGTCAATTCAACAGTTTTGCAGAAAAATTACAGCGACACCCCGACGGATGAAACTATAATGGGACTATGGGTTCCTTTCTTGTTTGACTACGTAACTCAAAAAATCTCTTGTATTTCACTTTTATTATTTAAGAAGGCTTTACCAATTTAATAAAATTTGTTATAGGATAATAATCAGAAAAAAGAATGAATGGAAACCAACTTATAAATCCGACACAGACAAATCCGGTGATCCGCTTTTTATGTGAAAGTATCTAGGCCTCTGCCATTACCTACATTTAATTATAAGGCAACTCGTTCTAAGCACCGCCTCATCCAGAATTGTTTTTAGTATCAGATGTTAAGACATAACATAGAACAAGCATGGAAATATATTTACTATATTTCTATGTCGGCCGGCAGGACATTTCGTGACTCTGCGCTCTGTGCGTGTTTTCTTCCGAAATAAATAAAAATTTTCATCATTTAATATTGGCATCTAGCAAAGATGACCAGAAAAAAGGTTGTAAGGCCATAAAGTTATTACTTTATTTAACCCAATATCGTTTCCATCAGTGGGGGGGTGCATGTTCGATCAGCGTGACCGAGGCGCCGGAGCGTGCACCCCCGGGAACACATCCGTTGTACTGGCTGGCTGATATGGTTACGTAAAAGAACTTGTTACTTTTTAAAAGGCCCGCATGATATACATATACGTGAGACAATATTATAGGTATCTCTACGAGTTTAACTGCCTGGCTTTCATTCGTCATCTAAACTACTTTAATGAGATGTTATTGAAGAGTAAAAACACTATTGCGTGCTCAAATAGTATTCCAAATCTGTTTCATGCAAATTATACATTACTTGACAAAGTGATTAGGTACAAGAAAAAAAAAAGAAGTAGACCAGAATTCCGCCACGCCTATGAAGAGATTAAATGATGGCAATAAAAGCATTTATTTACAGACTTTCAGGTTGATCTCAGTTTTTACAATGCAGTCTATCATTAAAACTACCTGCTATCACTTTCAAGACAAGTAGATGCAACATTGTAGTCAATGGATCCAATTTCTAAACAATCTTGCGAGAGATATTAAAGAAAAGCTTCGCATGTTTGTTTTGTTTTTCTCTCGTTTTTCACGATGCACGTGCCGCGGGTCCCACGGTTTCCCGATTGAATATAAAGATGTTTACTATAGAAGTCGATTAACATTGCAACAATTGCATGGGCAGGCGTTAGTGAAACCTTTGGTCTAGTTATAAGTCGGTCACATCTGTGCAACCAATAATTATTATGTGATAGTTTGAAATTGAGGTTTCTCATAGAAATAATTCAATCAGTCTTTTAAAAAAAGGCAAGTATGTAAGTACTCAGTACGAAAACCTAGTTAAGTGATTAAGGTGTAATTTTACGTTTACATAGACCATTAGGTTTCTTGATAAAAAGTGTGTGGTGGACTATTTGAGATAGAATAGATTGCCTTAAGCGACTTAAGGTGACAAACTTTGTGAACTTATTATACAAAATATATTTTGAGTAGATATTTATAAAAAAGAGTTTGAATTAATATTTTGGTGAGAATAATAAAAGGATGTTTATTCATATTATAATCCAAACATTTTCAAAATAAACATGTTTAGGTTTTAATTTTTGGAGTATAAACGTAAAATTATTGTTATACAGTATTTATAAACTGTGTATGATACTTTATGTTATAAATAGGTACCTACATTTCAAATTCAAGAAAATGAGCAAAACTTTCTACTCAACTTCTTTATTTTAAAACTGAAATTTTTGGGAATAACGACAAGGGTTAAATTGGCCATCTGTTCCGATCTAGTTAACCCTATAATGGTGTTGTATTGGCATTGGCTCCATCAACCACTTTTGTCAAACCAATTTGTTTTAATGACAAGGTTTCATTTTTGGTGTTATGCAGTCTTACCATGCTTGCGTCTATGAAATTAACTAAAGCCATGCTTAGCGCTTCTACCAATAAGCCTTCCTATTGTATGCAAATATAACGGATTTTTTATTACTATTTCAAATAAAGAGTTTATATACTTAGTATCGTAAAGCATTATTTAGAAACTAACAGTGTTATTAATAAAGATACAGTAGATTTTAGGTAGCTTTACTGGGGGTCTACCTCTTTGGTTAGTTGAGGGTATGTTGTATGGTAAATACGTGACATTCAGTCTAAATTGACATACGTTATATGACTAAAATGCTTTTTAACTTTTCATGAATAACAGGGTAAAAGTTTTTGCTATATCTAAAAAATATTCAAGTTCTTTTATATAAATATTCAAACATGCTTTGCTATATGTTATTATACTATCGTTTGTATATTTTCATGAGTTAAGTTCATTTATGTAGTTCATTTTCATTACCTAGCTAGTGTGTTTAATTTCTTGTACCTACCGATAAAGGAAAGGTAGTTTAATTGATGGCCACTTAAATCATGAATCATCATTTCAGTCGAAATACGTCCACTGCTGGACATAGGCCTCCACCAAAGAACGCCACAGTGACCGGTCTTGAGCGCCTCTCATCCAGTGTATTCCTGTAGCCTTCACCAGGTCGTCGCACCACCTTGAGGGGTCTGCCCACTCTGCGTCTTCCGGTTCGTATCATGAATATAATATAATATTATTTTTTAAATTTGCTTTAAAACGATTACAAGATCAAACTCATTATATAGTCTACTAGTCGACCTGGCGAACTTCGCACCGCCTTACCTATTACTACTTTGTGCATGTATTATACTTATAAACCTTTCTCTTGACTCGCTCTATCTATTGTAAAAACCACACTTCAATCCGTTGCGTAGTTTTAAAGATTTAAGCATACATAGGGACAGACGCGGAAAGCGACTTTATTTTATACTATGTATTGAAGAACAGAACTAGAAACAACGAGAACCAATGTTATGAATAAATTGTATAATAACTTAACGAATTGCTTTGTATTCTATGAATAAAATAACTTTGATAACTTACCAAAACTATACTGTTCCTTTTCGTATAGAGATTTTCTAAATTTTTTACACATACAAAATTTTCACAAAATTCGCTCGTCCATCAACTCACGTGCACTTCCTGTTCCGGCACGACTCACGACTCACGAGTGTCGATATCGGCACTAACAACAAACAGGTGCGACTGCGGTCGAGCCCACCGACTGTTTACGCGACTATCATGCTAACGCTGCCAACTTCCGAAGCAAAGCCTTTAAAACCGTAACAAGAACTTTCTATTCTATCACTCTCATATGTTTGCGGCAAGAAAGAGAAGGATAGTGAGGTTTATGTTAATGAAAAGCTAGCCAGTTCATGTTTTGAATACGAACTGTCGAGGGGCACCCAAGCACGACAACTCCTCACTTGGCTGGTGGTGGTTGGTACTGGACAAGCACTGACCGTGACGCCAAACCATATGCTACGGGCTGCCTGAGATCATAATTTAATTTTGAGAAAGGTAACCGTTGTGAAGCTAATGTAAAGCTCTAATAATTTTAATACAATATTTTAAAAATTTTACTAAATCCAGAAATATAACTTACTTTGTAGGTAACCTGTCATATACTTAGCAAAGTACCTTCTCTATAATCTTGCATGAAAGTACGCTCTGCGTATGTTTGCAATTAATTGTATGTAAGTATCATCTATACATCAAAAAAAATTGTGCAGGTTTTGTCTTTTAATTTGGGCTTAAAATTTCTTGACTTCTTGCTTTGTAATGAACTCAATATTTTTGGGTTAAAATAAAAGGCTTCGTAACTGTGAGTGTGACTTTATTTTTTTTATTACTTCTTATAATAAGTATCGTATTTTTTAATTAAATGACTCGTCTCATTCTAAACATTTTCAGTTGCTTATTAGAGAAGCCATATTTAAGGCAATGTTACAGGTTTTTTTTTCAAAAAAAATAATTAAAACTTGTAAGCAAGCAAGACTAGTGAGTATATTGAACATTCACCATCAAAGCACCATGACCGATAACTAACAACAACTTCTTTTAAAATAGTTTTTACGGTAAAAAATAAAAATAAACGGTTATTACGTAGGTTAGATCTTTAGTTCGTTATTTTTGATGTACCACCTCATTAATTTCTATATAATAGCTACTGAACCCTTAACAATAACACTATCTAAATTGCACAATGTGTTTATAATTTTGACTCTACGCCGTGCTCAACTAAATTGCACCTTATTATTTAATTACATTTACATTAACACCTTTACAATGATCATTATCTACAATCTAATATGTAACTAACACAAATCCATCACAATTCTTTAGAATATAAGTTATTTGATTCGTTCTTTTCAGTTTCAAACAAAAGGAGTTAATTTTACTAATATTTTTAATACCTAGTTAATAAATAGTAAAATAGACCTACGTAGATTTGTCGATAAAATCTTTAAAATTTTCAACAGTTTACAATTTTCTTTAATAGAATTTTGATAATATAATAGAGAATAAAGTGATTTAGTATTGGGCGTTGCCGCAACATAAGTTTTAGTTTTTAAATATTATTTGAAGTTGGTTCAAATTGTTTTAGCAATTAGCATTTCATCTCATTGACTAGACAATAATATGTTATGAGACCCAATAAATTAGTTAGGTATAAACATTACATTAGTTTAAATTCGGTAATAAATACTAACTTATTAAGATGTCGTTATAAATAAAAATGTATACACTCTTATAGCATGCCTGATAAACTATAATGTAAATGTCTTTTTAACATTATCTTGACAAAGACTGTCTTTCTATATATTAATAGGCTCACATGGGGAATCAGATCTGACTTTTGAGTTCAGTTTTGTGTACATGGATGGATAACCAATAAAATTTATTTGGTCAGGATAAAAGTGATATATTTAACTTTGTAATAATGTTGATGTGTTCGTTGCGCGTGTTTGGTCGGGCTTAGTGGACTGAAAATTCATTTTAATGCTTTTTGCAATTAACCTATGCTCTTAACTGTAAAATATCCATTATTTCATATAAATAACTCTAACAATCTACTGACTCATCCATTGAGATTCCTAGAGAGATCAATTCCACGGGAGCATAACTTATTGCTTAGGTACTTGACTTCAGATTAATGTCCGTGTATTTGTCGGAGTTATTTTAGGAACTTTCACATGCACGCATTCAAGATTTACATATATCTCTGTAATAAATACAGTTAAAAATATGCGTTTTAAAAAATTGTTAAAAGGAGCGAGATTTCGCTCTACGACAATCGACTTGGCAAGTGGTTACAGTCAGATTTGTAAGGATCGCAGTGTTTCTTCACTCATTATGTGTTCGATGGTCGCAGCACCGTGATGCAGATTGATCCCCTGAGTATGCGTAGAAGGTCGATCACTTCAGGCGTCTTCATTGATGTAACGTTCTCATCATTAACCTGAAAAATACTTTTTGTACATTTATGTGGACCTCTTAACTTATCTATATCTATCAATTATGGCTTATATTATATTAATAAATGACTTTCCGAAAAGCAATCTGGGGCAGAAAATTTATCTAGTGGCGACCGCGAACGGAAAGATGCAGACTAGGCTGGCAGACCCCCACAAGGTAGTCGACGACCAGGTAAAAGCTACGGCCGAACACTGGATGAGGGTCGCTCAAAACTATTCTTTGTGGTGAATTATGGGGGAGGCCAATGTTTAGTAGCAGTGGACGTCTTTTGGCTGAAATGATGATGAATCTTTGGTAGCTTTTAAAGAAAGCGTATAGGGCAATTTATATGGCTAAAAAACTGACTTGTAGTATGACGTCACCGCGCCGCAGACGCCCGTCGCGTGCGGCCACGCTGTCCGAGTACACCGCCGAGATGTAGCTCTGACCGGAGTCGGGGTGGCTCTGCACACTGAAGCCTAGCCGGCTGTTCCAGCCACGGTTCAGCTCCACAGTTACTATCTGAAATAAGCATCATACCTTTATCGATCTTCTTAGCCTTTTTTTTCGATAAAGAGGAAATTCCTAAAGAACGACGACGGGGTATGTGGGGATCGTACCCATTAAAACCTCAAGGTAAGGGAAGGACCCCATCGAATCGGCTTCCGAGTCCTTCACATGATCTTCTTTGTCTGTCTTTTCTATGGAAGAATTGTTTCTATAAGTATAATGTTACTCACAGTTGGTTCATTATTTGCATCTGCTTTTGGCGGTTCAGGTTTTACATTCTCTTTTTGGACTGTTTCTTTAACTTTGGGCTGAGCATTGATTACAGTGACTTTCCTTTCGTTATCTGGTGATAATGTAACGCCTTTCCATTTCTTCAGACGATTTCCTGTAGTGATACAAAGATATTTATTTTAATTATTGGTGCATCTGTGAGTTTAAAGCTACAATATAGTGATCCTTAAATGTTATATTTACCATCATCTTTAGTCGAAGAGTCGCTGGTGTTCGATTCATTCGCTGTGCTTGTATGTAAAACAGCGCTTTGGTATGTAGGATTCGAATGTTTGAATCTAGCTTCATCACTGGAGAGTTCAACAGGCATAGAGACAGGCTCGTCTGAATCTACACAAAAGGCTGGTTCCGGAAACCTTTGTTTTATGTCTTCCTTGTAAGCGTTAGGAGCATCTAATGTGTCTTGATCGAGATTGTTCAGTTCAAAACCATGTGATGGCACTGTAAATTTTAAAATTTCATTGATTTTCGATTTCTGCATAATGTTTCAATCAGCACTTAAAAGAAAAAGAAATACCTATTAAAAGGTACATTGAGTGAGAAAAGGAAAAGCATTTGTTTTGTGTATTCGTTTTGCAAAATAATAATTTTACAAAGAAAAAAAAAACAAAATTATATTGTGTAGTGTAGCATGTGAGTTTTCTTTTCATGTTTAAATGTATAGTAGGTCGTGTGCAGTGTTCTATTCTAACCTACAGCAAAACGTATTAAACAATGTATGCGAAGAACACGTTACGTACGTACGGCACATAGTCATACTACTATGGATATTAGAATCAATGTAAGGCAGTAGTAGGTCAGCTATCAGCAGTTTGTTATAATGTTTGCAGACAAAAGGTTTTGATAACCGTTTAATTTTGAAGCAAACCATTGATTACACTAATAAGAAGGAAATAAATAATTAGCTACAAGCCTGCACATTGAAAACATTTTTCTTATCTGCCTCTGCTGCATTTTATTTTAAATTGGTCTGATCCAAAAGTTTGATAATAGTTCCACTGAAAAGCAAACAAGCTCTCAAACTAAACATATGAAAGGTAGCATGATCTGTCTGAGATGACGTTCTTCCAGCCTTCTCACCTGGCAGGCTCAGTTTTTGCTGCCTACTATTCTGTGGCGTGGTTGGACTTATTATAGTCACCGAATGTGACCGCTGCTGCGGCCGGATCTCTTGGAGTATGAACGCTCCGTCGATACAGAGCGAGTCTAGAGTGAACTTGGCACTTGTACGATCTGCGTGGAACGGAACACCTACGCTGCTTAGTGCGTTGCGTGACATGCTTTTCACACGCGTGATAATTTACATTATTGGCGTGCTTTGGTGTTTTAGTAAGTGAAGAGTTAGTAAAGCCAATATCATATTTTTTGTTTTACCTATGTCAAATACGTTTATCCAATCAGAATCATTATACCTACCACTACCTAACCATTTAAATGTATACTTATTCGAATTAGATCAAATCTTTCTCATATTAAAATCAGATTTAACATGTCCGATTCGAATAAAGTTCATATACTATTCTAAATAATTACTACAAATTACTGAGAGAGTAGCTGGTGTTGTGTATGATTGTAATTTTCACGTCAAGCCAGACATTATTCAAAGGTCTTTACGAGACAGATAAGTTAAATTTAACATAAGTTTGGAAACTCGGGTATAATTTGACTAATGGATCGGCAGCGAGCGCCGGGAACTAAATAATTTATGTTATACAGAAAAGGGTCTATCTAGTTTTGATTATTCACGTAGCAGTGGGGATTTGTTATTTATTACAGGGTTTTTTATCGGTTTAGGAAAATGATGTCTTACTTTAAAAGTTTAATAATAATTAGGACAGAATCAATTAATAATATAAAAGTTCATTAGTCATTATAAATTAAGACAAGAATAATCCTACTCAGGTACTTACTAGGTAATATTCGGTAAAGATATTCGCAATTACTTGAAAATGGTACAGGTAGGCACTTAATTCATTAATACCAGTAAGAATGTCAAATAGAAAACTTTTTCTGAACTCCAGAATTAAACAAAGGTAAAGCAACTTACCAATAGGTTGTTCATAATGGTTGGTGTCTTTAGTAAGCCTCCGGAATTTCCTCGGCGAGAGGCACGGCGAGCGGGAGCCATCCGCGACGTCGGGCGTCAGTCTTCTCGCGGCCAGGTCGCAGAGCATCGATACTGCCTCAGCTCTGGAAATATTTAAAACAAAACTTTAGAAACCCGACTGATATACCGATATTAAGAAAACTTGTACAACTTTCTAGCGACCACAGTACATAGTGCCGTCAAGCTAGCTACGGTATTTTGGTTATCGACGCAGAGGTAGGCTAGACGGAGATGGCTGGCAACTACAACATCATGGTCGTCTGGGGGCGTCTTTTGACGGCTCAGTATTCTATTACCTAGAAGGACTGAGGACTGGTCTCCTATAGACCGTGGGTATGCTGTTGGTTTCTCGTTACCTTGCCTGAATCGTGTGGGGACCAACCCTGAACCATCTAGCACATGATATTAATAATTACACATCACACTGGAAAGAACCTGTATCTAGGGTGCCCCAAACATATACAGAGACGAACATTACACCCGGACCGGGAAATAAACATTGACAATGTTCGCCCCGCCGGGAATCGAACTACGTAGCAGTCTATATATAAACTAGCTTTTGCCCGCAGCTTCGCACGCGCTTTTTTTATTAAAATCGTTAATTACTTTGGATTTTGGGAATGTTCCGTTCCATGTGAATTTTGGTTAATTTTTTCTTAATAGAACTCTGAATCTAATTACACCCACTGAAGAACCCGTTTTCCCTTTTTTTACGTGGAAATAAAGGAATATATATACATTGTTTTAATACTAACCAAAGAGTCCCGTTTTACGTTCCCGTGGGAATTTAGTATGTTTCTTCCTTGCAACATCCTTACACTTGTAGACCAAATTTCACGTTGGCATACTCAAGGAAATCGATTTTTCATACTAAATAATTAGTCCTGTAACCCTATTCCCATGGGAATTTAGTGAATTCCTTTCTTAAACACCTTTTTATCTACTGAGGAACCTGTACACAAATTTCACGTCGATACACTCAAGGAAGTCGAGTTTTCATTCTCACAAAAAGTCCCGTTATTTCAGTTCCCGTGGGAATTTTGTTAAATACTTTCTTTCCACATTTCTACATTTACTGAGGAACTTGTACACCAAATTTCACGTCGAAACACTCAATGATGTCGGTTTTTCATTCTAACTTAAAAAAAAGGCCCGTAATTCCCGTTCCGGTGGGAATTTTGTAAATTCCTTTCTTTCAACACTCTTTCATTCACTGAGGAACCTGTGCAACCAGTTTCACGTCGATACACTCAATAATGTCGAACTTTTCATACTAACTAAAAAGTCCCGTAATTCCCGTTCCTGAGGTAATTTTGGGAAATCCTTTCTTAGCGGATGCCTACGCCATAACATCTACCTGCATGCCAAATTTCAGCTTAATCCGTCTAGTAGTTTGGGCTGTGCGTTCATAGATCACTATGTCAGTCAGTCAGTCAGTCAGTCAGTCACCTTTGAGTTTTATATATATAGACTTGTCATAAACACAAAATTCCCGTTTTTTTCCCGTTCCCGTGGGAATTTCGGGAAATCCCTTCTTAGTGCTCACCTACACTCCCTAAGGAACTTACATGCAAAATTTCAGCCCGCTACGCCCAGTAGTTTTGGCTCTGCGTTGTCTGTCAGTCAGTCAGTCTGTCAGTCAGTCAGTCAGTCAGTCAGTCAGTCAGTCAGTAACGGAAGAGTTTTATATATATTGATAGGATACTATGTTGTACCATGATATGATTATAATGTCAAATAATTGTTTGCATTGAAAACACAGGCTCAGTGCCCGAAACATTACTTATTTTGCTTTAGTAACATACCTCAAAGGCGGTTTTGGCTTGTTATAAACTGGAGCATCTGAGTCAGTAGTTGGTTCTTCTTTGGGTGAAATCGGGGAAAGAGGTGTAGCCGCGTGGTCGCGGTACAGCCGGAGTCGAACCTCGGACCCGCAGGCGCGCAGGTATGCCACCGCTTCGGCATGCGACATGTTTGACATTGGAGTGTCGTTCACCTGTAAAAAATGATGAAATAATGAGGCTTATTATGTTAGGCACTTAGCTAAAGTAAAGTGTTCTTTATCTTTAAGTTTTCCAAAAATATAAATATAGCTGAAAAATTATGAACTTTTTATATTTAAACTTAATTATTAAACTACCTAATCTAAGTATATACCTAGTAATTTTAAGTCGACTGGATAACCTCCTTCGTCACTTAAAAATGGTCCCTACTTAATTCAGTGTCTAATTTTAAGAGCACCAGGCACTTTTGAATCAACTCAAAATAGTTATCGGAATTGTTAAAAAAATCTTTAAAAATGATTTTCAGGTGTGTGTTGTATGATATGATATTATTACCGCGACAATCCGATCCCCAGGCTGTATCCTGCCGTCGCTAAGGGCCGGTTCTCTGACCAGCGCTCGCACGTAGTGCCCTAGAGCACTGTGGTCTTCCTTCCGAAGCGTGAATCCAAGGGAGCCGTTAACCTTCGTCATTATAATATCAAACTCCTGAAATAAAAAATGTAACTTTAAGTATAATAATCACATTTATAATATAAATCGTTTTTCTAGCGGGATTATCTAGGGTCCTGAAACACATACAAATAAGTAGGCACACCCAAAACTAGGAAACAAACATCGATTTTCATCTTAACACAATGTTTGCCGGGAATCGAACGCGCACCTCAAATTATATTCAACACCACTGCCAACTGGAACAAGGAGATAGTCAAAAAATGTGAGTGTTAGAACGGAAATTGGGTTTGCTATAGTTATAATAATAATAGAGTTTCATACCACCGATCCATCATCCTTTGTGAGCGAGCGTGAATAAAACAAAAAAAAAACATATAGTTTGGCGACAAGAACAGACACGTTGTCAATTAAAACTTTGATGGCCGCACAAAAATACTCCGTTCTATATTGTTTCGTATTTTTTTTCGTATCAGAAATTGCACATTTTGTTTAGTTTGTAAGTTTTTCTCATTTTGTCGCCGGCTGACCAGCGATGCGGCTACTCTCAGATTTAATAAACGGAGAATTTCATTTTGAACGGTCAAAGAGACAATTTCAAGTTGAGTATTTTCAGAAGAAAGTTATTATAGCAGATTTTCTTAGAAACATTTTTAATTTACATTATTATGAAGAGAAACATGATAATTATAAAATATTGTCGTCACTGTAAATAAAATAAATACTATCGTCTCATGTTACATAAAATATTGTGTTTCTTACCCCATATTGCACATCAAAAACCGGCAGAGGTCGATCGAGACCTGGCAGGTGGAGTTCCCGCCTGTCCTCGGGGCTGCCTTCTCTCTTCCCTCTACCTTCGGATGATGAGGTGGTCGCGCTGCTGGTCGTTGCTGATAACCTGCATCATGTCATATATAACCAATAAAGTTCCGATCCGAACATTTCATTTAATTTTTCTTCCTAATAATTAAGAAAAGACAACATTGTGCGTGACCTATGGTTGCTAATTTATCTTATACTTATTATATTTATTACATAGTGAAACGGTGAAATAAAAAATATATCTGAAACAATTGAATAATTGAAGATTTCGCTAGGTACTCTAGATTCAGGCAATGGTTAGGGGGTTTCAGCGGTCAAAAGGGGATTAATTAGAGACATCTACTGCTTCCTAAGTCACTCTAGCGGTTGAAGTTTACTTGATTGATGATTGTCTCACCGAGTATGTAACGGATGGCAGTTGAGCGGATCTAAGGGCGGCAAGTGCGGCGGGTGCGGCGTCCTCGCCGGCGGGGTGGGGGGGTCCGGTGGTGTCACGCTCTCTAGGACGTCCGGTGGAGGCCGGCAGACTCGGAGCTCTACCCTGGGTGATGCTGTGCGGAGAACTTCCAGTGCTTCCTGGATGAGGATGGGTGTAAGTGTAATCAATAGGATTTTGAGGAGAAAACATTAAAATTTATGTACGTCTTCTGAGTCTTCAGTATGTATTAGTTTTCAGTCTGAATTAGTTACGCTGTTGTAAAGCTTTCTTTTCTTAAAAATGTTTGTAAAAATACATTTATCATCATTATCATCATTTTCGCCGAAAGAGTCTATTGCTGGACATACGCCTCCCCCATAAATCGCCACAACGACCGGTCTTGAAAAAAAAAAATCAAACATTAAATAAAAGGAAATTCTTAAATAAATAGGTTTAATGATTTTCTTTTACTTCACTGCACTCATCCTGCGTATTTTTGCAGAGCTCGATATTTTAATTATGTACAGAAAAATAAGTTATGTAGCACATTAATGGCGACAGAGCGGCAAATTTACTACAATTTAATATTTTTTATTAAAATACATTTAATTGTTACTTGATGATATAATGTGGTGTGTTGATAATTACATCTTACAATTCAATCAGTTTATTCAACCGTGTTTTTGTTCATAAGTAATAATTTGAATGGCAATGAATGGTAATTGGTTTAGAAATTTTGATCACATAAAATTTTTGCCTGATAAATTTACAGAGTCAATTTTTCGAAGCAAATTATATTTAAGTTGAGGTTTACCGCCAATTTGGATGCCAGCCCTCTGCGGGTGACAGAGAAGAGGAAAAAAATCCTGATAATACTTTGGAAGCAGTTAAGTAAATCAATTCGCTTTTAATGTCTCGGGACAAACACTAAGTAAAGCGAAACTCAATCTGGCGCAATCTAAATTTTTATTAGGGTTGTCCCCCGAATTCAATTTGTCTGGCAATTTCTGTGTAACTTCTGTGATGTACATTTTACAGTTTATTACGTTTTGTCCGGACCGATGCCGCCGCCGGAGGCTTGCTTGAGTTTTGACGAAACTTTTATGAAGCCCTTTGGTGGAAGAAATATTTTAGTAGACTATCCATTGAAATATTATTATTTGTAAAGCTTTAAGTTTTTACTTCATCAAATGTTACTTTACGTTACATACCACTGCAAGGCACTTGACTCTCCTTAGGTACTTGTAGGTATACAATTCATTGTAAAAGAACCAGTCGCTGATCTAAAACAATAAACGCTATATTCTGTATAGAACTTGATTCTTAACCTAAGTGCAATGTTACAAATCGGCCGCGGCGCTGGCTGGCTTAATGGAATTTCTCTGTTTAAGTGTTCAGAATTGTCCGCGCCGCCTTTATAGGATGAAACGTTTTAATAAAATTGATCTTTACCATTTCTTCTATAATGTCTGCCCTTATTCACAGCCTGACTTACAAAGATTGTACTACTTTGTACACTAATAATAAATATGGAAATTTTAGATAAAAAGCTATATTTTTGGAGTCGAAAAGCATTTAATCGAGTACTGTTCAAATGTAGCCTGGAGTTTAAACTCACAACATCACTTTGTGTTACCAAACCTTGTTTATTAAAGTTTCACTTACATAGGTACTAAGGCCCGCCAGCGGGACCCCGTTTGCAGCCAGCAGCAGGTCCTTGGACGCCAGCCGGCCCGTCCGCCAGGCCGGCTGCGGCGGGTACAGGCGCCGGATCCGCACCAGCCCGCCGCCGCCGCACACCGACATGCCGAGACCACGGCCGTCCTTCTCTACCACCACTGTGTATGTGTTTTCTATAACAAATCAATATTTCATTGGTAGTGTGAAAAGGCTTTGGTACTGTTTTCTTGTGTCCAAATATTTGTCAAAACATTGATATATTCTCGAAGCCCACTAGCGCCCTGCTGCTTCGCCAGCGCATTTTGCCTTGTAACATCAAATTCCCAATTTTCTCGTAGGAATTTCGGGATAAAAAGTAGCCTATATCCTTTTTCAGGCTCTAGACTATCCATATAATGAATTTTATTAAAATCGGTCCAGTAGTTTTATCTTGAAATCGAGACTGACAGACTGACGCATAGACAGACAGACAGAGTTACTTTCGCAATTATAATATTAAATATATTATATATAATAGTATGGATTCCGAGAATCGACATGAATCTTAGCTCCCTTATAAAATAATACCCTACAAAAAAAAAAACGGTACAGCAACCTGCACCTAAGATGAATGCAGGCTTTAGTAAGGCTTTTACATTTTCTGGATCAAGTCTTGTAATTAAATATATTACCCTCTTTATATCAATAACTGTGTAATGTAAATATTAACTTTACAGGGTTGTTTTACATTATACACATAAATATATTTTTCCTTGGTAATTTTTATCGTGACAAACATTGCGGCAAAGTACCTGTCTTTATTAGTGGGACAGGCCCCAGGTGCGTTTTACAGTAAGTAATAGGGGATGTGTACTCTGAAACTTCAAATATATCTGTCCGTGCCGACCTAGTTATGAAACAGTTAACTTTGCTAGCGAAACTAACATATTTTAGTTACAGAACAATGTTTAGGGGTTTATTTAGCCATTTCTCTGCAGGTAATTAGGCGAGGTATTGTAGTGAAAAGGTACTTAGTTAGATAAAGTTAGGTAGCCGGTAATATTAATTTGTTTCAGCTACAACTGTAACTATTTATTTGTATGAATATAACACAGGAACAGGTACCTATTTAATACTAACAAAAGATTTCAATACCACCCTATCTTTTTCTGCGGGTGTCGTAAAAGGCGACAGGGATTTTCCGAGGGCGCCGGCAGGCAGCAGCGTCCTTCGTTGAAAAAAAAAAAAAACATACTGCTATCGCCAACAGCCAAGCCGCCTGCCATATTTGTTTTTATGATAATCTGTGTTTGTGTCGGAGACATATGTCCATCAGTGGAAGTTTACTGATGGTAATGATGAAATATTTTATATCAAATCGAAGTAAAACACTTAAAAATAAAATTAGGAAAACTAAATGGCTATTAAGAAAGTTGGGGATCCATTAAAATCCGTTCTTTTTAACAAGAAAATTGGCAAATGGGTTTAGTAGATAAATTGTGATCATTCCCCGTACATTAAAGGCCCTACATGAATAATACATAGCCGGCACGAGTTCTGCGAAAACACTTTGCCGTTGGAGCGAGGAAACATATTTTTGCGAGGCGTTTACTAAATAATTATTTTCCTGATAGGTTATTTAGCGCACACGTCCTAGAAAGTCTCATAAAATAATATATTTGGGAAGAATGTACGTATTGTTTTTGTGTAGGAGTGTATGTGTATGAATGTAGAATTCATTTGATTGTAACTATTAGTACTGAAACTATTCAGAACAACATGAAACAACTTTAGTGAACAGCCATTTTATTTCCTATAAAACGAGGACATCGGCGAACAAAGTTCATCTGTGCTCGTGCTGAAAACAAAATGTTGCGTTTCAGCTTCGTAACTACTTTCTACCGATAAATACCCGGAATACTTTTAACTACTAGCTGAAACTTTGAACAAATAAAGATACAAATAAAACAATACTTTTATCTATTATATATATATAAAATTGATCGTGGTTCGTTAGTCTCGCTAAACCTTAAGAAGGGCCGGGCCAATTTAACTGATTTTCCAGGTAAGAAAATATGAAAAAAAATCGATAAGAATAGTTAAAAACGATTTAAATTTCCATATAAAATAGTTACGTATTTCGCTGGGACAGCTAGTTTTAAATACATTTTTTATTATAGAATAGCTACATTGAAATCCTGAAAAATACAAAAGAGTTGTGCAATAACACGGATATCTTTCTTACTGCAAATAATATTGGATTTAAGTTTAAAAAAAAAAAAAAGAAAACGATTTTTAATTGTTTGTACCTTCATAAATGTTTACCTGATATAATTAATTCGGTAAGTAGATAGGTATATCATGTTTACATTCGAGCTATATCTACAGTCAATAAATTTAATACGACAGTAAAACACAATTAGTCGAATCTCACGACCGGAAGTACCGGAACTGCACTCGCTGTCTAAATACCAAACCACTACTGCAGTTGTGTCACGTATCCTAAAGCTTGTTGTTCGGAAGTTTACCAAAATCCTTTTAAAGATTAAATTTACTAGAGACCGATACTATTTTTTTTTTATTTAAAATCTATTTACATATACCTATAAAGAACATTGACATACATGTTTAATTAAACTTTGAGCCTATATTTCACGCTAAGTACTTTTGGATTAGAGAAAATATTTCTTGGTTCTATCTAACTTTTCAAAGCAAGATCAGCTGCGTATCACATTTTCACCTGTAAGTACCTAAACAAAGTCAATAGAAGGAGACGCGGCGCTCCGCCTTTAAGCAAATACTTCGCAACAAAGTTGAGGATTCAAAGGAAATCCGGGTCTTAGGCACCGCCGTATCCTTAAGGGTAGCACGGTGCAGATGCAAACTCAAATATTTGCTTGGGTACGGTATTCATCTTTAAGAATATTAACTCGGATTTCAAGGAGTCACATTAAAATTGTACGCGGGTGCTTTATCTGTGAGTTGTAAAAATGTATCCTCGCAGCTTGGCATTCTCTTTTAAAAATGTTAGTTTTAATTTACATGAAGTTTGCTGTCAATGTTCTTAGTGCACTCTTTTAGCATTAAAACATCTTGATTTAATAATTTAAAGTCTCTTTATCAATGAGTTTGTGCTATATACAATATTATGTCAGTCAGCAACAAAATATCAACAATACAAAGTTTCCCACTGGAACCCAAGGAAACAGGAAGAAATTTTAAGAATTTTAAACATTTCAAAAGCGTAGGCGTAGCAGAATAAAATCCAAACATATAAAATACAAACCTTCACTTGTTGGTCAGATTATGAGTATTAAGGATTATAAGCATTTGGGCATGACGTCTCCTTAAGAGGGACGGCTCGGCCCTTTCGTAAACTCTTATCTCTACGCTGGACACGTTGAAAATTCTTCCCTTTTTACCAGAAGATGTTATTTTTCGGGTCACGAACGTGCCCTTGCAAATCTTTACTAAATCAGGCTTTCTTAATAAGCAGACGTTTTTTCAGTTAGCATGATGTTTATTCCACAGGAATACTCGTTTTATGTAAATACATACATACCAAATGATCGAACCATTGATTAGATAACGAATATTTAAGTATAAGATCACATCGTTTTATTTGGATGTACTTATAAGTAAGTTAAACATTTAAAACAGCCAAACTGCTATCGCCAACCCTCATGCCAATCGTGGCAATTACGGCACTTTCCTTCCACAATGTTTGTTCTTGAGACAATTTATGACCTATGACCATTGACCAGTCCAGGTGTTAGTACCACCACAGTAGTAGTTACGGCCACATATGCAACATGACTTTTCGCCCTTTAAAGTGTCAAAAGTAATACAAAAAAAAAACGCAAAGAGGACGCAAAGCAATATTGCAAAAGCGGCCGTGAAACAGGGGCAGCAGTGGTATATTGGTTGTCATGATGACTAGTAGACCGTCATTACCGTCGAACAGAAGTGGAAAGTTTGATGTCATACTTAAAAAAAGAATATATTTAGATTTCAATAGCGTTTTAAAATAAAAATCTAACAAGATTTGCCGTCGTGTCATAACTTTGACCTAGTTCAGTAAGGAGCGACATTTTGGCAGTGAATCTAATTTCCTAAAATTGATAATCTCGTCGGATCACGTATCAATCTTGTATCGCCTCGCTGATTGACATGCTCTATCAGCCGAAACTCTGCATCATTAGCTGCTGTAATTAAGTGGTTTGCTATAACTAGGCTTTTCATATCCTTACATCATAGTACCTAGTATATCTAGCCAATAAAGTTTTCTTTCTTCTTTTGAAACGATTATAACGAAAAGCAGTTTATTATCATCATTTCATCCGAAAGACGTCTAATGCTGGACATAGGCTTATAACTTAGTAGGTATTTTATTCATTCGAATCTCAATTTCTGTTAAATTTATATCTAACCCGAGCAGACTTAGTGCCTAAAAATTATTCAAAGGGGGCCTGTAAATCAGACCTTAACTAAAGTAAAGACCTCAAGAAAACAACCTAGTTAACAATGGATAATATCGTTTAAAATATTCAATAACCTTACAGACACAAAGGATAAGTCGAGTTTCTTACAAAACTTAAAAATGTTTAACATTTTAAAACTTTGAAACTAATTTAAATGTCTCGTCTTTCAGCTGCCGCCGGCACTGCGGCAGGCTTTACAAGAGGCTACACTAAAGTGGTGACGTCACAAAAGCGCTTTCAGGTGACAATTTTGTGCTATTTCCTTGCTACCAACTATCTGTAAGCCTCTTAGCTGGAAATAAAGTAGGTAAGTACATAAACTGCTGCTGTCATCTTCGTTAATTATGAAATCTTCAAGTATTCGAGGATAATGCTCATGGTAAAAAATATAGCTGGTGAAGGGTTTTCTACTCGTTACTTCAGAAACAGCGGATTTTTTTCTCTGAAACTGTTCGGATTACCTTACAGATTAGCTGACTCCACGCAATGGCCGGCTCGACCTCATTAAAATACATAGTTGCAAGTCACGATAAGCCGACCTACCCTGTGTATTGCGAATCGTTGGGAGGTTGAACAGTGACCCAATAATACAATGTTTTGCACGACAAATCTAATTTGAAATAAAATCATATTTGTTCATTTTTGTCCGTATGAGATGGACGGTTCTAAATTAGGAGAGTTCTCGTAAACTCTTTTGTTATATATTGTATAACAAATATTTTGGAAAGGAGTACCAACTACCAATCTATAATACCTACTATCTGCAAATACTTTTTTGACAGAAAAAAAAAACACTGGCGAGAGAAAAAGAAGGATATAAATAGGTCTAAATTGTATCTTCGGACTAACTTAATAAATTGAAATATATTTTCAGAGCTCCTTTCCTAACCATTTAGTTCCTTAACGAGTTAAAAAATCCGTCCCACTTAAACATAACTGAAACAATTAAAAAGTATTGAATTGCCATCGAGTCATTTTATAGGTTAATTGTAAATTGTAAAGTTTCTTTGTTTAGTGAGAAATCAATTCATATTTTCCATTTCTCAGAGGTCGTTGATCGAATCATTGATTGGTCGAGGTTATGTAGTCGTATCGCATCGCAACTTTACTCTTCGTTATTCTGACTTATCGCTGTTGACACAAACTTAGAATTTTCCCTTTCTGATTTGTTACGTTTCTAAAGTAATAAGATAATGAATTTAGGGTAACATGCCCTATTACGGCGCGTTTTGACAACATTTTAAAGTAGGGTAAGAAATTAAGCATTTCTAAATATTTCAGTAGATGATTGAATATTTTTTTGACACTCATAATAATTCTATTTTCTATTTCTGTTGTCTATTTATTTAATTTAGAGTAGTTATTAATTTTAAATAATTATTATTTCCGACAATTCGGAATTCCTATTACGGCGGCATGAAAAAAGTTTCAGCCTATTACGGCGGTAAGCACCGCGTATTACGGAGTATGGGATAATACCATAGGATGATACATCATTTAATGTTATGCAATGGTTGAGTTCTGAGTGTATTATTCGTATTTGTAAGTGTTAAGGTTACTCTGATGGTTGTTGACTGCTCCGTGGCTGAGTTGGCAGTGATGTGGACTGAGTAAGCGTGTATACCCGGGTTCGATTCCCGGGCAGGGCGAATATTGATATGATGAATATTGATGTTTGTTTCCGGTCTGGGTGTGATGTTCGTCTCTGTGTGTGTTTCGGGCAACCTAGATACAGGTTCTTCCTAGTTAGGGGCTTTGAGTGTGATGTATTATTATTATTACTATTACTCTGCATGGATACAGGTTCTTCCTAGTTAGGAACTTGGAGTGTGATGCATTTTATTATATTACTAGTCGACCTGGCAAACTTTGTACTGCCTTATGTATCACTATGTTGCACATGAATTATACATATTAACCTTCCTTTTGAAGCACTCTATCCGTTGCATAGTTTAAAAGATTTAAGCATACATAGGGCCAGACGCGGGAAGCGACTTTGTTTTATACTATGTATATTGTTAAAGATATTGATTATTATTATTATTAAGGCATCATACTCAGAGCCCCTAACAAGGAAAAACCGTATCTAGGATGCCCGAAACATATACAGAGACAAACATTACACCCAGACCGGAAACAAACATCGATATTCATCATAACGATGTTTGCCCCGCCGGGAATTGAACCAAGGTGCACACGCGTCTCAGTCCACATCACTGCAAACTGAGCTAAGGAGCAGTATTATTTACTTGCTGTGCCAGCAGTGTTACCCGCTGTTTACTACCTCAGTGAAAAGTAGGCTATGTAGTAATCTAGGGTGTCAGCTAACTACATATCAATTTTCATTGCAATCGGTTCAGCCGTTTAGACGTGAAGAAGCAACAAACATAATCACTCACAAGCTTTTTTCTGTATAATATCAGTGAGATAAGGATATAGAATTAATATTAACTATTTAAAAAAAAAGCTCAATCAGTCACCCTGACCTGCCGTTATTGGACTTTTAATAAAATTTATTAAATAATTCTTAAACATAATTAAACAAATATTTTTATAAACCACTCGCTGACCCGGCAAACTCCGTATAGCCTTACCCGGGTGTCACGTATTTACCATACAACAAACCAGAGAAGTAGACCTCCAGTAAGGCTTAAATCTACTGTATCAACTGTATCTTTATGATTAATACTGTTAGATTATAAGTTTACACCGTTTACACCATTATTAACTTGCTACCCACTAAAACTTCAATGTATGGACTATGTTTCTTTGCCTGTCAAAAATGAGCTAATGAAAAACAATGAAAACGAAAAAAAGAACAGTTTCTATCGTAAAAATAAATTGTTATTTTTACTAACTTCCTCTCCATTTTTCTATATTTCCTCACTTTTTAAACCTTCCCTGGGCTAACAACAAACATTTCAAAACCAAAATCACCTTAATCAGCCCGGCCGTTCTCGAGTTTTAGCGAGATTAACGAACCACAATTCATCATCAATCATCAATACATAGTATAAAACAAAGTCGCTTCTCGCGTCTGTCCCTATGTATGCTTATATTTTTGAAACTATGTAACGGATTTTGATGCGTTTTTTTTTAATCGATAGAGTGATTTAAGAGGAAGGTTTATAAGTATAATACGTTCACAAGAAAGTTAAAGGTTAGGCGGTTCGAAGTTCGCCGGGTCGACTAGTCATAATATATAGTATGTCTAATTTGTTATGTGCATTTTGATATTTAATACTTACTTCAGGTTACAGTCATACAGTCCACTCATACATACTCACACGTAGCAAATAGGCACACGCACACTTATGTTAAGATTTATTTGTCTAGTGTTAAATATTCAGTTAAAATAAAACCACCTTCAGAGTCACTTGTGTATTCTTTCATAAAGAACCCCGACCAACAAAAATAGACCTTATCCCGTCAACATATGGTCCATACGAGCCGGACCGGTCTACGAGAACCTTCCATCGGCCACCTGCATTCCAGAGCGAACACGCTAATTACATCGCGGAACGATTGCAGTTTTTCGGATTTATTGAGTGCAAGTGTACTAATTATTGAGATCAGTGCTAAAAATAGACACTACAAGTACATTTGTTGCAAAAAACATTTGTTGGAAGAGTATTTCGAGTTCAGAGTTACGAGTGAAAACGTGGTTTACACAAAATGGATGAACTTTTACGATGCCAAATCGAGTTGTTCGAGAATCTTAAGAAATCAGTGTCCAACTTCAAGAAAACTCCTAAGGATCGGATTAAGAAGCCGTATTTAGAAACGCAGCTTGAGTTATTAGAGCAAAAATGGGCGGATTTCAGGGTAGGTCATAAGTCTATCACCGCTGGCGCCACCACCGAGATAAAGAAGTCGCCATATTATACCGAAAATATCTACGACTACGCTGAAGATATGTACATACAACTTAAGTCATGCATTAAGGAGCAATTAGAGAACATTTCGGCATCTTCAACGAGAGAACTTCAAGCTCCAAGTCAAGGTCAACAGGAATTAGCTAGACCGAGATCAGATTCTAACAGTTACGACATCAAGTTACCCAGACTGCAGTTGCCAACGTTCAGTGGTCGGTACGAGGAATGGCAGGCATTTTACGACATGTTCGCGTCAACTATTCATAACAACACGACCCTATCGGCAGTGAACAAACTAAAGTATTTAAAGGGCAACTTATCTGGAGAGGCTCAGCAACTATTAAGCAACTTTGCTATCACCGATGCAAACTACGAGGAGGCCTGGAAGCTACTGATCAAGAGATATAATAATAAGAGATACAACTCTAACGCTGTGTTTAAGACGTTCCTGGCCCAGAAAAAGATATATAATGAATCTGCGTTCGCAATTAAAAACCTTGTTGATACTACATCTACGTGTCTACAGTCCCTGAAAAACATGAATATTTCTACTGTGAATTGGGACCCATTTATTGTGTATTACGTCGTGACTAAGCTGGATGCAGAATCTGTCAAACAATGGGAGCAGAAGTTTAGTGCCTTTGACGATGCGTTACCAACCTGGACACAGCTGAAAGACTACCTAGAAACGAGATTCCGGTGTTTGGAGCTGATTGACACGAATACGCCGCGTGCAACCACGTCGGGAGGAACGGGACAAGCTAAGGCTACCTACAAGCCAAAGTCTTTTCTTGCGGCAGTTGAGAGTGTTAATGATAAGCAGTGCGTTATGTGCAAAGATAATCATTATATTTATCAGTGTAAAAAGTTCACCGAGTTAGTGCCACAGGACAGGCAAAACTTTGTTCAACAAAATAAACTGTGTTTTAACTGTCTTGCGCCTTCACATCCAGTTGCGAAGTGTCACCGGCCATTGAGCTGTCACAGGTGTGGCAGGCGGCACCACACCCTGCTGCACTTCGAGAGGAGGTCAACCCAGGATGCGACAGGCAAGGAGGAGCCCGGAGCCGTGATTGAGGTACCCAGTGAGACCATGAAGAGTTCACGAGGTGATGTAAACATTATATCTAACTTTTCTAAAGAGGATTTTCAACCTAGCAATGTTTTGTTAGCCACTGCTGTAATTAAGTCGTTTAGTAGGAATGGCTGTACACAAGTTTTAAGAGCTTTAATAGACCAGGGTTCGCAAGCGTCTTTTGTGACTGAGGCTACTGTTCAGCTGTTGGGTTTAACTCGCAAACCAATTAGTGGTTCGGTGTCAGGTTTAGGAGAGGGTCACACTAAGATTAAGTATATGGTGTCGTTGCGGATCGAGTCTCGCTACAATCCAATGAGTACTGTGCAGGTAAATGCTTATGTATTACATTCCCTGACGTCTACACTTCCTACTACCCAACTTACAGCAGAATCAGAGTGGTTGAAAATCGAGGATCTACAGTTAGCCGATCCTAACTACACAACACCGGGACGAATCGACATTCTTCTCGGAGCTGAAGTATATAGTGAGATTATATTAGAAGACATTATAAAACATCCACAAGGACATTTAGTAGCACAAAACACTGTCTTTGGTTGGATAATTTCAGGGAGATTGTCAACTAATACTACTTCAGCGAGAGGTAAGCTTATAAGTTTGCATGTGAGAGCGAGTGAGGATGAACTACTTACTAAGTTTTGGGAAATGGAGTGTGAGCCAGATAGTATAAAGAGAAGAATGACTAAGAGTGAAGAGAAATGCGAAGAGATTTTTAACAATACTACAACTAGAGATGATGAAGGACGTTATGTCGTGAGATTACCGTTTGATAGTGATGATCCTAAATGTCAGTATAGTAACTCTAAGGAAATTGCTGTCAAACGACTAGAGTCATTAGAGAACAAGTTATCAAAGAATGAAAACCTGAGAGATGAGTATAAAAGGGTACTTGATGAGTATTTGGTGATGAATCACATGCAGTTAGTGAGTGAAGACGAACTAAATGATGAGACTGCGGTATATCTTCCGCATCATGCCGTAGTTAGAGATGATAAAGACACTACCAAGGTGCGAGTCGTCTTCGACGCCTCGAGTAAGGGAAAAAACAATGTTTCACTTAACGACGAACTATTGGTAGGCCCTAAACTACAACAAGACTTGAGACATATTCTACTGAGGTGGCGAACGCATGAAATAGCGATCGTAGCAGACATTATTAAAATGTATCGAATGGTTAAAGTAGCTGAGTGTGACACAAAGTATCAGAGAATAGTATGGCGAGCAAATCCGAGCGATGAGATTCAACATTATAAACTTCTAAGACTTACCTTTGGCACTGCGAGTGCTCCATACCTGGCCGTGAAGTCACTACAGCAGCTGGCAGATGACGAAGGGGCTAAATATCCAGTAGCAGCAAAAATTACAAAGACAGATTTTATGATGGACGATTTACTATCGGGTTGTACAACTGTCGCAGAAGGTAGAGTTATGTACGAGCAAATGAACGAAATGTTGCGTGCTGGAGGTTTTGAATTGCAAAAATGGAGTAGTAATAATGAGGAGTTATTAGAGTACATAGACAGAGACAAACGAGACAATAACGAGACGACACATATTAAAATAAATAATCTTATAAAAGTTTTAGGTGTGAACTGGAACCGTGTGATGGATGAGTTTCAGTATACGTTAAATTTGTCACCACACATAAGACCTGTTACAAAACGCAGAGTTCTTTCCGACGTTGCCCGTCTTTACGACCCCATCGGTTGGATCTCTCCAATTGTAGTGGTAGCAAAAACATTTATTCAAAAGTTATGGAAGTCAGGTCTAGGGTGGGATGACAATTTAACTAAAGAGTTGGAAGAGGAATGGTTTGAATTTAGAGAGAGTTTAAATTACATTCAAACGATTCGTATTCCAAGGTGGTTGCATGTCACAAAAGAGTCTAAAATTGAGTTACATACCTTTTCCGACGCATCCAAAGTCGCCTTTTCGGCCGCAGTATATGCAAGAGTTATCAACGACGGGAAGGTCACGGTGAGTCTGGTTACAGCTAAAACTAGAGTAGCACCTATTGAGAAAGAGTTGTCGATCCCGAGACTGGAGCTTTGTGGCGCTACACTGGCGGCGAAGCTTGCAAACGAAATATCCGAGGTAATGAGTATCCCTAAAGAAAAAATGTTTGCCTGGACCGACTCAACAATCGTCCTTACCTGGCTGAAAGGAGGATCCAGTCGTTGGACTACGTTCGTGAGTAATAGAGTATCAGAAATACTAAACATATTTGATTTTGAGCAATGGGGACACGTGACAACAGACACAAACCCAGCAGATTGTGCATCGCGAGGACTAAAACCTATTGAGTTAGTTAATCATCCTTTATGGTTTAACGGGCCAATGTGGCTACAACAAACAATTATAAAATCAGACAACATCATAATTGAGGACACACACGATGAAGAGAGAGTAAAGGCTTTGACAGTTACGACTAACGAGTGTGATTATTTTATTTGGGATAAATATTCCTCACTGTCAAAAATGTTAAGAGTATTTTCATACTGTCGACGTTTCCTTAAGTCTAATCGCCCAAACAATACTTTTATTTCATCGGAAGAAAGGTTAAAAACGTTACATATTTGCATTAAACAATTACAGGCAGTTCGATTTTCAGCGGAAATCGAAAAGATTAGACAGGGGTGTGACGTTGCTAAAAAGAGTGTTCTACGCACCTTAAACCCTTTTTTGGATCAAAATCAAATACTAAGAGTAGGTGGTAGAATTAATCAATCAGACGTTCACTACGACACTAAACATCCTATTTTACTACCTGATAAAAATCAACTTACAACGCTTGTGATTTTAGACGCGCATCAAAAAACGCTTCATGGCGGACCACAAGTTATGCTTACCTTTTTGAGAAGTAAATATTGGTTAATACGAGCCAAAGATCAAGTAAAAAAGGTTTACAGAGAGTGTGTTTTGTGTCGAAGATTTTCGTCTAAAACAGATAAAACCCCATTTATGGGTCAAATTCCAGAAGTTAGGCTTAAGCCAAGTAAAGCTTTTAAATCTAGTGGGGTCGATATGGCCGGCCCAATAAATATACGTTTTTCACCGGGACGAGGAGCAAAGTCCTACAAGGGCTATATCTGTTTGTTTGTATGTATGGTTACACGCGCTATACATTTAGAGGCGGTAAGTGATCTTACGTCTAAAGGCTTTATCGCAGCCTTTCGGAGATTCACGGCGCGACGAGGTCATTGTCAAGATTTATACAGCGACAACGGTTCAAACTTTATTAAGGCAAACAAAGAATTAAATGACATGTTTAATAACGCAAAATCAGCTGTTTCGAGGGAAATTGCAGAGGAGCTCGCATTGGTAAGTACATCATGGCACTACATTCCCCCCCATTCACCAAATTTTGGGGGGATATGGGAGGCAGGAGTGCGCAGCACTAAGTTACATCTACATAAGGTAATCGGTGACAACAAGCTAACGTTTGAGGAGTTAACGACCGTTCTAACACAAGTGGAGGCTTGTCTCAACTCGCGGCCCTTATCAGTTTTGAGTGACGATCCTAATGATCCGCTACCACTGACACCGGGTCATTTTTTGGTAGGCGAACCATTGCTGAACATAGCTGATGAGGATTATACGAACTGTAAAATCACAGGTTTAGATAGATGGAGACTAACACAAAAAATTGTAACCGATTTTTGGAATAGATGGTACAAAGAATATCTTGTTACGCTTAATCATAGATACAAATGGAATACTAAAAAATCTGAGCCCGAGGTCAATGATATTGTCATTCTGAAAGAAGATTATATGCCACCTGCAAAATGGTTGTTAGGTAGAATTATACAAAAGCATCCCGGACCCGACAATATTACTCGTGTTGTTACCGTAAAGTGTAAAACCGGTATTTATAAGCGACTAGTTAGCAAATTATGCTTTTTATGTAGGTAAGTTAATTTAACTTTATTATTAATTTGAGTTTGTTTGGCGAGATATTAAAACGAAAGATTTTCTAAGAATAAGATGTTATTACTAACATAGTGATAGTGAGATACAGCTATGTTTACAACAATTCAACTGTGCGGTTTAATTTAAGTTAAGTATACAACATAATTGTATCAGTATTATAGGTTTAAGTTCATTTGATAAGTACACTATACACTATCTATAGTATATTTACTATACCCTAACTTTAGAGAATAGGTCTTGTCACGGTGGGCGGAAAATGTTATTATTAATTGTATAAAATAAAACTCAGGTCAAAGACCGTCCACTTTCTTATAGGTAATATGTATGTTTATCAAAAGATTTAATTTGTTATCAAGAGCCAGGTAGGTACGTATAGCCACAGATGCGTGCGATGCATTAGGTGTAGGTACACTTTGTTTTGTTTTGGTAGTAAACGTAATTAGTTGTTTGAGAAAGTACTACGTCCTTTGGTGGGCGGAATGTCTAATTTGTTATGTGCATTTTGATATTTAATACTTACTTCAGGTTACAGTCATACAGTCCACTCATACATACTCACACGTAGCAAATAGGCACACGCACACTTATGTTAAGATTTATTTGTCTAGTGTTAAATATTCAGTTAAAATAAAACCACCTTCAGAGTCACTTGTGTATTCTTTCATAAAGAACCCCGACCAACAAAAATAGACCTTATCCCGTCAACATAGTAGACTAGCTGACAGAGGTAGTCTGAGTGAACGGACACTACAAGGTTTTATGGTATGAATAGAACAAAATACAAACAAGTCATAAATAATTAATTGATGATATTTGTTCTCTAAACAATAGTTTAGTGTAGATAAAGATACTTGCAATTACAAAATTAAAAATTTCTAAATCCACCGACCGAGTCAGTCATCTAAACTAGACTCTTAACTGAACTACTGAACTAAACTAGAACGAAAGCTGATCATCTTCAAGAGGTCATGGTTACCTTACCATATCACACACACGACACATCACACATGTACACTCAGTATAAATATACACTCAGAGCCCCGCACTAGGAAGAACCTGTATCTAGGGTACCCGAAACACACACAAAGACGAACTTTGCACCCAGACCGAAAATAAACATCAATATTCATCCCGCCTGGGAATCGAACCCAGGTGCACACGCTTACTCAGTCCACATCACTGCCATGCCAATTGAGCCACGGAGCAGTCGTACTTTCAGTATAATGATACGCCTATGGGCGTCTAACTACCTATGAAATGAAAGGTAGTTTGATGCCCTCATCCACTATTTAAGAGCTGATCAACTTCAAATGGCTGATCAGGTTACGATTATTTTACCATAAAATCTTTATATTTCTGATTTTTTTCACTGTACCAATTTTAATATCGATATAATATGTGAAGGTAGTTAAATCCTCTCATCTACTATTTAAGAGCTGATCATCTTGAAACGGCTTATATATTATATAGTCATGGTTACCTTACCATATACTTTCAATATAATTGATGTAAGATGGTACAAAATTTTAAATCGATCGGATAAGAAAGATAAAAATAAAACTTATTTAAGGCCAATGATCTTCTTGTTCACCCCCCTGCGCATTGCCTTCCACCCCCTGACTCGTCTGGCACCAGCTGAGCCACCGTTGGTCATTGTTCTGATGCTACACAACGTTTTTATTTTATTTTTACAAAAAAAATCGAAGTACCTCACTCAAGTGAGCACGGTTCATTTAATTTTGTTTTTCAGTCCTGTATAACTATGCCTACCGGGCGTTAGATTATCCTTCACGATAAAAAAGTAACCGTGTATATAAAACTCTTTCGTTACTGACTGACTGACAACGCAGATCCGAAACTACTGGGCGTAGTGGGTTGAAATTTTGTACGTGGGTTCCTTGGGGTGTGTACGGGAAGGGAATACTAAGGAATAAATTCCCGAATAAAAAAAAGTTGCACACAAATACCACTCACGTCTGCTTTTCAATATATCCACTAGCTAAAATTGTAAACTGGTAAAGATGTGTTGGTACACATCTTTAACTATTTATGCATGCGAGACATTTCCACACATTACATACAAACGTTT
The DNA here is from genome assembly GCA_951802225.1 of Euspilapteryx auroguttella. Classification (NCBI taxonomy): domain Eukaryota; kingdom Metazoa; phylum Arthropoda; class Insecta; order Lepidoptera; family Gracillariidae; genus Euspilapteryx; species Euspilapteryx auroguttella. The sequence continues at coordinate 5,817,155 of OX637652.1, forward strand.
CCATACATTACATGCAATCGTTGTGAAAGTAGCTAAAAAACCGGTAATTTTGATCACTGGATGCGATTATTTGGCTATTTATGTATGGAATAAAATACATCGCTGCACGTATTCGAATAGAATTTCAATATTTATCGATAAATAGCAGTGGTATTTAATTTTAATTTAAACTTTTGAAGTTAATAACACAATAAAGTTATTCCGATGCATATATAAACGAAGAAGAGAAAGCGAAAAAGGAAAAGGCTAGAAAAATATAACAATAATATTTAACTAGGAAACATTAAAATTAAAAACAATCAAATTATTAGATACGAAGTTTCTTATAACTGAAAGCTTAGAGTACGCGACAACCACGGCCTATGTATAAAAATTGTAAATATATTATAATTAAGCTTCTAAAATAATAAAGATCTCTGTAGAGCGCTGAATAACGTAACATAGTTCATAAAATGATGGTTATTTAAAAAAATAAAATACCATAATAATACCAAGTAAACTGGTTGGTTAGTAAATGTTTTGGAAATACTCAAAGGTACATAAACATTATAGCAAACCTATTTAATAGATAGGTAAATGCCTTGCATAATGTATGAAATTGAATATTTAGAGGTAAAAAATAAAATAGAATCACTGTTAATAATTATGAACCTACTAGAGGCTGCCTCGCGGTATCCTCCGCGCAGATTTCTCTTAAACGCCAAAATCCCGTTTCATCCCGTTCCCATGGGAATTTCGAGAAATAATTCCTTAGTGCTCCCCATACACTCCCCAAGGAACCCATGTGCAAAATTTCAGCCCACTATGCCTAGTAGTTTCAGCTCTGCGTTGTCTGTCAGTCACTGAAGAGTTTTTTAGTATATTGAACCTATTAAAAATAGACGGTATTATGTAGATTTAATATTTACTATGAGCAAGTAGTTCTGTAAGTAGGTTTTAACTGGCTCACCTCATACCCTTTACCCCGCTGTCAGCACCCGCGCCACCTACAATGGGTCAAGGTTGAGGGAGAAAAAGCGCACAAAGGGCTATTTTTAAGGTCCTACGTGCACCTAAAGCTGGGCGCATGTATATCCTGTATGCGGCAGATTAGTAGTATTCCTACTAGTCCTATCGATCCGACAGAGGGCACCCTAACACCCGCCTGTAACTAACTGACATATACATAAACTGAGTACTTCCTCTTTTTCGAAGTCAGTTAAAATACTTAAACCTTCTCTTTAATGTAAAAAATATTTTTTCTGAAAACCGCATCCAACTCGGTCCAACCAGACGTGAGATAATCGTGAACAAACATACATTGAGAACTTTTTCTTTTGTCATGTCGGTTAAAACATTAAAACCTTTACCAGACAGTAACAAGTATTATTATGAAAATGAAATTGGTTTATCCAAACTCAAAATTTACACACGTACCGGTGAAACTCATAGCCTTTTTTTTAAGTCTGTTAAAAACACATTTACTCTTTGTTTTGTAGTACAAAATACGCTTACGACATTTTCTTTATTTCTGTAAAAACTATTTAAACTCTGCAAAGAGTTTATTGTAAGTAGACGATAAAATTAAAATTTTAATCGTCAAAATACATATAAATCGTAGGTAACTATTATAAGAGACTATTTTTTTTTGTCAATTTTGGTGATAGTTTAAGGGACGGCGCACTCTCAACCCGACAGAACAAAGATTCCTTTCTTACTTACATTTAAAAAAACCACGATGCAAACATGACTACTATGGTAAATAAGAATGGAAGTACACAATATAAGTTGATGAGCTAGCTTAGAATCGAAATATTAAAAATAAAAAAGTTCTATAAATTTATGGTAACACCATTTTAAATATATAAACTTCTTCCTTTGCCTGCAAACAAAAAGGTAACTGACCCGTAAGCCTAATATTTTTGTAAATGAAAACCAAGCTAGACAATATCATTGATGTGCCGAGCGTTGTTTGGTCCAAATATAATCCATATTCTTGACGTCAGACACCAAAAACACCTCTGTACTGGGTTCGTAATACACCCGCGTACAAAACTTGTCGTACAAAACTCAGTCGTGCAAAACTTAGGCGGTAATGACACCTTCGTGAATGTTTTGTACCTACGGCCTGTTTGTTCATGCGAGTCCATGTTTTTCCATCAAAGTTTTATCCATGTACATGAAAAACCTGACTGTGCAAAACTTGGGTGGTAAAAAACCGTATTCTATAGGTATAGACTACTAGTAGAACCGGCGAACTTCATACTGCCATCTATTAAAATTACCGCATTAAAATTCCGTTGCATATATTTAAAGATTTAAATATATGCAACGGAAAAGCAAAGTTAAGCATGGGTAGGTAGGTATGTAGGGACAGAAAGCGGAAACGACTTTGTTTAAGTATTGATTGATATTGATTTGAGACTAGGAAATAGGTTACTGTTTAGAAGCTGTAAAGTTTTATTTAATTCGCCTTTTTTAATAGTTTTTTTTTTATATACATATAAATTAAAGATCATTAGACAAGTTTTATACCAAATATTTTTTTTTTTCAATAAGTTATTGAAAAGTTAAACTTTTCAATACTGTACCGAACACATGCCGACAGCTCCCGAAAAAACCCGAGCGATCATGGGACGTAGCTCTCTACAATAGCAATATGTAACAAGTTTTGTTCATTGTAGTACAATCATTAGTAGGTAGCAGCAGTAGGTACCTTTTTTTTAGGCGGGGAAACTCCTAACGAGTACCCTGCAGCCTCGGAGGGAGCAGCAGGGTTATGTGGGGTTCGCACCCACTAAAACCCCGCCGGTGTCCTTCTCGGCTGATAGCAGGAGAGTCGCGGGTGAGCCTGTGGAATTCTTCGCGGCCCCCCACCAGCATTGGCTGTATAGCCTCTCCTTGGTGGACATGATGGTTGTCCCCCCGGAGCGTGGTAGCTTTCCCAACGCTCAACGGCGGAAAAGGGACACCCGCGTTCCGCCGTCCTCAGGGCCATTATATGACTACACGAGGCACCCGCCTCGTGCACCTAACGACACCGGGGTCTCCTCTTAGTAGCCTCTTACGACAGGCAGGGGATACCTCAGTCCTGTCTGTGTCTTCGGCCTGGTACTGCAGGGCATTAGCAGTAGAAACCTAGAGTTTTTTTATACTCAAAAAATATTTTCGAGAATATCGAATATGTAATGACTTTTGTTTGGTAGCATTATGTACAGTGGCGGACTAGGAGGCCGTAACAGATATGTCTATGGTTTCGTCAACCCTAGACTGAATTGCCAAAGAACAAGAGCTATTTTGCAATACAGAAAAACCGGAAGTGTTACGCCGATCGTGTTCGCCACTGTACGAATACTATAAAAACAACTCCCGAAAAAGTATTTTTATATGTTCCACAAGATAAAAAAAGTCAAAAGGAATGATGCCAAGCATTGTACCGAGATAAATTAAAACTAAATTATCTCAATCGGCCCAGACGTTTTTGAGTTTAAGCGAGACAAACTTATCACGATTTCTTTTTATATCAATACATAGTATGAAATAAAGTCGCTTCCCGCGTCTGTCCCTATGTATGCTTAAATCCTTAATTATGCAACGGATTTTGATGCGTTTTTTTTAATAGATACAGTGATTCAAGGGAAAGGTTTTTAGATCAAATACATGCACAATATAGTAATAGGTTAGGCGGTATGAAGTTCGCCGGGTCAACTTGTATATAATAATGATAACGAATCACAAGAGCCCCTAACTAGGAAGCAACTGTATCTAGGGTGCCAAAAACACATTCAGCGACGAACAAATCAATACAACCAACCTGAAAACAAATATTATTATTTATTATAGCAATGTTCGCTCCCTCAGTCGGGAATCGAACCCAGTGCTCCCGCGTCACATTTTTCATCACTGTCAATTGAGATACAGATACAGTAGGATATATATCATCATTTCAGCCGAAAGACGTCCACTGCTAGACATAGGTCTCCACCACTATAATTTGCCACAACGACCGGTCTTGAGTGACCCCCACCCAGTGTACTACTGTAAAGTTCACCAGGTCGTTTAACCACCGTTTAGAGGGTTTGCATACTCTGCGTTTTCCGGTGCGCGGTCACCTCTAAATGAACATTATTAATTATTTTATAGAGAACTAACTTCGTAACGCCTAACCTATTATTATTTTAAGGATGTATTATACTTATAAACCATCCTCTTGAATCACTCTATCTATTGAAAAAAAACGCATCAAAATCCGTTATGTAGTTTTAAAGATTTAAGCATACATAGGGACAGACGCGGGAAGCGACTTTATTTTATACTATGTATTGATATAATACGAATTTGCTTTTATTATAAATCCTTTATCACATAAGTACCTATAGTAAGTCGAAAAAAACTTTTGAAATTATTTTTAGTAATAAAAGGATATTTGTCTGCTTCGTAGCTCAATTGGCAGTGTTGTGGACAGGGATGCGTGTGCATCTAGGTTCGATTCCCGGCGGAGCGAACATTTTTATGACGAATATCAATAATTTACTAAAATTATTAGTTCTGTAATATCCATAAACTGTGTTAGGATTCCTTACAGCCTAATACGTTTTGTACTAAAAAATGTATTGACTTTTATATCCTAATTCAGACATATAAAATTAAGATATTTTGGTAATGTGAGTTATTAATTGTAAAAATTAATACTCTGACTACACTCTGAAACTATTTAATGGTTTGTTATAGTTTAATTATACTATTTTTCTTCGTTAAAACGCCCACGTTAGTTTTTACAGGTTTCTAACAAACGTTCATTTTACAGTCAACTTTTCGCGTCAAAATCATGGATTCTAGTAAAAAAAATATACCTCCGAAATTGATTTTTAAACTTAAAAACTAATGAAAATTACACCTAAATGTTGAATTTATCATAACTATATTTAAAACACCACTAAAATTGAAATTTCCCGACACTGTGTTTTGCCAATTACGGAATCTACCCACCGTAATAGAAATACCCTAAAACAACATTCCTATCACCGCGCACTTTTATTTACTCATATTTACTTAATTTATTTGATTTTAATCAGAAATCAACTTGATTAACTAAGAATACTTGAATGTAAAAAGTATTCATATACAGTAACATAATCATAAAGTGTTAGTTTTCACAAAAAATTAAGTCTGAAAATTCAATGTTTTAACGCGAGTCTGTTAGCGTTTGTATGAAACAGCCTCCCACTTAGCTGGCGTTGTACAAAATTATTAATTTAAGTTACTTTTTATGATTTTAAACGCAAGAAAGCTAGGAAATACGTTACGTGTTAGTTTCCCTTGGACACTATGTAGTCACCTTTACCAGAAATAGTCACAACAAATCATAAATTACAAAATATAAAATAGAGCCGTAATAGGACGTGATTTTGACTACCGCGGTAATAGGACGTTTTACCCTAATACGAAAATATTTGACATGTTTTAAAAAAATAAAATATTATACCTCGTCATGTTATATCACAAATAAAACAGTTACATTATTATCTATACCTTATAATAAGAGAAAAGAGGTATGGCCACAGTGCTACTCTGTGCACATGTCCAAGATATGTTTCATTCAAAACTTATGTGTCGACAACTTTGGCCGAACCCTGGTCACAGGCAAGTTCTGGATCAGTGGCCGCCCTCTGCTGGCCCCGTTGCATAACGCATGGTTGCTCACGGAAAATCTCATTGTTATCTAGTCTTCTAGGAACGAGGAACGAATGCTCGTTTTTATACTGCACGCCTTGGTTTTTAAATATCTACTCTACGTACTATAAAAGGCAAGCCGTTACGCTAACGTAGGCACCGAATTGGACGTCAAGTTATATTTACTGTAGATTATCTAAAAAATTAAAACAAATTTAAAAAAATATTGCCACTAGTGTATCAGCCGAGCGGTCAATAATATTTAGTGAATAAGGTTGATAATATAGCAACTTATCTGCTTTCGAAGCCTTGAGCTTTGTCAATCCAGAATTTTTATAAAACGATTGTGTGAATTTAACAAGATTAAAATCATATCGCAGGTTTTTACACGAAAAAATTTTACAACCCTAATAGTTCTGCTTTAGGATAGGTGAATACATATTTTGGCGGAGATTGTATTTTAATTTCCCTGCTACCCTTAAAACCCTTTCTTTATATTTGTCGAATAGGTAATCTTAAATAGCTTCGACACGTCTTTTAAGCACAACGTATAACATATTTTTTTCATCCCATATATAACAAATTGTAACAGTAACACAAAACTCCGTCCAATTCGTAAGAACACAAAGCAGAATATTAGCTAGAATACGTCAGGAAATCTTATTTGTCAAAGAACAAAAGCAATTTCACAGAAACATAAGTCTTGGGAGCTGTAATAAAACCAGAAGTTTCTTCTGGAGATCGAGAAATATAACCACAGAGTTTTGTAATTGTCACCGAATACTTTTTTTAAATTATTTTTATACAATAAAAGATATATGTAAAAATAGTAGCCCAGTTTAATATTTTAACAACCATTGACTTCTCTTAGGATCTAAGTCAATCCTGAAAATCAATATATATAAAACTCTTCCGTTACTGACTGACTGACTGACAGACAGCGCAGAGTCGAAACTACTGGGCGTAGAAAGCTGAAAATTGGCACGTGGGTTCCTTGGCGAGTTTAGGTGAGCACTAAAAAGGGATTTTCCAAAATTCCCACGGGAACGGGAAAAAAAGGGATTTTTGTGTTTATGAGAAATCTGCGCGGGAAAAACCGCGGGGCAGCCTCTAGTATAGTATACGTGTGGACTTGAGATCCGCCTCCGTTTTTTTGTTAGACTGTTCAAAAGGCTAAAAAATCTTTATTACACTCTACACACATCGCCTATTTAGTTTAAAGTGCCAGCCGACACAAAAAATTAATAACAATAAAAAAACTTTACGGAACTCATTCGCTACATTCGAAATTACATGTGGTTTCGTATAAGAAATAAATAATGAAAATTTAACAATTAATAAGCAGATGATGACAAAAAGGGATGATTTTACGGAGATTTAATCTAAAACTTGAAAGTTTATTGATAAGACTGGAAGAAGATTTTTAATAAAATGTTTCTTAGAAAATTAGAGCACTGTTTTAAAGTAGATAAGAGTGGCGGATGTGCTTCAGTTAAGGTAAGGATATGAGTTCTTAAAATAACAAGATAAGTGTAAGTTTTGTGTACTGAACCCATCACTATTGGGTAAAGTAATCCGATAGAACTGAGACTTTTTAATATTTAATTACAGAGACCACTTTGTCCCACAAAAATCTCTATTAGCTAGAATACCAAATCAACGTAATTTTAAAGATTTTTTTTGATAATTAATAGCTTAAATTTTGTTTTTCTGCATTTTTAATTTGCATTCATATCATTTCCTTATAGTATATAATTCTGAAGTACTAATGACGTACTACTGTCGCGTAGGAGTATCATAAAAAAAATAGAGATTTAAAAAAAGGTTCGTCCTGAATACCATCAGGTAGGTAAGATATTTCCATTTTAAAGACAACAAAGGATGAATAGAAAATAAAAACCCTTTTTGGGGTGTGGGGGTGGCTCGTTTTAATAGAATTTTTGCGGGTGCCGCATTTCGCTATGCCGTGCTATTTCCTGGTGTTTACTTTCCCTTTTTGCGAACCTTTAAATGTGTCACCAAACAATAAAGCCTCCCCTCCGCACCTAGGTACCTAAAATCTACTGGTAGGTATAAAGTTTTATTTTTGAGGCAAACGAATCAATTCATTTTTAACCCCCGAACGAAAAATTCAGAGAAGAATTATAATTTTAACGTGTGTATCTGTCTGTCTGTCTGTCTGTCTGTGTATCTGTCTGTAGCATCGTAGAGCCCAAACAGCTGAACCGATTTTCGTTTAGTTTATTTTGTATCATAGATAATTTCAGGCCGAGTGTTCTTAGCCATGTCTGATGATGATCTGATCAGCGGTTTGAAGATGATCAGCTCTTGAATAATGGATGAGAGGATCTAACTAGCTTCCTTATGTCCGATCGAGTTGAAATTTGGTACCATGTTACATGTATGATATTGAAAGTATATGGTAAGGCAACCATTACCTGATCAGCCATTTGAAGATGATCAGCTCTTGAATAATGGATGAGAGGATCTAACTAGCTTTCTTATGTCCGATCGAGTTGAAATTTGGTACCATGTTACATCTATGATATTGAAAGTATAGTTTAAGGTAACCATGACCTGATCTGCCGTTTGAAGATGATCCGCTCTTGAATAATGGATGAGAAGATCTAACCACCTTCCATTTGTCCTATCAATAAAAAAATTGGTACAGTGTTACTTCAATGATATTGAAAGTATAAGTTAAGGTAACTATGATATTTTTAAGAATAATATTAGCTCTAGTTAGACTGGGTCGGGGGTTTTTAAATTTTTAAATTTGAGTTATTCAGTTACTAATAAGAAAAACTACCTACACCTGCTACATTAATGTATGTAGTACTTTAGTTGCGAATATGTTTTTAATAATCAATTATTCAAATAACGATTTGACAAACGGGGTGACTAGGATATTCGACTTATGAAAAGTTCTCATTTGAAAAATCGCGACCCACTTTTAATTTTGTATTTTATTTTATTAACGTTTCGGAGTTGTGAGAAACGAGCATAATATCTGACAAGAGGTCACTATCTAGGGACTCCTAGCCTTGCATACAAATTGAAGGAGCAAATGAGGCGACCCGCGTTGAATGTTTGGTTCATGTTTCATGTAACCGACCCTTTAGACTAAAGGAAGGGAAAGCGGGATAATTGTTTTGCTGAAACAAACGACAAGCTCAGCTCTGTATAAACTCCTCATTACTACAATGTTTTTACAAGAAAACCTCAATAAAAATACTTTCAAAACAAAAATACTTAAAACTCAAAAGTTAGGAAAGTAAAGCAAAGGCGAATGTTAAAATTTTGTCTGGCTTCTGATAATTTTAGTGTATCTTTCGTTAATAATTCGCCTACTTTTGTAACTTCCAGAAAAAACAATATTATCATCGTATTTATTACTATTACATATAGAAAACAACCAGCGAAAAGCTGTAGTACCTATCACATATCAACCGCAGCGAGTAACAGTAGCAGCAACACGAAACCTGAACAATACATTGTATTGATTAAGTTCTAAGGTATTAGGTATTCCAATAAACCTAGATGGTAGGGATAGTTAGGGTGAGACCAATATCAGAATACTAGTTACAGTAATATAATAGAATTCAGTAAAAATAAAATTATGTTTCATTCCAGTTCAACCCAATCATAAAAGAGTATTTTTTGTTAATGTTCCCCGGTGCTAAAGGGACTCTTTTGCAACTTCCGGTTATTATGTAATGAAAAGGAATTTCGTGAAAGTTATTTTTAATTTAGCTTTCAAAATAAAAAATAAATTATTATTTAATCCATTGAAGCGGGAATCGAGTGGAAGCGGGAATGAAAAGTACAGTTTACGGCGTGGACATAATTCCGGGTTCCAATATGATATGTGCGCCTCAGCAAAATACTATACGCTCATGTTATACATCTATAATCTACTCTGTGAAATTATCTATTATTAGTTTAAACTGTTGTAAGGTGTTATGGTAAGTATACAAAATACCTTATTCAGCTAACCAAACAATATCCATAAAGAACTCTGATCCAAACCATTATCCCAGGGCCTTTTTTAATTAATATTTGTTTTTACCCGATGTGCTACAGAGAAGGTATTTTTCCAAAGGTCATTTCGACTCTGAAAGAGTAAATTGAAAATTCGCAATTAGGAATTCCGATCGCAGTTTGTATCGAATTTTTATAAAAAAATTCAACTCTCTTGTGTATTTACTGAACCATGAGACTTGAGTCCCTCATTCTCAACTGTCGCCGTTTCTAAACTAGAAGATCTTTTATTTCAGAATAACAAGGTAATCTAGTATAAACACAGTCAATAATAACTTTTCATAATTTCACGTTACCAAGAGAAGTCGAGTTTCGCTTTCTACCTATAATTAAATTAATAAAAATGCAACGAAATTCTGCTTCTTACTAAATTATTAAAAGTTTTGCAGATATTTTGCTATAACTCATGGAAACGTTCTCCATTTTTATAATTAAAAGTTTAATTTTGTTATAATTAAATATTTAGCTTTTTGTATACCCCTTGTGTTTCTCAATTATAAAAAACTTTGTTATATCCTCAAAAAGGTTATATTCAAATTTCAGATTTCTATCTCCTGGTAGCATAAACTCGGCTTAATGTGGGTCCGGCTCTTGAGCTGGTGCCTCTGCCTAACCCTTCGGGGAATAAAAGGCGTGAGATTATGTTATATTATGTAATCTCCTGGTAGTTTATAAGAATTAGTTGATTAAAAACGCTTTTAAAAATCACGAGCTTTCCCGGCTTACTTCGTTACGCCATAGAATATAAGATACTACAAAAGACTTGGCTCTATAGACTATGTTCTTTTGACTGCCCAGAATGGCCGAATAAAAAACAAACAACAACAACAAACCACCTGTCAAAATATGTAAACAACGGAAAATATATTACACCTTGGGTTACATTATTTGAGTTTAGGTAAGGATCCCTAATTTGTTTGAAAATCTAATATAGCCTATGACCCTCGGGGTTAATGTAGCTTCCTACCAGTGAAATAATTTTTCAAATCGGTTCAGTATTTCCGGAGCCTATTCGTTACAAACAATCAAACAAACAAATCTTTCCTCTTTATAATATTGTTATAGATTATAGATATAGCGTCTTAAAAGTTTTGCCCTAAGAAACTGGTTTCTGGAATGGGTGCGCACTGCGCTGTGTGCATATTTTGCTTGCATTATTTTTTATTTATTGCTGACTATTAGAGTAACGTGATTATACATTATTTATAAGAACATTATTATTATGAAAGTAATCCGTTGCTAGATATATAATATATTTGCCACAACAACTGTTCTTGCACTGCCCTAATCCCAAGTCCCTTATTAAAATCAACCAGAGATTCGAATAGTTCATAAAATGAAATGTTACTACCCCGAAGGTGACTAGGGCCGGAAAAGCCATCGAAGACCTACCGCAAATTTTGAATTTTATTCGGAAATTTTTTTTTGCATGTTTAGTTTCTTGATAAACCTAAGTTTAGTGTTTCAGTGTATAGATGTTTTTATCGACGTAAGCAAGCTGGGTTTTATTTTAAGGAAAATTACGAGAACATCACTAAACGTAGCGACTTCTTCAGAAACAGCAATCAAGAAGTTTATCAATCAAACCAGTGCTTTTCGCAATATTATCTCGAGGAGCTAGGTGTTAATTAATTGTTTACTTTAACAAACAACAACAACTAAAGTAGGTTATACTTGGAACAATATCGATCCCAGAAGTGAGAAACATAACACTTTGCGGTGGATAGCTCAATTGTTATTAAGTTAATTTTAATAGATTTCGGATAAATTTAAAAACCTAAATAGTTTATGATATTGTTGGATATATCCGTCAAACCGCGGCCTGCTAATTAACATGGGGCATGGAGCCATAATTCGACGCAACATGACGCAGCTGCGGCCGAATTTCAATTGATTGATCGTTTGATCCGATCTGTTTGGACAGAAGCCGGTAATTTAAACAGGTATGTTAATTTTTAAATGATTATAATGTTTGATGTTATAATGCTAAAGTATAGATTGAAAGTATTATTTATGAGCATTTATATTGTTATTAGTAACATACTTGCAATATTTTAAGTACACTACCTACTGACCTACTACCCTATTTCTTACTTATTTAAAATGTATAACAACAATGACAATTCGTTCGCGTTCCTGGGGGCGGGCGTTTTAAGAATACTTACCTGAAATTTCAAGTTGCTATCTGAAGTGGTAAAGGCTATAAATTGCCAGTAATTAGTCAGTAAAAATAAAAATGAGTTTAGGAAAGAAAGTTTTTTTATGACTGATATTTTCAGAACCTTCTCCACTGAAGAATTACCGTTATAATTCTCAAGAAATAATCTAACTTACATTTTTTTTTTATTTATACGGTTAACTATGCTTTATTTTTGATAGAAATATAATACACATCAGCCAAGTTTTCATCTCCACGTGGACTAAAAGCATTGTGTGTTTAGTCTTTGTTTGTCGGACGTTATCTGAGACAGCAGGTGTACTTCGCTATCGCATGTCTCTGATAAGACGTCAACCTGGAGAAAATGGCTGTAATCATTACTCTCGGGAAATTTAAACAAATTTTAATCTTAATTTAAAAGGGCGTAGAATATTTTAATATTATTATATATTATTATTTAATTGTAATTTGTCAATAAGTATATTTTTAAGTATTAACCTATTCATAAGAAATTTACTAACAGTTATGGATTGAATAATCTGAAATAAATGCATTTATTATTTATTTATTTATATATTGGTAAAGCCGTCAAAAAATGTGGACGGATTTCATGTTTGTTATCTTATATGTGTAAGTGTGTATGTAATTAAGCTTTTTCTTTTTCCAAAATGAAAGTCAAAAACTCACCGTCATTGATGAAAGGATAGATGGCCCGAAGTTGCGCCTCATACTCTTCCAGTGACAATCCAGGTTCTATCGGAGGAGCGAAGTCGTCCTCCGGCGACCGCTCCGACCCGTAGCCCTGGTCGCAGCCAGGGTCCTGCAGCTTCCACACTGGCTCAGCTTCGGATCCTTGACAAAGTAATATTACACTTAAATGCTGAGCTAGCCAGTAATGAGTGTTTCGTAAAAAACGAGTTAAAAACATCAATTGTGTTTAAACTGAGTATTCTAAAACTCATGTTCAGGTCATGTTATATAATCAAGTAGCTAAGCTGCTAAATTATGTATTTCTGCAATAGAAGCCTGTAAAATGTGAACTTTAGCACGACTACCTATCGTACGTGCTTCACGATAATCCTCGTGAGATATTGAGAATACGGAGCAATATTATGTAATTTTTAGTGGTGAAATAGGCTTTATGAATTCGAGGTACGTGGTTCTTACTATTTGACTACTACTGACCTAGGTGGATATTTCTTTCGCTTGCTTCATTAACTATTTCCCAAACGTTTTTTTTTAAAACTAAAAGCTCTTCATTTTAATATAAAATAACGTTATGCGTGCTCAATGCTCACTCAGATATTTCAGGACGTAGCTGAAAACAATGGCTCTGGCGTGCCGGGCGTTAGTTAGCCGCGTCCTGGACGCAAATGATGCTATTTGAATAAATGATGATAGCCCTTAACTATTAGTTCGGTGCTGCGAGCCTTCTCACGAGTCCTTTATAGACCACTAAAACTTGAACGTGCTGACTATTATGTTATTGAAGTTATTATAATATTAAATAACTGCATGAAGCGTGACCCACTGACTGAAGCGCAATTTAATACAATTTTCAGTTCGCTCTTTGAGAAATTTAGATCAATAAAAGTTTCTGATTAAAATATACTTTTGCTACACAGTGAAATATATGTGAAAATAATGGAGAGAAAAAAAAGTTAAAAATTACTGAAAAAGAGCATCGCAATGCTGAGCTCACAAAAAGAGATACGAACTTAAAAAGTAATTTAAAAGCATATTTATAAAAGCATTAGGTATAAATAATTTATGCAGATGAATAAATGTAAACACTAATTACTCTGTTAAGTACTAAAAGAGGGTGAGATATAATTTAGTAGTACCACAGGTGTGGTCTTAAATTAATGGCACCGGGCTTTTCGGTGGCTTACTTAAGCGACGACCAAATCTGATAATGTTCGTAATATCTTAAGCTCTTATGGGTGTTACATCTTTCAGGAGGTATCTGTAAAGTAATGAACTTTACTTTTATGGTCATGGTATGTTATTCCTAGTTATTTGAACTTTAGGTTTATAAAGAACCTACCTGTGACCTTTCGCTAATACATATAAAATACCACGCGTGCTCCAATATTGCCCGAGTTCGCTACCCATTAATAACATTTGAGAAGGATCGCCTCATTGTGTTCTTGCATTGAATCGTATGCAGTGAGATGGGTTGGAGCGATAGCAGTGAATTGGGTCAAATTGATCTGAGTACTGGTCATCATCCATTTATTCCACTATTCCAAAACCCCTCAATAAATCCTGACACGAATGTTTAAACTTTTTCAAAGAATGAAGTTAAATTAAATTAAAATATACTTGTTAGTTATAGTTCAACACTCCCTCCACAATGTTTGTCCTTGTGACAATCTGTGTCTGTCTGTGTCTGACCTATGTCCAGCAGCGGCGTCAACTGGTTGTAATGATAATGACAGTTATAATTCAATATTTTACTTTAAAATATTTAGGGAAAACTCAATTTTATTGCACTTAATGCTACATTTTCATGTCATGTATGACGGACGGCAACGTTAGTCCAACTTGGGTGGCAGTGGCAAGTAAATTGGTTGTTATTTTATAGAATAAGAGACGAGCCGTCGCCGCATGCAAAGTGCCTCGCTCCGTTCCTTCCACCCAGGAACTAGCGAAACAAATAATAAATACCAACAACGTGGCGTATCATAATGGAAGTTGGGGCGAGCCTTTCATTTGATTTACATTTGCTTTGCTAAATGAATAATGGAGTTGAGTTTTCTATTTTTTGGCGCAGCGCTCCCGATTCCGGTCTAGAGAATGGATGAATAACGTAAGCATTTCATAAATAAAATTAATCGGACCGTGCTAAAGGAAAAGCCGGATACTTACTCTATATAAAAACTTCCTTACCTTATGAATGATTAATTCTAGAAGTAGATAAGAATTCTAATGAATCCTGTAAGCATTCCTATCCTAGGTAAGCTAAGTAAGCAATATTACAAAATATATATAAAATTTCGAAAGACAAGATCTTTTTCTTTGTCAATCTTATGTTTTAATTTAAACTGAAATGTCCTATTCCTCAAAATATTTTGGAAACGTAGTGGAAACGCTTGAAAGTAAGTTAAAGTTCTTCAGTCATTGATAGGACGAGACGGTTTTCTGATTTAAAAACAGATTGCTGTTAAGAACATTAAGGTTTTACTTTGTAGAAGACGTGCTGGGAAATCGTAAAGAAAATTTCTCTCAAGATGTTTGCATTCCTCTTCAAAAATTTAGATATTATTCTGAACATTTTTCAAGAAAATGAAGACTAAAAATGTTATCATTACAGGCACGGCTTGTATTTGTTATTTCCTAGTTTATTATTGGCACATTTTCCGCTTATGCAGTGTAATGCAGTAACACGAAACTGTTTTGCTATTAGCGAGGAGGGAGAGGCGAGGGACGCGGGAAGGGGGGGTGGAGACGCCCTGCCCACTGACGTCATACCGAGCCTCGGAATAACCACCTCCCGCTCGCAGCCTGCGGGTCAAGGACATGCCACAGATTCGCAGATCTGTCGACGACCGGGACAAAAACCCTACCTCGCCTCCCGTCCCTTTCTTTCATTAGGCTCCTGAAAGTACCAGGAAGAAATCACAACGAACTCATCTCTAAGGAAATACAAAATCGGGATAACAGGGATCGACACGTTTGCGTTTTGTATTTAAACACTGTTCGCGTTCATTGAGTGTATTAATAAACAGAAAGTGTTCGATATGATAATATTGACAAAGTCTGGTCAGCACAGGTGTTTAAATCGATGTATAATATGCTTAATTTAGCTAAATTATTGAAAATATGAATGTCGATGAAGAAATATCGTACTAAAAATTAATAGAAGTTAGGTAGGTCTTAATAAGTTTTAAATGCACTTGTATTTACCTATATAAAAAAGATTTATTGTAAAACTAAAGGTTTTTAGGTAAAGTCATAAAAGAAACGTTTTAATTATTTTTCTTTTTATGATCGTATAATTTGCAAAATCCAAGAATAAATTAAAATCGCAAATTTATATTTTACTAACATAAAGTGAAAATTATCCTGTAAGTCTGTCCAAATTGTCTAGAGTGAAAAGCACAGATGAATATTTAAAGCCGCATATACTGCGCTTTCTGGCGAGATAAATCGTCAGAATTGTCGGGGTGGCAAGTGCGACGTGACTGTGGAATTTCACTGCTGCTAGACAACGATGCCGAATCATGTAAATATTTCGGCTTTAGCGATTTTCGTCACAGATTTAATACCCTGAAGCATGACGTGTTAAAATACAAATTTGGAAAGCGTTTCAACTCGTACCATAACATTGGTTGTACGACAAGGCTTCTCGTTAGATGCGGTAGCTTCGAAAATGTTGTTGCATACTCTATGCAGCATACAGAACAAACCAGTGACGCGGAATGATCAATGAGGCACGTCACAGCCATTAGCTGCCTTTAGGGCCCCGTGCCCATACAGCGTAACGAAGCCTATAAATTAACCTAAGTTTCCATTCGCAATTCATTAATAACCAAAAATCTGTCGCTTTATGTATAGTATAGGGAACATACCTATGAGTTAAGAAAAAGAAGACTTTGATGCCCAGCTATTATTTTAATAGTTTATCCAAAATCACAATCAGCCTAGTTAAACTAAAAGGTTAAAATTTTAAGTAACCCACTTAAATTTCTAACCTTTTAGTTCCCATCAATATCGTAAATATCGTGAAGCCGCCTAAAGCTGGAGCCGCCTAAAGCTGGAGCGAATCTCTCACTTGGTGGTTATTTTTCGTCCTTTTTACTACACGCCAGCCGACCGCAAACAAGCTATAGTCCGTGCCAACCACCACTGGTGAGATAAAAAAAGTTATAGGCCTGCTAGGCTTGTGTTGGCCAAAATCGCTGCTATCCGTTATGAAAGGAAATATTCCGGTTATAATTTCTCATGGCAAATATTTCTATGAATAAACGTGGTTATGGATATACAATTCAGATTCAAAACATAATTTTCCGATAAATATTATTTTCCCGCATCTTCGATGCAAGTTACTAATTACATACAATCTGTCTACAGTTTCCTGTTTCATGAAGATTCTAAGAAATTGAGATTTCTAAGAATATTATTCTAGAGGCTATAATCGAAGATAGATGCAAACTTACCAGAATTGTATATTCTGTAGCGCACACCGCGACCCCCTTTTGGATGCCTCCGATGATAGGAACCGAACTCGCCATAGTTGTTGTTCACTCTACTGTAGTCCGCCAGGTGGCGGTTCCCGTCCAGGTGATTAGGCAAGGATCTGTTCCAGCCCATGACGTCACCGACAACAGATCCACACACCGAGGATTCTGTTTGACTCTTAGTGTCGCCATTGCAGAGGTCCCCGCTGGAGCGGGCGCGTCTACCCTTCAGTCCTTTGGTGGAATGCTGACTGATGTTGGAGCCCATAGCGTGGGGCAACCCTATCTGGCACGCGCTTCCTCTAGCCACCGCCTCAGCATCTTGACAACTCTCGTGCGATGATGTGCGGCTGTATTTTGAATGCGGTAAGTTCTGGCCTGTAACAAGGAATTATTTAATGTAATTGTCAGGTCGTTTCGAGGATTAGAATAATGCTAAAAGCGACTTCATAAATTACCTATAAAGTCTTGAGTATCATTCATCATCAGCTTCAAAAGTCCAAGATTTTTTATTAATTAGCTTCGTTAAAAATATGGGGTTCTCCTCGAAAGTAGCGCGAGGAGACATTTTCGTAGGGTTTAGAAGATTTTTTTTTTTCGAAGACTGTATGGTTACCATGACCCTGGTACTATTCGGTACTCTATGCCATAACACAATCAATATGCATATTAGAGATTGGTGTTAATTAATTTGACGGTAGCCCGACTACCAATAACAATAATTGATTGAAGATCGTAATTAATTTAGAGACTGAATCTGTTTGCTGATTCTAGGAAACAAGCATTTACATATTATACGTAATACTTAATCTTAATGAGCTTGTTGAGTTCGGCACGGAATCTAAGCACGGAGATATTAATTACTCGTACGTTATTGGATAAAATACCGACAGAGTATCATAAAATACAGTCTTAAAACGACAAATGGGTAGAATATCTATCATCAATACATAGTACTAGTATCAATACTAAACTATTTAAATTCAAACTCTAACCAAAATATAGTTTAGTTTAGGATATAACTACTATTTTTCATTTTTAATTATTAATTTTTCAACAATTTTTATACATATACTTACAATTTATTTATTTTTTTCTCTTGTTATATAAATTCTTCAGTGATTATTATTTTCAATTTCACTTTTAGTTATTATTTTACTAGTTTCATCTTATGTAAGTACTAAGTTTTGCATGTCTTACAAAAACTAAAAAATGTGAAAAAAAAAAGTGCATGTCTAGTATTAGTTTAAATTTAAGTAAATGTATTTATTATTCATTTAGTAAAATGTTAGTTTAATTCGCACGTTCGCACACTCAGTCACGATTTAATTAATTGATAAATAATATGTATTAAAAATTGCTAATTCATTTTAATTTAAATTAATTTTAAATTTTAATGCTCGCCATATTAATTTGTAAATGTTGAGATTGCCTGTAATTGGGAAGGCGGCCAGAATGTATTAACGCTATTTATTAGAATAAGAATATTGTTGTGCTTCCTGTTGGCAGTCCTTATTAAATAAATAAATAAATAAAATAAATAGTATAAAACCAAGTTGTTTTCCCGCGTCTGACAACGGATCTTGATGCGGTTTATTTTAAATAGATAAGAGTGATTCAACAGGAAGGTTTATAGTTATAATACATGAGCAACATAGTAATAGGTCAGGCGGCACGAAGTTCCCTAGGTCGACTATTTATCTTAGAAATTTACTATTCTATCTATACCTAAGTATTATTTATCTTCATCTCTTCTATAATATATTGTAAAATTTGTATATCGACATCATCACATCTGTGGATTTTTTATTTTTCCAAAAAACGAGAAATTAATCATAAAATTGTGAAAAATATAATTCTATTAAAATATTGAAGTGCCAAGAAAAATATAATTTTGCATCTCGAGATTGAATGATAAAAAAACAAAGTGGCAGTGTGCACATAATTTAAAAGTAAGTTGTGTTCACGTATAGCAGCATGAACATCATCAATGTTTGATTTCGTAACTACGTTTGTGGATTAAATTATTCCAATTGAAACATCAAATTGGGTTGGGTTGGGTGGGATTATTAAAGTCATATAATTTACTATTTGTGTTTAAAGCAAGAGCAAGAGCGGTCCGAAATATAAATTGCTCAGATGAGTGTGAAACAAACAATTAAATCAATTGAAAGCTAGTTTAAAACTAGGTTATAATGAGATCGACGAAATGGTAGTTAGTAATTTTTTATAAAACGGGAAATAAAATGTAACAAAATACCCATGACAACGAAGACGAAATCTATTTATACATGCAAAATATTTTTCTTCGTGATTTTACCATTTCTTATAGCAAAACGAACGAGAACGAGAAGTACCTATTTAATTTATGGATATAGGAAGCTTCACGTAAATGAAGACACGTTTACGATTTTTTTCTCTCTCGATACATTTTGGATATTGGGTATGAGATTTAAATAATGTCGGTAAATTTTAAGGTTGATTGTTCTACACTATCTTAAATAATAATAATGATGAGATAATAAATGGGACATGAAAAATAGAAAAAGATATTTACGACCTTCAATAATGACAAATTAATACAACTGTAGAAATATTTTACAAAATTTAGCCTTTATTATTTAATGATACATTCTTTACAAAAGAATAAAAAGAAACGAGAAGTATTAGGCATAATTAATGGATACAGATAGCCTCAAACAATAGATTGGTCTGTTCGGACCAATCTCATTGTTTTCAGTTACTGAATTGGACAGAAATTCCGATACAATAATACGGACTCTCTTAGGAATATTATTTCAGCAATTTCACTCTTTTCTCATTAACTAAAATTAAGGCTGATTATTAAATAGAGATACATAATGATCCTAAAATAACTATTTTGTATGGATTAAATAATTTTATTATACTGCATGTGCATGACGACACGGTCTCTCGGTCCAATTTGCAATTTTGAAATGTCTGAGCATCGATTATATTTTGAATTTAGCGTTTTCTAAGAAAACATCGTAAACACGATCGACAACGTCGATCGATGACGACACTTACATTTAGAGTTGTTTTCATTTAGAGACTTACTCTCTGTCTAATTGAAAATTTTTAAATGTCTGTGCATCGATTATATTCATCAGTTACTGAGGATGTAAGGAAAAAAAATACTACTACCGTTGTTGCATAATATTGAAATATGCTCTACCAATACAAAATAAATAAACATAAAATACTTTGCTTACATTACAGAACAATAGCCTAGCTGAGCCATAGGCAAAACAAAAGGATCACCGTAACGACCTCCGTAATAACGTTTCGATAACAACACAAACTGTGAGAAATAGAAGAGGCTGATGGACGCGGAAAGTCCGCTGTGTGCTTCCGGACGGATATTGCACAGGTAAAAATATCACTAAGCGCGGCGTCTAGCGGTACTTTACAAATTGTACAATCCTTTTATATTCCCAGGTCCCGCGAGAATCGGTATTGTTGTCGATATCGGTTTGTATCACGATATCGAAATAACAAAAGACAAAAGGTGCTCTCCTGATCTGGAGATTTTTTTTTGTTTGGAAATAATGATCGTTACGTACGTTGTAAAAAGAAAGATTTTTTGGATTTCCGTTATGTATGATTAGAGGTGTTATTTGAAAAATACGAAAAGTCAGAAATAAATCACGTTGAAGTTACAGCTTGTTCCGGTTTTTCACACCAACGTATTTTACATGCATTTGTATTCTAAGAACCTCATAACTAAGATCAGTTTGTAATTGTTGCTAGTAGTATTAAAATAATTTTAAACGGTCGAGAGTGCATGTTAAAATACCGTTAAATACAAGAAAGCGACGATAAAATTTCTATTTCGAAAATTTCATGTCACATTTTGTAACAAAACTTTTTACACTAACAAACAAAGCGTATTATACCAAAGCACGTGAATTGTGAAACCGCGTTTTGGAGAGATGTGCCATAATGTGCACCTTTTGTGGCGGACGTCTGCCGCCGCCCACCGCATCATTTGCGCCTGTTATCCCTCGCAAAACAGCTCCACGCATCTCCGCAGATTACTTTCTATGCAGCACAAAAGAACAGTGACACTACAGTTAAAATCTCCTGATATAACTACATCGCACTCTATAAGACTAATAACAAGGTCCTAAAGTGCGAAGCTGCGATGCCGTGCCGGGCTGCCGATGATGCAATTCGCTCCAAATACATAAAATGCTTAAGCGATAAAATTGATGCTATAAAAGTTTAATTAAGATGTCGAGTCTTAAATGGAACAGAAATTTATACGAGGTACATAAAGCTATTTGTAAAAAACTATTAAGTTAGAATTTGTAAAAAAATGTTATCGATTGAATGTGCTGTGAGTTGAGTATGCAGGGGACGAACTAGTACACACGTGGTAAACACAGTGCGTTATGAACTCTTACAAATTGAATTTGATTATTATGAAAATGGCATTCATCTGAATGAATGAATTAAGTGGGGCATTAAAATGTAATAAGATCAATTTTATAATTCATCATGAGCGTTTGAATTATTGTTTGTTTTATGATGCCATCAATATAAATGTACCAAATTATTGAAAATAATAATTCAGTAAGTAAATACAACACTTTTAATTAACTGATATGATAACCCATAAGTTATAATACATAATATGTCGTATATTTAAAAAACGTGATTCAGTTACACTAGTCTAATGATGTCCTAAGGCATCGTATGCCATTTACAGGTAATGGCTTCCCTTCCTTCCCCTCCTATATCAGTTTCCGATTGTCTAACGAAACTTACTCGATTGTAGTTGTGGAATTGTCCAGCACGGGCCACATCCATACGGTAGGAGTGCCCGCAGTTCCACTTCAATCTAGCGATTCTATTGGTCACGACACCAGCGTCCACACTGCCATTCGAGCGCAGTTCTTCCGAACGCGATCTTTCCGTTTCTTCCGTAAATTATAGAGTGCAAAGTCCTATAAGTTGGGGTTTGAATGGTTCAAAAGTTCAAATCTTCATTGTATTCGAATACTAAGTAGGTATATTTCAGATGTTAAGTTTATTCGTCCATATTACAGGTTTCGTATAGGTTTTTTTTGTACAAAATGTACAAAAAACTTTTAAGTATATTTCTTTTTTCCGTTTAAAGAAGTTTTTTGGCAAGTAAAAATTATAATTCACGTAAATAATAATAATATTCCTCATATAAATGTTACTAAACCAAGTACAAGCGCTTACGGCTGTTTCATTTGAGAATAGCTCTTTTCATCGTCTTGTTGATGAGGCTCGCGTATTAGCGAGATTTAATCCAGGTTCTACTGAAGGCTGTGGGTAAATCGGCAATTCACGGTTACTAGAGTAAATAAGTTTGTAACGATAAGACGAGCGAGTAATGATCCGTTAAGTCTGTAAAATAACATATAGCTATAGCAATACTATAGCTATCAAGAAATTTTGATGTTCCCCTCCGTAATATTAAAGTACACTATACTACCAAAGTTAATTTCATTTATTTGAGAAAAAAAATCATACAATTAAAGTAAAATTTAATAAAGTTAGATTAAATTCTTTTTACAAAGGAAAAGTAAACTTAAAGTAAAATGAATTCAAAAAGTTTAGGATTAAATAAATACAGGTTTAAAACTTAAATATACCTACGTCGACGCTTATTACCATATTGTAACACTGTGCTAATACAGAGCACGAAACTACTTTTCCAAAACAGGAATACCAGATCTTAAGAGCACTCTAGCGAGCCCACTCAATAGATTCCAAATCCGTATGGCTCTGGGCCACCCAATAACACTTACTTATCTACCTATCTATGTTTAATCTACGAATAAATCTTTATTCGTAGATTAAAAAAAGAAAGAATGAATGAAGATATGAATTAAAAAAAGATTTAAGTTAGAAAAGCTATACTTTCTTTTAAATGTAATTATTTTTAGGCCTGAAGATGTTGCATATTCGAGGTAAAGGCACAGTGCATTATTTTTAACGCAATTTTTCTCATATTTAATCTTTCTGTTAGTATCATGAAGTTAAAAAATGATATAAACTACATAGTGTAATACCAAACGCGAAGATTATGAAACCTAACAAATCGTTACAGAATTAACGACGTACGATATAACATGATGACCAATTGATGAAGGAAACCCACTGCCAAACTAAGAAAGTTTGACGCGACGGATTGAGGAAAATAAGAATCACAGTTTAGGGATCAGAACACGATATCGAGCAATATGTACATTGCCGACCCTAAATAAGGATTATTTGGACATAACACATACGCGGATGGATTTTTAATGATGATTTATGACGAGGAAAATGTTTTTATTGACAGGTCGAACTGTTATGGCATTTAATCGACCTTCGTGCTTTTTCGAATTTTCTGTAAACTGTCAAGTATCTTCATTATCTCTTTAAAAATGGTGGTTAGAAATAGATGCAAGTACCTTTTATCACCTTTTATAATAACAATCATAGGTAATTTTATGAGAAAAAAGCTTGAACTGGAAAAGTTGATTGCATAAAAATGTAGCTTCCAGTTCCAGATAATAGTAAACCTATGCAACTGTGTGCCGGTGGAATAACGTTCATGTGAAAGATGGGCATTAAATTTAATTATAGAGTGAATGAAAACAGAGAAACAGCGATAATGAAGTCGCTGCCTAGCTGCTGCAATTTCGTAACGTTATATAAATTGAATAAACGCATTATTCTGGGTTGGTACCAGTACTAGGTTACATGTTTCTGTCGGTCGTCACTATCTTTTTAGGAATCATATTGCCCCACTAGGTACCACTATCTGCAGGTATAATTGCTTGATGTTGCATTCTAAAAGATAAGGGTTGTGTGAGTGAGTCGGTTGTTTCTTTTGTACCTGACTACCTACTGACGGGCGACGTTGAGTCTGACCAAGCGGACCATTAGAAAAATATAAAAGTAATCATTTTATTCAAATAAATGAAAAAAAAAAAAGGTTTTTATGGTTACAAGAAAAAAAAAGCAAAAAAAAACGAAGTAAAAAATGCATTTTCTTGCTCAGCAGAATTGTGCGCTCAATAGCAATTTCGATTTTGATTTCAAACGAAAAATATCCACATTTCGCTTCTCTAAGCATTGTGTGCGACTTTTGTGTTCTAGCAATTGAATCATGGGCGTACGTTCCTTGGATTAAGCGACTTGTCGGGAGTCTTAGGGGGTGAGGTCGAGGTGGAGTGGGTGATGTGGGTCGGCGCCCCACATTGTCTGATAGATATATTTATAGCAGGCAGGGCGCGCTGGAATGCACATCGCCCACCGCCCGGCACACCGGCGACAATAATATCGCAGTGTCAAGTTCATAACATACGCATCTTCTCTATCGATCGAGATAAACCTGAAATAAACTTAGTGAATAATTTGTTGCTTATTTAGATTAATAATTCAAAGGTAGAAAGAAAGCCCTAAGCTGCCTTTCAAGGAGATATAAAGCAAAATGTAAGTAAAATAATAATAATTGAAGTAATTTTTTTTTTTAATAAAGCACAAACAAGGCTCAGGCACCCCTACTACTTTTTCAAAAAACAAACAAGTCGACCATATATTTTTCTTCAGTTTTCATGTTCAGTAACTATAACATTTGCGTAGATATAAAATCACGTTTTGGGAAACGCTGTGATTTTCGATCAAAATTCCTAGTCAAATATTCTAAATTAGAATAAATCAATACTTACATTTTTTTTCATCGCAATGGATTCTACTCGGTCGTGTTCAAGTCCTTCTAATATCTAGTTGACATTCAAATCCCCACTAAAGATGTCTGCTTTTAATAATTTGGGATCTTCTCAGACATTCGTAGTAATTAAAGTCAGATTAAGATATGGACGAAAGACATAGATCACAAAAGTACTCGGGAACCATAATACTTCATAGGTATATTTGAGTTGAGTTTAATAAAGATTTGTATTAGTCAGTACCACGATGGGCTTGGTACTTCGCGTGCCTGCCCTGTTACAACTTGGTACCAGGGATATAGCGTGCTAAAAGTGGGTTAATTTGTCTACCTGGATCGAATACGATTTTAAAGTCAATGAACTTGATCGTTTATTAAGTTCTTCGCCATTATATGCAAGAAACTTTGTAATGTTATTCATATGACTATTGTGCTAATTTATGAAATTACCTCAGTTTAAACAACCTTTAGACGACATACATACTTAATACATAACAATATTCAAATCTTAAGTTTTTTGCAAAACTTTTTTTTGTCGTGCCCTGCCGAACTCCAACTAAAACGGAATATCGAAGTACCTTAGCATCAGTAATCAGGTTCAAGGTAATGAGTTATTTCGAATGTTAGTTTAAAATGGATTCGTTGTGTCAATTTAATAACAATTTAAGTTTTACAAGTACTAGCAGCGCAATTTTAAGTCATTTAATCTAGATTTCCGCAAATTCCAAATTAAAAAATGTTTTGAGGAAGTGTCTAATTAAGCTGTTCACTGGGTATACAAGGCATTCACTGAAGTAACTCTGAGCAAATATTCTAATGTATATTCGTGCCTGTCATTTGTCAAGTTAAAACGCTCATCATGTCATTATTTCGAGTATAACATGGGCTCAGGGAATTTTTACAAACACCTGGTGTTTACCCATGGCTATACCTGCCCTGTTCGGTCATTAAACGAAGCCCTTTAAACAACTCTTTGCTAAATTAAGCCTGCATTAGTAATGTATATTATGTAAGTATAGTAATGTACCTAAGTAATGTTATGAACAGAGCAAGGCCTTTGATGTGTTTGTCAAGGCAAGAGTTCTTTAAAAATGATGACTACGTTTGAAATAAATACGTTTTCTTGATTAAAACAATAGTTTTTACTACTTTTGAACATAATCTACGTTCTGCAAGAGATCTTTTGATACAGCATCAACATTTACCGTCTTATTCATAAAGATACAGTATATTTTAAATAGCTTTACTGGAGGTCAACTTCTCTGGTTTGTTGTATGGTAAATACGTGACATCCAGTCTAAATTGACATATGTCAAATAACTAAAATGCTCTTTAACTTTTTATGAATAACAGGGTTAGAATCCAAGATAATGAAGGCACTGTTACTTTGTTCTAAGGTCGACCACAATTGACTGGCTTAAATCTTTAACCCGGCTTAGCGCCGGTCGACCTGAATTGCTTAAGTGATTCGTTCATTGTAGAAGTGCTAATAAAATGACCAAATGAATGAAAAGGTCACGTCAAGTTTACGAATATTTTAATTCAATTTAGGATACACAAAAGTAGAAGGTTTTAAAGATCAAACATTGAATGAATATTCTTAATATAACGAACTGTGTGATTTGTTAGTGGACGCCTAAGATTTGATCAAGCAACACGACGAAGGTATGCTTATAATTAATACAATGAAAAAACTCTCTTCAGCATAACTGATTACAGTTGACCTAAAATACGAAAATATTTACGTATCAACTGACATTACTCAAGCAAGTTATGTGCTAGTAAACATCGTCATAACTTACCAAACAAAAGCCTTTATCCTTTGGAATTCAACTCAAAATAAACACAAAAATAACATTAGTTCGTACACTGAGTCCACATTCAAAAGCTAAAACAAGTTGTTAGTAAACTTTACACTAATGGCACTGGTCCTTTTAGATAAATGTTCTGATAGATAGAGATCTATCAGACAGTTAGATCCGGGTATTTGAAGTGTTTGAATGGTCCATCAGTATTGTTACTGGCCACGTGAACCTTCCAAGAGCCGGTTTCCGGCAGTCGTCCGGTCGGGCCGTCTCAAGCCAAGCACTGTCAAACAACCAGCCAGCTGGTTGAGTTCGGCCCTCTAGCGGCCGAATCAGAGACTCTGCCATGGTGATGCGACAAAACCTTATAAGTTCATTTTTATTGTTTCTGACAAGGGTAGCATTAGTTAATCAATTGATGTAGTGTTAAAATATATATATATCTAACTAACCGGCTGTTCGACTGTTATAATTATAATGATTTAGTTTGTAAGTAACATTTTTTTTTTTATTGGAAATTGTATTTACGGTACCGCCTACAAATTATTGTAATTTATTGTTGTTTCTTTTTAGGTCATAATAAGAGCTCCTTTAAATTTACACAGGCAGGATTTCAAACTTTCCATAAATAAATGACTAAATTTGGTCTTACTGTATTGCTAGAATGGGACCATAATGGCGGCGGTAGACGGAGAGGGGATATTGACTCGACGCGTCAAGAGTGCGCATGGCCGATTTCATGCGTTTAAGCCGCTAGAATAAAGAGCAGAATCACTTTTATGTTCTTGTTGACAACTAAATCCGCACAAGACTCTGGTTGGCTTTTGAATTTTGTCCGGGGAAAAGACATAGTTGACCACTGTGCAGATTTTTCAGGCATGACCATGTCCTTGAACTTAGAGAGTAATGTTTTGCGCATTGAATAAGTAGTACAAACCTATTTTGTAAGATTTTTGTCTCTTTTTCATATTTTGTATAAAATATTTTTTATTTAACCGTATTTCAATGATTTTAAGTTGTTTTTATTTTCTTGAAAACACAAAAAAATTTAAAAAAAAGCCAGCTGTAGACCAGATCTTTAAAGTTTGAAAATAAAAGTACCCCTATAAAGTTTCATTCATAATATATATTTTTGATAAATACTTATTTCCCTTACAATATATCTAGTAGGGCACTGGCTATCCGCCAGACGCCAGACCCCGAAGTTTTCACGAAAGTGTCATTTTTTTGCCGTTTTTCTTCGCGGGAGGCCAAGGAAACGACAGGAAGCCATTACTTAGATTTATGGAATCAAAAGCAAAAAAAAACAATACTTTAGGAAACTCAGTCTGAGAGGCCATTTTTTGTACAAGTTAGTGATACTTAGTGGATTTAGGAGTAATTTACTTATATTAATTTATGTAAGTATATCATAAATTAGAGTTTTGGGCACATTAAAACAATCTTTATCCCTTTGTTAGTCTCAGTCTGAATCCTCATGGATAAGTAATACATATTTATAATTCAGTTAAGCGCCATCTTGTGAACCTAATGTAAAACTTCATTTCAGTGTGTGATGCTTGAAACAGGAGGTAGTTATATCGTGGAAAATGTTTGCAGTAACAGGAGCAAGTAGGGCACTTCAGCACTTGGTCATGGAGAAGGTTTTGAGATTGAAATAAAAGATGGCGTTGAATTTTTCCCAACATTACAGAGGCGGTTAAAGAAATTGGAATTATAGTTTTATGTTACTTTACCAGAGACCCTTTGCTGTGCCTGGGATTTAAAAAAATTTTTTTTTTTTTTCGTTCTTCTGGGAATTATTTGCTTAGTGTATCGACCCCTATTGGCGCTTAACACACCTACATCCCAAATTTCAAGTCCCTCTCAAGCACTTTGGGTTCTTTTTTTGTTAGTAGTTAAATAAGGAAAGTGTTTTATATAGGTATACATATATTGTATTCTTATATCTAAGTTATTTATATTTTATTAAATTTAATAATTAAATATTAAAATATATAAAACTCTTCCGTTTCTGACTGACTGACTGACTGACAGACAACGCAGAGCCGAAACTACTGGGCGTAGAAAGCTGAAAATTGGAACGTGGGTTTCTTGGGGAGTGTAGGTGAGCACTAAGAAAGGATTTCCCGAAATTCCCACGGGAACGGGAAAAAACGCGATTTTTGTGTTTATGAGAAAGCTGCGCGGGAAAAACCGCGGGGCAGCCTCTAGTTATAAATATAAAGACAAAAGATATATTTTTTTTAAATAAAAAATAAATATAATTAAATTTTTGCTGCTTATTTAATTAGTTCATGCGCTCAGCTCACCTATTTAATTCGTTAATAACTACGAGAGGTTAGACTTGTTTAAGTTAGTAGGTTTAAGTTGGCAACTTAAATTCTGCAATAGTAAAAGTACAAAATACTTTTTATCTGTACATTTGCCTACACGTAACAAACACGTAACGTAATAAATCTGTTCTTTTTATTGGTGACCCAAATTAAGGCCAGGTAGGGTTGATACCAACTTCCCTGACTCGCAGAAGGCAATGTTACCAAGTCGTATAAAGCGTAAAATATTTACCCCAATGGGTTGAGTTGGAATTTTAGTAAGTAAGTAAATAAATTGGAGGTTCTATTTTGCAGTCAAAACGTAGGCTTTAGTGGCTGCTGGCATTATGCTTCTGTAGCGAATAGGTATAGAAGTATATTTTATATAATAAAATACTAGCTAACCCGGCGAACTTCTTATCGCGCCTTAAAATTTTATATGGAAAATTAAATTGTTGTTTTTTCAACTTCCCTTCCATTTTTCTAAATTTTCTCACCTTTTAAACTTTCCATGGACTAGGTACTACCAATATTTCAAAACTAAAATCATCTAAATCGGCCCGTTGTTCAGTTTAAGCGAGACTAACGAACCACCATTCATTTTTATATATAAAGTAAAAGTAGATAGTATATGTATAGTAGATACATAATTTACGAGGCTGTTCATAAACTTGGGTATTATAACCTAAAAATTACTACAAGTATTTATCAGCAAAAAATAAATCAAGAGATCTTGTTTAACACCGGTAATAATACCATTTACATAACTTAGCGCGAAAATGAAATCTCTGAAATAAGCGGTTCCCAGGGTGTGCAAATGAGACTTCTAAATAATGAGCTTAAAATGTATTATGTATGTGTTCAACCATTTATCTGTTCAGTTATCTGAAGAAATAATAAATCTAGGTACAGTGGCGATCTAGGATGGCGTAACAGATTTGGCTATGGTCTCGTGCGGCCTAGACTGTATTACCAAAGAACAAGAGCTATTTTGCAATACAGAAAAACCGGAAGTGCTACGCCGTCCTAGACCGCAACTGTACTTTATAAAAGATTTATAATCTGTATGGATAATTTAAAGCAACCTTTAATAATAGTTTTGAAGATTTTTTTTTCCTTTATGTTACGTCTTTTTCAGCCATTTATTTTAGGTTCCTGAAACAATGGTAGGTACTAATGTAGGAAACTAGTTTAAAACAAAAAAAGACTTACGTGCTGGTGGCGTAAACTGAAAGTACTTTATTCCCAGACTCCTTTTCCGGTCTCTTAACTTGTTCTTAAGTATCCTTCGCCTTAATCGATTCAATACTAAATCTGCTTCATCAACGCTTTCAGAAGATGAACTTCGACTATTAAGCATCCTCACGGAACCACTTAGCGACAGCCTTCTGCTCGTTGACTCACTAGTTTTTCTTTTTCGTGACTCGATCTCGGACACACCTCGTCGATACAGTTTTAATCGAGCCTTCAGTTCGCAATCCGCCGCTACGTCCGTAGGCAAATTAACAAAGTCGTCTTCTGAAGCAGAATCCCATTTGCAGAATCGATAACTTTCCTCATCCTTAACAGGATTATCGTTTTTTACAAGCGCTTTCGCATGTTGGGCACAGTCCACAATTTTTGATCGGTCCACTGAAAGCCAATCCGAATTAGAGGACGCCCGTGTAGGCAAGCTCCTTAAATATGTGTTCAGGAATGAAACTTTATTGTTTGGCAGATTATAAGCTAACCCAGACCTTGATCTTTGCAAACTATCATTTTTATATTCTTTTGATAAATCACTATTATTAAATGAATGTGATTTTATAACTGGATGGTTGTGCATGTCACTTTCGATTCTGAATGTTTGGCATTTAGTTTCACTCGAATCATTTAAATCTATCGTCGGCGTTAGAATTGATATTCTTGGCAAATCTTTATCATTCTCAGTATTTTTCAACGCAGTTTTAGATGACTGAACATGATAAGTATTATCACAGCACAAACTTTCGTTGTCCGAACTTTTGTAACTGCTTATTTCACTTGGTCCCTCAGAGGTCAGAGGGTTGGCATCCGAGTTGTTTACTTTTAAAGACACCTCGTTGTTATTTATTAATAGATTAGTTGGAATGTTTGTTACGCTTACTTCATCTTTTATAATGTATGTTTTGTTGTCTTTTGTTTCTTTACTGGAGATGTTTGATGCTACAGGCAGTCTGTACACTCTTGTGTAAATTTTTCCGCAAGATATAGTTTTATTTTTGCGTAAGGGTTTCTTATCAATAAAATGCCTAAAATCTTTTTCTCGCAGTGATTTTGAATTTCGTAAGGAACAATCTTCAAAGTCGGAACTCTTGATTGAAATGTTTTCGTCGTTCGTCTCCACTAGCAGGTTGCCCTCGCAATCGAACAGCTGTATCGTAGGAAACTTGACGCTCAGCGAGCGATTTCTCGTTCTGAGTTCCCATTTGCGGTGATTCGGTTTCCTCAGCTGTATCCGTATAACGTTATCGTCTATTAAAGGCCCATCACTGTCACTGGTTGCGTCTTCCGCCATAGCGTTGCTGTTACTTTAGAATGAACTCCGTCCTCGTAGCGGGATCTGCAGTGGATTTGTTTATTTACCGTCAGCTGTTTCCTACAACTATTGGCATGTTGCCAAGCCTAAACAATCCGTCGAGCAAGATTATGTTTTAAAATAGCACCAATGTCAATTTTGTTGTTAGTTTGAATACATAACTTAGATAATAATTTTCACAAGCACTCATTTAATTTAGAACGTAACAGAACATTTAATAATTAACATAAAATAAATAAAGCAAGCCACTTTTGCACATCGCTCGGTAATTACTAAAGAAGAGCACTGTAACAGAGAAACAGTTGTTGTGGAAAATGATTGCGTAAACTGGCGTGCGGGGATCGCGGGCAATTGCACATTCCAATGAGCGAATATCGGGGATTTTATTTTCACCGGTCGTTGTGGGCGGCGCCCGAGAGCCGGCCTGAGGAAGTGTTCCACTAGTCCCGAGTTCCGAGTGCGCACTTTAGTTCCTCCAATACTGTGGGAGGCTCTCGCGTGATCTTGGCCGTTCGCGTGTCCGGACATTTCTGCACTAAGAGCTAGCAGCCGAATAGAGGCTAGCCACTATAAATAGAGATCAGTGGCGACGGCTAGCGTGATGCCGGTTCCCCTTGAACCTAACAAGCTAGTAACAGTTTGCGACGATCAATAGGCGGCTAAAGAGCTAACTATAGTCATATTAAGATGACGTAGGATGCACCAACTGTTCGTACTGGCACACATTTCGTCTTACGACAGCATGACGCGATTACGTGAATGCATGAGAGGTTAATTGTTTGTATTGTGTGTGCATGTTCGTGCATAACGTTGTAAAGTTAGTAGGTAACTGGTTTAACCTTATAAAGAAATGCTGTATCTAGGTAATTAAACATTCGCAAAGTAATTGGATTAATATCTATTTTTTACTAGCTCTCCCGGCGAACTTCGTATCGCGCCGTACAATTTTATATGAAAATTTAAATTGTTGTTTTTTTGCTTTCATTTTTCTATATTTTTTCACCTTTTAAACCTTCCCTGGACTACTACGAACATTTCAAAACCATAAAAATCAGCAAAATCGGCCCGGCCGTTCTCGAGTTTTAGCGAGACTAATGAAACACGATTCATTTTTATATATATATTAGATTTTTATACACTTTTTCAGGTACTTAGTTTGTACAAACATTTTACCCCATTATGTAAAAACAATTGAAGACCTGCAACACTATAAACGTGCATATTCTGTAAGCTCCCCAACAAACAATGCAAGCCCAAGCTCCTTCAGTCACACAAAATCGATAGCCCTCAATCACACTTCATTCACTAATGAATGAGAGCTCCTATTGCCAGATCGATCATGACAGGAAGGGCTGGTCGCGAGTGGGTTAATTTGATAGTGCTAACTCTAATACGCTACCTACAATGTGTCTACAATATGTATATTAAATTTGTCTGTACTTAATATCTAATCATTTTGATTTTATGGACTCAAAACTTAATTATTTTTTTTTGGAATGACGACTCCCTCTTAAGTCAATGAGACTGAAAAGATATTGGCGACTAGGGTTCATTCCCGGGAATTCTCGGGTCGAGAATTCCCGGGAAATCGTTGGGTTTTGTTCCCGGGAAATTATGCTCGAGAAAAGTCGAGAACTCGAGAAATCATATTTGAGTTTATGAAGTGCAAAAAAGATCGTGAATTACGCTAGTGATGGAAATAACTTTTTACTTTTATAATCTTTATGATGATACAGTGGCGGTCTAGGACGGCGTAGCACTTCCGGTTTTTCTGTATTGCAAAATATCCCTTGTTCTTTGGTAATACAGTCTAGGCCGCACAAGACCATAGACAAATCTGTTACGCCGTCCTAGACCGCCACTGTACGTGGTGAAGTCAAGTCTCGTAACCAAAATCGATCGACTCGTAATCGTGTTACAAGCGATTGTCTTAGCCATTGCTAGTTTCTTAAGTATTATAACAGAAATCGACTTTGTTAAAGCGGCAATGGTTAACGAACTCGATAACAAGACAACTATGATTCGATAGAGTTCAATAACTTAGCTTGACGGTGTACTTAGTTTGTTAATATTTGGTGTTTGATTAAATTAAATTTATAATCTTATGAATTCCTCTACCTACATCTGGGTATCAAGTTGCTTAAGCTTAAATTAATTAACAAAAAAAATCGATGTAAGTGATAGCATTCGAAAATCATTGCGGCTTTTTAAGGAGGACAACAGTAGATGTCCTAAGAAAAGCAGAAATAGTTTTCAAATGCTGTCTTGTCATCGAATTTTCATTATTTATTTAGTTAGCGCCTCAGGCCCCTTTTCTAATTTTTTTCTTGAAATGTAAACGCTTAAAATACCTAACTAACTATTCTATTAGTTTAACGTTGATTTTTTTCTAATAAACCATCCAAAAGTGGTGTATTTTTATTAGTTAGGTATATTGAGAGAAGTTTATTTATTTTTTCAAGTTTTATATTTTTTTTAACTTATATTTTGCAGAAAAACCAATTGATTTATTGGTTTAAAATGAGTTTTTTTTTAATGATTCACATTGCGAATTTTGTTTCAACTTTTTTTATGATTTGGGTCGAAAATATATGCAAAAACATAGGTAAATCAAAATTTCTCGACAACCCGAGAAGACCCGAGAAATGAGCCTCGAGAATTCTCGAAACCCAGGAAACTGAAAAGCTCGAGAAATCATGAACCCTATTGGCGACGAAATAAATAACAACCTGCACTTAATTTTTTAAGTCGACCTTTCATTATTCACTTTAAAATAAATCATTAAATATAAATATAGGGTAACATGCCCTATTACGGCGCGTTTTGACGACATTTTAAAGTAGGGTAAGAAATTAAGCATTTCTAAATATGTTAGCAGATATTTAAGTTTTTGTTTGACACTCATGATACTTATATTTTCTATTTCAGTTGTCGTTTTATTTATTTTAGAATGATAATTAATTTTAAATAAATATTTTTTCTGACAATTCGGAATTCCTATTACGGCGGCAAAAAAAGTTTGAAGCCCATTACGGCGGTAAGCACAGCCTATTACGGAGTATGGGATGACAACACACGCACGATGAAACATTTTGCTCATGGTTCCGTGCAATCAGAAAATGGTATGCAATGGCTGTAATTGTTACTGGCAATGTACATAAATACAGGTTTTTCCTAGTAAGGGGATATTTTGATAATATTTTGTGTAATTACTATTTGTTCAGTACACTAATTATAATTTAGTATTTGAACATTTCCTGAACATAGATTATTTTTGTTAATGTAAACTCCGATGTCTATCTATGCCTTCTGCATTCAATCAATAATTTCTTCTGTTTTATTGTCATTCATATATTTCAACCAATACTTCAATCAATCCTTAAAATTATATTCATTCACTCTTCCCTCTTTCTGTTCGTTGTTACCCAACCCTTAGAGCTGCTGTTGTACCTTGCTATATTAAAATCCGCATAAATCTTGTAAAAGTATAAAAATATGTAAAAATTAGAACCAGTGAAAATATAGAAATACAGTTCAAATTTTCAGGCTCGTATTATTTCCAACACTATTTAATAAACGGCCTCGCACTAAGAAGTTTCTAGTAATATAATTAGTTTAGAAAACACGAATAATGAATATTTGGCTGTATGGGCTACTATGTTCCTTTGCCTGACCTGAACGGGCGAATAACAAAACAACAATCAATCTACGGCATCGTAACATTCTCCCATCACTCTGCACAACGGAACGGATTGAATTAAATATGGGGACGATTTTCTTTTTATAAGCCACGCTGATAAAGAAACGATTTGAAAATGGTGGCCGAACGAATTCTATCTTGCGTATATTAGTATGAGGGAAGAGTTGAGAAGAGAGACAGCCCATACATTTTGAGATCGTTTTTTTATGTGCGCAGGTTATACCCATAAAAGCGTAATTTGTGCGAATTTGGCTAGCTTATTAACATTATTTTTAATATTTGTTGTTAATCTACATTAAGTGGAGTTACAAATGATCATTATTTAATGTCTGTTGACCAGGTCAATATCTCAGTAAAGGCTCGACTTTTGTTCAAAAAAGGAAGATTTTGGCACAATTTATGCATTTTTCTCTAAATTTCCATAATTTTTTGAAGTTTTTAATATTTGTTAGAATTCTTTGGACGAAAAATAAAATATCGTGAAATTTTTTCATTAAAATTAATCGAGCCGTTTCGGAAATTAGTACCTTTGGCAGACAGACAGACGGACGGATAGAAAAGACATATTAATAAGGTCCCGGGACGTTTACCCGAAACCTTAATCAATAAACTGATACAAACCTAAACTGAGAACTTCCTCTTTTCTAAAATCGGTTAAAAATAGGTACTAAAACCCTTCTTCTGAATTTAAAAAAATACTTTTGTGAAAATCGGTTTTGACAAAATTAAATTAAACGCGGACAAACATGCATACAAACATACATACAGGGCGAATTGATAACCTCCTTAACGTCGTTATAAAACAATTGCTGTTCGTTTTTCTCAAACTTTGGGTTTAAATAATCCTACTAATATTATAAACGACAAAGTTTGTAATAAAAGATGTCTATAACTCTTTTACGTAAAAACTACGAAATAGATTTTTATAAAACCTTACAAATAAAACATATTTGAAGGAAAATTTAACTGGCTAAGCAGCGGGGTGCAGTCAGTGAAGATTTAGTTAAACGGTAAAATAATATGGAAAATGGATTTCTACCCAAGCGGAGAAGTTAAAAAAAGAAAGATACATTTTTTTACAACAACGTTGACACAAACATGCAATAAAATGGAACACAAAAAAAATAACAACAAAACAGTAAACCAAAATACAGTAATAAATAAAACAACCAACGAATCATAATCAGTTTTGTATGGTGTGTCAAAGTTGTGGTAAAATCTAGTAGCAATTATTATATTGATGGGATAATACGATAAACCTAACCTTAGTATACATTTTTGTGTAAGTTTTTTAATTATTTACTTACCCTGTTATTCATAAAAATTTAAAGTGCATTTTAGTTATTTGACGTATGTCTATTTAGACAGGATGTCACGTATTTACCGTACAACAAACCAAATAAGTAGACCTGCAGTAAAGCTTTTTAAAATGTACGGTATCTTTATGAATAATAACGGTTAAATTATTAGCTCTGTAATTTCCATACACCGTGTTAGGCTTCCTTACAGCCTAATACGGTAGGTACTAAAATATCTAATGAGTTTTTATATCCTAATTCTGAAATAAAATGTTAAGATATTTCGGTAATGTAAATTATTACTTACAAATAAGAGCACTCTGTCTTTACCATAAAACTCTCAAATCGTTAGTAATCGTTGTATTAGACTATTTTTCTTCATTAAAACTCATACTTTAGGTTTCACAGTATTCTAACAAACTTAAATTTTACTGTCAACTTTAAGCGTCAAAAACAAGGATTCTAGTTAAAAAACATGTACCTCCAAAATTGGTTTTATACTTGAGAACTAATGAAAATTACACTTAAATATCGAAATGTTCATAAATTATATTTATTATACCACTAAATTTATAAATTACCGACACTGCGTTTTTCCTATTACCGATGGTACCCTCCGTAATAGGCGTTACCCTCAAATAGCCTTCCTATCACGGCGGACTTTTGTTTACTCATATTTACTTGTTTTATTTCATTTTATACAGAAATCAACTTGATTAACTAAGACTACTTGAACGTAAAAAGTATTCGAATATAGTAACATAATCTTAAAGTGTTTGTTTGAACTAAAAACGAAGTCTGAAAATTCAATGTTCTTCCGCGAGTCAGTCTGCGTTTGTATGAAACAGCTTCTCGTTTCGCTGACGTTACACAAAATAATTAATTTAAGTAATTTAAACGATTTTAAACGCACGAGTGCTGCGTAATAAGTTACGTGTTAGTTTCCCTTGGACACTATGTAGTCACCTTTACCATACACAGTCACAACTAATCATAAATTGCAAAAGATAAAATAGAGCCGTAATAGGACGTGATTTTGACTACCGCGGTAATAGGACGTTTTACCCTAATATTAACTTGTAAAATATGTATTAGTCAACACTAGAAGCTATATAACTTTCTAACAGCTAGTGCTGACACGGAAAACTTCGTAGCGCCTTGCCTCAACATAATTGAGAATATTTTATAGCCTGTCACCCGGGGATACTGTAGCTTCCCAGCGGTGTTTTTTTTAATCGGTTCAGTTGTTTCGGGGCCTATTTAATATAAATGAAAATATATGAATATATAAGTATATAAAACAAACAATTATCGGTCTTATTCATAAAGATACAGTAGATTTTAAGTACCGTTACTGGAGGTCTACTTCTCTGGTTTGTTGTATGGTAAACACGTGACATCCAGTCTAAATTGACATACGTCAATTAACTAAAATGCTCTTTAAATTTTTATGAATAAGAGGGTAAATCTTTATAGTATTCATATAGATAAAAGTTATTTTGATGATTTTACCATAATTTTGGGCAACTGACTGTGCCTCTAAATACTATTGGTAAATATAGGCTGCTTACGTATCTCCAATAAAATACTTCCATTTAGAGCAAATCTATTATTATTGTAAGATAACAATGTGTTCTCAATCAGTCCAGATTGTGCACAAATACACGCCTTAATTAATAGACTGCGACGGGAGGACGGTCAATAGCAATT
Organism: Euspilapteryx auroguttella; assembly: GCA_951802225.1. Taxonomy (NCBI): domain Eukaryota; kingdom Metazoa; phylum Arthropoda; class Insecta; order Lepidoptera; family Gracillariidae; genus Euspilapteryx; species Euspilapteryx auroguttella. Next base: position 5,855,288 of record OX637652.1, read on the forward strand.
ATCGTTACTGACCGGTATAGATGCTTCGGATTGTTGGGATTAGAGGGAGGAAGCACGGGCATGCCAAATGGTTCCAGGCATTTGATTTTACCAAATTTCATTTTCATGTTTATATTTTCTACATGATGTTTTCAACAATTCATTTTATATTTAATTAAAAAAGTTAGGAAAAAATTTCGTCATGAGAATAACAAGTGAAGAATAAATAATAAAATAAATTTCACCAAATATATTTTGATAAAATTTCTATTGTATTATAACTTCGAACTGTTTATTTATGATTCAAGTGAATAGTACTAGTGACTCTGATAGAAGTCAGTCGAGACAGTTGAATAACTATTGGCAATCTAATGTACGGATATTGGCAATGTTATGTTATTTTCAGGTAATGACATTGATTTCAGCAAGTGATTCGATCGTTCTATTGCTTAGTCATTCAGATACCGCCTTGATATTTTACGTTTAAATAATGAAGCAAAAAATTTATTGTTTTGAATAACAACTACTAAATTACTTATTATAAGTCATTTAACCAAATGTTTTGTCAACTTGCTTTCAAATATCTAAGATCATCACAAACAAACTAGGCCTGACACAGTTATTTATTTGTTTGGTAAAACGTATCAAAAATAATCCTAATACCCATTTTACATGGTTCTGGCATGTAAGTGCTAGATGCAGGGTGCGGCGGTGGAAACTGCAATATCGCAATAATTTGTTTCCTGCCAGCCCGCGCACTCCCCTCCCCTAACGATGCCTGCTCCGCGTTTACAGGCGGCACCTCCACTGTTTATATTGGCCCCTGATGGAACCTGCAAGTCTTATCGAGGCATAAATATAAGACGCTTGTTTATGTGCTTAGTAAGTATACATTTTTGAATTTTTAAATTTAAAACAAGAAAAGTGAATGGAAAAAAATGTTTTAAATCAATTTTGAAATGATGTTAGTAGCAGCAGTAGTTATGTTTATTAGTCGTCCATAAGTAAGCAAAGTGTAAGTACAGCATATAAAACAACCCTTCTGTGTGAATTTGCCTATGTACCTATTGTGTTAATTCGTTGCAACTTTAGGTGAATGATTATTCAAAATTGAATTTTATTAACAGTAGCTAATTTTTAAGCAAAACTTACTAACTAACACTAAATTTATAATAAATTGTAACTCGCTATTAACATTATGCTTAGACCTACGCCATGTAACATTTATATTGGTTTGATGTCGTCAGGGTTATACAATACACGCCCTGCAGTACCGGGCCAAAGAATAGGACTGAGGTATCCCCTGCCTGTCGTAAGAGGCGACTAAGAGGGGACCCCGGGGTCGTTGGGTGCACGAGGCGGGGCCCTCGTGTAGTCATATAACGGCCCCGAGAAGGACGGTGGAACGCGGTGTCCCGATTCCGCCGTCGAGCGTAGAAAGAGCCATCCGCGCTCAGGGGGACTACCACCACTTGTCCCCCCGTGAAGAGGCTAAACAGCCAATGCTGGAGGGGGTCGCGGAGTTGAACATAACGATCGAAAGATCACCCGTGACCCCTTTGCCAACAGCCGAGATGGACACCGGCGGGGTTTTAGTGGGTGCGAACCCCACATAGCGCTGCGACTCCCCCCGGGGTCGCAGGGTACTCGTTAAGAGTTTCCCCGCCTAAAAAAAAAAAAAGGGTTATACAATACAGCAACTTTGAAAAATCTAGGTACTACCTACAGGTTTCTGTTTGGTTTCTTTTAATGAAACGCATCTATTTTTTTTTTTGCTCCAAGATATAAATAGACAAATAATAAAAATAACTTTGACCTTTTTATTTTTTGTTGCCTAGCTTTTTAAGTTAATTGGTATTATCGTTTATTAAATTTATATTCCTCAGATAAATAAAACACGTGAAGTATACACACTTTAAAACCTTATTGAAAATGTATGTGTGTTTTTATTAACATGAACCCATAATAACCTATGTACCCACTTTAGAATAACTTTCGCACTGTCCATTGCACTTTGTAGAAAATATTAATATCTCATTAAGATTTGTAAGCGATAGCAATGAATTTTACATAAACTATGGAACTATTACCTTTGCCAGGTAGCTAAACTTCTACTAACGACCACGCATTGTCCGCAAGGCACAAACTGCGCCCAAAGCGACAATAAACCTAAGTTTTCAGACGCAAAAAGGTGTTATGCAAATGGATGTGCATCTGACTGCCATCTGCAGAATTCCTTACACCGAACAGTTTCTTGGTACAGAAGCAATACTCTATTAAGTATAGTGCGGTGAGTCTACTACAGCATTTCTTTAGAAACTCCGATTAATAATGAAAACAGGAATTTCAGCAGTTTCCGAACCAAAACAAAATTTGAACTTTATCTGAGACGAACTTAATAAATTAAATAACGCAATTGAGAACTTCCGTATTTTTATTCGCAACAATTCTAAAAGGAATAACCAAATCTACTGCAAATAAGAGAAATAAAATTGAAACCAACTTTTGTTTTATTATTAAGGGATTAATGTGAAAATGATGAAATTTGTAGGAAATAATAAACCATAGTAAGTTGGACTAAGTTCCTAGTTTGCGTCTATTCTGACTAAGTTAGGAACAGTTTGAGCGAAGGATGCGACGTCTTTGCCACTGTGTTCCTCAAGAAGGTTTTATGCGAATAATTCCTTTCTTTTAGTTATGTTAACTCTAGTAGTAAAAGAAAGGATTAAAGCTAACCGAAGAGATTTTAAAATGTTTCCAGGGTTTAGTTTAAAAGTTGTCAGTGAATGGCATATTTTACTGAGGAGTTATACAGTTCAAACCCTTTTATCGAACCTTATTACGTAGTTATTTATTCGCGCCACGAAAGGAATGTTCAAAGAGATTCAATAAAAACTACTTGCATTGCAACTAAGACTGCTTCAACAAAGTGTCCTTTTTTAATTACATGAAGCTGGAGCGGGTCGCCTCGGCATGGTTCAGGACAGTTTTCTTCATTTCAAAACTCAAATAGATTAATAGAGCAGCTGTTTCTTCTGAATGGTCGGGATATGCTGCTTGATACTGCGTCGATTTTATACTGTCAACAAGTCTGATAATTATTCAAGCAAGTACTTACTTTTTAGATCAACAGTGGGACTTCGCAGCAATATATAAAGTAAGCAGTTGGTACCTCTTTCCAATAAATATATCCATTATTATTTTACTTAACATATATTATAACACGAGTTTTTTTTAAGTAATAATCTTTATGCAGCGAACAGAATAATAAAGTATACGCACTAATTTGTACATGAGAAAAGTCGATCGTGGCAAACTGCGCTAATAAAATAAAAATTTCTTTAGCAAGCCGAAAAAACATTCCAACTTTTCGGTTGTCAATGAAACGGATATTCTCGTGCGACATTGAACGAGGTTCATTGGTGATTTTTCCGGCTTCTGAGCTTCGTATTCACTTCCATTTTTTTTATTAAAATACCCACATTTCGTGTATCCTCGACACAAACTTTTATATGGCTTTTTCTTAATTTCTAAGAAATTAGAAACAGGTAGCATGAATGTGAGCCAAATACAAATTAACATCTAAAAGATCAGAAAATCTTATCATTCACGTTTCGCACGCCTACGCATTTTCAGGAAAACCGTTTTAAATTAAAATCTACTCACAAAGACTTGTCTTTCTTAGATTTTAATAGAAACGACATTTGCTTGAGTAATCCTTTCTTCAAATAAATTTATTACAGTGAAGTAGGAACATCATTATGAGTTTTCAGTACAAATGTTGTAATGTGATTAAAATTAAGTTAAAGAACTTGTGTTAATATCTTTACACCGTGTCTCAGAAAAGTTGAAGTCCCTGTTTAATAAATAAAAAGAAAAACATAAATTATTGTCAAATGTAGTGCTGAATAAGTTCGAATTTGCATACTGTAAACGAAGAAATTAGTACTTCGGGTAGGTATGAATGAATATTATGGCGCGCATTTAACGTGGGTGGTTTGCTGTCATTGTTTTGGCCATTTTGGACAAAACTTTTATTAACACTAAAATAAATAAAAAGTAAAAAAATATATATATTTTTCAAAGACAAAATTAAATATCATTACATCCATTATTCCTCCTTTCCCAATCCTCTTCCCGCACACGGGACATAAATGAAAGTTTGTCGATAAACTGACAAGAAAAACAAGAAGAAAAAAAGTACAACTGCGATTTTATAATATTATATTAAAAGAAGAAAAATTCTGTTTCCGCATTCCGCATCCGCATGTTTTATTGAAGACAAAGATTTGAAGGTCGCTACAGCACCGTACTGATGTCCACATTCCTTACAAAGAAGAAAAAAACAAGTAAGTCCTGTGTGCAACTCCCATTCCCTTCTTATCATCTTCATATTCATCTAAAAACTAAATTTAAGGCTGAAGCCAGCAAACTACATATAAAAAAACTATTAAGGTCCTTCGAGTGAAATTTAAATTAAAAAAGTTATAAAACCGCTAACACATTTTTTGGTCTCGTTCGAGCCGGATGAACCGCTAAAAATAAACCGCTAAAATAAACCGCTAAAAATAAACCGCTAAAAATAAACCGCTAAAAATAAACCGCTAAAATAAACCGCTAAAAATAAACCGCTAAAATAAACCGCTAAAAATAAACCGACAAAATAAACCCGCTGTAATTATTAACCCGCTATCGCGTTGTTGTACTTTCAACTTTTCTTTCTTAAATATACACCGCTATTAAAACTTTAACCGCTTTAAAAACTCATATTTACATTCTATTTATCTGAAATTCGGGAAACATTTTCGGGTTTTCTAAATAAATTGAATTTTGGACCGCTATATTTTTTCTATTGTGACTGAACTTTATTACCGCATAGTTTCTTCATTACAATGGAGGCAAAAATTAAATTACTACAATCGAAAATTATAACAGTTTTCGAAAGAGTTAAAAAACTCGCTGAATTATCTGTTAAAGTTTCCGATTCTATTGAGTTACGTTCAACTGAGAAGTTCTTGGCAGAGACTGAATCCATAGATGTTATTCGAAAGGATTTTATATCCAACCTGGATACCCTAACCGAGTACCTCATTACGATCGATTCTGAATATGTGCCTAGTTACGCTCAATTGACCGCGTTTGAGGATTGCTTTTCGGTGATTAAACACAGGCGCTCTCGGATTGAGTCTACGTCTCAACCTCCAGCTGCGGCCTCTTCTGGACCGCTGCAATGTAATTCAAATAATAAGCCGAACATAAAATTACCACCCGTGAATATTCCTTCATTCAACGGAGATATTGAAAATTGGCCCGTTTTCTACGAATCATTTAAAGCGAACATTCATGTGAACGATCAATTGACCGATGCTCAGCGCATTCAGTACCTTATGGGTAGACTGACAGGGTCTGCTCTCCAGCTAACCGCAGGGATAATTCCAGCCGCAGAAAATTACCAAAGTATTTGGTCCAGTTTGGTTAAAAGGTACCAAGACAAACGCGCACTCGGTACACATTATTTCAAAACGCTACTGAATTTGAAAAACGCTCAAAATACCGCTCCCGCTTTGAACCTGTTTATAGAAAACTTTCACGCCTCTTACACCGCTCTAGGAAATCTAGGTATAGCAGATTTGAAGGACTTTATGGTACTCCATTTAGCCTTACAGAAAGTCGATACTGCGACAGCTCGTGCTTACGAAATGCACGTCCGCGATACTGATATACCTACCTACGCTAGTTTTGTTGAATTCATTCAACAACAGGCTAAAATACTTGAACGAACTTCATCCGTTCAAACTCCGCGAAATGAAAACCCATCCGCTAATAACAAGGCTAAAGAAAATAGCTTCAAACCTCGTAATCCTGTTCATACGTTTTTAACGCAGAACCAGAATCAAACCGCTGCCGTTGTAACTTGCCCTATGTGCAAGGAAACTGATCACGAAAAATTGTATTATTGTAACGCGTTCAAGTCTATGAAAACAGCAAAGGACAGATTTGATTTCATAAAATCGAAACAAGGCTGCATTAACTGCCTCAGTCTTACACATACGATGTCAAAATGTAATTCTGATCACCGATGCAAAATCTGCAAAATGAGTCATCATTCATTGTTACATTTGAATTTTCCAAATAAATTATTAAAGGAAACAACGCCGGGAGAAAACTCTAGTTTAATTGCTATGAGTTCAGCTTCTACCGTTGCCGCCACCGCCGGGCGTAATGATAACACTCGCGGAGATATACAAAATTCTATTTTTCGGGACACAAAGATAGATGGCGCCACCATCAAAGCAAAAAATGTATCACTTTGTGCAACATCAGAAACTGATAACAATGCGAGCGTTTTACTTTCAACCGCTCGCGTTTATGTTCGCAAAAATAATACGGATGTCGCCTTACGTTCTTTGCTGGACAGTGCGTCGCAAAACAACATCATTACCGCGAGTTGTTGCGAACAATTAAATTTGAATATAGTGCCAGTTTCGAATTCTTTTTTAAAAGGCATCGGAATGACTTCCAGACCTGTTAAAGGTCACGTTTCTTTGGAAATTAAATCCAAAGATAATAAACAAAAGTATGACATTACCGCTTTAGTGGTAGACTCTATTACTGATCAGTTACCTACTGAAAATGTTGACTGTTCAGTTGTAAACTCGTTATTAAATGTTTCGCTTGCCGATCCATTATGGCATGTGCCAGGTGAGGTTAATCTTATTTTAGGCGCGCAAATTTATCCATACTTATTATTAGGTGGAAAGATAATTGTGCCTCCCGCTCCAGCCGCGCTCGAAACCGTTTTTGGTTACGTTCTTATGGGAAATGTTCCCACCTCTACTTCCGAATTTTCTCGAGATTCCGTTTCATTCTTCACCTCCACTTGTGAGAGGCAGATGGAAGGAGATTTGTGTAAATTTTGGGAATTAGAAGAGCTACCCGCTCAAAAATTTAATACCGCTGAAGAACAACAGTGTGAAGCCTTTTACACTGAAACTACCGTCCGGGATGAAACCGGCCGTTACATTACCGCTTTACCTTTTTTAAAGGATCCGAAAGAGTTAGGCAATTCGCGTGCACTCGCACAGAGCCGATTACTATCTCTTGAAAAAAAATTACGTGAACCGGAACTTCGGGCTAGTTATAACCAGGTGTTCGAAGAGTATTTAGAAAAGGGTTACATAAACCAAGTAACACATTATGAAACACTAGAAGAGGGCTATTACCTTCCGCATCATGCAGTAATCAGACAAGATAAGTCTACCACCAAAGTACGCCCCGTTCTTGATGCAAGCGCTAAGTGTCATAATGGCGTGTCGCTGAACGATATTTTACACGCGGGACCAAACTTACAGGCAGATTTATTCTTGCTATTGCTTAACTTCCGTTTGTTTCCGGTAGCGTTAACCGCGGATATAAAACAAATGTATCTTCGAGTTCTCGTGAGAAATGAAGATAGGAAATTTCAAAGGATCTTATTTAGATTTAACACCGCTGATCCTATAAAGGAATACGAATTCACCCGCGTCACCTTTGGAATGAAATGTAGCCCATTTTTAGCTATGCGTACAATCCGACAGCTTTGTTGCGATGAGGGTCCTAAATTTCCGCTTGCCAAGCCCATTGCTGAAAAGGATTTCTATATGGATGATCTAGCCACGTCCGTTTTAGACCCAGCAGAGGGGTTCGAAGTTTCATCCCAGCTCGTAAACCTTTTCAAGGCTGGTCATTTTGACTTAGTTAAATGGGCAAGCAACTGTCCGGAGGTTCTAAAGGCTGTGCCAGATTCGATAAAACTTGGCGCTCAAGTTGACTTTGATAAAGGCGAACTTATAACAATACTAGGTTTGAAATGGGACCCAGTCAGTGATTCCTTCGGTTTTAAAATAAATATAGATAACCGCGAATGTACTAAACGTACAATATTATCCACAGTCGCCCGCCTTTGGGACGTATTGGGATTTGCCGCTCCTGTAATTCTCTATGCGAAGCTTTTAATAAAAGAGTTATGGTTAAAAAAAGTTGACTGGGATGAAACTCCTCCCGATTATGTTATAGAGTTATTTGAAAAATTTAAAACTCAATTACCTATTCTTTCTAACTTTAAAATACCGCGTCATTTGGCTGTTACCAAAAACTGCCAAACGAACCTTGTAGCCTTTTCTGACGCTAGCTTGAAGGCTTACGGTAGTGTCATCTACCTGCACGTGACTGATCCAGAGGGTTTAATACACATACGGTTGGTGTGTGCAAAATCTAAGGTCGCTCCTGTTAAAGTTGTATCTTTAGCGCGACTTGAGCTTTGCGCTGCTGTCCTAATGTCCAAGTTAGTTAAAATTGTCTATGAGACGTTTAACACGCGCACAAACATAGATAACATCTACGCGTTTTCTGACTCAACGATTGCTCTTTCCTGGATACATTCCTCTCCATCCCGCTGGAACGTTTTTGTTTCGAACCGCGTTGCGAAGTGTCAATCTAATCTTGACCCTAAGCACTTTCATCACGTAGCTGGTATTGACAACCCTAGCGATTGCTTATCGCGAGGCTTACTTCCGGAACAGCTTGTGTCAAACGACATGTGGCTTCACGGACCTAGCTGGTTGAAATACAAAGTCACCGCTTGGCCGTTGAAACTTTTTAATCCTACACAATCAGAAGAATTGCCGGATTTTAATTCGAAAACTCTTATCGCTATTCCGAGAGCTCCGTCCTCACCGCTTTATGATCTTGCGCTAAAATTTTCCACCTGGAATAAAGCCCTAAGATCTACCGCTTATTTTCTGCGATTTGTACGTATTGTACCTCGGTCTGAACGCATCGAAGCCTCTCATTTAAATATCGCAGAAATGTACATTGTACACGCTGTACAAAGTATACACTTTTCAAACATAATTGATGATTTGAAAAAAGGTAATCTATCTCGTACATCACATCTAAGAAAGTTAGATCCCTTTTTGGATGAAAACGAAATAATTAGAATCGGGGGTAGGTTGTCTAACGCTAACTTGCCATTTGAATCAAAACATCCCGCGCTTTTACCAAAGCATGATCACGTTACTGATCTTATAATTGATCATTTTCACCGCGTTAATTGTCACACGGGCGCGAACCTACTAGGTTCAATTCTAAGACAAAAATTCTGGATAATAAGCTCCAGAAATGTCGTAAGACACCGTGTGCACAAGTGTAACTTCTGCTTCAAAAACGCACCCTTGTATCCCAGCCCTAAGATGGCTGATTTACCCTCATACCGCGTCCGTGAAACTAAGGCATTTGTTAATACAGCTGTTGACTATGCCGGACCATTAAATATAACTTTATGCCGACGCAGAGGCCAAAGAAGCCAAAAGGCTTATATTTGTCTATTTGTGTGCCTTGCCACTAAAGCCGTTCACGTAGAATTGGCTTCGGATTTGTCAGCCGACACGTTCATTGCCGCTTTTAAACGCTTCATATCGCGTAGAGGCCCGGTTTCTTGCCTTTATTCAGATAACGGGTCAAACTTTATAGGCGCTAAAGCCCAGTTTGACGAACTTTTTGATTTCTTAAAATCACAATCCTTTACAGACGCTCTTTCTCAAGAGCTGGCAAATCGACGTATTGATTGGCACATGATCCCACCCCGTTCTCCGCATTTTGGCGGATTGTGGGAATCTAACGTAAAATCTATAAAAATGCACTTATACCGTGTAGTCGGACCGCATCTTTTAACATATGAAGAACTGCTAACAGTTCTCACTCAAATTGAGACAATACTCAATTCAAGACCGCTCTGTGTTCTGACGGAAGATCCATTTCCTGAACCCTTAACGCCCGCTCATTTCATAATGTCTACGCCGCTTCAGTTTCTGCCTGCCTACGACGTCTCAAATGAGAACAGAAGTAGTTTGATCAATAGGAAAATCTTACTGGATAATATGGTTCAGTCATACTGGAAAAGATGGCATTTAGAATACCTTAATAATTTGCAAACGAGGCAGAAATGGTGTTCTAGTTCCGATAACCTTAAAGTAGGTACTGTAGTACTTGTCCACCAGGACGATCTTCCGCCTTTACGCTGGCCGTTAGGCACAATTCAATCCGTGCATCCCGGAAAGGATGGTATAGTCCGCGTCGCGACTGTTAAAACACAGTCAGGACTTTTTAAACGTCCCATAGTCAAATTATGTCCGCTTCCAACTCAATAAATATTAAAGGTATTTAATATATAAAAAATAAAATTCAACTTCAATCTAAAAAAAAAAAAAATAACCGCTTATTTAAATATTAAAATAATAATGATTTTTTCTTGCTTTGAGAACACTCCCGTCTTCTCAAGGGCCGGGAGGATGTTTTGGCCATTTTGGACAAAACTTTTATTAACACTAAAATAAATAAAAAGTAAAAAAATATATATATTTTTCAAAGACAAAATTAAATATCATTACATCCATTATTCCTCCTTTCCCAATCCTCTTCCCGCACACGGGACATAAATGAAAGTTTGTCGATAAACTGACAGTTGTTGTGTTGACAATCACAAGAAAAACAAGAAGAAAAAAAGTACAACTGCGATTTTATAATATTATATTAAAAGAAGAAAAATTCTGTTTCCGCATTCCGCATCCGCATGTTTTATTGAAGACAAAGATTTGAAGGTCGCTACAGCACCGTACTGATGTCCACATTCCTTACAAAGAAGAAAAAAACAAGTAAGTCCTGTGTGCAACTCCCATTCCCTTCTTATCATCTTCATATTCATCTAAAAACTAAATTTAAGGCTGAAGCCAGCAAACTACATATAAAAAAACTATTAAGGTCCTTCGAGTGAAATTTAAATTAAAAAAGTTATAAAACCGCTAACACAGTCATTGTCAATCAAAGTAGCCACCGATGTGTATTAAAACCATGCTTTGCTTGCCCATGTGTTGCCTAACCTGCCTTTTATTACTTTAGGTAGTCTACAGTCATCAATAATGATATTTTTTTTAAAAAAAGAGACCCTCCTTCAATTAACTAAAATAAGGTACAAAATATTAGAGCTACCTCTTTTTCCGAATGTAATGTCTCATAAACTTTTGTGAAAGCCGCATCAAAATCGGTTCAGCTAATCCCAAGATAATTGCGGACAAACATACATATAGTTCAAACTGAGAAATTCCCTTTTTGAAGTCGGTTGAAAAGGTAAAAAAAGATTAAAATTTTGTGGGAATAAATGGCAGCAATTACATTAAGGGTTAGATTGATGTAACGTTTAAAAAAACGGCTTAGTAGGCATAATAATATAATTTGCTTGGTTCTCATTAACGTTCATTATCATGAAAATAATTTGTGGAGGAATTGAGAAAATAACGATATTACTATGTTAATTATTTATTAGATGCAAAATGGGCCGTTATATTTCGGTTAAATGTCCTATTTGAAAATAAAACCTATTTCAAATTTTTCTGAGCATTTATAGTCGCTACAAAACGGAGGGGAAAATTTTTATTTCGTTCAAAATAACCTTATCCTAATTTTATTGAAAAATATGAAATAAAAAAAACTAAAGGCCCTTTTTTATTCTTTATAAGTATTTTGTGTGTTTAGTAATTTGACTCCCAATTACAATTTTTACAAATGAATTAAGTTTTACAAAATTTTATAGAAAAAAATATTGGAAGCTGTCAAAACATTTTTTTTATATATAAAAATAACTAAGTTTTCCAGCATATAGCATTCTGTTGTTTCCACGTGCCTCTCAGATTGTTGACTAAGCAGTCGACGATGCGGCTCTTCACTCCGCACTGTTTATTTTCGCCAGCTATTTTCAGTTTGAACGGAAATAAAATGAAAAATTATCTACAGGTGAATTAGTTATCGCATCACGTTTTCAGGCCGATGTCGGAGCAAGGGCAAGGTTGTTTTATCATTATATTTTCGATAGTTAAAATTAGTTACTTAAATCGCATTGAGTGAGTAATAAGTGAAAATGCGAAGCAGAATAGATATACACAAATATACAATAGGCGAGGCGAATTTTTTTAAATCCTTTTCCGTAATGTTCATACCTATTTACTATACACAAAATAAGCTTTATATCAGTGATAAAATCAAGTTCAACGGAGTTATAAGCCATTAACACAGATTATACTGACAGTGCCTGCTAAATATAATAAAGCAATAATTACAAACTAGAAAACCTGCAAAATGTGCTGAGCTATTTATTGTATTGGTATCAATATATAGTATAAAACAAAGTTGCTCCCCGTGTCTGTCCCTATGTATACTTGTATCTTTAAAACTAGGTATCTAACAGATTTTGATGCAGTTTTTTTTAGAGGATAGAGTGATTCAAGAGTATGGTTTATATTGTATAATTCATGCACAACAAAGTTATAGTTAAGGTGGTACGAAGTTCGCTGGGTCGACTAGTATTATATATTTTTTAAAGGAATATTATTTTATTGTAAGTGGGTTAAGATTAGTAAAGACAATAAAAACTTTTTATAAAAAAATTAAACTGCCGAAAAAACTGAAAAGCATTAAATAATAGGGAAACATTTTCTATTAGGCATTAATTTACTCACTTCTTAAAGTAATTTTGGATTACCAAGAAATTTTAAGTCAAATAAGTTCAAATAAGTTAATAAAAAAAAAATATATACGCGACGAATTGAGAACCTCCTCCTTTTTGTTTTTTCGTCGGTTAAAAATAACAAGAACGCAATGTGTGCAATCTTAAATATCATTTTAAAAGCAATACCTACTCACCGTAAAGTATTCTTATCTTATTAGATAGAATAGTGCTAGACTAACCATAGCCGAATGTTAGGGCGGGCGGCGCGGCGTTTGGCGGGCGGTTGACCCGGTTGCTAGGAATGTTTGGCACCCGTCGCTATGGCAACCGCTATTTCCCATCAAAGTGCCTAGGCATTTCTAATTCTGATTTATACAAAAGTTAGTAAAGTCTGACGTTGATTTACAATCGTGCTTTTATACCTACAATTTATACCGTTTTATAAGGCTCTCTTTAGAAACAATTGCTGATTATTGCAATGTACATTAAGATTTTGCGGATAGACAAGACACATTAGCTACTTACTAACGCAGTTTACGTAGCGAAACAACATTACCTCTAACTAATTAAATTATAACGGAAGACTTGAGATTCTCAGCCGAGCTTTGTGAATGACGTAACATTTGAACAATTTGGTCTTAAGCAAACTAAATACTTACAACAATGAGCTTAGTTATTTGAATATATATTAAGATATTATTAACTTAGACAAGTTGTTTTACAAAGGTTAAGCATAGTCAAGATTAAATATTTTTTGATAGCTTTTCGTAATTATGTACTTTTTGTTTCATTTCCACAGCTAATGAATGAATATGTACTTTTCCTGTTATTTTCGTTTTAATGTGTTTTAAAACGAAAATAACAGGAAAAGTACATAGGTACGCATGGAAAATATAAAAACTTTTATCTCTAACATTAGATCATGCGATAATTAAAATAAATTAAAGTGAAATGAACAAATAAAAAAAGATTACTCATAATAATGTAAATACGAGGATGGTGAAATCCTTTTATTCCCTATACGTAGGAGGCTTTCCGCATTGACAATTTCCAACAAAGGCGTTGAGTTATTGAGCCGTTGGCGATGACAAGCCGCAAACACTAGGAGCCGACTCCGCATTGTAGTGTAGGTGTTGTACAGCTAAAGACACTATGTGCGTCCGCAGATTTGCTGGCACATGTTATATTGAAATGATATTTTTTTCTTTCCATTTTTGATTTTGGTAGTTTCCTTTCTTGGCCATGCATCTTATACCACGATTAGCGATTAAATACATATATCCTAAGACCTAAGAGATCAGCATATAAAAAAGTTATAAATATTATTTTATTGTAAGTCTGGCTATATGATTCTTCGTATAAAATGCTTTTGCAGACGGCATTCAACGCCAAACTAAATCAAAATGACTACTTCATCTCAATGAAAATTATTTGCAGTCAGGAAATGAACCCCCGGGTGCTAAATTACCAACTAACTACACCATGGCGACAGTCATAATTTATACACCAGCGTTATCAGCTCTTGTTGCTATGTTATTAACCCCCGAACGAAAAATTCAGAGAGGGGTGTTATAATTTTAACGTATCTGTCTGTCTGTCTGTCTGTGTATCTGTCTGTAGCATCGTAGAGCCCAAACGGCTGAACCGATTTTCGTTTAGTTTTTTTGTATCATAGATAATTTCAGGCCGAGTGTTCTTATCCATGTCTGATGAAGTTTTGATCAGCGGTTTGAAGATGATCAGCTCTTGAATAATAGATGAGAGGATCTAACTAGCTTCCTTATGTCCGATCGATTTGAAATTTGGTACCATGTTGCATCTATGATATAGAAAGTATTTGGTAAGGTAACCATGACCTGATCTGCCGTTTAAAGATGATCAGCTCTTGAATAATGGATGAGAGGATCTAACTAGCTTCCTTATGTCCGATCGATTTGAAATTTGGTACCATGTTACATCTATGATATAGAAAGTATCATCATCATCATCATCATGGTAAGGTAACCATGACCTGATCAGCCGTTTGAAGATGATCAGCTCTTGAATAATGGATGAGAGGATCTAACCACCTTCCATTTGTCCTATCAATTAAAAATTTGGTGCAGTTTTACTAATGATATTGAAAGTATATGTTTAGGTAACCATGATATTTTTAGATGATTAGCTCTAGTTCTAGTTAAGTTGATGAGGGGTCTGACTGGGTCGGGGGTTTTTTAATTTTTAAATTTGAGTTATTTATAGTTTGGTAAATGGAATAACAAAAGCAGTTTCGATTAAATTCAAAGTTTTCTAAGTACTCCTTGATGCCAAGCGTCAGATATTCAAAGAAAACTAGCGCTCAGTAGTCTATTCAGGCAATCTATGCAGTGCAGCCGCTAGTAACGATGTTAGAAAATCGTTTAATCTCGCCTTAGAAGCATCCGCTCAAGCCTTCCCGTTCTATTAGACGCAACTCTGTGGTACCACAGTATAAGTCTTCAACAAAAAACACAAGTAATAAATATTTTTTTTTATTTAGGACTACTATCCAAGATACAAGAAATGAAGTTGATTCGGTTTGAAGTTGACCAAGCCTAGATAACAATTTAATGTAAATTAATAATAAATAAATATTATTAAAAAAAAAACAGAGCATAGATCTATAGTATTTTTGTTAAGACTTTACTTTGGTATTAAAATTATATTAGCAAATAAGACACAAATATTAATTGAAATAAATATAATAAAAATATAAATTAAATATCACAATATAACTTAAAATATCATATTTTAAATTGAAATAAAATAAATTATGACTTTTACCACAGAGTATATAATACTTAATGATTGAATGAAATCTGTACTTTCGAAAGCACTAAGAAACACTAAGAACAGGAAAATCAGACGCATACTTTATTCTTATTTTATAGGAGGAACCTCCGCTGGTTATATATGCTTATATTTGTACTATGACTAAGCTAGGGATATGGCAGATTTTATTTATTTCCAGTCGCAGTTTATTTCTATATAGAAGCAACAACAAACAACTTAATAAAAATTAACAACAGTAGTTGATATATTTGCTAATCATTAATACTCAAATTTTCACGTTGAATAAAAATGGGTACCTAATTCAGCTTATTAATTACTACAATACTGAGCTGAGTCTAAAAAAAAAAAACCGACCGCTCGACCGGTATAGATAAAAATAATATCTAGTGGGTAGAACGATGGTCCGTGCATGTGGTCCTTATCATCGCATTTAGTGATAGTGATACCGTAGCCGTGGTCGGTGGTTTCATGTTATTACTCACTGAAGCAAAGCGTCTTTTCGTTATAATGTTACTACATCCCTGAACTTCGGGTAACTTCTGAATAGTGGACGACTACAATTATTGTCATGCGTGTGACTATATCCGCGTTATGTGCAGTGCTTGCGGTTTGGTGGGCTGTACGCCATTGCATTTCTAGTATTATCCCGCGCAATGCAAAAGTAAAACTGATATTGACGTGGGTGCCCTTCTTTGGTGATCAGTACTATTATTTTGGAGGTGGTTCTCGCCAGGCGTTCGAGGATGCAGGCTGTGCTGTAAGCGCCTGCGAGATACACTCAGACAGACGTCGAGCACCGCTAGAAACCTATGATGCTCTGTTGTTTCACGGCTTCGAGTACTACGAGCTTCTGTTTGGTGTTCCAAATAAACGATGGCCACATCAAATTTACACCTATATGTGTTTAGAACCAATGCGTACGTGTTCTATTCCAGAGAAACTAGCAAATTTCTACAATTATACAATGACTTACCGAATAGACTCCGACACTCCGTGGCCGTACTTCGCATTCGTTGACAAAACTACTGGAGAAGATGTAGCACCGGCGTTTTCACCAGATTGGAAAGACGTGAATTTAGAAGATGACAAAAAAGTAGCTCAAGAAATAGGGCAGTTGGTTTCAGAGAAAGACAAACTTATTGCATGGTTTGTGTCAAATTGCAACAGTGGAAGTGGTCGTGAAAAGTTAGCAAGTAACCTGGCAGATGCTGGTGCTCCTGTAGACATTTATGGCAGATGCGGCTCTATGTCCTGTCCAAGATCTGAATCTGACAGGTGTAGAAATCTGTTGCGCGAATACTACTTCTACTTAGCATTTGAAAACTCTATTTGTACGGACTACATAACCGAGAAGGTGGCGGAGGCTTTAACAGGTTGTGCTGTTCCCATTGTACTGAGTGGTGCTAATCTGACTCGATTTTTGCCACCTGGTTCATATATCGAAGCTGATGGAAACGACGTGGACGCGCTGGCCGCAAGACTTAAATTATTAGCAAGTGATATGAATGAATATTCTAAGTTTTTCGCGTGGAAAACTAGATACAAGGTGGAGCGCCGCGGACCCGGGTTCAAATGGCCCCCTGGAGAGCACCCTTTGTGTAAATTGTGTGAGAGACTGCATGATGAGGGACTCGGTGTTGCGAGAGGTCATAAAGAAGTGCGTTCCTGGTGGCACCTGTCGCCGTCGGGCGGCCCGGCGTGCGTTGCGCTAGATACCTGATAAGATTTGGCGTAATCTTATCTTTGTTTATGAATCTTTTTTTGTGAAATGAACACCAATAGGTGATAATGTTTTCTGCAAGCGTGATGTTTAAAAATAATCTGGTTTTGCTGAATAAGGAGTGTTTTGAAAAATAATAATAATATAAATGTAACATCGTTAGTGCTGTAATTAACGCTGGTTGTTGATAATAATTATATAAATTTCTATTTTTTTGTTGTAAAATTGTTGTATTTTGTTTTATTTCTATTGATCCCTACAACTCAAACTTTGCCTTTGGTATATTTTAAATGTATTTCACTTTCGCACTGGTATGTACAAACAAACAAAGTAACTATATGTAGAAATAGTACGCAGTAATTTATTCGTGACGTGGGATAGCTCATGCCCTAATTTCTGGAAATTAGTCCGCCATTCGTCAGTTTTTGCGCGAGCGTTCCTGAAAGAGGCCGAGCACTGTAAGTAATGTCTCAAATGCACCTCTTCAATGGAGCAGACGGGACAATGCCGCGCGCAGAACATAGCCGAGTCACCGAGTAGGCAACTATTAGCTAATTATCGCAGCTGTCAGCCGAACTATACCTCCAACCCGCGTATAGCATATTTGATAGAACTTGATAATTATATTGACCTATGAACGGATGCTGAATGAATTTGAGTTTTTAATAAGTATTGTTAAATGTCTACGACTCTTATTTGTTTATAAAAACTATTACGCGACTTAAGTACGTGACATGTTACATTAAATATGTACCATTAGATATATACCTCTTTGGAAATACAGCTCGAATACCTTTTTAGTCTAAAATATCTAATATACTATACTTAATATCTTTCTCACATAGCATATATCATGCACGCGATAACTTAATGCGCAGAGCGCAGCAGTCGATGACAAAGGCGGGAGTGTTCAAGTGTAACTCATTGATATCGTGAATTATATCTGACGATGCACTAGAATACTGATTCTCGTATATTTGGTATAGAATGAATATAATGCGCAATCTCGTACTTCGAACTAGTAGTGCACATTTCATTACTTTGTAAAATATGTAGGTACTCGTTGTTTGTGCTTAGCGTAGCTAGCGCTGGACCAATGACCTTTAAAATATCAAAACATATTTTTAATAATCAAAAATTAAAAGCGTACAAGTAAATACTTCTGGTGGAATTATGCTTTTAATTAATCCGCTTTATTAAATGCATACTATATTTATATTATAAATGTGAAAGTAACTCTGTCTTTCCTCAGAAAACCACTAAACCGATTTGGATGAAATGTTGTATATGGATAGTCTAGAGCCTGAGAAAGGACATAGGCTACTTTTTATCCGATATTCCCACGGCAAATTTAGGAATGAGATGTTTCAAGGGAAAATGCGCTGGCGAAGCCGCGGGGCGCCCACTAGTAGTATATATGTATAAATTAGATACGATATTGGTCCTTTGGTGGCCGCCGATATTTTTTTTAACTCTTGTAGTGATTTCACATAACAATCATTAAATTGCTTGTAGCATGTTTACTTAGTTTGTTACTGAAAAATCAATTATCATAGAATATAACCATCAACAACAATTTTAATTACCACGTCACCAAAATTATATACTTACCATATTATTCATAAAAAGTTAAAGAGCATTTTAGTTATTTGATGTTTGTCAATTTAGACTGGATATCACATATTTACCATACAACAAACCAGAAAAGTAGACCTCCAGTAAGGCTACTTAAAATCTACTGTATCTTTATGAATAAGACGGTTAGTATAAATATCTTAATTTTTTAGGTAGTTTGTTAAAGATAAGAGTTAGGTGTGTTCAGTGTGCACTTAGCACCTGAATGCAATAAGAAAATTAATTGAATACGTTTATAAATTAAACAAATTATGTCATCAGTAAAATATTATATAAAGCATCTATGCGTTCCAAAATCAGGAATCCGACAAAAGTAATGCTATTATCGTCACAACTAGCGACCAACAATCCGCTGGATGGCCAGCGAAAATCAAATTATGTTTGACATACCGGAAACACGACAGCTCAGTTAAAAGCCTATGATTTTATTCGATTTAAATTCTGTCCTGTAATGTCACTTCTTATTTAAAATTTGTTTAATACATTTTCCCCTTTTAGAGTTTTAAATCACTTCAATTGTTATTTTGAGTCTTAAGGAGTCCTAGGTACGCTTCAGGCTGGATTTCCGAAACTAAGTTAAAGAGCGTCAATTTTTCCCTACTCGTTTACTTTTTTAGTTGCACGATACCATAGACGAATCCGTTCCACCGTCCTAGACCGCCACGGGCTTACACGCTGCGAAACTAGCGCCACTTCCGATAAATATTGATTGAAGATCTGGGGCTGTATCGAGCGCGATGTTGGATAGAAAATTATCTACATTAATTCTGTTTGTCAGACGAAGACGTCAGAAACACTTTTGGGTATCTACATCCATACATAGAAAAAAAAACCTATAAAAAATAACATATAAATAGAAAAAAATATTTTTACCTTTGCATCGAATAGGCTCCAAAACTACTGAACCGATTTGAAAAATTAGAAGCTACACCTCAGTACTATGTTACATTTTCGAAAAATGTGCAATACTAGCGCCACTTCAATAAATACTAAACCATGGCCGAAATAAAAAATATGCGTCTTTGACGCCCTAGATAATCTTGCTTAGAATTTTTAAGGCCCTTTTGTGTAGCTTTTAGGTTCAAAGACTAAGAAAAGGACCGTTTGTTGCCTAAAGTGGTCACTTTAGTTTCATAAAAGAATATTTCTAAGATCATTATCCTAAAAGCTACACAACAGAGCCTTTAAAATTTTAAATAGGTTTATCGAAGTGGCGCAAGTATCGCACCGTGTAAGCCCTTAATATAAAGTACACGTACTTATCTATACCGAGGATCTATAAAGAGGAAATATTTGTTTGTTTGTTTGTAACGAATAGTCTCCGGAAATACTGAACCAATTTAAAAAATTGTTTCACTGGTAGAAAGCTACACTATCCCCGAGTGATAAAGGCTATATTAGATTTAAAAAAAATTAGGGATCCTTACTTAACCTCAAATGATGTAACCTAAGGTGCAATATTTTTTCCGTTGTTTACATATTTTGACAGGTGGTTTGTTGTTGTTGTTTGTTTTTTACTCACCCATTCTGGCCAGCAAAAGAACATAGTCTATAGAGCCAAGTCTTTAGTAGTATCTTATATTGTATGGCGTAACGAAGTAAGCCGGGTCAGCTTGTTGTAAATAAATATGGAACGCATTATTTATTGGCTCTTATGTCTAGAGTTACCTTGATGACATACCAATCAATATTCGTCGCCGCCGGGATTTGAACTCGAATCTCCGGCGACACAGTCGACCTAACTACCCACTGCGTCATGGAGGCAATACATATTAGGAGGTTGTGTTAGGGTGCAGATCGATCAGTTTTTGGGTCCAATTGCTGTGTTTTGCCCGCGGGCAGACGTGCGGACGAAATAGCTTCGCTAATAACATTTCCGGATTGAACTCTCGAATCCAATCAATAAGTACACATAGTTTTAATTAATTTATATTTTAGAAATACAGTCTACAGTCATGAACGTTTCTCAGGATATGCCTTAATGATTTAGTTGCAGGCGAAAGAGCAAATGTGATAATTTTACATTGCATAGCGCCCATGGCAACTTTTTGTTATTAAGTACATAGATTAACCCAAATGGTGTAGCATCATTGTTGTTTTTGAATGTTGTTTTCTATGAAATAATAAGAAATAAAAACTTGCGTTATAAAACTAGTTTTATATCGAATTTTCATAAGAAAATAAATTCTTGAGCTTGTACTAAAACGGGTCTGAAAAATACCTACTAGAATATAAAGAAGGTTAATTTAGCGCTTCGTTGAAAAGAAATAAACAAAAAAATGCCAGAACAACCGCCGAGGGACAATGGACTTCAGACGCCGCGATGGAGATAAATAGCTTCTGTTAAACACTAGGAATATCCTATTGAAATAACTCAATCCAAAATTGTAAATCGATAAACCTATTTTTGGATTTTAGTGGTTGTAAAGAACTACCTAACTATTTTTGGATTTAAATGTTTATAGAGAACTAATTTTTAATAAAATTTCGTTAAATCTGTCGTGAACATAATGATTAACAGTGCAGTTTGTTATAACTTTGATTAAATAATTAACTAAATTATTTTTGTGGTTTAAAAGATAAAGAAGTATTTTTTTTTATTTTTGACAACTTATTGACCGTTGGAATCAGTTGGATCAATTGAATAGAAAGATACAACGTAATTTTGTTCTCTCGGCGGTAATTTCGTATGTCTTGGATCCTCTATCCTTGGTTCGTATAATGAGACTAAGTTCTGTTCAAACAGTGGAGGTTCTCCAACCAAACTTTAGTTTCGAATCCTGACAATTATTATTATTGTGCTAATTTAGCATAAGTTCCAAGGGTTTCTCATAATAGCTCCGCTTAGTTAGAGGTGTAAGTATTTTTGCAGTCATTATATGATTATTAGATAACTTAAACCTACTTATCAATATTTGTTGATATGATATAATGATTAAATGAAATGTGCTTTGGTTAAGTGAGCCGTGGTTGAGCCGTGATAATTTTGGTGTGAAAACTAAACAGAGTAGATGAATTATCATTTCAAAAGTATTTAACATCAAGGAATAATCCGGAAAGTAATCAGGCATGATCTCTACTGATCTTCAGCTATCCGCCTCAAAGCTCTGCTCCGATAATGATGTGTGTTCCCACCCAGTTGAGTAGGCGTGTAAACATTTCTGCGGAATATTGCAACAGAACTGATATATGAGTTACACATAAATTTAAAACGCACCTAGGTCTATAAAAAACTACTTCGTTTGGAACAAAAAACCCTTTCTTTAAATATTTTTTAAATAATTGTTGCAAATTTTCATACACACGGAAAAATAATCACGAATTGTCATTTGAGCTAATAATATATACTAAATTAAATGAGAGCAGTCTTCCTTGTTCTGTGAAAGCAAATACCTATTTGATTTAGTATTTATTAATCCAATATCTATTTGATTTAGTTTTTTTTTTTGCGTTTTTAACTTTAAACATTTTTAGTTAAGAAAGAGCTCGGTTAGATTGTTCTGACCATGTACAGTACTTACTCAGTAGGTAATAAATTGATTGAAAGGTGATTACACAGGAAACTTCCTTGTTTGCTAATTTATCTCGTTGAATTAACTTTAAGCAAATAAAAGTTTAAACAAGAGTAGCTCACAAGACAATGAAACTTAGAATGTAATTTACTTGAAACTTCTCCTTTGGCGCAATCTTTAACGTGCTCGTTTTAAACAAGTAATAAGTTGTTACACTTTTCTAGTTAGTAATATCACAAGAGAAATACTAAGGCATATTTTTTTTTTTATTCTATTCAATAAAGTCTGTAAAACAAGTCAGCATTCCACAGAATTCCATCGTTTCTCTATGTAAATTTTATAGGCATAAGACTGCAAAATGCGATATTTCTCCCCGAGAATTTTGGAAATCGTCCAGATTAATTATTAAAGTTATTGTCCGACCAGGTGGCAAAAGCAGAGCCTCTTAAGGCTTAGCCACTTATAATAAGTCCTTTGCATTTTATCCTTCCCTGTACCGATGAACGGATCGTTATTTCGTAAGTAATGTGAAAGGGGATATTTCGGTTTTATTGACATAGCGGGCTGTGCTTTGTTACGCCACTCAATAGAGTTTTGGCTAACGAGGTCCTTTATAAATACTGTGCCAATCAGTCGATTACATCATTATACTGTTATAAAGTGATATTTGTATTCTTTATTTAGTAAAATGTGCTACATGCAGGCACTCAAAGAAGCATAAATAACGCTAATGTTATAATTTCAAGAAGGTGAAAATGTCACGACGTTATTCGTCTAACATAGGGAAATCCTTTGTCCAGACGAAATGAGTAATGATAATGACATTTCACGGAATGCCCGACCTCAGTGATATATTACTTGGAAATTTTATTAAAAAGCGTCATTACCTCATACCATTAAATGGGGTCTATAAAAACTCTACTATGCCTTTTTATTTAACATGTGCTAAAAAGCCGTTTCAATTTATTGATCTATAATGTAGCTTCCTACCAGTGAAATAATTTTTCAAATCGGTTCAGTATTTCCGGAGCCTATTCGTTACAAACAAACAAACAAACAAACAAATCTTTCCTCTTTATAATATTGGTATAGATAAGCCCACTGCTGGGCGAATGCCTTTCCAAGTATTTTCCAGTTCGCTCCAGCGGCTGCCAGTCTCATCTATGTTTCCTCAGCAACGGTCATTATATCGTAGGTCCATTTGGCTGGTGGTCTGCCTGCACTTCTTTTCCCATCTCTTGTTCTCCATTTGAGGATGGCTTGGTCAGTGGGTCGTTTTGGCTTTGCTCCTTATGAATTGGAAAAAAATTAACCATCTTCCAAGGGTCGTAGCGAAGCGTCATGAAAAGTGGCAGCAGTGTGTATTTCTGATGACAATACAATAATATTGTACTGTAGAACTGATCTGATGATGGAGCCGGAGGGTTTAAACTGGAACTTTATGAAACATCGGTACCTATCGAAGCTGTGTGTGAAGCTGTTAAAAAAGTCTTGTAATGAACTTTGACCACGATTAGGGCTTCAAGGTCTGATGAAGAAGCCGAAAGATAAGCACTGGCATTCCATTACATTATGTAAAGCGTGTTTTTTTCTTGAATTCTTGATTTAATAGGTCCCAATACTTTGAAATCAAAACAAACGTTTCTAACCTATAAGGTAGCGATAAGTACTTCAATGTGCCATCCCTTTTCGATGTACGAAATAATACAACATACTATCCCGGCTTACTTCGTTACGCCATATAATATAAGATACTACAAAAGACTTGGCTCTATAGACTATGTTCTTTTGCCTGCCCAGAATGGGCTTGATAAAAAAACAAACAACAACAACAACAAACCACCTGTCAAAATATGTAAACAACGGTAAAAATATTGCACCTTGGGTTACATTATTTGAGTTTAGGTAAGGATCCCTAATTTTTTTGAAAATCTAATATAGCCTATGACACTCGGGGTTAATGTAGCTTCCTACCAGTGAAAAATTTTTTCAAATCGGTTCAGTATTTCCGGAGCCTATTCGTTACAAACAAACAAACAAACAAACAAACAAACAAACAAATCTTTCCTCTTTATAATATTGGTATAGATAGCCTGTTTTCCTTTATCTGAAAGATATTTAAAACTTCTCAGGTATTTAAACTCATTTCTTCATAGAAGTAAGAGCCACACTCTTGTCCGTATAGTTTATCTGGTCCAGATTGCTGATATATTATATTTCAGATACCCCTTTTACTTTAATATTTAATAATGTTTGTACTTTGGTATTTAAATGAATATTATCGTAAATTGTGTTTTGAATGTTACAAAATTGCCAAAAGGCAGAAACGCAATTGGCTGTTTTTTATGTTTGTCAGCCTGTTGGAGCGAATTTTTAATATATCGTAATTGAAATTTTTGTAGGAATTCGGCGTCCGCATCGCATAACCTGAAACTTATTTTGAGCAGACCGTGTAGAAATTTTTATATAGGAATGTTGATAAAATTATAAATTAATTTTTGCAAGTTTAATAAAGACATACAAATAAAATCTAATATAACATAAAATACCTGAAAAAATCTGAAAGAAAAAATCTATTCGCTCTGTCTGTAGGCTGTAGGTCATAATCATAATAGCTTAGGTACTCAAACTCATCGATTAGTCACTCACAGCTTAATAAAGAGTACTACGTAGAATAGTGAAGATAACATACTATAGTATTAGAAGCTTCTTAGACGAAAACTGAGGCAAAGACAATTTTTTTGAATTGTTTATAATACATAATTCGTGGACAAACCTTAAAAATAGTAATTGGCATGACCTATTATAACTTTGATAGTCAACTGTAAAATAAACCGGTAACCAAAATCCAAATTTAAAGGAAGCGAACAGAGTTATGGCTCTGGTTATGGTTGAGTTTTTGGTCCATGAAGCATTGGCCGGCAAACAGAGCGGTCCGTTGCATTCCTCCATTTGTAAATTCCAGCTTGGAACAATTTGGCAATTTGCCCGCGGCCGGCCATTGTGGCGCGAGTGAGAGGTTATGTCGCCCTTCATCATCCTCGCGTATTATTTACCTGCCCAAGTGAACAAATGAGTGTGTATTAGTAGGATTATGGCAGGATGCTTCAAAACAAATGAACGGAAAAGGTGAATTTGGCGAGCGCCGCTGGGTGCCACGTGAGAATTGTAAGAAGGTACCTACTCATAAATTTGTTTTAAGATTTCAAATTCAGGAGTGAACCATGACAAGCAGTACAACCCTTGTCTGGAGTAAAATATATATACAATAAGAACTTATGAAGTTAATTCAAATGATTTTAACTTGCGTTATTCTTTGCCAATGCTTAGTTTCTTAACTATTCATATCAACGTTTTTGTAAAATTCCTAAAACTTAATGTGTAGAATTGAATTGAAATAGAATAATTACTTAGAATTAGAAATTAGAATTGTATTTTAGTTTCGACTCCATAAGTACTATAAGAATTGAAGTCTTAGTTTTGAATTATGTTCATTAGAATCAGTTATCAATATATATAAAACTCTTCCGTTACTGACTGACTGACTGACTGACTGACTGACTGACTGACAGACAACGCAGAGCCGAAACTACTGGGCGTAGCGGGCTGAAATCTAATATATTGTTAATTTACTAGGCTGTTACACCTATCTAGGCGTAGGTATATTATGCATGATGAGATAAGTATAATGTTTATTTTTTATTGTTTTGTAATGCGACCATTATTGAGCACTCGCAAGTGCGGCTCACTCCAAATACAGGTTTTTTACTTAAATGGAGAAAGTCGAGTCAAATATATGTTGTAATGCATGTGAACCAATAAAATAATTTTGATTTTTTTTTAATTTCAAAAACTTTTATTTTATATTTCAGTTTATCAGTTTGCTTAATATGTATCAGTTGTAACCAACTGCTGTTTCACGTATACCGGCTGTTGCATTTACTTAAACTGACGTGGGTCAGACAATATAATTTATTAAGATTTCCACCTCAAAAAGGGTTGTGCCGGCCCATGATTATGCCGACCAACCAATGAATGAAAACTGAATGTCTGGCTAAGACGGATACCTAATAAATCACAGCTATGGGATTATTTTCCCTGTTTTTTAAACAGTTTGAAAAGGGAAGGTTGAATCCAAGTAAAGCGCCAAAAAAAAAACAGAAGTTTTAATAGTGTAAGTATATGGAGACTGAAATTCTGGGACAATATACAAACTTATATCATTAAGACTTTTAAAATTATCTAATACGTTTTTTCTTCTAAAGAACATGTTTCACTAGAATTTTCTTGATGGTAATAAATTACCTACGAAGCTAATATTTACTTAAAAATATCACATTCATTTATTATAACAATGTGAAAAATTTTTATTGTAAATGTAAAGGCAGTAAACCGAGTCAGTTAGTTAAACATATACAAACATATCTTTAAACTAATTAACTTTATTTCAATATTCGAGTTATATTCAAACCTTATGCTTTACAATGTACATGAAATAGAGTTCTTTTGAAAAATCCTTGAACCAAACTGAAAGCTACCCGCTGTCTGCGCGAGTTTATTTAGGATCCATCAAATGTGAACGGTGTATCTACCCTAGCTCAGGCTGGCTTAAATTATTACGATATAAGTTTTAAATTTAAACAAATATATTTTCATACTTTGTATACAACTAATTCAAGTCTTTCTTTTCAAAAGGAGATTTGGCATATTCTACCCAATTAAAATTTACAAGTATTGAAATAGCTGCTTATATTGCAATTGCTGATTGTATTGCAGTAATATAAGGGATCTAGAAGCAGATAAAGTTAAATTACAGCATCCATGGCGTATATAGTGAAACGTTGGACACCATGAAACTAGGAAACTTGTTCGTCTAGGAACTCATTGGCCACTGGTAGTCCCTGAAACGAACTTAAAAAACACATAACTTAATGTTGTATATATGTTTCTGCTGAAATGTTCAATATGGATAACTTTTAGTAGTTCGATCCTTTCGCTGATCTTGAAAACATTAGACTGCTCCGTAGCTTAGTTGGCACTTGGCAGTGATGTGGACTGAGAAGCGGGTGAACCCGGATTTGATTCACGGCGGGGTCAATATTGATATGATGTTTGTTTCCCGGTCTGGGTGTACTGTTCGTCTCTGTATATGTTTAGGTTCTACCTAGTTAGGGGCTCTGAGTGTGATGTGTTATGTTATTAAACCAAACTTGTTTAATAATTCCTTGTATCACCTCTCAACGTCGCGGTCAGGCTAATGTCAGCTATTTCATTCAACTTGGGCAGTGAATTTTTCCGATTTGCATACTTACAGCGTGGACCGCGGAGTGGGCGACTCACTTTATTTGCCAAAGGCGGATTTTGTTTTGGTTTTAATTTTTGTCTTTTCAAACAACCTTTTCTTACTGAATTTTTGATATTTACCTGATTAAATGTAGTATTTCTTTTATCGTTGATCATCAAAGTGTTATTTATAATAGGTAATTTCTTTGTTAAATTAAGACCGAAACTTAGAGACAGTCTGTTTCTAGAGTGATAAAAACGAACTCATTCCGTTCAGATAAAACCAAATTTTGAAAGAAAAGAAAGAAAGAAAGAAAACACGTTTATTTACAAGCCACAACGACACAATAAAAAAATGAAAAAACACACAAAGAAAATAACAAAACAAAGAAAAAACAAAATAAAACTAAAAATAGAAAAAATACAAAAATATAAAAATACAGTGTCTCGGTGGTGCAATGCCGTGGAGTGGAATTTTGTGTGGGAATTTTCGCTAAAAAGTACTATAATTTATTTTTTTATCATATACAACCTCATTTAATTTGTATTCGTACAATATTCGTATTTTTTCATGCAACCAACAAATAAAGCTCATAAACTAAATTCTACTAAATGTCTATCGGACGCAACGAGCTAAAAACTACAGAATTACGTTTAAACGCATTTTTCTGCACTGTTTTATAAAACTAAAATAAAACTAATTGTTGTTTTAAAAAAAACAAGCTTTTACTTTCCATTGTCAAAGTTTATAAAACGACTAATCTACTATTTCTGTGTAACATAATGCCTTCAATAAACTGACACAAACATAAACTGAGAACTTCCTCTTTTCCAAAGTCGGTTAAAATCTGTACTAAAACCTGGGCCCCATTTAATATAACTTAAAAGTCCACAATTGTGAAAAAAAGCTACATATTTGTAAGGTTTTTTTACAAGTGCTGTTTAATAAAACTTACAAATTGTAAAAATGTTACAGGTAAAAACCTCACAATTGTACCAATTACAAGTGCTGTTTAATAATACAAGTGCTGTTTAATAAACCCCACAATTTTACAATTTTACAGGTAACAATCTTACTATTACCTATTCCAATTACAAGTGCCGTTTAATAAAAGTTTTCAAGTTTAGAAAACCCCTGCAGATTTCTATGACAATTGTAGCTACAAGTTTATAGGAAAATAAAAATTAATAAACTTGCTAAGAGTCCTTTAACGCGAACAGTGACGCCACTCTAAAAAGAAGTCATAGTCACAAGGCTTTTTATCAAAAAAAGGGCTCCCTAGTGCGTTAGATATTAATAATAAATAATAAAATAATAATAACACATCACACTCAGAGCCCCTAACTAGGAAGAACCTGTATCTAGGGTGCCCGAAACACACACAGAGACGAACATTACACCCAGACCGGTAACAAACATCGATAGATATTCATCATATCAATATTAATATTCCCGCCCGGGTATCGAACCAGGGTGCACACGCTTACTCAGTCCACAGCATTGCCAACTGAGCCACGGAGCAGTCAAATATTGGTCAAGTCAGATATTGGTCCTTAGTAATTTTTAAGTATTTCTAATAGTATTCTATAAACAAACAGTACAGTTGTAGTACTTAAAACAGAACAGTCTAAACCTATAACTGCTGCTTTACCCTACTACTCATACTTTTTTTTTCAAAAAAAATCACTTATAGATTGATGCACTAAATTGTAAATATCTGACACATGACGATCCACCTGTAGAAATTTTACTACAATTTACAAATATGTAAACTTTTTATTACAATTGTGCGTTCAATAAAGCTGTTTTCTTTACAAATATGTAAGTTTTCACCTGTAAGAAGAAAACCTTTATTAAACAGAGAATTGTAAAATTGTAGCTACAATTCTACAATTTGTAAATTTTCTACAATTGTAAACTTGTAACTCGTTTATGTAGATTGTAGCCTGTAAATTACAATTACAATTCTACAATTTGTAAGTTATATTAAATAGGCCCCTGCTCCTGGATGTAACGAACACTTTCTGAAAACCGCATCAAAATCGGTGCAGCCAAACTCGAGATAATTGCGGACAAACATACATACATACAGGTCATACTGATAACCTCTTTTTTTAAGTCGGTTAAAAAAGGTTTTGTTTTAAAAAATGATTGCAATTAAATTGCAATTTTCACTTTAAAAAAAACTTGTGGACCATTCAAACTTTTTGATTTCGCCTTGGTTTTGAAAGCAATAAAAGGTTGGAAAACTTCAAAATAATCTTCATCATCTTCATTTCAGCCGTAGGACGTCCACTGCTGGACATAGGCCTCCCTCAAGGCTCTCCATCTGTACCGATCGCAGGTGGCCTGCATCCAGCGTGGACCCGCAGCCTTGCGCAGATCATCCGTCCATCTGGTCGGTGGACGTCCTACGCTGCGCTTGCCGATCCGTGGTCTCCACTCGAGAACTTTTCGGCCCCAGCGGCCATCTGTCCAAAATAACCTTAAAGAAAGCCTTCTTCAGGCTTTGCTACAAAGTAAATATCACTTATAAGTTACTCCGAAGCTAGCTGTTCTTCGAAGTTAACGTATTTAATGACACTCTGACATTATTGGCACTCGTTTGCAACTGATCACAACGACTTTTTTTATGAAGCTATCGACGGTTTTACTACTGCGCTGTATAACTGCGCGGGTTCAATCTCAGTTCTTTTATGTGACAATTAAAGGTGACCCTGTAAATGTTATCACTTCAAATATTAAATAGGTACCAAGAAAAGACTGACTGGAAAACAACATAGCGATAATATTACAGGCTTATTTCATCATCATATCAGCCATTGGACGTCCACCTGGTCACAGGTTCCTCCCCATAGTTTGCCACATGGACTAAGATAGTGGAGGAAATTTTTCGTAGTCGCCACGCCTGCCAGGCTGGTTGGCAAGCGCATTATGGCTTCAAGTTCAAGTAAATATTTCAACGAAAAACCTACTAACCTACCTACTATAAATAACTGAACCATTTCAGAATTGGAAATTCTTTTTCTAGATGTGTTGTCATTTTCACAGTCGAACGCCTAAGATTGAGTAATCTTATCGTAAAAGGAAAATAACATTTCCGTTCTTTTTAGTTTCCGAACACAGAAGAAAAGGATTTGATAAAATATATATATGACGGAGCAGCAGCATGAAACAGGATCAGGATGATCAGGATCCTCAGGATTGCCGGCCATGGGTAACTCGAGCGATTATTTAAACCACGTCTCACTGAAGATTACTTTTATTGTAACAAACTTAATTTAAATACACGGACGATAAAACAGACAAACTAGTGCTGTTCGGACGGCGTCCAGGCCAAGAATGCCCAGTCCGCTCCCGCCACTGCAACACGAGAATGTCCAGGCCCGCCAAACGGTTGAAAGGTTGGTAGGCCTGCGTTTCATCGACCAATCAGCAAG
This sequence comes from Euspilapteryx auroguttella, assembly GCA_951802225.1. NCBI lineage: Eukaryota > Metazoa > Arthropoda > Insecta > Lepidoptera > Gracillariidae > Euspilapteryx > Euspilapteryx auroguttella. Next base: position 5,886,207 of record OX637652.1, read on the forward strand.
CAGCGTCAGTTCTGCCAACATGGCGGATGGGACCACGACCACTTCCGGTCGTTTTGTGTTTCTTCCGCTCCGACACGGCCATCACTGACCATCACCCGTCCTCGGGTGGATTCCTGTAAACAAAACCACAGCAAAGTACCACTGTTCGGCTATCCTGATTTCAACAATGTTGTAACTTTTCCAATAAAAACAGCTTAGATTTTTCTTTATTTTAACAAACTCCAATTATGATAACATTAAAACCATTACAACACGATTACAGTAGGAACATCACTACAAGGTGTACCAGAGCAGCATGTGTATTCACAGAAAACAAATCTCAATTAGCAAATTCATAATCAGTCTCAAACAACAACTCCATAGAATATCAACTACCAGTCCTTCGGCAGTATCTCCGTATAACACAGTCCTTCGGTTATACAACAACTTAACTACCAGTCCTTCGGTAGAAAGTTACAACACAGTATGGCTCAGTCCTTCGGCCACACCACTAATAGACTACCAGTCCTTCGGCAGTATCTCCGTATAACACAGTCCTTCGGTTATACAACAACTTAACTACCAGTCCTTCGGTAGCAAGTAACAACACAGTATGGCTCAGTCCTTCGGCCACACCACTAATAGACTACCAGTCCTTCGGCAGTATCTCCGTATAACACAGTCCTTCGGTTATACAACAACTTAACTACCAGTCCTTCGGTAGCAAGTAACAACACAGTATGGCTCAGTCCATCGGTTTAAAAGGCATTCGAGTCGGTTTGATCACTATCAACAGAGACATAGATTGAATCAAATTCAGGTAGCACTTGCTGGTCTGGTATCCTTACACGATCATGGGGGTACTTAAGGTTCGCCTAGTAGTGAGAGACTTAAGCAAGTACCTATCCTACCATTGTATTTCTTTACTAACAGCGCCAGACTTGCGAAAGAAAAACTACTTTAAGGAATAATATCTCTTCGCTCAATAATTCGTCTACTCGGTCCCGCATCACTTGCCTTTTTTGGGCTAAGCTACACTTCCTATCATTAACTCAAGAGGGTGAAATTCACAAAACGACGCGAATTCTTCAGAAGAAAACCATCGACCCTGATCCGTGAATATTCTACTCGGATCGACAAGTCTAATTATTTCAAGTTGAACCGTCCTTCCTAGCTCGTCATAGCAATTTAAAAGGCATAGCAAAAAAAAAAACAACAAGGTGCGGCTCGTTGACCGCGGAAACATCTTTATCGATCACGTGGAAATCATTATTTTGAGGGTAGTTCAATTTCACAACTAATTACTAACTGATTTCACTTTCAACAACTCGAATTTTGATGTCAGACTAACGGAAAAACCACATTGTAAAATATCACGAACAATAATAACGTCATACCTACTCTAAACAAAAGTCGGTGCGCCGACAGCACGTTAAATTTCTAGCACGTCGATTTCTACCACACAAAGAACTTACCGAGTGCTATCTGTTCTACAATGCCTTTCAAACAAACAACGTTATTGTTGTTGGGAATGGTTTATCACACAAAATTTACTCTAAATACTTTCTTTCATCTAGGAACACTCAAAACAGCTATCAGAATTGTAACTATACAGCTCACCTTTATGCAATATTGTGGTCGGTCTGTGCTGTGCCTGCGCCGCCGCTCCACCACTGCCGCGCCTCCGCTGCACCGCCGCCGCGCCTTCGCTGCACCGCCGCCGCGCCTTCGCTGCACCGCCGCCGCGCCTCCGCTGCACCGCCGCCGCGCCTCCGCTGCACCGCCGCCGCGCTCTCGCTGCACCGCCGCCGCGCCTCCGCTGCACCGCCGCCGCGCTTCCGCTGCACTGCCGCCGCGCTTCCGCTGCACCGCCGCCGCGCTCCCGCTGCACCGCCGCCGCGCCCCCGCTGCACCGCCGCCGCGCCTCCGATGCACCGCCGCCGTCCGAGCCGCTTGCGCAGCAACGTGCCGCTATGTGGCCAGGCTTGCCGCACTTGAACGTCAGGACTCTCGGAGCTGCTGGTTGCTGCGCTGCTAGGGCTGGACCTATGCAGATTCCCAGAAGTTTCTTCGAGGCCGTGGAAACAATCCGATTGCTTGTGGCCTGCCTTTCCGCAGTGGAAGTATTTCACATTTGTGGGTGGTTGTGAAAACTTCTCGCGCTTTATCTCCGGTGTGATCTTGTCATCCATCGCAGTGTTGGCCTGCATACGAAATTTGCGATAGCCTCTGGATTTTGCGCTCGAGCGAATCCCACTTCTGATGACGGAGCAGCAGGATAAAACAGGATCAGGATGATCAGGATCCTCAGGATTGCCGGCCATGGGTAACTCGAGCGATTATTTAAACCACGTCTCACTGAAGATTACTTTTATTGTAACAAACTTAATTTAAATACACGGACGATAAAACAGACAAACTAGTGCTGTTCGGACGGCGTCCAGGCCAAGAATGCCCAGTCCGCTCCCGCCACTGCAACACGAGAATGTCCAGGCCCGCCAAACGGTTGAAAGGTTGGTAGGCCTGCGTTTCATCGACCAATCAGCAAGCAGCGTCAGTTCTGCCAACATGGCGGATGGGACCACGACCACTTCCGGTCGTTTTGTGTTTCTTCCGCTCCGACATATATAATAATATATTTTTTTTATTGCTCCTAAGCATTTTTTTTTATTGACGTATCAATCTTATTAAATATACCCAACTAGAGGCTGCCCCGCGGTTTCATTCGCGCATATTTCTCATAAACACAAAAATCCCGTTTTTCCCGTTCCCATGGGAATTTCGGGAAATCCTTTCTTAGTGCTCACCTACACTCCCTAAAGAACCAACATGCAAAATTTCAGCCCGCTACGCCCAGTAGTTTCGGCTCTGCGTTGTCTGTCAGTCAGTAACGGAAGAGTTTTATATATATTGATTAAAATAATTTCATATAAACTACTTACCTTTTGCCGATAAACTGAAACGGGCTAATCCAGGTCGTAATATTTTATTTATTTATTTATTTATTTATTTATTTTTCTTCACAACACTATCTTTACAGGTTGCCCTATTACGATGGTGTGGAACATTACCAATAACCAATAGTAAGATACATTTAGTAAAACGCTTTAAATTAAATTAATTATAAAAATAAAAATATATACAAACATTACATGCAACAACGAACACGATTAATAATGATATAACATCATATTTAAAAAACAAATAAATTAAGTGTAACACAAAGCATACAACGTCACCTTTGTGAATTCACCCAAGGAGCAATTAAATAAATCTAACATTTCTGCTACACGATTAAGCGTACGTATGGCCTTCGTAAAAGGCGCCTGTTTCAGCAGCTGCGTGCGCGCGCGCGGCTCCGCCAGCAGCCGCGGCCGCCGTCTTCGCCTAACAAAATTATCCGGCACACACAGTCCAATTGCTTGGAGTATACCTGGGTGACTTATCTTTCCCCGCAATACCCTAAAAATGTACGTGGCTAACGTAGACTCTCTCCTTATTTCTAGTTGGGTGTATCCTACCATTCCCACCACAAACAGTGTCGGGTACATTCTAGGGTAAAAAGGGTACACCCCATACATTTTTAAATACAAGTATCTCACAAATTTATTTTGTATCCGCTCAACCATAAACTTGTATTTAGCCTCCTGAGGACTCCATATAATGGCATTACACTCTAAGTGACTTTTGACAATCGCTTCATACAGAGCCTTTATAGCATTGATGTTTGTGAATCCATGTATTTGTCGCATGATGAAACCCAGGTTCCTGTAGGCTTTTTTGCAGACACCAATAATATGCTGGCGAAATGATAGATTTGAAGTTATAAGTACGGTGGAACGATTTTCAATTATTATTAACTTTTATACCTCAATAGTATATTTTAATAAATTGGTTGAGGTATAATAACTTAAACAGTACCTTAAGTTTTGCTGCTTTTCATAGTTTTGCTACTTCCCTCCAGAGGTTTCCATTTTAAAATGCGAACGCGCAACGCGTAACGTAACCGTGGTTAAACTCATACCTAGGCCATGTCAAAAGTTGTTGATTGTTTTATAACTCAATTTAGGCGGTTATCACATTGCCACGCACCACGCTGCATGTTGCGTTTCGACGGCACTACGCGCGCGCGCGTGGATGCATTTTCTGTGTGTTGGACTGCGCGTGTTTCTATACAAATGGAGGTACTTAGAAACAACGTTAGAATACGCATTCACGCGCCACGCTGCGTGTTGCGTGGCAATGTGAAGATCGCCTTAATATTGTTGTAAATAAATGAATTTAATTGATTTATCTAAAACTTATTTATAATCATCCTTGTTTAATAAAACAACTCAGATTTCACAATGACACTTTTGATTCAGTGCTTTTATTTTATTTATTCACATCCTTGTTATAATGCGCGCATAGACAGACACTCTTTTAACAATAAAAAACAATAATAATTCTCATCTATTTCTACTTCATTAAAAATTGTGTATATTATATATCACATGGTGTTTACTAGCATTGTGAGGTTAAAACATATTATCAAAAGTAATGGGTATAAAAAGCGTTATTGTAATTTAAATTAAACGACTTTTGCCGGTTATATCGAACTCAGGGTTACTGAAGAGGTAGCCATTATGGATTACCTGTCTCTGACATAATCTTATAAATATGTTAAGGTAAATGTGAATAATCGGGAATTATGCATAATTACCGGTTATTATTAATAATTACCAACGCACGCGGTCAATGTGATAAATTATTCACATTGACCGGTAATTATGCATAATTTCCATGCAACCGAGGTAAATGTTGACACAAGCTTAAAGCCCCTATTATATTGGCTGACGCCTAGCTCCCGACTGGTAGTGGCGGGGTAGTGTAATAACATTAAGAAGTTTATGTTTAATACAAGCTGAACGCGTATTACTTTGCTCCGCGAATAATTATTGGAAAATGTGGTTTAAGTGCTCGGAGTGATATGTGGCACGGCTTATTTTAAAGCTGTGACTATTGGCTATTTAATTGTGAAAACTGACTAAAAAATCAACGTCTGAATCAGGAGTAATTAGTGAAAGCATCTTCATAATTTAAAAAAAACCGGCCGCTGGTCCTGACCTACGACAACCCGCAAAACCGCGGCATCTTCCGAGGATAGCCGAGCGCCCCACTGCCCGCCGCTCGTGCCGCGCTCGGGCTACTGCTAAGACCGTGCAATATAGTGGCCCGGCTACTCTCAACGCTGCAGAAACGGTAGGCCGAATAAGTGCATTATTATTTTGCGGAGTATATTGTTGATTGATGCTATGAATATGAATACTACTTACACTTCTACCCATAATGGTGGCTCGACTCCAGTGGCTGAGAAGAATTCAACCACTGATGCTAATCATTCGATCCAATTTGTAAATATGAATCGCAGAATTATTTCTTCTCATAATTTGAATGAAACTATCCATGATAATTTTGAAGTTAAGTGCGATGAAATTACGATGTCCCAACTCTACTCTGAAATTATGGCAATTAAGAAACAAAATGAACTGTTACTTCCACTGAGGGAGGAGGTACAAATACTACGCCAAACCGTATCCAAGCTGGAACAATCCATCCAGGAACTCCAGAATGCAGTTACGGTGCGTAATATCCAGGTACAAGACCTTAACAAAACTTCTAAGAAACCTGTGGGTACGAAATCATCCTTTGCCTCGGCTTTATTGCAAAAAAGTGTGGAGCCAAAGGCAGGAGTATCTGGAATTACTCGCATTCCCATGCCCAGACCTACAGGCCAAACATATTCACCGAATTCACGCTATCCCATTGCGTCAACACCGGCAACCCCGGAAGTGCGGTCAACGCGTCGAGGCCAGTTAGAGGCTGAAATAATGGAGCCGGAGTTAAAAGCACCTAACCCGACACCGAAACAACAACTAGCTGAGAGACAGGAGCACCATAATGTACCGGAGGAGGACAATAATGAAGAATGGACCCTTGTGGTAAACAAACGTTCTCTTAGGAATTCTCGCAGGCGCCCGATAGTAGTTGGTGCGGGGGTGACAGACGATGACATAAAATCTGCCGTAAGATTTAAATACCTACAGGCGTGGTCATTTGCACCAAACACATCGATAGAGGCAGTGAGAAAATATCTTAACAAAACGTCTGATGATGATACTATTACAATTCAGAAAAGAGAGCTGAAAACGGACAAACATGCCTCATTCGTAGTAGGCATACCGGAAAATCTCTATGCTTTGTTCAACAGTCCTACCGCATGGCCACCTGGAGTTAGAGTATCGGAGTGGTTTCTCGCTCGCACCCGCGAGCATCAGCGGGCCAAACCATCCTCAAACAACTCTCCAAAACAGAAACAGAGTTTGTAGTGCAAAATATATGCACATTTACTACCAAAACGTCAGAGGCTTGCGCACCAAATTGGACCAATTTAGGACAGGACTTCTGTCAGCTTCTGCTGATCTGTTCGCAATCACTGAAACGGGAGCTCATCAATCCATAAGTGACGGGGAACTAGTGCCAGAAGGTTATTCCATACTTCGTTGCGACCGGACTGATGGACGTAAGCAGGGCGGCGTCCTTTTGGCCTCTTCAAGTAAGTTCCAGATCAGAAGAATTTCGCTAGACATTGACTTAGACAAGTGCGTGTTTGAAATACTGGCAGCTAGTGTATCATTTAATAACAGAGTCTTATGTTTGTGTTTTGTAGTGTACATTCCGCCAAGCTCAACTTGTCAAGAATATTTCAAAATGTTTCATACTATTGAGCAATTATGTATTAATAATCGTCATGTAATGGTAATGGGTGATTTTAATTTGTACAGCGCGCCTGAAGAAGCTTTATGCTATTACCAATACTTTTGCGCCTTTTGCGAGCTCGACCAAAACAATCGCATACTAAATATTAATAACAGGACACTTGATTTAATTTTATGTAAGAGTCCTACCTACAAGTTCAATGTAGAGTCTGAGTCAAGTCATTTAGTGGGTGTGGACGTGCAACATCCGCCGTTAACAGTTAGTATTATTTTAACAGGATCTCGTGCAACAAATATTGACCATGAAAGTGCGTCTCCTCCACGCGATGCTGGTTACAAGCATACATCTCAGGAAATTTCAATCAATAACTGGAATTTCAATAAATGTGACTTCCACAAATTGTACCAATCTCTCCTACGTAATGATTGGACACAACTTTATACAATCGACAATGAAAAAGATGCAATAGATTATTTGTATGTGACTATTAATACAATTATAAGCAATTGCACCCCTAGTAAAAAGCGAAAGGATGGTAACCATTGTGGAGGCACATTTCCTGAATGGTTTACAGCGGATATCATACGTGACCTTAAGCTGAAGGCAAATCTACACAAAAAATACAAGAAATCAAAGTTTACTAAGGATTACAATGATTACAGTCAAATCAGATCGGTAGTAAAGGGTAAGATAGACAAGGCTTATAAAAGTTATCTTGATCGGCTACAGAATAACTTTCTTGAGGACCCTAAGTCCTTTTGGAGTTTTATAAAAAAACAACGCTCCTCTACTAAAAAGTCACAACTATTAGTAGATGGAAAACCACTGAATAAGGACGAGTGTGCAGAGCAGTTTGCGGAGTATTTCCATTCTGTATACAATTCGAGTGCCCCAGTTCTTAATGTTCAAGAAGCGATGAAATCTGCCGATGCGGAGCGCTATGGAGGTGGTATTAGAATTCATATACCATATCTCACTCCGCAGGATATACATGATGCGCTTCGAAGGCTTCCCTCTAAACGATCAGTGGGACCTGACGGAATCCCGCCTTTTATGGTAAAAGACTGTAGATTTGTACTGTCAGAACCATTGCTCTACATATATAACTTGTTTCTCAAGACTAGTACCTATCCCGAGTGTTGGAAAACCACTCGCGTTATACCCGTGCCTAAAGGTGGGACCTCCGATGATGTTACAAAGTATAGACCATTAGCAGTGTTGTGTACATTCGCGAAGGTTTTCGAAGCAGCACTAAACAACAGAATAGCTAGAGAAATCTCTCCGCACTTGACCGATGCACAGCATGGGTTTCGAACTCAGCGTAGCACCGGTACGAACCTAATGTGTTTTATGTCAAATGCAACACCGGTAGTTGACAATGGTGGACAGATCGACGCAGCATATTTTGACTTTCGGAAGGCATTCGACCTAGTGGATAATGATACACTGCTCGTGAAATTGGCGGGCATTGGTTGTTCCCCAATGTTACTTGATTTTTTCGCCAGCTACCTAAAAGATAGACAACAGTTTGTGGATTTTGGGGGCTCGCATTCTAAACCATATTTCACGTACTCAGGAGTGAATCAAGGGAGCAATACTGGGCCATTAGAGTTCACGATAATGATTAATGACCTCCCGGAAGTCGTAAAAAATGCAACATGTCTTCTTTTCGCAGATGACTTAAAACTGTTTCTACCTGTAAACAGCATAAGTGACTGTGAAAACCTTCAAGAGGACATAGATAGAGTCGCTAAGTGGGCAGAGGGCAATAAATTGCAATTTAATGTCTCAAAATGCGAGGTAATAAGTTTCACCCGTGCCAAGAACCCTATGCTTCATGAGTATCGCTTGGGGGGCGAAGTGTTACCGCGTGTCACAGAGGTACGCGATCTGGGGGTGAAAATTACCTCTAAGCTCTCATTACACGAACACATTGTTGATGTTTGCAAAAAATCGTACCGAAATCTAGGGTTCATTCTTCGCAGGTGTTCAGGGTTTGGCAGCCTGCGCGCTGTGAAAGCCTTGTATAATGCTTTAGTCAGGAGTAGATTAGAGAATTGTGCAATGGTTTGGAGTCCACATGAGGCTAAATATAGCCTTATGTTGGAGAGAATCCAAAATAAGTTTTTAAGATTTTTGTACTATAAGCAGTATGGAGTTTACCCGTTTTACCCGCTTATGTATCCAACACTATTTGTTTTGGGTATGGTAGGGTACGACAGGCTGGAAACACGTAGAGATATTGCTTTGCTCACATACCTATACAAAGTGCTAAGGGGTACCATTTCTAATCCCCCCATATTAAATATTCTACAAATTCATGTACCAAGAGATTTTTTACGCAGGCGCAAGAACAAACTATTTGTAGAGCCTATGTGTAAAACACAGCTTCTAAAACAAGCGCCACTCACCAGAGGAATTAGACAGCTAAACGGCCTGGCCTCTAGAATCGATATCTTTAACTGCAGCTTGGACGAGCTCGTAGAGGCAGCAAAACTGTATATATGCTACTCATAATTTAGATATGTTGTTTGACGTTGTTTTTTTATAATTTAATATGATAAGATCGTAAATTCATACGGTGATAAATTATTGTGTTTTATATAGATAAGTCTTATATTGTCGCATTAGGGTTTCCTGTAATGGCAATATTATGTTATGAATAAAATAAATAAATAAATAAATAAATAAATAAACATATTTGGAGTAAGGACCCCACCGCCAGGCGGCTAGGCGGTCCCGACCGCCCTAGCTCCCTACGTAGGGCCCTAGCTCCCTAGCTAGGCACCTACATAGAGATGCAAGGTGGTTCCAATATCGATATTTTTAACGAGTTATTTTTAGGAGATAAATATTTGATAAGTATTCTATAATATATGTGTGTTTGATATCGATTTAATATATTAGCTGCGATATTATCAACAATATCAGTTTTCCGATAATTCGATGCTACTTTATTTTTAGCCCCGGACGAAAACATCAGAGGGATTTTATAATTTTAACGTGTGTATCTGTCTGTCTGTGTAACTATCAGTGGCATCGTAGAGTCCAAACGGCTGAATCGATTTTCGTTTAGTTTTTTTGTATCATAGATAATTTCAGCCCGAGTGTTCTTAGCCATGTCTCATGAAGATCTGATCTGATCTCATGATTGAAAGTATATGGTAAGAACCATGACCTGATCGGCCGTTTGAAGATGATCAGCTCTTGAATAATGGATGAGAGGATCTAACTACCTTCCATTTGTCCTATCGATTTAAAATTTGGTACAGTGTTACTTCAATGATATTTAAAGTATATGGTAAGGTCTGGCGAATCGCTCCCGGGCGCTGAGCTACCTCACCGCCAGTGGTGCACCCTAAACAGGATCCGTACGGGCCATGGGCGAAGCGCGCAGTACAAGCACATGTGCGGCTGGACCGAGTCCCCCCGCTGCGACTGTGGCGCGGAGTTCCAGACCGCGGAGCACATCGCGCGCGACTGCCCCCGGCGAGCTTACCCCGGCGACGCTGATGACTTCGTTACTCTTCCGGCCGACGCAGCCAACTGGCTAAGAAACCTGGACATTTTGACATGCTAGTACTAGCATAGTACTAGCGTATTCAGTGCAGCCATACGAATAAATAAATAAATGCTAAGATAACCATGACCTGATCGGCCGTTTGAAGATGATCAGCTCTTGTATAATGGATGAGAGGATCTAACTACCTTCCATTTGTCCTATCGATTTAAAATTTGGTACAGTGTTACTTCAATGATATTGAAAGTATATGGTAAGGTGACCATGACCTGATCTGCCGTTTGAAGATGATCAGCTCTAAAATAGTTGATAATTTTTTTTTTATTATAATCGCTCACAGAATATCGTACATTATTGTTTTTCATTGTTTTATTTTTTAAATTTTTGACTGATTACTCGTTAATTCTATTAATAAGAGTTTAAATTATTATTTTTATTTTATTTGCTCACCAAATCCCCAAAATTATTGTTATTCTGATTTTCATTGTTTTACGGTTTTACTAATTTTTGACTGAATGCGTTCATTCTAATCATAAGAGTTTAAATTCTCTTTTTTTTATTATATTCGCGCATCGAATCCCTAGATAATTAATTTACTTATTTTAATTGTTTAAGTTTTACAAATTTTTGGCTGATTATTCGTTAATTCTTTTCTGAAGTGTTTAATTTCTTTTTTTTTTTATTCGCTCTACGAAAGCGCTCAAACAAACGACGCCGACACCTGCGCTGCCACCGCGCCGCCGCCGCACCGCCGCGACGACGTCATGTGCGATGTTCAGAACTGTTCATGGCTAAACAAAATCGCGTTATTCGCAAGAAACCTCTATTTCCCACCTCCACAACCTGCGGCGCCACTTTATATGCGAAAAAAAAACAAATGCGCCATCTAGTCGCCAACAGGAAAAACATTTTGCAAATAGACAATCGACTAGATGGAGCATTTGTTTTTTGTCGCATAGAAAGTGGCGCCGCAGGTTGTGGAGGTTGGAAACAATTTTGCTAAATGTTTATCTCTTTTCGCGCATTCGTTTTTTCTTGAGAATTACCCGATTTTTTTGGCAATGAACACAGTCCTCTCGTGATAATTAGGTCCATGGTGTTACTAACAAGAGTTCAGTGGAACGATAAAATTTGCATTAAATGCGCGGCGGCGGCGGTGCGGCGGCGTCGTCTGTTTGAGCGCTTATATTATTGTTTTACTGATTTTCATTATTTTAGTTCTACCAATTTTTGACTGATTATTTGTTAATTCTATTCTTAAGAGTTATTATTATAATAATAAGAGTTTAAAAATGATTTTATTTTTATTCAATAAACACACTAGAGTTGAGAAGAGTGAAATACGACGAGTTGCAGCGTTTTTTATTTCATTTTGTTGTCTAAAAATTTTGTTCATTAACATTCTTACAAAAAAATTGTAAACAATTTTCTTTTCTTATCTTAAAATAAACACTCAAAACTGATGAATATAAACGTATTTTATTACATTTACTAATGGGGACTGGGAATTATTAATAATTACCGGTAAATGTGATTAATTCAGTGGTTTTTATTACATTTACCGCAAGTGCCGGGAATTATTAATAATAACCGGTAATTATGCATAATAACCGCATTATTCACATTTACCGTAACAAATACACAGAGTCGGCCACAACTAGAACTGGCAATAGAGTTACAATATACAGGCTTAGCCTGTGTACTGTTTTTTTATGTTTAGTAAAAAAGAAAGAGTTGAAAAGTTTTTCAATAATCTCTCTCTTTCTTATTTACTGCTATTTTAAGAGTTGTCTACTGAGTTTCACGATTCGGGCCATTCCGGGCGCAAGAGGTCACTTCAAGATTTATTTTTGACATCGAAGTAAAAAAAGTTACAGGAAGAGCTTATTTTTCAACACATTGAAGACAAAATTAACCAAAATACTATCTAGTCTACTTATCTAAAGTGTTAATTAACCTGTTGAAGGATCGTTTTGTTTTTACCAACTCATCTTGCCCAAAAATTTATTTCAACACAATTATACATTTCTTAAGTTTGTTGTGGCAGATGAGGTATTCTAATATTAACTATATATGATTGAATGGTTTTATCTTGGGTTGGTATATTATACAGCAATTTGATTTTTTTATTTGAGTTCGTAAATAACTACATTAAATGCTATACTTAGTAAAAATACTAATACGATATGACAATGGAAGTTAAACAATATAATTATTAGTTAATTATTAACCTAGCAGTTTAGATCCGAAGCATTAGGCCATTATTTTCGCTTAAAAATAACAGCACTGACAATGAGGGTTTAAAACTGTATTGTCATTTTCTTAAATTATTTTTATAACTATTAATTTAATAAAGCCCAATTTAAATTATGAAATTAGTACATGTACTGTAAAACTAGATGTTTACACGTGAATCTGTAGTGTCGTGAAACTTAATATAAGTAAGTATGACACTAATTTCATAATGGAAATTTGGTTTTTCTTATATTATACGAATACTTACTATAAAGTATTGAAGTTAAATAAAATGAATTGTTTTAAACAGAGAACTGGACGTGGATTATCCACTTTTTTATTTAGAATTGATTGAATAACCTCTTCAAACAAGAATTCAATTATTATTTTTATTAATAAACGTGAAAAGAAGAGCCCAACACGGTTAGCAACGTAATGTCATATCGACTACGGCAAAATAAACCGTAACATGTGAATGAAAATAAGAATATGAGCATACAACATCAAATGAGGTCAAACTTAGATACCGATTATCAAAACTGTATTCAATTTTAATGTTACGAAACGAAAAAAGTCATCTCTTATATCGTAGTTTCCTATTTTTCTGTTTGACAAAATTTATAAGTAAAGCACGTTGTATTTAAGTGCCTTATATATAGTTCACACTATGAAGATAATAATATGAACATTATAATATGATATGAATTCTGAATAATTCAATGATATGTAAAAACACATTAGATTTCAATTAAGATATGTAAAATTAACTTATCAGGAGATCTTTAAAATGAAATACAAACCTACACTTATAGGTTTTAACCAAACTGCTTCGTATGTAATTTAGGCCCTGACGGCGATGTCAGCACTTAATAAACTAACTTCAGCATAATATATACTAACGTCAAAAATGCAAGCAACATTTAGTTAGCTGAACTATTGCATTATCTATTAACTGTTAATGTTAGTTCATCTAATGTAGATAATATTCAGTCACATTAATAACATGATGTATTTACTCATCTATAAACCACTACTTTAGTACGAACCTGTAACTAGCTGCTTTTACCAAAATAATACCTACTGTAAAATCACGATGTAAATTTATAACTGCTTAACTTAAAAAAAATACTTTTTATAATTTTTATAATTGAACTTTTTCCAAGTTAAAAATTTGTGTATCGTGCCGGTGCAGTGGTTTAAATAAATTAATTAGGATAAAAAATACCTACAACAACCAATAATTATTTCGGTGTCTACTACATACATATTACATACCCTTTCACTTGAGTCCCAAATTTCCACCTAATAGTCTTTATAACAAGTAATACAATGTTCAAAACGTCTACAATAACAAAAGAAAAACTTCTAATGACTGTTTCACATTCTCTAAGTATTCATAAGGCTTCTTCGTAATAAACTCCTACGTTGATCTGAAACGATAAATATTTTTTTTGTTGTTAAATATTAACAAATACAGGCAACCGTCAAGAGCTATCTGTAAAATCGACACTTACAAATTGATTCAGTTCATAGCTAGACCACGTGCACAGGGCAGCCGATTTTGTTGCCGAGGTTGTCGATGGGAGGTGATATGACGACATAGGTGTCCCTGCTGCTGCCAGGCTCAGGGTCTGGTTCCTCAACATCGTCGGTGAACAGCGGCGGCGGAGGGATGACGTCATCCTGCACGTCCTCGCTCTCATCCCGGCAGCGTCGCCGCCCCGGCATGTAGTTCATCACACAAGTCACCGCGATCAGGAAAAGAAAGAATATGAACACCACGTCAAACATGATTAGAAAGTTTAGCATTACAAGTTGCATCACGTTTTAGAGAAGAATCTCCTCACATCGCGCCTACAGTACTGCTGCACTTCTATCTCATCTTATTTGATAAGACATTTCGTCACTGTCTCCAGTTAATTCAGATCTGAAACAAACAAATGAAATATAAATAAATTTTACGCAAGCAAGCATTTCATTAATAGAAAAGGGATTTGGATGACGAGGCAAATCTAATAATAAATTTGGACGCTTAATTTAAGTGGTGAGGGAGCATCAATCCTCGAGATGAAATAAGCGCGTTGAGAAGGTAAATATTTCTCCATTAGCATTGTTTAATTTTGACCGACCGCAAGCTCGCAGAAAGTACCGGCTCGGCTCGTCACCTCGTTTCATCTCTCACCTAAGTACTTAATTTATGTTTTTTTTGTTTAAAGTTGAAATAAACAATTTGTGTAGTTATGTTAATACAGCGACGCACGGGCCTGTGTGACGCTCTGTAACATCGCTGTCGTCTAAATTGTTTCGTGAAGTATTCGTAATACGAAAATACCTGTTTTATTTTTGCGTGATAAAATATTACTTGACACCTCCGCATTTTCGGCACCTTCTTAATTTTAGAATGTTAACTATTCAACTTTTCAAAGACCCTAACCTGCAATATAACGACGTATCTACTACATAATTTATATGCTCATAAATAGGTACTTAGGGATAATTCAAACTAGCTTTGCTGGGTAATAAATGTGATATTTTTAAATTTATTAATATAAATAATAGTAAGAAATCCAGGTTGGTACCCTTATAATCCTATTATCAAACGATGTTAAAATTTGGTGATTAGGAGAGCTCTGCTCTCCCTCATTAAAATTGTTTGAGTGCGTTAATACCTAGGTAATGCTAAACTTTTGATCAAAATATTGCCGCCAAAGAACTTTTTTGTCAGTAATTAAGTATATACCCCTCTTGGTAGGTTTTATTTTCAATTAATGTTTTTAAAAACAGTTTTATTTAATTTCGTGTTAAAATGGTAAATTTTAGTTTTTGAAATCCGAAAATCATTCTAGCTATACTCTCGTGCTTGCTTAGCCAATACATTATTAAATTTAATTCCCGTATGTGTTGTTTTGTCATCGTAAAGGTGAGTTCCACTGCGTAATTAAATTTTATTGCTCAAGGAAAGTAATTTGAAGCAGGGGAGCATTTTATTAACACTACACCTTTATAAGAACCTAGACACTTTAAGTAAAAGAAAATAACTGAAATAGCTAGAAAAACTTTCAGTTGCTCAATTGCTCAGAGCTCGACCCGCCTTGGGCTCATCAAGCAAATTGCGTTTAAAAAATGATTTGGCTTTCATGGCTCGAATTTGGGTCACTAATATTACCCTCGGCCCGTTTCACTAGAACAATGGGCCACTCACTTAGAGCTTGCGCCTTTCGTTTCCTCCTCGAAAAACTCTCCTTTGATATCCCACAACGAATAGAATTAAGTTTACCTAAAGGTAACAAAATATTATTCCTTTCCGTAAGGAAATTAAATTCACAGATTGTATAACTTATACCATTACACATATAATAACGCATAAAAATCACTCTCAAAGCTCTTGTCTAGCAGAATCTGTCACTAAAGTGCCCGAACTAAAAGAAGACACAGCCAGACCGGAAACAAACATCGATTAGATTTTGTTCGCTACCCGTAAACAAATCCGGACCTCCCAGGTAACAGTTGAACATCAGTTCCCACTGAACCAGGTTTTAAACGAGTAATATAATGTTGTAGTGTTTAATATTGGTTTTGACTGCTCCGTGGCTCAGATGGCAGTGATGTGGACTGAGTAAGCGTGTGCACCTGGGTTTTATTCCCGGGCAGGGCGAATATTGATAAGTGACTTGTTTCCAGTCCGGGTGTAATCGTCTCTGTGTATGTTTCGGGTACCGTAGATACAGGTTCTTCCTAGTTAGGGGCTCTGAGTGTGAATAGTGTGATGTGTTATTATGTTACATACCAGCTTTAGATACGTTTTTTTATTTTGTTGTCACCATGTTTATTTTAATATTATTATTTAATTGTAATTTGTAAATAAGTATATTTTTAAGTAGGTATTAACTTATTCATAAGAAATTAACTAACAGTTATGGATTGAATAACCTAAAATAAATGCATTTATTATTATTTATTTATTATTATAAAATAAAAAAGGACACAAAAATAAGGATTAACTCTTTAAATTAAACACCAACCCTAAATCTAATCACATAATGTTACGTTTATTAACACGCTTCAAAACTTGTTTGTATGATTTGATAATCTACACTGTACACAGTTTAAATTTAATTACGGATATTAAAAGCTTTTGTCGAAAATTGAAAAGAAAATTCCTTTCCCAAAGTAATAAATAAGATGCGGGCTCATTTCGTTACTTTCGCACCCGCTTGCCAAGGGGTTACTTGGGGAATCTTAAAATTACCAGCTGGGACAAATAAGACTTGAGGAGTAAAACGGTGACAATGCAATAATTTGTTATATTATCGAGATTTTCAGTTGGATTGGTTTGTTCTTATTTTTGAGCCTGTCAAATACCTTATAAATACGTTTTGTAATCGATATTCTATTAAACAACTTTGCTGGCTTATTTATCGCTTCTTATCTTAGCTTGTTCAACAGTTGAATGTTGAATGATGAAGAAATTATGAATTTATGATGAGTTCGAACAAGAAGATATGGAAAATCACTCATGATATGCAATTTTAAATATGAATGTCACTTATCAGTCTTTTTTTATTCAGTAATAAGTTTAATCCCATTCTGGAAATATTTCTGAAATCGAAGAACCCTTAAGGAAATTTTCTTGTAGCTACAAATTTTATTACGTTGGGGAATTTAAATGGATTTCGAAGGCTGAATCAAATTAATATAAAAGCTGATAACGGATAAGCCACACTACGAAATTTGGCCACATACTATAGGGCGCGGCCACCAGCTCCGATTAGCTTGATTTTAAGGCAACTAATGCTACAGAATTACTACTATTTAGTACTTAAGGGAAAAAATAAGTACTAGAGTACTTTTCGAGTTATTAGAGGTTTTTTGTGGCCGCGTTGGGAAGGATGCTTTGCAACGCGGCCACCTTCAGATTGAGCCAAAAAAGCAGCAAAAATAAAATTTATGAATTAGAAATAAATCTACTCAAAAACTCCTTCGCAATAAACAAACTTTTGTTTCCCTGAATCTAGGAGAAACTAAAAATAAGTAAATCCAAGTTTTACCGCGCGGCTTTGAGGTTATTTTCTGGAATCTCGTAAATACGCGTCTTAAGAAGATGAGAATTCTATGGAGTATACTACAGTATGTCTACTATTTAGTACTTAATGGAAAAAAATACTACTAGAGTACTTTACGAGTTATAAGAGGTTTTGGTTACTCGGATGTGCATCATTACCATCCAAGTTATCACAGCCAAATTTTTGTACAACATGGTTTTTTGTGTTATAACTAAAAACTTGGACAGTAAAAACCATGTCGTGCAAAACCTTCCGGACTCAACATAAGCAATTTTTATGCGTATAGACTCAATTTACCTAAAATACATCGTTCTGGTTGGCCGGTGCTTAATTTATGTCGTGTGTCGGTGTTTAGTTTTTGCCGTACAGATTTTGCACGACATGGTTTTTACCAGCCAAGTTTTTAGGGACTGACACGAAAAACCCTGTCGTACAAAACTTGAATGGTAGGTAACGATGCACACCCGAGTAAAGTAACCCATAATTTAGTAAAAACTTTTGGATTCACTTAATTTTCAGTTTCTCCGAGATTCAGGAAAACAAAAGTTTATATATTGCGAAGAACTATTTTCGTAGATTTATTTCTAATTCATAAATTTTATATTTGCTGCTATTTTCGCTCTATCTGAAGGTGTCCACGTTGGAAAGGATGCTTTGCAGCGCGGCCACCAAAAACCTCTAATAACTCGAAAAATACTCTAGTACTATTTTTTTCCATTAAGTACTAAATAGTAGACATACTGTAGTATATTCCATAGAATTCTCATCTTCATATGACGCGTATTTACGAGATTCCAGAAAATAACCTCAAAGTCGCGCGGTAAAACTTGGATTTACTTAATTTTCAGTTTCTCCTTGATTCAGGGAAACAAAAGTTTGTTTTATTGCGAAGTAATTTTTGCGTGGATTTATTTTTAATTCATAAATTTTATATTTTCTGCTATTTTCGCTCAATAGCATCCTTCCCAACGGTGGCCACCTTCAGATTGAGAGTAAAAGCGATGAGAATTTGAACGAGTATACCAAATTATGTCTACTATTTAGTACTTAATGGAAAAAAATAGTAGAATCATAAGAGGTGGTTTTTGGTGGCCACGAGACGAGCATACTCCCAACGCGGCCACTAATTGAAAGAAAAAAGCATCAAATATTAAATGTATTAATTAGAAATACATAAATCTAGGCAAAAAGTACTTTTTGATATATATATCTTAAGTATGAATGAAACCCTTTTTTTAAAGTACTTAGGTATCAAAAAAGAAAACAAAAACATTATTAAGTATGCAATATTTAATTCTTGTACACCTAATACTACATCACGTCTTCCATCTATCAGGTCAAAATATCTATACTTATAGAGTTGTAAATCCCCACAATTACTTATAATAATTTAATTACGAGTTCTTACGTTTAAAACATACTGCAACATATAACTTATAACTCTGTAGAGTCCGAAAAATAATTTTCTCGTTCTGAAATGGTATCAAGTGACGATGTCAAACTTTCGTTGTTTTCTTCATTCATCTTAATATCAAAAAAGTAATTAAAGTTTTTCTTAAGAGATAGGTATAAAGCTTTTACAGACATACGATATGAAAGTCGTCTGCTTACGTCCTGAAAAATTTTACTTGAACATGAAGGCAGGTTATCTTCATCCAATAATTCTTTATACTTTACGAATTCTGTCTTTTGTTCTTTAAGGGACACTGTACGCATTTTACCTCTCTTTTTGGCAATAGAACTCATTTTTTTTTGTAAGTATACTTATTTCAAAATCACCGGGATCGAACGCCTAAAAAAAAATTTGCGTTTATTTTTCAACTTAATTTTTTAGCAACGCTCTTGAGTATGAATATGTAAAAATGTAATAATTTCAATATTATATCATAAAAAAAAAGTTTACATGCTCCTTGACTATAATAATAATTTAATGATAAAATTGGCTGAGATAAGGTATGTACAGCGTTCTACTTTGTCTATGTAAAATAGGTATGTCAACTGTCAGAAACGAATATTATTAAAATAAACAAAGAAAATCTTTTAATTTTACTGCGATGACATGAATAATGAATCCCTTAGAACATTAGGTACTTAGCGCTCAAACAGACGAAGCCCCCACCGCGCCGCCGCCGTCGCACCGCTGCCGCCGCGCCGTCACCGCGCTGCCGCCGTCACGTGCGATGTTCAGAACCAGCAATGTATTACTAACAATAGTACAGTGGAACGATAAAATTGCATTGATTGCACGGCGGTGGCGTGGTGGCGGCATGGCGCGGTGGCAGCGTCGTCTGTTTGTGCGCTTAGAATCTGATATATTTAGCCATCCGTATAATGTAAGGCTTAGAATATACGGGTGATACGATACGTACGATACATCGGACAGAGGCCGATTTAATAAATATTATTTTATGTGCTGACTTCCTGGGTCTTCGAGGCGCATCAATAACACGCCTTCACAGCACGCATGCAGGACACGCATCGTTCCATATACAGTCATAGATTGTCGAACTGGTGGCCAAGCTCTCTATTTTGGTGAATATTAGACGATTTCTGACCAGTATCGCAGACCTGTAAAGACCTATGGTAACAAATAAAACTTCTGGATCTGATCCATAGTAACATTGCTTAACACATCTCAGGTAGAAAGGCACCCTTACCCTGCTCACAAAAACTGCTGATAGAAGTATGAACATGAACCTCAGGCTGTGTGGTCGTTAATAATTATGTTCGAAGAATTATACATACAAAAATAATTTATTGATATACAATATTAATGAAAGAATAATGAATAATAATCTTGTTTTGAGCTTGTTTTCTTTCTGACACTGACACACACTGGGTTATTCCGGTAGTTTTCAAAAAACTTTATACTTATTTATTTCCTTTTTTTAGCCCCAGTCACCTCACCACCCTAATTTAAATTTTATATTTAACTAGCATATAGCATAGCACAACGAAACGATGATTCACAAATTTGCATAAAATTATGATAACACGAGCTTTCCCGGCTTACTTCGTTACGCCATAGAATTTAAGATACTACAAAAGACTTGGCTCTATAGACTATGTTCTTTTGCCCGCCCAGAATGGCCGAATAAAAAACAAACAACAACAACAAACCACCTGTCAAAATATGTAAACAACGGAAAAAATATTGCACCTTGGGTTACATTATTTTAGTTTAGGTAAGGATCCCTAATATTTTTGAAAATCTAATATAGCCTATGACACTCGGGGTTAATGTAGCTTCCTACCAGTGAGAGAATTTTTCAAATCGGTTCAGTATTTCCGGAGCCTATTCGTTACAAACAAACAAACAAACAAACAAACAAATCTTTCCTCTTTATAATATTGGTATAGATTTACATACTGAGTCGTGACATAAGAGTCCTGTGAAGGAATACTATTTATTTTATGTTTAATTTTATGTTTTTATATATTATTTATTTTATAGTATGTTGTAGGTCAAACTATGATAAAATAACAAACTATGTAATACTGTAAGTATTATTGCACTTCCTGCCATACCTCTGTATTTAATTTATCCTAAGTTTCAACCTTTAAAAACAGGTTGCCTGGAAGAAATAGTTTTAAGCGATAAGGTCACCTATACCTTACTGTATGCTAATTGTTATATTTGAGTACAATAAAGTGTATATTCATTCATTTATACTAAAAATTGCCTGGAGACTAATGGAATAGTTGTATGATTTTTTTTTTTAGGTTTGCCTAAAAAAGTTTTGAAGACTAATGGAAACGTATGGGGCGGCAAAATATCTGACATCAAAAGTTTTGGAGACTATCAGAATCACCCACACACTGACTTAATATAATTGACAGCATCAAACATTATTTTTTAGAACATTCAAAATAAAAAAGGACTTTCATAGTACTTACCTACCACAATCTAGGGCGCACAAGACCACAGACAAATCTGTTACGACCTCCTGTAAGCCTCCTCCTCCTCCTATCTGTTTTTTTGTTGTCTATTTTTGGTAAGTATGTACCATGTATGAACCTACTTTTAAAAAAGAGTTTTATCTTGGTTTCATACTATAAGATATTATATATATTAAGAAGTACTTTTTGTGTAGATTTATGTATTTCTAATTAATAAATGTAATATTTGCAGCTTTTTTCTTACAATCTGGGGAGTATGCTCGTCTCGCGGCCACTAAAACATATTATAACTCATAAAGTACTCTAGTATTATTTTTTTCCATTAAGTACTAAATAGTAGACATAATTTGGTATACTCGTACACATTCTCATTGCTTTTTCTCTCAATCTGAAAGGTGGCCGCGTTGGGAAGGATGCTTTGCAGCGCGGCCACCAAAAACCTCTTATAACTCGTAAAGTACTCTAGTACTATTTTTTTCCTTTAGGTACTAAATAGTAGACATAATTTGGTATACTCGTACAAATTCTCATCGCTTTTTCTTTCGATCTGAAGGTGGCCGCGTTGGGAAGGATGCTTTGCAGCGCGGCCACCAAAAACCTCTTATAACTCGTAAAGTACTCTAGTATTATTTTTTTCCATTAAGTACTAAATAGTAGACATAATTTGGTATACTTGTACAAATTCTCATCGCTTTTTCTCTCAATCTGAAAGGTGGCCGCGTTGGGAAGGATGCTTTACAGCGCGGCCACCAAAAACCTCTTATAACTCGTAAAGTACTCTAGTATTATTTTTTTCCATTAAGTACTAAATAGTAGACATAATTTGGTATACTTGTACAAATCCTCATCGCTTTTTCTCTCAATCTAAAAGGTGGCCGCGTT
Organism: Euspilapteryx auroguttella; assembly: GCA_951802225.1. Lineage (NCBI taxonomy): Eukaryota > Metazoa > Arthropoda > Insecta > Lepidoptera > Gracillariidae > Euspilapteryx > Euspilapteryx auroguttella. The sequence goes on from OX637652.1 coordinate 5,908,545, forward strand.
GGGAAGGATGCTTTGCAGCGCGGCCACCAAAAACCTCTTATAACTCGAAAAGTACTCAAGTACTTATTTTTTCCTTTAAGTACTAAATAGTAGTAATTCGGTAGCATTAGTTGCCTTAAAATCAAGCTAATCGGAGCTGGTGGCCGCGCCCTATAGTATGTGGCCGAAATTTGCGCAAAAAATATCTATAGACATTTCGTTCACTAGCCAAAATAAAATCTAAGTCAGTAAAGTATACCCAAAAAAAAATTGCAAACTTAATAAAAGTTTTTTTTATTCAAAGAACCTATTTCTTTGTAAACATAGGAACAGGCCTGAAAAGGGATAACTTTTATTAACTTAGCAAATCATATTTTGGTTCAATTTGGTTGTCTCCTTGCGATAATCCATTACATCTTCAGTGATGTATTAATACCTATAAATAATACCTATATTGTGTTATCTTATTTATGAGCGTTCCAAATATCCGAATGGTTCAGTTCTGCCTAGTCACCCGACTGACGTTTCCTATATTGTGATAAATTGCCGACAGCCGATTTGAGACGGCTAACTCGTTAACTAGAATGTATATTTCACTACTCTAGACATGGGTTCATTTCCCATTTAGGGTTAGGCGTCACTTTAATATAACTTTGGGTTCCTATCCTGTACCTACTTTGTTATATTAAAGGATTAGGCGTCAGCTTACACAAATAGAATCCTAATTTAACAGTCGACTTGCACAAGGCAACAGCAGACGACTACGCACCGCAACACGGCTGATTTCATCTATTGTAATACATTCCGTGGTGACAAGGGTTGTCGGAGGTATATGTTTAACTGATAGAAATGCAAATAAAACAGAAGTGATGAAGCGACACGTAGTCAGCTTCTGAATTCCGCCAGGTGTGTTTGTCTTACTAGGCACCCGAAGGAGAATTACTTGACGAACTTCTATTGTTTAAAATAATTACGTTTATCCCCATTTGGGTTATCTACCTGCAGACTACTTCAAAGTTTGAAAGGCTTTGTTGATACTTTGTAAATTATATTGTTTTTCAATTCTGTCACATTAAATCACATTAGACATATTATACAAAAGCTGGGATAATCCGACAAAAAATAAGATACGCAGATGTCGTAAAATTTAATGGTCTCATGAAAAACATAAAGCAATTAAATATGAAACGAGGAGTTAGCACTTTTATATTGCTAGAAGATAATTAATATTACTTCTATTCGCTTCTACACTGTATCACTGATATTAACATACCTCTATAATAATATTAAATGTATATCTATATTACATTTGAATAAATGGGTTGGAACAAAAATGAATCACTTTTAATTTATAACGAGCTTTCCCGGCTTACTTCGTTACGCCATAGAATATAAGATACTACAAAAGACTTGGCTCTGTAGACTATGTTCTTTTGACTGCCCAGAATGGCCGAATAATAAACAAACAACAACAACAAACCACCTGTCAAAATATGTAAACAACGGAAAAAATATTGCACCTTGGGTTTTTTGAAAATCTAATATAGCCTATGTCACTCGGAGATAGTGTAGCTTCCTATCAGTGAAAGAATTTTTCAAATCGGTTCAGTATTTCCGGAGCCTATTCGTTACAAACAAACAAACAAACAAACAAATCTTTCCTCTTTATAATATTGGTATAGATTAAATCGGTGTGATTGTGAATTATATTGATGGTTGGATTGGATAAACATTTTAGTCCCAAAAATAATACACACAATATTTATTTATTTATTGGAGTAAAAAACAAATGTAGATCAATGAGAATATAACACTTAAAAAACAAGAAAAAGAAAACAGACCTACATTCTCAAGTATTACTCACTAAGATACTATCTTTATACAAACAGCTGTTGGGAACATTGTGTGCTGAGAGGAGAACATAAAAAATATGATTACATACTAAAACATTAAGTATAAATAAAACCTGCATGCAAGTAAAAATAAAAACAATAATAAATTAAATGAAAACGTTAATCAAATAAATAAACTAAAAATGAAGCCATTCACAGCAGTAGCATGCACTAGCCTAACCTAACTATCAGCCAACTCAGAGCGCAACACAGACATACATTTATTTTTATATTTTGAATTGCAAAACATATCGACTGCAAACAAACTCTTATTGTGCAAATCACATATTCTGCGAAGTGGAGCTCGGATACCAGAATTTGTAGAGCACTGTGGAAGAGCAAAAAGGGGACGGGATCGAGTGCTTCGAAGTGTACGTGGTGGTACACGGAAGTTCATCTGTTGAAGAAGTTGAGGACAATTAAATACACCCGTACAAATGTTGAATAGGCTGGATGCGTCAAGCATCTTACGTCTGTCCTCTAGTCTATCTAATTTGTATTTTTCCAGTAACTTTATATAAGACATTTTCTTACATACATAATCTCACGCCTTTTATTCCCCGGAGGGTTAGGCAGAGGTACCAGCTCAAGAGCCGGACCCACATTTAGCCGAGTTTATGCTTTTATTACCAACGTGACAAGGGGCCAGCTTAATAATAATATACCTACTATATATTCAAAAGTTGCGCCACTACAACCTAGTATGATATGCAATTGGGAGGTTCAGTAGCGCTGAAAATATTCTGTCCTAAACACACAGTGTTATTAGAATACGACGGATATAATTGTTATAGCTGAAACCTGATCAAACACTTTGCAATTGATTCCATAACGCATGGTTGACTTTCGATTTATCTATTCATCAAATATTTACTTCCCACTTTGTCAATGCTTAGTTTTGAAATTATATATCCAGCTTCCGTCATTCATATATATAAATTAGCAGTATAAAATGGAAATCAATAACTTTTTAGCAATATTGCAAATGAACGCGTGGGCTCACGCTAGAAGACATTATGTTATAGTGTGGAGGGTAACATAACAGCCACTCTCTTTTGTAAATATAACAAAGCGTAAGTACTTAGAAAAAACAATTCTTTGACCCTAAAAGCAGCATCTGCCATAACAACAAAGCGCTGAGTTCCATTTGAAATGAAAAATACCCGCGGGAAAAAACACAAATCAGGAAAGTGTAATGCGGGATGAAAATGGCTGGCTGTTTTATTGTGAACGTGTGGGTGAGAACTCTGGAAGATGAATCACTGTGGTTGGAAAACTATCACCATAAATTAAGAAACGAGACAAAAATATATAACGACAACAAAGCTGGAGCATATCTCTGTTTCTATATTATCTGACAATGAAGCAGGTCTCTGAAAGGTGAAGATAATAATTAAGAAAGGTTTCTTTCAGGGTGTTGCAAAAACCAAAAAATAATCCATAACAGAGAACCAAAGTTGTGATGACCATCATTATGCTGGTAACATAGTTAACACTAGATACAGTAAATCAACCTTCCAGGATTTTTGTTACAGTTTCCAAAATTCACCAGAAGCATTGAACTTAACTGGAACATCAGGCGCAAAACTAATAGAGCTGGAAAGCTATAGTTCGAGCCCTATATGTCCCTCCCTGATTAAGGTTAAAAAAAGAAGGAGAAAGGGACTATAAAGTAAGCAAGTGCAAGAACTGTTGTTAAAAAAAGTTCTTCCTCTCACGACTTTGCGGCAACGGTTCATAAGGAAAAATAACTGGGTTTTGTCAATAAAGCAAGAATCCAGGGCACCGTGGCCTTACAGTCACCGAACTGAAAGCAAACTAATAAAGCGCAGTTTATTTGAAAACTCTACTGAAGAGTAAACTGTCGTAGGAGGAGGTAGCTATTTCTTAATCTCAGGATATTATACTTACTTGTGACAAATCTGTAAAACTTATTGATTTAGCTCTTAATAAAAAGTGTAGTAAGAGTAGTACTCAAAACAAACAATGAGCAAACACAGTTTTTTTTTTCAAATTTGCTCTTTAACCCTTTGATTTTTATAAAGCTATTTTATTGTCCGTGTGATTAAGCTTAAATAGGTGTACCTACTCAAATCCAATTTCAAATATAATTATGAAGCTACAGCTTATTTAAGCGCTTACTAAAGTTTCATTGAGTGTTTCATTTTCAGAGAGAACAGAACATGCTACAAAAGTGTTTGTAAACTCATATTCGCAAATGATTCACAAATTCACATATTGTTTACATTCAGGTTATTAGGTCTGCTCCGCCAATCATCGACCCATTTAAATTAAACAAGCAATCTATGTTCGTACAGTTATTATAATACTATGTATTTTTTTGTTTTATTATTTATAGGTAGACGACTACATTTAATTTTTTACTGTTAGTACAGTGGCGCTGGCGGTAACACTTCCGGATTTTCTGTATAGCAAAATAGCTGTTGATCTTTGGTATTGACAGTCTAGGCCGCACGAGACTAAAGACAAAAGTGTTACGCCGTCCTAGTCCGCAATTGTACTATGTAGATTTTCTGGAAGAATTCTCTTTTAGCTATAAGACAGCTCATTGTCTGTCTTATTAGATTTTTACTGTATTATTTTTATTTACAAGATAAATGGTAAAAGCGTCACATGTCTTTCGTAAAGAGCGACTGAAATATAGTCTATCACCGATTTCGAAAAAAAAATATTGTTGCTTGCTAACTGTGTGAGATGGGCTGGACAATTAATAGTCGATATAACATCATAATATAATGATAATAACATTATTCGGATACAATATTAGGTATATGACGTGTTTTTCACTATGTATGACAAATATTTCATCGAAACTGACCACTCCGAACCACTCCACCCCCGAACTTAAACAAGAGCTAAATGTATGTTCCTGTTCACTTTCCAAATTTAAAGATGGTTTTATTAATAAGGTATATTTGACTCTATTGCTCGAGTTTGAAAAAAAAAGGAAATGGACGCGGGTGCACCGTATTACAATCGTCACAAGTAATGGTAGAGCACAATTTTACAAATCTACTGCCCATTATAATTTGACCCAGAAAACAAAATAAACCTATAACAATAGCAGTAGGTAGGATTTGCCGGTGTCACGCGGAGACGACCCGGCTCGGCAGTGTGGCTATACTGTGTATTTTGCGGAGCTTTAGATCTAATATACAACGAGAGCTTTTTAAGGCGTCTTTAGGTATACGAAGGTATGAGTCCTAACTTTTTTGATTATAATCCTTGCGTATGCTTTGTATATGTAGTTCAAGCCATGTTATTTCTGAAAACCGCAAACAACTACATAAAAGAACTAAAATTTGAATAAAATCTCAGTACTTAGTAAAAAAAATACGAAAAAAACTAAGAAATTGTCATGATAAATAAAAAAAAAATAAGTGCTCTGTATTTTTTAACAGTAAAAGATCATCAGAATTATTAATTTTAAAAGATGGCCTAAATTTCAATGTAGAATGAAAAAAATGTACTGTTATTTTGGTGAGTGACGGGAAAATGAAAGATTATGCTTCCACTAAGAGGAATGTAATGTTTTCTGCCCCATGTTATTACATAAGTTGTATGTCATGTGGTTGTAATAATAATATAAGGGTAAAATAAGACCAGCAACAATCAAGGGTAGGTATATTTAATTAATGTATAGAATAAATTAGTGGGCGTTAATAAAATAGTATAATATTAAAAATCCGTTTTATTTTCATTTAATCGCCGCTGAGAACAATTGAGGTGTGTTTGCTAAGTTTTTTAAGTTTTCAATATAATTTAAAAATATTTTATTTCTATTCTGAGAAATAACTAAAACAACAATAAATCTTACCTGGGAATAAAATCTCAACTATTTTCAATTCGATCGCGTTCTTCATTCAAAAACACGCGCGAAGTTTCAGTTTCCGTTTGTCGCGCGGGTGGTGGCGCGGTGCGCGCCGGCCGGCGGTGGTCGGACGACTAGCGTCCCGCTTACCACCCCTCTGTCTGAGTGCTAGGGTTACAACTTTTAACTCTTGAGTATGGAAACTGAAAATTTCATCGGAACTTTTAAAATTTGCTTGAGGTTTTTATGCTCTGATACAGATGCTGCTTTATAAAATTTAAGGTTTTAACTACAGTTAACTTTTTATATTCAAATCTTACATTTCAGGGTTTTTTTTGTAATGTAAAATAATCAAATAGGGTAAAACGTCCTATTACCGCGGTAGTAAAAATCACGTCCTATTACGGCTCTATTTCATCTTTTGCAATTTATGATTCGTTGTGACTGTGTATGGTATAGGTGACTACATAGTGTCCAAGGGAAACTAACACGTAACTTATTAACCGGCACTCGTGCGTTTAAAATCGTTTAAAATTACTTAAATTAATTATTTTGTGTAACGTCACCAAAGCGAGAAGCTGTTTCATACAAACGCAGACTGACTCGCAGTAGAACATTGAATTTTCAGACTTCGTTTTTAGTTCAAACAAACACTTTAAGATTATGTTACTATATTCGAATACTTTTTACATTCAAGTAGTCTTAGTTAATTAAGTTGATTTCTGTTTAAAATCAAATAAAACAAGTAAATATGAGTAAACAAAAGTCCGCCGTGTTAGGAAGGCTATTTGAGGGTACCGCCTATTACGGAGGGTACCATCGGTAATAGGAAAAACGCAGTGTCGGTAATTTATAAATTTAGTTGTATAATAAAAATAATTTATGAACATTTCGTTATTTAAGTGTAATTTTCATTAGTTCTCAAGTATAAAACCAATTTTGGAGGTACATGTTTTTTAACTAGAATCCTTGTTTTTAACGCTTAAAGTTGACAGTAAAATTTAAGTTTGTTAGAATACTGTGAAACCTAACGTATGAGTTTTAATGAAGAAAAATAGTCTAATACAACGATTACTAACGATTTGAGAGTTTTATGGTAAAGTCAGAGTGCTCTTATGTGTAAGTAATAACTTACATTACCGAAATATCTTTACATTATATTTCAGAATCAGGATATAAAAATTCATTAGATATTTTAGTACCTACCGTATTAGGCTGTACGGAATCCCAACACGGTGTATGGAAATTACAGAGCTAATAATTTAACCGTATTATTCATAAAGATACCATACATTTTAAAAAGCTTTACTGCAGGTCTACTTATTTGGTTTGTTGTATGGTAAATCCGTGACATCCTGTCAAATTGACGTACGTCAAATAACTAAAATTCATTTTAACTTTTAATGAATAACAGGGTAAGTAAATAATTAAAAAAACTTACACAAAAATGTAAACAACGCTTTATTTCGTACTTACGTAGTTTCGCATCAATATAAAAATGTACTACTAGATTTTACCGCAACTTTGACACACCATACAAAACTGATTATGATTCGTTGGTTGTTTTATTGTATTTTGGTTTACGTTTTTTTTGTTGTTTTTTTAGTGTTCCATTTTATTGCATGTTTGTGTCAACGTTATTGCAAAAAAAAATATCTTTCTTTTTTTTTAACTTTCTCAGCTTGAGTAGAAATCCATATTCCATCTTTTTTTACCGTTTAACTAAACCTTCACTGACTGCACCCCGCTGCTTCGCCAGTTAAATTTTCTTTCATATATGTATTATTTGTAAGGTTTCCTTAAAATCTATTTCGTAGTTTTTACGTGAAAGAGTTACAGACATCCTTTATTACAAACTTTGTCGTTTATAATATTAGTAGGATTATTAAAACCCTCGTCCGGGCCTTTTCAAATTAAATTTGGAGAAAAACGATCAGCAATTGTTTATATCGAGGTCAAGGAGGTTATCAATTCGACCTGTATGTATGTTTGTATGCATGTTTGTCCACGATTATTTCGATTTTATCAAAACCGATTTTCACAAAAGTATTTTTTAAATTCAGAATAAGGGTTTTAGTACCTATTTTTAACTGATTTTAGAAAAGACGAAGTTCTCAGTTTGTTTTGTATCAGTTTATTGATGTAGGTTTCGGGTACACATCCCGGGACCTTATTAATATGTCTTTTCCATCCGTCCGTCTGTCTGTCTGCCAAAGGCACTAATTTCCGAAACGGCTCGATTAGTTTTAATGAAAATAATTTCACGATATTTTATTTGTCGTCCAAAGACTTCTAACAAATATTAAAAACTTAAAAAAAATATGGTAATTTAGAGAAAAATTGTACCAAAATCTTCCTTTTTTGAACAAACTTTTGTCGAGCCTCTACTGAGATAATAACCTGGTCAACATACATTAAATAATGATCATTTGTAACTTCACTTAATGTAGATTAACAACAAATATTAAAAATTATGTTAATAAGCTAGCCAAATTTGCACAAATTACGCTTTTATGGGTATAACCTGCTGACATAAAAAAACGATCTCAAAATGGCGGCCGTTGTATGGGCTGTCTCTCTTCTCAACTCTTCCCTCATACTAATATACGCGAGATAGCATTCGTTCGGCCGCCATTTTCGAATCGTTTCTTTATCAGCGCGGCTTATAAAAAAAAATCGTCCCCATATTTAATTCATTCCATTCCGTTGTGCAGAGAGATGGGAGAACGTTACGATGCCGTAGATTGATTGATTGATTGTTGTTTTGCTATTTCAGGCCGTTCAGGTCAGGCAAAGGAACATAGTAGCCCATACAGCCAAATATTCATTTTTCGTGTTTCCTAAACTAATTATATTACTGGAAACTTCTTAGCGCGAGGCCATTTATTAAATAGTTGATACACAAAATATTATCAAAATAGCCCCTTACTAGGAAGAACCTGTATTTATGTACAGTGCCAGTAACAATTACAGCCATTGCATACCATTTTCTGATTGCACGGAACCATGAGCTGACATGAAAATGTTTCATCGTGAGTGTGTTGTCATCCCATACTCCGTAATAGGCTGTGCTTACCGCCATAATGGGCTTCAAACTTTTTTTGCCGCCGTAATAGGAATTCCGAATTGTCAGACAAAATATTTATTTAAAATTAATTATCACTCTAAAATAAATAAAACGACAACTGAAATAGAAAATATAATTATCATGACTGTCAAAAAAAAATTCAAATATCTGCTAAAATATTTAGAAATGCTTAATTTGTTACCCTACTTGTCGTCAAAACGCGCCGTAATAGGGCATGTTACCCTAAATCAATTGTAAAATTTTCGTTTATGCAGGTTTTTATTTGTAGTAAGAACACAAATTACCTTCAATTACAACATTACATCATTTTTAGGAATATATTTCAGCGGGAGCTTTCCATCGGGTGCTTAAATAATAAAAAAAAAAACTCGCAGTCATTGATGGATGCCATAACGTTGCTTTTCTCAAAAATAATCAGGCGGTCGGTATCGATCCGAAATATAAGATGTTTAGTTTAGAATCTGTTATCATTAATAAATCTACATACCTTACTGAAATGTCAAGTCAGTATATCAATTATAAGCATTTGTAATACTTTTTTAAAAGTAACTTTACAGCCAATGTCAACCCTAATCAGCTGCAAAGTTCGATGTTGGCCCCTCAAATAGCGTGGGCGAAAACAATATCCGCTGCGATCGCCCCACTCGCTGCCGATGTGCCAATTATTCTAGCATCTATTCATTCACCCCTTATCTGAGTACTTACTGGCTTTTTGAAAAACGAACGCGGTGGTTGCTGGCTTGGTTTTAGTTTCCAATATGTGAGTTGAGTTGGCGAGAGCTTTGTTAGGGATTATCTCTACAGGGTGTTTTTGACAAGGCGAAAAAAAAATTTTGGAGAGATTAAGCGAATCATACTTCACTAAGACCTTTCCCAACGTAAATTAGGCAAAAAACTCAGAAAATATATATCTGTTTGTAAAAAGGTACCTGCTAAATAGAAAAAAACGAACGCCGAAATGAAAAATATATCTTGCACAGTCTGACATTTTTGATGAACTCTTTCTTGCAGAATTAACAATTCTCACAAAAATGGAAATACAGCTGAATCTTTCCGGAAAATTTCTACGGTTCCCAGGTCCCAATCTTCGTGAGACTGTACTTGTTGCTCAAAAGGATAGCTTTTTTTTTGTAAGCTAGATAAACGACCTAAGATTAAGGTATGGGTTACTTCCTGGTATATTAATTGAAGAGACTACTACAACCACATTTATTGTGTACGCTTGCGATATTTTTCTTCCGATCCCGAAGTGTATAAAGTACATAGGTAAAAGTTTTTTTTTTTAGATTACATGAATAACCTTTGTTCCTATGAGAGATAAAATTTATTTCTATAGTTACAATTGATATTTACATTTACTTAAGTAAGTACATTATATATATTTACAAAAAAAAAAGGAAAGAAAAACTAGGTATTATATAATTCACTACATGCTATAAAACAAAGTCGCTTCCTGGTAATTGTGTGTATGTATCTTTAAAACCAAGTATCTAATTTTCATGCGGTTATTTAGTATAGAATGAATCAAGAGAAAGGGATTTTTTATTTGTTAGTATAATATAACATGCTGTACGAAGTTCACCGAGACGACTTGTTTTATATAAAAAACCAAACTGATATCAGGCACTCTATTCTCTTCCGTAATACTTTAATTTATGAGCATTTCTATTTCGCTTGCTTACTGGAAACATTGTACATTTACAATCTTCAAGACTTTTTAAGTAAAATTTTCCTACGTAACCTTCATAATTTATTAAATAGTCAGGTAAAACGCTAAATTAAACATGTTCTCGCTAATAGTACTACCTAACAAAACTCTTTAGGTTTTTAACCTTTGATGTTTCGGAAGGTTCATTAAGTTCAGCGTTCAGCGCAAGCTCGTAACATTTCCCGATAAAACAAACTTTCCGGATCCTGTCTGATCGAAGACCAGACAAACTTAGAGAGCATTCGGGACTTTTAATTTTATTTACATGGTTTATCTTTATTTTTTATTTTTTATATGATGTTGTTAAGGCCATTATAACTGAGATGGACTTCAGTAGGTAAGATTGCTTGTACTACAATTTTATTGTTATTTTTGTGTGGTTCAATGGATTTTAAAAATATTTTTAATAATTGTATTAAACTAATTATTAATATGTATATCTGCTACACAGTTTTATTCCTTATTTTTTAAAACAGACAGGAAAAGCCGTGACACAGTGACAAAAAGTTACACAGTTTCTTTCAATTTAAAATATAATTTTATGAATCAGAAAAAAAATCTCTTCTAAATACACCCTTAGAGGACTTGTTGAACGCACATTTTTAAAGTTATTTAATTTAGGCTTTCGAGTTCGTTAGTAATCGGATCATTGAAGAACCTTTCCCAAGCTATTTTGGCGGTTCTTTAGAACGGTGCGAATTTACGAGCTCTTATAATAAGACGTGCTTATTGCTTGTTTCTGAAATAGGTCGGCTCTTGGCTAGGTTCTATATGACGTGAAGTTTAGAAATCAATATCTCCTTTTTGTTCACAATGCCGTGTTAATTGAGGTTAATAAAGAAGGAGTACTCAGGAAAAATATAGGTGTTACGCATATTTTGTGTTAAGACGAATATTGGAGCATGGTATTACTGTTAAACACTGTATCAAATTTTAGTAACATTTTGTCAAGCCTACTCATATTATAATGCGTTCGTTCGTAATAAATCGGTGCCAATTGAACGCCGTTGCATAGTATCACTGACTACTGACTGCGGTTTGCTACACTTTTTCTTTAGGAGCTCCGTGATTTGTTAATATTTTAATATCGAAGTACTGTGCTGCACATGATTGTAGCGCAAATCCTGAATAGTACCTTACTTACTGTTTGTATAAATTCGTTTTCTATTAACATTTCCTTCTGATCTTTAAATTACAATTTAAAAGTGTCATTTGATAAAGCTTGCATTACTGCAGTGTTGTTGCTGAGGATTTAAGTAAGTAATTTATAATGTAACTAGTCGACCCGGCGAACTTCGTACCGCCTAACCTATTACTATCTTGCACAATGTATTATACTTATTAACCTTCCTTTTGAATAACTCTATCTATTAAAAAAAAAACGCATTAAAATCCGTTGCATAATTTTAAAGATTTAAGCATACATAGGGACAGACGCGGGAAGCGACTTTATTTTATACCTACTATGTATTGATAAACTAAAAATAAATCAACTCTGTCTGTTTTACATTTATTACAAAATCTAATATATTACCCTGCCTCTTTTCAATATGGCTGGACTACTAAAGTTAAAGTTCACTAGTGCATTGGGTATATCGTGACATCATGGAATTGCACCGATAGGCATAGGTCGACTACACGCGCTGCTCTTTTGATCTCTACTCATAGTTTAATCGCATTAATGCACCTTATATTCAAAAGCATACAGTCCCAAGTTGAATAACATTAAAGTTGTGTAGATTGGTATCTGTAGCGCTGCCTACACAAGTTTAAAGTTACCGGAAATTCAAATTGATTCAATTATTGCAAACACGGACTTTCAGTAGTGGCGCCTTAGTGGCGAGGCTCGACTTATGACCTGACCTGGGCAAACATACCCGCACGCTGGACTTGTATCGTATTACATACATTTAAATAATCTGCTGCACTTAGTACCCGCACAGTATACCTAGCCAATTTAAACTGATAAAATTAAGTGCGTGTACTGAGTGAGAATCACGCTGCCTGTGGAGGCAAGTTATCTTAATCGGAATAATTCCTAAATGTTTATAATCAGTCATAATTTTATTTAATAAATAAGTATTTTTATAATCTGCACTGCCCACATGGTCATTGCAGGTGAAAATATTAACTATAAGTACTAACGTAGAGTTTGTAAGTTAAAAAAAAAATTGTCCACAAAATATGTGTTATTGAAATTGGATCTTCAACATTTCCGTAACATCTGAAACAGAACTAAAAACTTCCTCTTTGCAAGTTTGCAAACGAGCACAAACAAAACAGCCGGTCAGTATTAATTATACACTCTCAAGCCCAACAATTAAACTTTATTACGAGATTCACCGTTGCGGAAATGGTTTCAAACTTTTAGTCGTTTTCTGTAACAAATACTGATAGTAAAAATATTTTCATACTCTAATTAAAATTACAGTTCATAATTGTATTTGCGGAAATATAAAAATACTTTTATATGTAAACTAAAATCTAATCAAAACTAATTTGTTATAAACCGATAAGATAATAAAAATTATAATAACTTATCGTGTTTCCGAACAACGGTCAGTAAGGGATTCCGGCCGCGCCAACATGAGGTCCTTGCTGCTTTTGTTGGCTGTGGTAGTCAACACTGTTATTGGTTCGTGATCTTGCTCTGTCCCTTGCTTAGCAATTCTTCAGTGTAAGGGGCTCGTCTAGTGACGAAAGCCAAGCCTCTCTTTCTTTGATTATCAATTAAACTTCACTTTTCTCTTTCATCATGTTTCTTTTTCTTTTTAGTTCAAGTGAGTAGGTAGACGCTGTTGCGTGCCTTTGCCCCGCCCTCAAATTAGGTGACCTCTTAAGGCAGAGGCTTGGCTTATTGACGTCTTATGCCTAGCCTTGATCATAAGAAATGCCAAAAAGATTCTGTTATTACCATTCGATACTGTTGATCCCGTAGTCAGTAATCTGAACTAAAATCTGGCCTGATGTTATTTTAATTCAAAATATTTTTTTTTTTGTCATATAGGTGACCACTATCACAAGGAAAGTGCACTGGCCCCAGGATCATCCACTCCACGTTACGCCAGCGAAGCCGAGCTAGGAGCCGAATACTGGTACAACCAAGCCCACGCCGCCATCAACGAGCGAGTCAATTCTCACAAGAATGAGAATGTTGCGCGCAATGTTATCATGTTTATAGGTGATGGGCTTTCAGTGCCTACGTTGTTTGCCGCGCGCACTTTGCAAGGACAACGCGCTGGAGCACCTGGTGAAGAGTCGCAGCTTTCCTTTGAGGCTTTTCCTACAGTTGGGCTAACTAAGGTAAGAGAATCATTAAAAATTTTCAGGGTCTTATCTTTTTTTCTGTACAATTTTTTATACAAATTCTTGTAATCACAGACATACTGCGTGGACGCTCAAATCCCTGACTCTGCATGCACAGCAACCGCCTACCTTTCCGGAGTTAAGAGTAACCAGGGTACCTTGGGCTTGACAGCGACGGTTCCCAGGTATGACTGCCCCGCCTCCACGGACGAGGCCACGCACGCCGAGTCCATCGCCGCGTGGGCGCTGCGCGACGGTCGCGACGCTGGTGCGTGCTCTTTATCGCTATCACTATTTACAACATTATAAATTTATTACATTTTTTTTTATTTTATTACGCTGTCTACGAAGTTTATTGTCTGTAGGTCTGTCTTGTTTCTTAATTACTAATAATTTTAGGTCTCGTGACTACAACTCGGGTGACCCACGCCTCTCCTGCGGGTGCATTCGCTTTTGTAGCTAATCGCCATTGGGAGAACGATGCTGAGGTTATAGCATCTGGATACAATACCACAGATTGCCCTGACATCGCAGACCAACTTGTCAACTTCTTTCCCGGAAATCAGTTCAAGGTGGTTTTGGGTGGGGGTCGTCAACAGTTCACACCAAATTCGATTCGGGATGAGCGCGGCGAGTGGGGCTATCGTACTGATGGCAGAGACTTAGTAGAGGAGTGGCGCGCCGACAAGGTCGCACGCGGAGCAACGCATCAATACGTCTGGACCAACGAGCAGCTGCAAGCGGCGCGCGCAGCCCAGCCCGAGTACTTAATGGGACTTTTTGAAACTAACCACTTGCAATACAACATGGAGGCTGTGTTGAACAACTCTCCTCAGCCTACACTTGCACAGATGACTGAAGCCGCCATTGAAACGCTTAGCCGCAATGAAAAGGGATTTTTCCTTTTTGTAGAAGCAGGTCGTATTGATCACGCACATCATGAAGTTCATGCAGAGCTGGCGCTTGACGAGACGCTGGAATTAGCTAAAGCTGTGACACGAGCCCTTGAACTTACGAGTTCCGAGGATACTCTGATAGTGGTAACCGCTGATCACGCACATGTTATGATGGTTAACGGATATGCCCCGCGTGGTCATCCCCTACTCGGCCGCAGTACGCAAGTTGATGCGCACGGTGTCGCTTACCAGACACTGTCGTATACAAATGGACCTGGCTTCCGGGTGCACACCAGTGCTGGGACGCGGCAAGATGTAACCCAGGAGTCAGACTATCAGAGTATG
The DNA here is from genome assembly GCA_951802225.1 of Euspilapteryx auroguttella. NCBI lineage: Eukaryota > Metazoa > Arthropoda > Insecta > Lepidoptera > Gracillariidae > Euspilapteryx > Euspilapteryx auroguttella. The sequence continues at coordinate 5,923,591 of OX637652.1, forward strand.
TTTTGGCGATCACCTGTGGATGTTCCTTTGGATTCGGAGACTCACGGCGGAGATGACGTAGCGGTGTTTGCGGTGGGACCACACCACCATTTATTCACTGGACTCTACGAGCAGAGCCAGCTGCCTCATCTGATGGGATATGCGTCTTGTCTGGGCAATGGGCCATCAGCCTGTTCAGGCGCCGGCGGAGTCGCTGCCTCGGTGGCACTGGTCATGGTGGCCGCTATGACATTGCTTCAGCGGCGCTGATCTGCCTTTGACAATTGTAATCTCTTGTAAAAACATATATTATTCTAAGAATTTTTTTTCTATCCCTTGTAATATATTTCCTTACCCGAGTCTTATTATGTTCTCGTTATTATTAAAAAATAATAATTTTAAAATTATATTTATAAATGAAACAAAAGTTAATAATGATTTAATATCTGATAATATGTAAGTAGATAGATAGATAGATAGATAGATAGACTCTTTATTACAATCAATGAACTTAAGTACTTTTTTTTTATTTCGAATGACTTTATGATTGATTAGATTTAGGACTGTGTTAAGCGTAATATCGAAGGTCTAACCAGAAAAACAAAATTGTGGTATTTTTCTGTTAGTTAGACATAAAGTAATCTGTGGTTAAACCTTCGATATTTCGCTTTACTATAAACACGTTATGATTTAGACAGTCAAAAACATTCCGTTACACTAAGGCTTGTATGCTGCGTAATTACAAAATAGCTTGATACCGGGGCCAGTGTGTAATGTAAGGACTATTTATTTAATCACTTTGATGGCGAACGGCAGAATAATGGAGAGACCGCATCGGTCGGTCCGCCATCAAAATTGTTCAAAGTCAATCTATAGCATCACAGGCCGTGTCCGCCGTGATGAAAACTTTGTTGTGCGGAAGATTAAATAATTTCCTAACTCACTCTAATAATGGCTATAGTGGAAGCCGAACAACCAGTGGAAAGCCCACCACGTTACATGTTTAATTCAGCTTAATACACTTTAAAATTGTTCTATCGTGATAAACAAGTTGCATGGAATAAATAAAGCTATAGGATTGCCTTTCAACTTAACCCAACTCAACCTTTATTGACACTTTTACAAAACGAAATTGCCAGTAAGTAGTCATATGTAGTGATTCCGTGATAATAATGTCGTTTTTTCAATAATAATAATAAGAATAAAATTAAAAAGCGGCAAACGTAGTCAACTTTTATCTTCCACCCGCTGTCGAAATATATAATGTCAAGTTGAAAAAGTATTTTGTTACGAAACACTACAGGTGTCAACTCCGTATTAGGCTAGAGCAGCGTTTATTGCAATTAAATGCAATGCCGCCAGAAATTACAACTACTATTAAAGAAGCAATTTGAAACCATCTGTTTAAATACTTTAGCGGAAAGAATCAGGTTCAATTCCTGCCTGGTTCCGAATATATTCAGTGTGGATCTCCTCAAATTGATTTTATATTTTTAAAGGTTCCTTTTATTACAGCTAAATAATAATAACAATGATTAAAATTGCCGGTCGTGTATAATCGGATTTAATTTTTCCTATTTTTTTTTTCATAAATTTTTTACCATTTTCTATTTAACTCTATAAGTGCTTTTCATCAGTGTCTAGTCCAAAGCAGCAATTAATATAAATTGGTCCTCGTGGCTCCCGTGTGCAGTGACAGATCAATCCACGAAAACATGTTTTATTCAGCAGACATTGTTTCTTGAATCGGTCGGTTATGATTTATTTGTCGTCGGTTTGACGGGCTATTGAAGGAATGGTATACGGGTAATATTTAGCGGCATCTTTCCATCGACGCTGATACCAATCTTTCAACGTCGATCCTGAAGACGGGCAGACTTTCTGCAAAGTTATTTAGTAATATAATAATAAATTTAATAGTTTCTTATTTTTATTTTTATCACTGTCATTTTGTCATAGTTAATAGGATCGTAATCAAATCGACTCTTTAACTGAATGATAATATTTGCTACTACAACAACTACCAACGGATGTCTAAATAACAAAAGTATCTCATTCATTTAATTTAATTTAGAACAACTAATTTTAATTATTTACTGGTTACTTATGTACTTATTTTTTTCCCTTGGAAAATATAGGCGTGCATTTCACATGATCTATCACAGAGAGGTTGGAAAATGGAGGTATATCTTACTACATCGGCTGATTGAGAAACATGACAATGTGAAAAAATGCGTAGATATCAATATCAAGTCTATATCTGGTACAGTTATTCAGTTATTTCAAAAGCAATTACTTATAGAAGCCCTGGTAGGACCCTCGTTTTTCATTCAATAGCCTCAGCGTATTATGTACACTGTGTACACAAGCCGTGCCGTACGTGATACTCAGTGTAATCGAAAATGTACTAAAAATAGATGTGAATAAGAATTTATTTTCGGCACGAAAACCTTTGATAGCAGACAGCAAAACAAGTTGGATATAAAGAAAGAAAAAAAAAACAGTCTCGAAGCACCATGCAATAAATTTGGAAGATTTCAAGCTTCAATCAATATATATAAAACTCTTCCGTTACTGACTGACTGACTGACTGACTGACTGACTGACTGACTGACTGACTGACTGACTGACTGACTGACTGACTGACTGACTGACTGACTGACTGACTGACTGACAGACAACGCAGAGCCGAAACTACTGGGCGTAGCGGGCTGAAATTTTGCATGTAGGTTCCTTAGGGAGTGTAGGTGAGCACTAAGAAGGGATTTCCCGAAATTCCCACGGGAACGGGAAAAAACTTCCCGCGTCTGTCCCTATGTATGCTTATATCTTTAAAACTATCAACGGATTTTGATGAGTTTTTTTTTTTAATTAGATAGAGTGATTAAAGAGGAAGGTTTATAAGTATAATTAATGCACAAGATAGTAATAGGTTAGGCGGTACGAAGTTCGCCGGGTCGACTAGTAGTAGATAAATGAATACAGACGAAATTATTTTAAATGTTTAACCAGGTAAATATATGCACCGCAAAATAACAGATCCATTAGGTTATAAACTAACGTTCGTCAGTTTATAAACCAAAGTAAGTTAGGTTAGATTGTTTATAAATTTATGGTTGTAAATTTAAATTTACGAAAAGTTTTATTTTCCGGTAACATATATACACTGTCATTTTTTTATCGTAGCGGAAACTTTGAGAACTAAGTCTTTGCATGATATATGACTCGAATAAATTATAAAAAAACTATTTTTTTTACTTTTATTTTTTTTTGAAAATTAAAAAAAAAAACTTATTTAAGGCCGATGGCCTCTTTGTTTACCCCCCTGCGCATTGCCCTCCACTTCCTGACTCGTCTGGCACCAGCTAAGCCACCGTAGGTCATTGCTCTGATGCTACACAACGGTTTTTAGTTTTTTTTTTACAAAAACTTTCGAAGTACCTCAAGTGAGCACGGTTCATTATTTTTCAATTTTGTTTTCAGGAATCAGTCCTGTATAACTATGCCTACCGGGCGTTTAATTTTCCTCCACGATAAAAAAGTAACCGTGTATACCCTCAAAATAATTTCTTTGCAATGCTCCTTTTTTGAATAGACTGAAATTTTTGAACTCCAACTGCCACAGTTCGTGAAGTTGTAAGAACTTTGAAGTATGTATGTAGTCCGTGCCAAGAGTCTATTATTATTTAGTGTTTTATAATTGTACAATAAATTTATCCAATTTAAAATTCTATAAATTGACATTTTCAGTGTTCCTCATTGCATGTAAGTGACATCATTGTAGTTAACGGTAAGCAAATGGGCTCGCCTGCTTTGACCGCATACAAATTATAGTTCCATGATTACGTACGTGTTCCATGAGCACACTGCACCTCGTTGGGAAGATTTGGGAAGAACGAATTTTAGTTTTTTTTTCTATCACACACAATAAACTTACTTAATTTTAAAGAGTGGGTTAAGAATGCAATTTCTTAAAGAAGCTTAGGTAAAGAACCTCGCCAATGGAAATAACCTTCAATAAAAAAAATATTTAATTTTAAATATACATTTTTTAGATCAGTCAGTCTATTGTAAATTTATTATTAAGTTTATTGTCCGATTGGTCGACAAACAAAACACAAAGTAAATCAAGAAAAAATTTAATGACTGTGATAATATTATGATAACGATATTTATTTTAAGTATAATTGCAGCAACAATTTAATTACCTGTTTGGTACATTGGTACCTTTTAAGTTTGCGTAAGAGCACTTTTGGTTTTTTAACTCTCGCTTCGATGACGGATGCGCCGGCTCTCCTCATATTTGGTAATCCCATCATAATAATGCCAACCACTTACTTAAAAGGAACTTAAGTAAGCAATAAGTAAGCGTTATTATTACGTCTTTTATGCGTTTTACACCTTGGCTCTCACTTGTCTCTCCATGTAATTGTGAGCACATTTTGTGTTGGTCAATAAATCACTCAGGTATGGGGTGTCGTTATTTATGTATTTTATTCATAATTATAATCTCAAAAATAATTAACAAAAATATGATGCTGCAGTCAATTACGAGCCTAATTATACACAAAGACAAGTGCGTATTGAGTGCGATAATTTTACCAACAGAAAGCATGACATAATAATTTTTAGTTTTGTATGCTTCTGTGAGATCTTATAGGATACATTCGTGCAACTGTTGTTTCTCTTTTTAGTATCTTTGGAATAATTTTTTTTAATCGTCATCATTTACTTATAAATAACTAGAGGCTGCCCCGCGGTTTTTCCCGCGCAGATTTCTCATATACACAAAAATCCCGTTTTTTCCCGTTCAAGAAATCCCTTCTTAGTGCTCACCTACACCCTCCAGGGAACCTACGTTCCAATTTTCAGCTTTCTACGCCCAGTAGTTTCGGCTCTGCGTTGTCAGTCAGTCAGTCAGTCAGTCAGTCAGTCAGTCAGTCAGTCAGTCAGTCAGTCAGTCAGTCAGTCAGTCAGTCAGTCAGTCAGTCAGTCAGTCAGTCAGTCAGTCAGTCAGTCAGTCAGCAGTGGCGTGCCTCGGATTTCAAGTTAGAGCAAGCCTGGCCTATGATTTAAGGGATAAGTGCCTAACTCCTAAAAGAACCTAGGTTCCTAACCTACTGTAGGTATATTTATTCGTTTGAGATATAATGCACTTCAAACCACTAACCTTTTTCTCGTCTTCCCGTCAACCAAAGTTCAAACACTCATTTAAATTAAATCAACACATTGCACAATAGTTTGCTCCTTGAAAACATTTAAATTAAACTGCAAAACAAAAACGAACAATGAACAAACACGACAAATAAAATCGAACTGAAGTGAACAGCAAACCAATTGGTGGGTTCCTCTCCTCTCTCTCGCGCAGCGGCTCGCTCGTTGCTAACTTCGTACGCAAGCAGGGCTTTCGATTTCATAGTAAAGTGCATAACTACTTGCCTACATTGTCGAATTTTTAATAGGTTAGAAAGAGCGAACACGGCTCGAAACGAAGCCAAATAAGAAGCCAACGAGTGCGAGCGAAACGGCGATAGCGGTATTGACACATGCGTGAAATATCGTGGTGCAAGTGTCAATAACCTGTCAACGTCAAACTTGACAGCGTTTCTAACGCGCGCGAATATTTGAACTATAAAAAATACGTAAACTAAATTTTTTATAATAATTAAGAGTTAGGAGAGTGTAAATGCAGTTTAATAATTTTAATAGGGCAAGCCGGGCTTAAAAAAAAAAAAAAGTAAAGTAAAAAATGATTTATTCAATACAGGATACAAGATATCGCTTATTGAAAGTCAATTAGACTAATCTAATTAATATTGATACCTTATTTCGTAAAGTATCCTATACTGATAGAGGCGAGGTAGTTCAGGGTGCCCACTAATTGGCTCAGGCAAACAATGTTTGCCTTGCCTTACGACAATGGTCGCCTGGAGACGCCCCCAAACGAGCCCTCCTCTGTCAAATGATTCTACTCCCTTTCGCAATGATTTTACAGCGTAGAGAAGAAAGGGGTAACAAACTCTACTTTACAATTTCTCTCTTTTTTTTTTTTTTTTTTTGTTCTTATATATGTGACATTACAATTCAATTTACAATACAAAGAACATAAATTAATAAGATTTAAAGTACATACATGAAATAATGAAAATATCGTGCAGAGCTAGACTACTTCCATGCGTCTTTGTCGTTTTCATAATCATCAACATTGTAATAAGCTTTCTTAATCAAACCTTTTTTGATACGAGTTTTAAACTCACTATCATTCAGGATCAAAATCTCTTCTGGGATCTTGTTATAAAATCTTACTTCGTTTCCTATAAAGCATTTGTTTGTCCGTTTTAGTCTGTTCTGTGGAATACTTAGTTTGTTTTTGCTACGCGTTCTAAGGTCTTTAATTTTTTCACATTTTTTATCAAACATATGTAAGTTTTTACGAGTATACATAATAATTTCAAAGACGTACTGGGACGGAAGCGTCAAAATATCAATTTCTTTGAATTTTTGTCTGAGGGACTCGCGAGCTTTAAGCTGATAAATGTTTCTAATTGCGCGTTTTTGTAGTATAAAAATGACGTTAATATCTGCAGCTCTTCCCCATAGAAGCAAGCCATAGGTCATTAAGCTATGAAAGTAACTGAAATACACAAGTCTCGCGGTAGAAACATCAGTTAATTTTCTGATTTTCCAGATTGCGTACGCAGCCGAAGCTTCTCGGCTTATATAGTAGTAACGCTACTGTCAGTCAGTCAGTCAGTCAGTCAGTCAGTCAGTCAGTCAGTAACGGAAGAGTTTTATATATATTGATTGTAACATGCTTTCTGGTTAAAGAGAGGATTAAAATAATTCTTAATAAGGTAATTATGTATATGATTTTTTTTTTCTTTACAGGGGTTTTACAGCTAACTGTGGATACGTTGTTTTACCAGTTTTTGAACATTCTCGCTTAAAAAAGTAAACAAAATACTACAAATACAATACTACAATACTACAAACAATTGAACAAAATAAAATAGATATGTTAAATGAAATACTTAAACAATTCCACATTTACTAGGTAAATCCTTTTTTGAGGATCTCATTATAAAATATTTACCCTCCAAACAAACAGTAAGGATCCTTACTCACTCGCATTGGAACCCGTTTGCAAATTGCCTTCAACGCAACTACATACTATGTTATAAAATTTCGAAATTTCCTTACTTATCTAAATTTGATAGTTTGTTTTAAAAAGAAAATATTGGCAGTGATGAAGACTTTGACTTAGAAGATCCAGGTTCGATTTTCGGCAGGGGCATTGGTGATATTACGCCAATAATATTCATCGTGTCTTTTTTCTTCTTCTGGTTGTGTTTGTATGAAATACGTAACTCTAAGTGCGATGAGTGTTTATTATTAAAAATATTTCTATATACCATAATTACATTACTTTGGTATATTAATTAAATAGGAAAGTATATAAGTACGTAAAGCTAAAAGTATTGATCGTTAACATTCTAAAATTCTCGAGAGGCAGGCCCTGAACACCTTTTACCAGTTTCCCAGTCCACAAGTTTTCAGTTTCCCCTCGTTTCTCGAAGTGGCTGCGGGCGCGCTACTTGGAGTTACGGTGGCTGCTGTCAAAACTACATTATCGGAGGCCGGCCAAGTGTCCCGATAAATAAACTGTCTCGGTTCCCTCGCCCCCTCACCACGGTTACACACCCCTGCCTCCTGGCTAGATATATAAATGTAGATAAAACATTGCGAGTAGTTTTTAAAATCTTTTAACTACCAGCTAACTTTAATGACCCAGCGTACTTCGTACCGCCTTACAATTATAGTATATCTTGTTACATATTGAATTTGGAACAATCATCGAAATATCATAACAAATATTCTTATTTATAATATTAAAGTTGGATATCAAAATCTTTACATATTTGAACTAGAAGGTACATACTTTCACACAATCTTCTTTCAAGTTAAAAATTTTAACTTTTATAACAACGTTTTAGTAACATAACAACTCTGTACGGACAGAGTGGCGGAGTGATTCTCAATTCCATTTTAAACTACATTTTATTTGTACAAGACGCGACCACTTGTTTACTGAAACACCACACAGCCACTAACTTATAGACAATCCAGGCAAATTTATTACTTTTTTGTACATCCTATGCAATGTTTTGCTCTATATAAAATCTGATAGGCATTTATTAAGATCAGACAACAAGCAATGTTGATATCTATGTGTAAATATCATATGGTTCTAATCGCTTACCGAAAATAAGCCTTTACATCGCTCGCACACTTATGGCTCCATACAAAACCAACCAAAAAGCCATTTGAATGAAGGAATCGCTTATTTCTTAATATTTTGCAGTCTTTATTATTTTAGTGTGATGATTTATCTTTTTTATCAGATTTTAGCTGGAAGGATTTTAATGGATAGATCACATATATAGCGGTCGATTCCTGTATTGAATTTAGTATAATTACGGAACCCTCAAAAATGGCTAGTCCAGCTGGTTTCAGTTCAATGACGGGCCATGCTTCATATCCGATTGTAAATACTGTTGGACAATAGAGCGTCGTCCATTGAGAGATAGTTGGGGATTAGATGTAACTGTTACATTGTAGAATGCGTTAGAAGTTTCAGTTCTGGACAGCAAGTTTGTTTCTTATAGCAATAAAAGAAGTTAGTAAATGATAGGTACCTATGTAATAAAATTGGGATACTCGGGATCCTCAGGGTGGAAGCGGGCGAGTGAACGTGTGGAGCTTGCTTCACCGGTCACGTGCCCTACCCTTCCATTTTGATGATGCGCTGACTTCCACAGCGACCGAGCGGGTGGGCAGGTTGCGGATGGCCCGTATGCGTATGTCGTAATCCAAAGTGACCCGGACAATGGAAGGTTGAATGTGGTCAACCCCCAGATCACAATCATCTCACCAACCCAGCACCTAATCCCAATTTCCTCTACCCATCCAAACTCCAATCCCTCTCTCCCACTTCCTTCACTTTCCTGGAGGAGTAAACCTTGACCCCAAAAATCCCTAAACCAAGGTGTGATCAACCGTGCCGATGGTTGCGTGGCTGAGAGGGAGCTCAGTCGTGAACGGTGGACCTTGGGAACAGGCGAACCCCAAGGTTTCTACAGCCTTATCCCTGCAAGCGGGGCTCTGCAGGGATGGACCTCTAATTCCCTAGCTACTCGTGGGACCAATATGAAGAAAGCCACAATTTCAAAAAATATTTGTTTTAACCCGGAAGGGAAACCAACTCACGCTTCGACGACGACGAAAGTTGACCCGTTGAAGCGAATGAGCAAACTAGGTGAGGGACCGGCCAAGTCCGATCCACCGAAACCTCAAGCGACGTCAATGGATGGAAAGCCGAAAGGAGATCCATCCTCGATGCTCGCAGTGGCGGAGGTGGAGAAGGCGGAAGCTGGAACCACATCCAATACAGTAAGGAGCACTGCTGAGAACGAGACGACATCTGTCGAAGCGACCCAGCAGGTGACTTCGATCTGGGAAGACAGGTGCAAGCCTGCCCAGCCAAACAAGAAGAAGACTGGACAAAGGAAGAGGCAGAGGCAACGTCTGATGTTGAACAAACAGAAGATCGCTTCTGCAGACTTCCCTAACATACGTAAGGAGGGAGCTAGGGAGACCTCCAAGGAAGCCCCAAAGCCGCCCACATCGCAATACACAACCCAGGCGAAGCAAACGAAGAGGGCTCGCCTGGACGAAACCATCTCTCCAAGAGGAGATTCGAAAAAACTGCGGACGGATGCTCCGACGGAAAGACCGAAATCATCCTCCTACGCAGAGGCTGCAGCGAAGGACCTGACGGTGGCCATTACAAACAAGCGCACCGGTCATCTGACGCAGCAGGAAGCGAAAGAGGTTGAGGAAACGATCTCCCAGGCGATTATTAAGGAAGCCATCCTGGCCGATCCTGACACGTCCTCGGAGCCACCAGAGTTTCAAGGGAAACCCAGTTTCGTGGATGGCTACCTGAAACTGTGGTGCTGTAACGCCAAAACCAAAACTTGGCTACACAAGATGCTGGATGGAGCTACTCTGACCAGTGGTGACAAACTCGTCGGCAAAAGGGAGGATGACATGATCCGGAAGGTCAGGTGTGGATTGCTCATCCCGACCCTCGCAGTTGACCGAGCAACGATCGGACGCGTCCTCAGCTACCAAAACCCATGGGCAGAGGTAAAACAGTGGACGCTCCATCAGTGCGTACCTCTGGCGAAGAGAGGGGCCACACTTCTGGTGGTGGGCATTCCGGAAACTGCTGTGCCGGCTGTGCTGGAAAGGGGTAGAAAACTGAGCTACTGTGTGGGCTCGGTCTATATCCGTTTCCAGCACAGTGGGGGGCATTTCCGGGACGTTCCGCCCCAGAAGAACAAACCCGAAGAGAAGCCAGAAGAACCGAGGGGTACACAGGGAAGTAGGGCGTCTACACCGACGGAAGAAGGTGTAACCCCTGCTCCCATAGAAAACAAAGATGCAGAAGCGGAACCAGACGCCGATTTCGACCTCAGTACGGAGGATATCCTGCTGGGGACGGAGGAGGAGCAAGGATGCCTCCTTATCAGTCGGCTGGACCTAAAAGGAACTGGGGAGGAGGGGACATCTAAAAATGACCCCCAACTCCTGTAAGGTCCTTCAGGTTAACCTCCAGCATAGCGAAACCGCGACGGCTCAACTTCGAAGATGGCTGGAGGTTAACAACACCACAATTGCCCTGATCCAAGAGCCGTGGGTCAGGGGCACACACATCAACGGCCTCTGCAACCTTGGAGGTAAACTTATTTATAACAATACACAAAATAAACCCAGATCTTGTATTTACATATCTCGTAACATAATGGCACAAACTCTAACTGACTTCTGTTCCAGAGACGTGTGTGCCATAAAACTTCTCAGAACTGAACAATCAACTCTGCCTGAGACTGTGCTCGTCTCAGCCTACATGGCGGGAGAGGACGACCCACCGCCAGCACTGCTGGCCGACCTGATAAACCACTGCGAACGCCAAGGGCTGGAGGTAGTAGTATCGGCGGACTGCAATGGACACCACAACCTATGGGGAATGACCAACAACAACGACAGAGGTAACGTATTAGTTGATTACTTAGTAACTACTAATCTTGATATCCTTAATTTAGGAACAAAACCGACCTTCGTCACTCGAAGGTCTAGTACCATAATAGATATTACTCTTAGCTCCAAACTAATAGCACAGAACATAACCAACTGGCATGTCTCGGACGAGCCATCTTGCTCAGACCACAGATGGATTCGCTATGACCTAACCACTGAAATACAAACACCAATACCTAGAAGAAACCCCAGACGAACAGACAATAACTTGACTAATATTAAAACGGAACGGATTACTGTCTCAGCTGAAATTGACGCTTTAGTTTCTCCCGACTTGTATCACCCACCTTTAGAAATAATGTTAAGCATACCATGCAAAAAGACATCCCTATATCCTCTTCCAAAACCTCGCCCAATTAATAATAATCTACCCCTACAATGGAACTTTCGCAAAGCAGACTTTAAAAAGCTCTATCTTGACCTATCGCAGATCGATTGGAAACCAGTTTTAAATTGCAATGACAGTGATTCTGCGCTTGATACGTTATATAACCAGCTCTACCGTGTTCTGGGTGATAATGTGCCAACAAGAGTAGGTACTCCAACGTTTAAACCGACTTATCCACCATGGTTTACTGATGAAATTAAATCTAAAATAAAAATTAAATATTTTCATCTAAAAAAATTTAAACAACTTGGTTTAATTTTTAATCGCGAGGTTTTTAAATACTATCGGACACATATTAAGTATTTAATTGATAGTTCCTATAAACGTTATATGAAGTCGCTTGAAGGAAATATTTGTAACGACCCTGCTAAGTTCTGGCAATACGTAAAAAGCTTGCGGACGGAACAGGGTCTAGTTCAAGAATATCAATATGAGGGCCGAAGTGTGAGCTATCAAGAAGCTGCAAAGGCATTTGCAGCATACTTTAGCTCAGTTTTTCTTGACTCTGTTCCACGTCTTGATCCGGAAGAGGCAGCGCAGAGTTCTGGCGGCGTTGCCGATGCTTTCAGTATCTCCTTAGATTACGTCACAGAGAAAGAGGTACGCCGCGCCATACGACACATGAAAGCTACTGCTGGTTCTGGCCCGGATGGCATACCATCATTCTTAATTAAGGACTCGATATTCGTCCTGGCCAAACCACTCCAGCACATTTTCAATCTTGCCTTGAAGGCTGGACACTTTCCAGATAGATGGAAATTATCTAGAGTTACCCCTGTGCCCAAATGTAACTCGACAAATGTTTTGGATTTTAGGCCTATTGCTGTCATATCAGGGTTTTGTAAAATATTTGAACATTTAATTAATGTACAAATAACGCGCCAAGTAGAGGCGCGACTAGCTGATTCACAGCATGGTTTTCGTAGGGGTAGGTCCACTACAACAAACCACATCAGTTTTGTTGACTACACATTATGTAAGATGGATGCTGGCTGTCAGGTTGACACTGCATTCTTCGACTTTCGTAAGGCCTTCGATATCGTAGACAACGATATTCTGCTTCGGAAATTGTCCGTTTTCGGCTTCACACCTAATCTCCTAAAATTTATTGCCAGTTACTTGGAAAACCGCAAACAGTATGTTCAGATACAAAATTGTCATTCTGACGAATACTACGCAAGATCAGGAGTAATCCAAGGAAGTACTCTTGGTCCAACACTGTTTGCGCTTATGATTAACGATCTTCCAAACGTTCTAAAGGCTAGCAAATGTCTAATGTTTGCCGACGATCTTAAACTATACTTACCAATTCGTGATATAGCCGATAATCAAAAAATGCAATGTGATATCAATGCTGTAGCACAATGGAGCAAATTGAATAAGCTCGATTTGAATGTCGCAAAATGCAAGATTATTACATTTTCCAGACTACGTACACCAAAATTAAACTCGTACACATTAGATGGACAGGAACTTATAAGGGTTAACGAAATTCGCGATTTAGGGTTATTATTAGAGGTGGTCGTTATTTACAATCGCATTTAAAAACACTCGTTATTTCATGGCAACGAATCGCATTGCTATTCACAACGAATGTAAAATGCGATCGCGTTTTCGTTGCCGTCGACAACGATCGCGTTCTCGTTGCCCGGCAACGATCGCGTTCTCGTTGCCCTCAGCAACGAAAACGCGATCGCATGTGACAGCTTGTCATTAGCAAAGCAACGAAACGCATTGAAGCATTGCGATCTCACTCATCGAATTAATATGAAATGTACTTACTAAAAATACATTTTGCTGAAAAAAATTTGTATAAGGTTTGGAAATATCGATAATTGCTGCACTTCGATAAAAATATCCATATTAACATTGATATTAGAGCAAACTTGCATGTCTAGTTACATCCTGCGTTTTCGTTGTCAATCGCATTCTCGTTGCCGATCGCATTCTCGTTTCCGATCGCATTTTCGTTGCCGTTGCATGATATGCGATCCGGCAACGAAAATGCGATCGCAGTTTAAAATCGCAGTTGTTTGAAAATAGCATAACAGCGATCGCATGCGATTGAAAAATAGCAGTTATTCTCACCTCTAGTTATTATTGGACCAAGAACTAACATTTAGAGAGCACATATTAACCTGCTGCAAAAATGCAAGTAAAGTATTAGGTTTTATAATGCGGACTGCATCACATTTTTCAGATAAAAGGGTAGTTATAATGCTGTATAATGCGTACGTCCGTAGCAAACTAGAATTCGATTCGGTTGTCTGGGATCCTCGTGAGGATAAATATATTGTGATGATAGAGCGCATACAGCGGAAATTTGCTAGATACCTTTATAAAAAAAATTATGGGTATTACCCATTCCTATTCCCGTCATTGTTTGTTGCAGGTATGGTTGGCATTAATACACTTCAGCTGAGACGAAAATTAGCGTTATTTATCCATTATCTTGGTTTACTTCGTAACATAGTTAACAATCCCGAAGTTTTGTCTAGTATCGCTCTTTTTGTTCCTAAACTCCGAGCTCGGGTACTCCGTCGGCGACCACAGCTGCTGGCCACAGTGCCGGAGTTTCGCACTCTGCAAGGTCAAAACTCACCAACTCCTAGAGCAGTAAGACTAATTAATAAGTTGATTAATGTCTATCAACATGTGGATGTATTCTTTGACTCTGTACCTAAATTGGAAAACCAACTTGTACTACTAGTAAGTAATAATTAAATTGTAAACAATAAGTGCGCTTTGGTGTTTAACTGTAAGTCTTATTGTTAAATGAATAAAATAAATAAATAAATAAATAAGTAATTAAAAAAGACTTGGCTCTATAAATAAGTAATTAAAATAATGCGTTCATAGAAGCACTCAAGACTAAGCTGGAAAATGAACCTTGTAGTGCTACTGAACCGTGCACCAGAGAAACACTTGAAATCCAAGCTGAAACGCTTACCAAACATATAATTGAAAGCTACAATGGTTCATGCCCCTTATCAACTCCAGCTGCTAGGTCGAAGGACTTGGGGTCTGGATGGTGGGGACCTGAACTCGAAAGACTACGGAAAAAGATGAGAAAGCTTTTTAATACAGCTCACAATACAAAATCTGAAACTGACTGGGACAGATACGCGACAGTAAGAAAAGATTACAAAAAACGTCTAAGATACAGGAAAGCTACTGCGTGGCGTAACTTCTGTGACGACATCACGACCAACACACAAGCAAACAGAGTTAGGAAAGTTCTATCCAAACAACAAAACCAACTGTTAGGCACACTGCGCAGACCTGACAATACCACCACAAGCACTCCCGCGGAAACTGAAGGCCTACTAGTAGAGACTCACTTCTCAGGTAGTGTGGTCACACAAGTATCGCAAGACGAAATGGTAGACGAAAAACTCCCATCTGAACACGAATGGCATACAGCCAAACATATCACAGAACGGAACAAAGTTGCCTGGGCAATCAGAAGTTTTGATAACTACAAATCGCCGGGCCTTGTTGGGATCTTTCCTGCCCTTCTAAAGTGGGGTGGAAACATTCTCCTTGATCACATATGTAAGCTGCTATGCGCCTGCCTAGCGCACAGTTATATCCCTACAAAATGGAGAGAAGTAAAAGTCATCTTCATACCAAAACCTGGAAAAAGTGATTACTCAGACCCTAAATCACACAGACCGATAAGCCTGACATCGTTCCTGTTAAAGATACTTGAAAGGCTATGCGACAGAGAACTGAAAGATACAGCGCTGAAAACGATACCAATTGATGACAACCAACATGCTTACAGTCAGGGCAAATCAACCGACTCTGCCCTACACGCAGTAGTGAGCACCATTGAAAAAGCCCTGGAAAATAACAACTCATGTCTAGGCACCTTCATTGACATTGAAGGAGCTTTTGACAAAACAAACTTCAGCAGCATCAAGATAGCACTGATGCGTCACAAAACCGAACCACTCATTATAGAATGGATAATGAACATGCTCAGACAAAGAGTCATAAAATTGTCGGAGAGCGCAAACCACCAAGCCGTTGTAATAAAAGGATGCCCCCAAGGTGGAGTACTCTCCCCTCTTCTCTGGAACTTGGTGGTAAACGACCTGATAACAAAATTAAATCAAAAGAAATACAAAACAATAGGGTATGCCGATGACCTAGTTATACTAGTCAGCGGACTAGTTACTAGCACCCTATGTGAAGTGACACAAAGCGCCCTAAACATAGTACAGGATTGGTGCATAGACAATGAACTATCAGTGAATCCGAAGAAAACTGAACTAGTTCTATTTACAAAGAAACGAATTCCAGGTAGGCACAAACCACCAGCACTATTTGGAACTCAACTAAAACTGTCAACGGAAGTCAAATATCTAGGTGTGATACTTGACAGCAAACTAATCTGGAATAGCCACTTGGAAAACAAAATAAACAAAGCTACGGTGGCTTTCTGGCAATGTCGAAGAATGATTGGGAAAAAATGGGGACTGGCCCCGCATATCATTCTCTGGCTTTACAAAATGGTGATCCTCCCTAT
This sequence comes from Euspilapteryx auroguttella, assembly GCA_951802225.1. Classification (NCBI taxonomy): domain Eukaryota; kingdom Metazoa; phylum Arthropoda; class Insecta; order Lepidoptera; family Gracillariidae; genus Euspilapteryx; species Euspilapteryx auroguttella. The sequence goes on from OX637652.1 coordinate 5,939,655, forward strand.
GATCAGCTACGGAGCTGTCGTATGGTGGACCAGAACAAAACTTGCCTGTGCAATCAATAAACTACAGAAAATGCAGAGACTAGCGTGCATGGCAATAACAGGGTGCATGAAGACAACTCCAACAGCTGCCCTGGAGATATTGCTTGGACTAACGCCACTGCATCTACAAATACAACAAGAAGCGGGAGCCACGGCGCTGCGCTTAAAGAAGCTAAACCTTTGGAGTAAATACACAACATCCCACACAAAAATATATGACTCACTAACAGCGGGGGAACCACTGTTTGAGGCAATGACAGATAAGATACCGATGACCTTGGCCTTCAGCAAACCTTATAATATTCTATTATCAGAGGACCAAAGTGAAGGATTAAGGGAAGCAAACTTAAGAATTTTTACAGATGGATCTAAAACCAACTCAGGAACAGGATGTGGTGTATTCTCAGAAGATCTTAACATACACATCTCAAAACCCCTAGGTAAACATAATACTGTCTTCCAAGCAGAATGTTTGGGCATTATAGAGGCTGCAAACGCGATCCAAAGAAGACATGTAAAAGACATAAACATAAAGATACTATCGGACAGTATGTCAGTACTCCAAGCACTAAAGAGCGACAAGATCAACTCTGGACTTATACATGAGTGTCATCAACAGCTGACTAGCGCATGTAGAAACAACAATTCAATCACTTTACAATGGATAAAAGGACACAGCGGCTCAAGAGGAAACGATGCCGCGGACGAACTGGCCCGAAGAGGCTCAGACACTCCTCCGCATGGGCCTGAACCTATAGTACCCCTGCCATTCAGCTGGCTGCGCAGCCAGATGAGGAAGCGTATCAGGACTTTGCACCAGGATAACTGGGAAAGCGCCGACACGTGCAAACACTTCAAAGAAATTATACCAACGCTCGACAATAAGCTTACAGCCAACGTCTTGAGGCTTAAGAAACCCCAACTAAGGAAGTATGTTGGGTTGCTGACCGGGCATAACACTCTTAATAAACATATGTTTACTCTAGGCATCACTGACAGTCCTACGTGTAGGGCTTGCATGGAGGCGGACGAAACTACAAAACACATTCTACTAGACTGCAAACAGGTAGAAGTATACAGACGTAAGTACCTAGGGTTCCCAAGCACCGTACGCGAGGCAGTAGGCAACGTGAAAGCGCTGCTGAGCTTCGTGGAGGAGCTGGGGTGGTTAGAGTAGCGCTACCCCTTTTTCACGCAAAATAGGCACGATAGCTGTCAAATTGCGGAAACCCGCCCGTAAACTAAACTAAACTAAACTAATAAAATTGGGAAGGATCTTCTCGGAAGGCGTGTGTGGCTTTTGGTACAAAAAGGAAAAAATAATAGTGTAAAATTCATTTCGCACTGGCAAATGCAGGTAAAGCAACGATTCCCATCTTATCTCTAACATTTCTAACCAGCCTGATCCAATTCCTTTAATACATCCTCGTTTATATGTCAAGTTACGTCGCAGCAAAGATAGTGAAAGCAGATCATCACGAGAATCACGATTGGAGCGTACGCTGGGTAGCTGTGACGTCATAATCTGCTCTGGCATTTCTGAACCAAATGCCAATCGAATCAGAAATTGGACTGTAACTGAGAGAAAGAGAAATAATCCGTTTGTTATTTGTTAGTGTATTAGAATTTATGCTGTAACAATGCAAGTGGGTGTATAGAAAAGCGATGACTTATAGAATTACTGATAATCATTTTAAATTACAGTTTTATATTTTTTGCATTAATAAATATAAATAGCAATTTCAGAATGTACTTGCTCAGCTTAATTCCGGTTACTGAATTATTTATTATATCAAATATAATTTGGCAATAGACAAAACCATATTAGAATTAATTTTTTTAGAACATGCCATCCTTAGAATTTTTTATGTCTCTATGAATATGAATAGTATACTTTGTTGCAGTTTATTTTCGTTCGAGAGAAGTGAGCATGAATGACGTCAGAGGTGAAGGCCGTATCAACGCAGCATCAATACTATTACCTATTACCTAACTTGGTTTCTGTTAAAGAGTTACGTAATTATAATCATTAATAACAATACACTTAGTAACAAACAAGTAAGTCGATACTTATAGTAATGTTATAAGTTATTAGCAGTTTGCGTTGTCGGGTTCGTTCGAATTGGCACCTAATTATAAATCCCGTCCGAATCGGTCACCGCCAAATAATATTATTAAAAGATCCGTTTTTGTAGTTCCGACTCGTCATTGCCCTTTTAATAAAAGTTTTTTCGCTCATTATCATCAGTGTGAGATTTGAAAGGTTGTGACGAATTTACCTTTAAATTCAGTGCGAATTAGAACAATTTTTTATAGGGTGCCAATTTTATGTGACCACTGGGTTGTTTTTTTTGTATAAATAAATAAAAATATATTTTTTTTTGTAAGGGTAGACGGGGCAATAAAATCGAAACGGTCCGTGGATGAATTAAAACCACATAAGATTAAAATTTAAGATAAAGCTCAAATATTTATACAAGGTTACAATAAATGTTTTGAGTAGGTATAAAGGTAGAGTTTTGGCAGCACTATTCACAATAGCTTGTGGGTCAAAGTTACCTTGATCGATGGCGACATATCGCTTTCGCCGATCAAAGTAAAATTTGCTGGCAATATAGCAAAGCGACATTATTGACAGAGTTTCACTTTAGATACGATGCACTTTAGCCTATAATGCAATGTTTGATCTAGCATGACTTGAATGACGTAAGACTTAGAGGAAATCAGCTATAAAACGTGGGCCTAATGCTCTACTGTAGATAATAACATTGCATACTAGCTTTGTGTTGAGTATTACCACCAAAATAAAACAAAATTATGAAAAAAATTAACTCGGTAGACAAAATAATAATAAGTTTTTCTGCTAATATTTTTAAACTCATTATAAGATTTCAAGTTCTCAACTTAAGATACTTAAATGAAACGAAACTCATCATCTTTAAATATGGTAAGGTTTGTTACTTGTAAATAAATAATCCTGAAAACACGATGTGTTTAAATAGGTGTCTTTTTTTGGTAGTGAAATATTATTTTTACTTGTTGAACAAATCTGTGTTCAAGATAGAGCTAGAAAGTTAACAATACGATAGTCACGAATTTAGCTAAGAACATTAAGTACCTACTTGACTTTAAAATAAAAACTTAAATATATCATCGAATTCTATAATAATTATATTTCGTGGTTTCATTTTCGATATAAATCATTTCACTAGGTAGTCCTTTCACCTACAAGGCAACATTCGCACGTTCTTACAAATAACTATTAGTCGATCGATTTAATCGATATCGATTACTCGATTAATTTGAAATTTACCCATGCTCCCATCCCTACCACTCTACGCGCCCATCACTAGCAGCGTCCGCCAAGCCTGTCATTCTTTTTCCGTGCGAGGCAACGAAAGCACGCGTTCGGATCTTGTTCGCAAAAAAAAAAAAAAATTTTTCAAGATACCGAAAAGATCCTACGAATATTTAACAAAAAATTAAGTGAGTTACTTAAACTTTGATGGATTTCATTATCCTTATACTATAAATCGAGAGACAATGTCTAATGTTACGGTAAGTTCATCTGCTTACCTACCTTCAAAAAAAAAAAAAAAAATATTTAGACAGAAATTTCGAATTGAAATTCTGCATAAACTTACATTTAAAAAGTGTAAAAGAAATATTTTTGCAAAGCCATAGATTCGAACAAGAACCAGGCTGCCATACTGCCATAGATTCCAATAGGAACGCGGCAAAATTTAAAACTGTACATCAGTTTTTATCATTAAAATATTTTTTTTTGCAAAGCCATAGATTCAAATATGAACCAGGCTACCATACTTCCATAGATTCCAATAGGAACGCGGCAAAATGCAAAAATAATCATAATTTTTTATGTATAAAAATATAAAAAGCATAATTTTCTTTTTTCTTCTTATTCCAGTAGGCGAAACGCCTTTATAATTTAAGGAATGTGCCCAGAGCAAATATCATTCGAATATGAGGATATATTTCTAGCCGAAACTATTCCCTACAACCCATGATCAGGTCTAAATGAGACTGAATCACCAAAAATCATGATGGCGACATACCAAGTGCCAATTGCCACCACTGCCCCAACAGTGATCACTTTCAATACCAGGTCCAGGTTCAATACCAAACAGGTCCAAGCACCAGCAATAACTTCCTTATTGGAACTAGTAGCGGTTACACCAACCAATTGAACTCGGACCCTGAGGCAAAGTTTAAATTTCCGGAACTGGACCCATAAATTTTATTAACCCTGGGCGAAGCCCTGGATGATGAACTAAAGTTGTGTGATTGAATCTACGATAATCTCTCTCAAATGGCTAGAGAAATCAAGGAAAAAATCCTTCAGCAATATACTATACCTAGCAACTACATATTGGTTCAAGCTTCAAAGCTAAATACTAAAATACTCTCATCTCAACTTGGACTGACTTCACATCACATCGGGGAGTAGGGCCATGGCCATTCTCCTAACTCAAGATATAAAATAGAGGCAATCAAGATTCTAAGCGAGGGCTCCCGTAGTTCATGCAACCTTTATAGCTCGGAGACACAAGCTCGCATTTAAAAGACCGCACCAGGTCTACCAAGACGTTTTTGAATATCTTTCAGTACAGAAAACGAGATAAAGCACTCTTCGGTGCCAAATTTTAGAGAAAATTAAATTAAGCTTCAAAATTGAATAGCAATGCCTTCAAATCAGGAAGACAGTAGTCTTCCCAGAAATACTGTTGCTTACACAACACAGCCGCCTCTACGAGCTCCACGGGCACAGCTTGGCCGCAGTTTCAGGAAAACTCAGGCCCTCCTCGCTTTGCGAAAAACAAGGGGGGGGGGGGCGTGCCAGGGCCAGAGTACGAAGATACCACTCGTCAAGTTCCAAATTACAACGACCCAATACCGACGCAGTCGCACGTTTAGAGAACGACCCATCAGGCCACGTGCTCAACCACCATTCTGGCAGAATTCAGTACAATATTTTTAAAATGTGTTGGTTGTATTGTATATCACAAACAATAAAGGTATCCTTAATTGGATTTGTAACAGAATAATTAAATCTTTTTCTAATTTTCCACTTGAGCAATAATATGTTCCTGTTGTAACATGGTTAGCACAGTAACAACAAGAAATGTCAATCGCAACTAATAATTTGCTAGAAATCGTATCTAAAACCTTTTTGACACCAATTCAATTGGAGGTAAGAGATTTCATTTTAACCTAAAACTGTAATAAATTTGTAAGTAACTAAACTTCATTTCGAAATGGCAGAACAGCATGCAAGCTATTATTACATGGCATCTATTGACCTAAAATGTCTCGTAACTTTTTATTTCTGTCGCTTAAAACTATCGTAAGTACTTACCCACGTTTCCTGTTTAAGGATGTGAACACACAGAATCTTGTTATCCACCTATGATTTCAACCCAATGCCTTATCTTATTGGCTCACGATAGCGCCTAGAACTTTTACTAAGATTAAAGAAGGGGTCGTAGGTCACTTGCGTTCATTTGGTCAAAAATTGGTAAATTTTTGTATGTGACGATATCCTTTACATAGACCGTAGTTACATGGAATATTTAAATAAAGTTAGGTTTACACTCTAATCACTCGAGTGCTTGGGCTTTATTAAAAACTATGAAAATAGTAGCTTATAGCCACAAAATAATTACAAATTTTCAGGATTTAAGTAAGTAGATGACTTAAATATGACTTTATCACTTACAAGCCATAAACGTAATAAAATAATAGAATTGGTTCTGAAGTGTTCTCAACTACCACCTGTTACAATCAGATAATTTTCACAAATGATTGGCATCCTAATGTCCGCTAGCGCAGCATTTTACAAAAGGCTGGTTGAAACCAAAAATACTTGAAAGGCAAAGGTACAGGTACCTTCTACCTACCTTCTATTCAGAGAATACTATGATAATTATTTTACAGGACCTGAATTGATGAGATAATAATATTAAAAGCTTTTAAAATTTCATTTAAACACAAAAATATGATTCATAAGTTAACACGGACTCGAGTCGTAAAGTCGTAACTCAAACTTACTATAGTAATTATATGTCGTATTATTAGCAATATACTAAACCTTAGATGCCCCGAAACTTAAACAATTTGTTAATTTTTATTATGGGTAGATAACATATTAGCATTAGCTATCAGCTACATTACGACACGAAGTTGCATACAATTTCCTAATTTCAATTAACTTACCAGATATATTTGGCCTTGGTTCGAGAAGCGAAAAATCTAGCTATTAGCATCCTATATTACACGAAATATAATTTAGAGGCAGATCGAAGATTTAATTTAAAGATGCTTTTCAAACATTCTAGCGCAAAACTTAAGAAATACTTTTCTTTGAAACAAGACCCAGATGCTACAAAGGGGCAGATGCATATTTTTTCTATGCCGATCCTTCATTTTTAGTTTTTCTTAACGGCCTTCAAAAAATTACTGAGGACAAAACGACCAGTATTCTAGTATTCCCTTCTAGTACTTCTAGACCTGCCTGTTATCCTCCATTGATTGATATAGTTATTTCGTAATAATCACTTGAGGGCGTGACGAAAACCTATGTTGTCTACTAACAGGGACCGTCACCCTCTCCTACTCACGCTTACCCTGAGTGCCGCAGTATGCTCGAGCAGGCAATGCCAGGTCTCATTATCCCCTCAACAGCATCTCATCTTCAGCAGATTCTTTCGAATGTTCTGTTTTTAGTGTAATTACTTTTCCCTCCGACGTCTTCGAAAAAGACGCATAACAGGATTCACAGGGCATCATCATAAGAGCCACCGCTTTATCTCTGCTTTTAGGCAGAAATATTTCTTCGGATGATTGCATCAGCGCCTTCCTTAAAGATGTTATAAACTAACACCCAATCCACCAAAGTACACAGGTACTAAGTATCCACAATTGGTTCTCAAAAATCTCTAAAAATGTATACCAAACAAGAATGAACTTATCCTAGACAAAAGTAGCTTTATACTAACATTATCTACAGCCTACAGCACACATGGTTGAAAGTCTTTCTCTAAATAACAGATTATTATAAATAAAAATAGCAATGGCATTAGAATCATAAAGTAAATGAAAATTTTATCAAAACTATAGGCGCTAAATGCAATCAAAAGCTATCAACCATTGTTAGTTTTACTTTATCTTACGGTGAATCCGTCTATATATAAGACGGTTATATAACCTTAACTAAATAAATCAGACCTAAATAAGCCAATCACCTCTTAATAACTGTGAAGCTTAACGTCCTTACAGGAACACAACAGCATAGTCAATAAGCATGTGGATCAGGCAGATCCTTGCGGTGTACGGCACACACAGCAGCACGCGACACGCCGCCGCCACATCGGCTGCTCATGCTACCGGCGTCAATCTTGATCAGATCAAAAGACGGCCGCCTGGACCTCTACCTCTAACAAGTTTGCTAAACTTATCAATGTCCTATGATGATTGATTATCAATTTTTTATCAAATCTCTGACCAAATTAGTTCATTAAAAAATATACATTAAATATAAGTATGTTATAAATAATGTAGCTGAGTACATACCTACCAAGTACTTACCTAATTAACTACGCAATGTTAAACTTTGAAGTACTCTATAAACTAACTATAATGATTACTTTTATATGTTAAAATATAGTGTTTTTAACTAATAAGATGAGTAATATTATTTAATAATTGTAGGTACCTATACTGAGAGTTCAAATAAAACTAGCCAAAATTACATCTTTTAAATTAATATTGTTTCATTATCATGAAAAAATATAGACAAAACAATGTCTCTAAACATCTACCTAGTGAAATGATTTATATCGAAAATGAAACCACGAAATATAATATATGATCAAACGAACTTCTCAAGTGAAGTTCGATCAATATTATATGAGTGGTTTCATTTGAAGATATAAATCACCCTCCCTACCCAAATCCCGAGTTTTGTCAAAAAAGTCAATAAACGACGTAATTTATGCCAGAAAACTATCTCTAAAAAGAATGACAGGCTTGGCGGACGCTGCTAGTGATGGGCGCGTAGAGTGGTAGGGATGGGAGCATGGGTAAATTTCAAATTAATCGAGTAATCGATATCGATTAAATCGATCGACTAATAGTTATTTGTAAGAACGTGCGAATGTTGCCTTGTAGGTGAAAGGACTACCTAGTGAAATGATTTATATCTTCAAATGAAACCACTCATATAATATTGATCGAACTTCACTTGAGAAGTTCGTTTGATCATATATAATAGGGCTAATAACGCCATACTCAAAGCCCTATAGCTAGGTTATAACCTGTATGTAGTGCCCAAAACACTGAAAAAAATATTCGATATCCATCATAATAAGTTTGTATAATGTAAATTTATAACATTGTTCGCCGAACCTAACCGAATCTAAGCTGAACCGACCTCGGAAGTTACAGTCAATATTACCGCCGTCAACTGAATTGTGGAGGCATAAAAAAAAGTATAAAAGTACCTATAGTAATAATTTGAGATTGTACTAAACAAGATGTTTAAAATTGATTTGCTTGTGTATTTGAACAAAATGAAACAAACTGGTCATTCATAACGTTTAAGAAAATAATCCTAATTTAGAAAAAAGAACACGACTCGAAAACACGACAAAAGTAAATAACGAGCTACGTGCGAATGTTACTAATTGCTGACGATTTTTTAATTTAGCTCTAATGGTCGGACGTAAATGTCAGACGGTTGCACTCTCGCTTTCGTCCCGCCTGTTGTTGGGACTGTTGCTGTGACAAATGGGCACGGAACCGCCACGCCTCGATAGACACAGAGACCACGAGCTGTGGCTTTGATTTTGGTGTTTTATAACTTGTTTTATTGGCCCTAACCACAATGTTACGTTTTAGCTATAATGTAATATTTTATTAGGAAGTTTGTCCGTCATTTCTCTCAGAATCTCTGTGAATTTTAAAATGTTACAAAGTTTTTAATTTAAAATATAAAAAAAAAAAAACTTGAGGCGACCTGTACTATTAAAAGTCACTGTTGACTTGAAAGTGGAAGAAATATAAAAATGTAACGTTCGGCTACAAAAGTATGACTTTACGGAAACTCTAATTGGTTCGCTCAGGCACATTGGCAACTCAACGGAAGCCTGACCTACAGCCATCAGCTATTTAAATAAATACTTATGAAAGAGCTAGTTTTTATTCGGCTTTTTAATTACTGGTATACTTTCAGCCAAGGGTAGCATAAAATTGACACATAAGTCCACTTTAACGGATTTCATAGGATAAGTGATATATCCAAGTTAATGTTGTATTCAAGATCGAGCGTAAAATATTTCATGCATGCAGACGCAAAAAAATATATATAATAAAGACACACTTTATTGCTATCAATGAACTTAGCGTAAGTAGGATTTTATTTTTAGTAAAATAAATAAAATTGAATTTTATTAGGTGTTAAAAAGATAAATATCCAGAAAATAATAAAAAAATTGGTTATTTTATACATAAGTAAACATACTATATACATATCCAATAATAAAAAAATTGGTTATTTTCTACATAAGTATGTTACTTATGTAGAAAATAACCAATTTTTTTATTATTTTCTGGATATTTATCTTTTTAACACCTAATAAAATTCAATTTTATTTATTTCATCATTTTATTTAATTATTTTATTTAATAATTTAATAAATAATTTAATAAAAAAATTGGTTATTTTATACATAAGTAAACATACTTATGTATAAAATAACCATTTTTTTTATTATTTTCTGGAATTATTTAACAAAAAAGGTTGTGTACTTACAATAGTACCGAATACAAAATATCATACTGCATTATACCACTATAACGCAAAAAGAAAATCAAGTTTCTAGTTATGCGCGGAATCATTTGTTATCCACAACAATATGCAAGCTTGATATTGCAAATGCCTGGAAGCTATGCTAAGGAGTAAAGCCGTAGAGTTTGAAGTAAAATAAATTATTAACATTTTGCATGTTCTTCGTTAAGCTGAAGTCAGGAAGCAATCGTTGATACAATACCGTTTGTGCAATTTAGAATGTGTGTCTAATACGTTGATTAAAAAATCGCTCTTATAAAAAAAAATTGATCTTATAATTTAATTTATAATCGGAGTTTTGTGGATTCGATTTAAAATTAGTACAATTTTAAAATCACATTTAGCTTCTAATAAAATTAAGTTGCGTGAAGGCATCCATGTGGCAAAAGATACGCTTAGTAACCATGGCAACGAGCTCCAAGAAGGATCCCGGCAGTTTTGTGCAATAAGGAAATTGTTCCTGAATCGTGCTGGCTGGTTATGGATGTTACTTTTTTTTTTTTTTGTGTTGAAAATTGGAATAGGTTGAAATAATTAAAGAGGTATGTAATGAAAATAATTTACTTATCCTCATTGTACTATTAATTATTACTATGTGCCCCGCCGTTTATTAGGAAAAATAAATAGCTATGTGTCAGCCAACTTTGTACCAAAATTTATAAAAATATCTCCAGCCGTTAAGACGCGAAGAAGTAACAAACATACACAACACACTCACAAACTTTCGCATTTATAATTATAGTGTGATACCAAACTTTTAATATGGCTATCTTTGCAAGTCTGTAAGCTAAATTTAGAAAAGATAAAAAACACTTATATATTTAAGGCATTAAGTACTGACACTACTGACCGGTTAAATGTACCCAAAAGCGCATCCACGCGCACCTTTCTACCTATACATATCTGAAGACAAAGCAGAGCTTGAACAAAAATCGTTTCTGCGTGAGACGAAACGTCCGACAATCGGTAGCCTGTAATGATTATATTTAATCACTGCTAATGGGCCCAAACAACTTGTTGTTCTGTTATGCGTGGAACGAACAGTTACAAGGCTTCGATAGCCCCTTTGGAAATTTGAAATAAATTGCAGGCCGGAGTATTTTTTGATAAGGGCGATGCTCGTGTTTCGGATGTGTAAATACATTTATTTTTTATTCTTGTAAACTTACTATTCTATATACTTGGGTATTATTTATAATTGTCAAAATAACTTAATACTTTATATTTTTAGGATGTACGGTAGGCAGTAGATTGGACGGGCACAGGACCGTGGCGTGTATCGTTCGAAAGAAGAGGCTTATGTCCAGCAGTGGGCTCTATAGGCTGATGATGACAGGAGGGGCACACTGTAAGATAAGAGAAGTTGGGATCTTCGAATGGAAACCGATAAAAACTAACTTATCATCAATATATATAAAACTCTTCTGTTACTAACTGACTGACTGACAGACAACGCAGAGCCGAAACTACTGGGCGTAGAAAGCTGAAAATTGGCACGTGGGTTCCTTGGGGAGTATAGGTGAGCACTAAGAAGGGATTTCCCGAAATTCCCACGGGAACGGGAAAAAACGGGATTTTAGTATTTATGAGAAATCTACGCGGGAAAAACCGCAAAGCAGCTTCTAGTTCATAATAAAAAAACAAGTATGTAAAGCTGCTGGAAACAATCCTGTTACATAACTATAACGTTTTCCTAATTCATAATATAGCAAATAACTTTCTATACTTAATGAATGATAAGTTATTTTATATCGATTTGCGGTGTAATTTCATCTATTTTGTTTTCACCGTAACTAACGGGAGAATTAGAAAAGGTGAATGCACCTCTTGTTTTTCACACTAATGACATAACACAATGTGAAATTAAACAGTAAATTAGTTTTGGTTTAATATCATTATACTTAATTTAATATTGTTTTACAGCAATTATTAAATAAATATTTGCCTGATATTACATAACGGTACCAAGTTAAAAATAAATTGTATTTTTAAAAATAGTTAATATTAGTGTAGTAAAGCTGTGACCGCTACTTTGAATTTAAACAATAACATTATAGTTTTTACATTACTCAGTTTAACGGAATAAACCAGTACCTAAATACTTTTACCACAGATTAGAGAATCCTATACAAAAGGTATCTTTGAGGCTATGCGGGCTATAAGTCTTGTCTGTAGCACCAAATAATAAAATTACCGGCACTCATTTATCTATCCGTACTATAATTAAAGGTCCATTAGTGGTCTTACCTTTTCACTCAGATAAAGTACAAGGGACAAAAAGCTTTTATGATTATAAAAATACTAGTTATTTCATAGTAAAGGTAAGAGTGATAACTGCTAGCTTTTTGAACAGCAATTACAATGTAATTTTATTGCTATCCAAGGGCGGTTATTATTCTCTTATTTTGACAGCAACTATCGTGGCTAGTGCAAGTCTTATTGCCATACAACAGCGATACATAGTAGCTTTTCTTTAGATTTTTTATTTAAAGAAAAGCAAACAGGTAAAATTTTACAATTGACATATCAATACATAGTATAAAATAAAGTCGCTTTCCGCGTCTGTCCTTGTATGCTTAAATCTTTAAAACTATGCAAAAGATTTTGATTCGGCTTTTTTTAATAGATAGAGTGATTCAATAGGAAGGTTTATCGAAGTTCGCCGGGTCGACTAGTATCATAATAATTAACTATAGAGTCTAGGTCCTAGACAATAATAAGTACTTGTGGTTTTTAACCGACGAAAAAACAAAAAGGAGGAGGTTCTCAATTCGTCGCGTATATATTTTTTTTTTATTTTTTTTTTATGTATGATCACGCATAACTTTTTACTGTGTGGACCGATTTTGATAATTCTTTTTTTAATCGACAGGGTATACCTTGAAGTTGGTCCCATAAAAATTTGGAAATAAAATTCCCACCCTAAAGGTGGGAAAATAGGGGTGACTTTTTGGTCGGCGGGTCGATTTATCCGCTCACAGGTTGCATTTCCGTGTTACATTATAACTTTTGATACCTACTTACAATATCTTTGGAAATGAAATAAAATCAGCCAAAAGACGTCCACTGCTGGACATAGGCCTCCCTCACAAATCGCCTCACCGACCGGTCGTGATCGAACCTCATCCTGTTAGTCCCTCAACCTTCACCAGGTTGTGTCGCCACCTTGTGGGGTGCGACCACCCGGTGAAGTATGATTAGCTGGGGTCAAAAAATTAGCCCAAAAAAAACTGAAAAGCAAAAAATAAAAACTTTTTATAAAAATATTAAACCGCCGAAAAAACTGAAAAGCATTAAATAATAGGGAAACATTTTCTATTAGGCCTTAATTTACTCACTTCTTAAAGTAATTTTGGATTACCAAGAAATTTTGAGTCGGTGCCACAGAATCAACGAATAAAGATCACTAAATTACCTGAAATTCAAAGAAATAACCGAAAAACGTATGCCGCTGCGCATCGCGCTTTACATAGATAATGAATTTGCTTGTGTGGTGTGGCGCCGACTTAAAATTTCTTGGTAATCCAAAATTACTTTAAGAAGTGAGTAAATTAAGGCCTAATAGAAAATGTTTCCCTATTATTTAATGCTTTTCAGTTTTTTCGGCGGTTTAATTTTTTTATAAAAAGTTTTTATTAAAATAAGAGATTCAGACCCCGCTTAGCTAGTAGGACTGAATGGATTTCTCACTTTAGTCGTGCTAGCTCGGCAACTGTTAGTTATCAACCGAGTTACATAGTTTCTGTAGGTATATGTTTGTGTTTTTGCTGTATGCTCAAGTTACTCACTCACAGAAATGTTTGAAAAAGTGTCTTTTATCTGTAATATCTAGTCATCTACGCATCTACCGCTTTCCGTCTCAAAGAGGCGGCAGTTTTGGTGCATCCATCATAAATTTGTGTAATGGATGGACTTAAAATAAAGTAAGTACCTATCTATTATTTTACCACAATCTAGTTTTAACACAATACTATTGAACTATAAGTAGGTACTCTATGTCAAAACGAATGATAATGTCAGAGTAGAAGTCAGTGTAAATGAGGTCTTACCTTTCCCATTTATTTCTAAATAAGCATTTAAGATAACACTTTACGAAACGCCTATTCACAAGTTCGAAGGTAGAGATACTGACGGCGACACGGCACCGGCAAAACAAAGATATATTATCTTAACAAATGCAAAATCTATTCAATGTGCTTTACCACAAGCCTCCAAATAGGGTCCGCGTGGTCGTTTCAATGGTATTAGTTTGTTGTTATCCTGCGGCAGCGAGGCGCCTTGTCTGATGGAAGGACTGTCGTGCGTGCGTGTCGTAGACAATGTTTCTAAGCAGTACCAACGTATTTTATACCACAATGAGGAGTTTTCCAGAAAATAAAAGCGTGTTCTAAATATTAGTTACGTACAGTTTTGATTTGATTTCACTTATAGGAGACATCCATATTTTCTAATTTTTTATAGGTACAGGGGGTCTAGAACGGCGTAACAGATTTATCTATGGCCGCGTGCACCCTAGACTGAATTACCAATACAAAAGAGCTTTTTTGCAATACAAAAAAACCGGAAGCGTTAAGTCGTCCTAGACCGCCACTGTACTATCGTAAGCAAAATCTTTTAAATTCTGTTCTGGAGTCATTTGGTTTGATTTTAGAATCTGAAAAATTATCAAAACATGTTTCTGTACTCGTTTTGTTCTTCTTTTTTTATATTGGAACGCTTTCAGCGTATAATCTCTGAAAGTTATGTTTGGGACCTAAACTTTAAGGATTAAAAGTAAATATTTTTCCCGTTACATTTCTACAGCTCTGCTCAATGCAAATAGTTACAACTTGTTAGTATTTCATAATCATCAACAAACACAAAAAGTTCAGGCCAGGCATTAGTAATCTAGGCGGAACATTTGAAACATCCAGCGACATGAACAAACATCCCGGGATATACAGGAAGTCTCGCGACGTCGTGTCTGTTTGTCTGTCGACATGTAAACAGGCATCCTGCCGCTCTCTCACCGAAGATAATCAGTTGACATGACCTCGGAGTGAACGCATGTGTAATTGGGAATAAGTACTTGCCCATGCAGTAAACTGTTTTGAGCTTGACGGCTTGAATCTTGGGGTATCAAAAAGTGTATGATTCAAATCGAGCTTCTGGTACTAAAAGAACAATGTATATCAGAAAATAGTAAGCTGTAAGTGGGCATGCAATTGATTCATACATCACGTCTTGCTAATTCAAGGTAAAACTATCTAAATCTATTCCGCAAATCGGCGATTACCAACGGACAACTGCGGGAGCAGTTCCCAGGGGAATTTATGGTGTAATTAGTTAAATTACAGCATCCAACTGTTGAACTCGAAGCTCACGATTTAATAATCACCATTAATTGTTTTAAAGTCAAATAGTTTAATAGGTCTGTTTGATAGAGTCATAAACACCGCGGCAAAGCAAAATAAGCTGCTTATTTCAAGGCTAAAGGCCCAAGTGTCGTTTGGAGCCATAGATAAATAGCACGGAATGTTGGCGCCACACAGAGTCAGTACCATTATCGCGGCAAGGTTCGACAAACCCGCCTTAGGGATGTGCCTATTTAGATAATACAGAATTACAGATCATATGATACGCAGTTTCGGCTATTGTTACGCTGTAACTAACCATTCAAAACGTAATGAGCGTTCATATTGGTCGTCTTCAAATGTCACGGAATGTATAACGATAACGACTGTGTCTGGAGTGTAATATCGTTTAACGCAAACAGTTACAGTAATATCTACCTATAATTCTTATATATTATTCCTTAAGCGCTTGTTATATGAGATCTAATGTGAAGTTCTACTGTAAAAACGTAAACATTTATGTAGAATTTCCCATTATTTAAACTTATATAATACACGCTTTATAGGCGTGTATTTTTTTCTATTTTAAACGATAATAACTGAAAAAACGGTAAACCATTCGGAAGGTTTGTTAAAATTTTGTTTAAGTATTTTACATCGTCATGATCGTGTGGGGAGTTTGCTACTTAGCCTCACTAGCATGCCTAGGTACAATTCATATTACATGTCCGGCAATGCACCGCCCACGGCGAACCTGGACCGTCGAGGATTCAAATGCTTGTCTGAC
Organism: Euspilapteryx auroguttella; assembly: GCA_951802225.1. NCBI lineage: Eukaryota > Metazoa > Arthropoda > Insecta > Lepidoptera > Gracillariidae > Euspilapteryx > Euspilapteryx auroguttella. Next base: position 5,955,679 of record OX637652.1, read on the forward strand.
CTATGCAAAAAGGTTATATTTATCCAAACTGTGCCTGGAAATATGACCCTTCAAATAAAAGGCGAAGACTCTAGAATCCCGCGTCTAGACTTTTGACAATACTATTGTTCACAAGAGCTATGTTTAAATTCAGATGGGCAGTACAAAAATACAAAACAATTGCACAAACATCAGACCCAGACAGACAATCCACGATCCGCCTTATAGGGAGTCGGGCCTTGCTGACCTCTCATAACAAGCCAAGGGAAAATTAATTTTGAGATAGGTAATAATGTAACGTAAATACAACGCTGCGCCTAAATATGGTGCGAATTGAAGCAGGAAAAATTAATAATATCAAATAGAAAATTTATGGCATCAAATATAATATCGCATGTACGGAACGCAAAATGCGTTAATTCGTATCGCACTCAGATTTTACTGAATTAAATACTTATAGCAAAATCCTCATTCAATTTACACCTTTGTGGCGACCGACCGCAATTTGCAGCTTTATTCATTGACTCGAACAACATTTTTAAGACCATTACTATTAGGTATTCTGTGCCATTAGCAAGAGTAGAAATTAAATTGTTTTATCGCAATAACATTTCAACATAAAATGTTCCCGCGGCTACGTCCATGATCTTACTATCTCGTCTTATCTAACTCTAAAACTTTTTTATTTGGTAACAAGGAAAAATGCCTCATTCCCATCTCTCGGGGGAGTAACGGGATTGTATGGAGCTTGCACCCACTAAAACTCCCCAGTGGCTGCCTCAGCGATTTGGAAAGGACCCCGGGATTCGCTTCAAAGCCTTCCGCTAGGATCCTTCCCACGCATAGCAGCATTGCCAGCTTTTGCCTCGAGAATAGAATGTTTTCCCTGCCCTGCACCTCCACTGGCGCTGCAGCGGCACAGTGTCACAAGCTGTGCCGCCGCCCATTATGCGCCGTTTTCATAGATGTGTGAAGGCCCCCGCTCTACACACGAGACTTCGACTGCGCCGTGGCTCAGTTGGCAGTGATGTGGACTGAGTAAACGTGTGCACCCGGGTTCGATTCCCGGGCGGGGCGAATATTGATATGATGAATATCGATGTTTGTTTCCGGTCTGGGTGTGATGTTCGTCTCTGTGTGTGTTTCGGGCACCCTAGATACAGGTTCTTCCTAGTTTAGTGTGATGTGTTATTATTATTATTATTACACACCCACAGCCCCGATGACCATTTTATGTCGCCTCTTACGACAGGCAGGGGATACCGTAGTACTATTCTTTTGTCCAAACTACAAGGCCGTATGTAACTCTAAAACCTTTAACCATTTTAATGAAACTAGCTTCATGAATTATTTTTGAGGTAAGAAGAAAAATTTTTACTGTTATCAAATACATTCAAATTGGTCTAGTGGTTTTGCCACTTGTAGTTCACAAACAAACAAACAGTAAACTTTTTTTTATAATCACAAGGCTCCAAATGCGTTTTTTTTTGTTTTCTTCTTCAATGTTAAAGTAGCTCTGTAACAGCTTATATTAAAACATATAAATAGAAGGCATATTATGATTAAAAAACCATTGCCATCTAAAGATACTAAATCAGAATTGAACAAGATTTATCCCAAATCCCTTGAGGCCAAAATAAAGCAAGTTTTATCATAGCACAGCTAGCTCTATATATCATGAACTCTGTTAATTGTTCCACCGTGCAGGAGTTGCACAAATCAATAAAATAGACCAGGCTTTTGATCAGAATTAATCAAATTACTTTATTATTGAAAGAATGAAGAAAAACGAACTGGTTTCTACTGATGCAAAGCTAGCTAGCTATTCCAAGTAGAGCACCGATTACCTGATGTGTGTCTCCTCTACCCCATAAATAAGCCGAGACGTCCCGTCTGCTATCTACAACCTATTTCATTATGGAGCCCTGCGCTCCTTCGCGTGACTATTCACATTTGTAAGAAATTCTCTCGGAGATAAGAGGTACATTCATTTGTATAATTAAAACGATTGTCCTCTACCGCAAATAGGTAAAGTGCTGTTGTCACGATTTATACAATCCAGGTGGAGGGCTGTTATGCCGTTTACTGACTCTTGCGTAGAGCATGCGAGATCAACTAGCGAAATAAAAACAAGAAGATGTTCAATGGCGATTGTCTGGATGCGGTGTTATGTTTTGTTTGTGAAATGTGCGTTTTGCGCGAGTAATGTTGTTCATTAGCGGTGTGTAGGCGCGCTGACCGCGGCCGCAACAATCCAGTAATTGAGACATAGCCATCGCGTCCCGCTGCCTGTCTCGTCATATGGGGCTGCGTGGCTGCTGTTCATCACGTACTACACTTTCACGTTCACTTTGATCGCGTTATAAGTTTCCTTTTCAACATCGCTTTCAATACATAAGGTAATGATGCAAATTAGCTATATTAACGCCAACATTACATTTCTCTTCTTTTTTTTTAACTCGACGCAATTTAACAATATAACGTATATGAATTTAAAGGCCCGATGAGATAGTCATGATGATGTTATTGCTTTCACTTAAAATAATTGTACACTCAGTAAACATTATTTTTTATGTGTAAAAGAACTCAAACTATCATCGACTGATTTGATTGCAGCTCAAATACAAATCTTAATGTGTCATAAATACTGAAGACACCCATCAGCAGCTCGATGGAAATAGCCCTAAAGTGGTGATTCAACCGCAGCGAAGTATACAGTTACAATAGAGGGTCCTACCTAATGGAGCTTGCTCCTTTTTCTCTCAACTCGAGAATTCTCTTTAAAAGCGATGAAATAGTACATTTGTCTTCAGTTAATGGGTACTGACAACTTTTTTTCTGTAGATTTAGATAGTAATAAAAAGATAAACCGCCTGCGGTCGCCGTGACGGCGACTAATGTAGTCGATAGTTCCGATTTAACAAGAATTTAGGTGATTTATATTTTTAAGCGTATACGTTTAAATGCAATATATAATTTTATTTTTATTTTAGTAACTTATATATAATTTTTATTTAAGTTACAATAAATTGTTTTTCATCAAAGTATTAAAATATGTGCTTCTGAGTAAGTTTATGGATACCTATTATAAAATTATCACCTGCAAAGAAAAAATGAATTATTTTGTCATTTCTCATTTCTGAAAAATCATGTTCTTTAACTTACATGTTTTAGTAGATGATAAATGTATTCAATGTCAAATGAATTCGATATGAGATCCCATGTTGGTCTCTCAGCTCTTTGTTAGAGTTATCTTAAGTTTCACATTAAAACTTTCTTTCAGAGATAATTACTTTACTAGAATCTCGATATTATTTTCATTGTTCAGTACCATAAAATGAACAATTGATTGTTCTTTAGAACTTTAATTGAGAAAGTGAATTTTTTTAATAAGATTTTTATCAATAATCTATCGGAACTATCAACTTTTATAAATATATTTCTTATATTATCAAAATCTGTTAAACGACAAATCCATTAATAACCACTATGTATAAGAAGGAAAGATAAAGATATTAATTTAATATTGAAAAAAATCCTATTGGAAATTGAAATCGTAATTATATTGTATTGAAAACGTATTTGTTGGCAAATATTTTTGTTAGCATAAATATTGATGAAAAATCTGACTCCTCTAAAAAATCACGCTTAGTGGATTAGGGGTGAATTTAGTCCAATCTTTTAAAATATAGTTTTATTGTTATATTATTTATTCCCTAACGACCTAACTTAATTTGCTAATAACTTTGTTTACAAACTAAATCAGATCAAAAAATGTGATAAAAGGCGAAAATATTTATCATTTATAGCTATCGTAACTCAGTCTTTTAATACATGCTGTAATATAATAAAACGATCACATTTTAAGCTAATCTTTGGATAAGTATCGTTTATTAAATTATATACCCTAATATTTTGACAGATTTAAATAAAAAGCAACTTTTCAAAATATTTCAGAATTAAAAAGCAAATTGGTCCAAATCTCACCATTTTTAGTGTCGGAATCCTTTCAAAGGATCTTAGGAAGAATTTAATCTTTTTTTTTCTAAGAATAAAATATCTTGCGGCGACTTCAATCGAAGTTCCCCGTCCTAAGCGGACTCGCTATTAAATGTCAATAAATATTCAAATACTGGTCGAGTTCCGAAATAAAAGGAACGTCGTAAATTTATATTTCAAGGGCAGTGGAATGTAACTGAGAGACAGCGGTTTATCGGATACGCGGATTCCTTACAAAAAAACACCGACGACTATGCATATCTCAAAAAGAGTATTCCAAACAAAGTTTTACAACATCCTAAGGTAAAAAGAAAACCACTGACTTTTGATCTGAAACTGGACCAAGGAAAACGTACTGTGCGCTGTGTAGACCATGTCTAAACAGAGTTACACAACAGGCACTGCAAGTACTGGGTCTCTGTCAAGACTTTACTGGGCTGTTTGTACCTTAACCGGTTTAAAAGACCAAACTACAATGAGAAATCTCGCTAGATAAAAAAACTTGAGTTATTTCTGACGTAGCAGTTAAAGCTTGCTGACAGGAATATGGCTTCTGCCACTGGCTGGAGTCCTATAAGAAGTGTTCTTTTTTCGTAGTCAGATTTGTGTTGATCTATTTCTTTGGCATCCCTGAAGTGAAGCTGTGAGCCGACTTTTTTGTAAGTCTGGTTCTGATTTCGGAAACAGTAGAACGAGATATTTACGTAAAGAAACGTGAGCCGCAGTTGGGCGAATGGTAAAACGTTTTCTGATAACAATTGTGTTTTATTACTATGTCAAAAGAAATATATTGCTGCCCCTGTAGGCTGTAGAGCAATAAAAATACAATACATGTTTCATTTTTTCATTATATTTTTACATTGAACAATTTGATTGAATTGGGATATATTGAATACTAATAATAGTTTTAGCAATTATGTATTAAACCTTCAGTCAATTCATACGTGTGCTTGTCTAATTCTGGCAGTAGGCAATAATTCGCATCGCCACGCAACATTACCACGCTTTCATTCAAAATCATAGAGCAGAAACATTCGGAGGTATAATTGAAAAACAAGTAAACAAGATTCATTTTCATGTTTAATTTAAAATAAACTAGGAATAATAATAATATAATAGGTATGTGTTCAATTTTATGTGTAAATTATTTTATCGATTTGCCGACTTACACATTAAACTAAACTGAAAATACGGGATAGAAAAAAAGGAATTGAAGTTAATGAAATGCAGGTAAAACTGTTAACTAACTGTATTACATTTTATTTTTTAAATTATTTCTTTAAATATTTATCAATTGAGATAATTTAAAAAATATATAGAATTGTTTACAAAAAAACCTAATAAATAATTTCTAATGACGTCTCGAAGGAGCCTACTCAGTGGTTTCTTAGCTTTTATAATGTGGTGTGAAGAGCATCAAGGCTTCAACGCCAGTAAAAGTTCAGCAAATAAAACTAATGCAACGTCTTACAACGCTATCGAGTGAAATGTTCCGGTAAATGTATACATTTACTGCGGGATGCTAGAGAGTTTTATTGGTTTATGTAATAACGAAAGAATGACTTTCAGTTCTTGTAAAACAAGAAAAGTAAAACTTATTAGGAAAAATATTTCATTGTGAGAGTTTACATTAAAAATAACATTTCTTTTCTTTAATTTCTTAAAATTATTACTAACCATTTAGACGTGTAATGAGTGCTGTCTACCTTAAAAATTATAGTATAGCTGCGTTAGAAACTTGAATAGCGCAATTTTAAAAATAGTTCGTTTGATCTCCGTATTCAAGCTACGCTAGTTTGCAGCTTGCAGAAAAATGTGCAGCAACACGAAGCCGAAGTTAAAAAAACGGAATTATTTCGGTTAAAAAAACGAATTACAATAGGCATTAGAGCGGCGAATGTATGTTGACAATGCGATCACAAAACTAGGTCCCGCATTATCGATTCATAGCTCCGTTAGCACAATAAGTACACACGTAATGATTGCAACAGTAGTACTGATATTGACCGTACATGTTTGAGAGTTTGCCCAGCGATGGCAATCTCATGTGTTTCTTAGGCAATGTTTACTCTATAAAATTATGCCAGTTTGACCTTACAGATACATCTCGTACAGATCGATCATTGTGATTCAGGTTTAGACATGGTTTAGGAGCCCGCGAACATGCATGAGGTTTTTATGCATTACTTGTATGTACCCCTTAAACAAACGTCAAATTATTATCAAATGAGTAAAAAGAGAATGGAATTTTAAAATTAAATTAATGTCTCCTGGAGAACGTTATAAATACACTTTTTCCATTATCGCAGAGTGTAACAATAAGTCTTTATTCAACAGTTATTAAATTTTGCTTTTACTGACCAAACCAAAAAATTACTTTCTAATGATTATAGGCTGATGTTATAATTCAGATAAGTTTGTTTAATTATTATAAAAAATAAACAACTATTACTACAGTTGGTCGAAGGTTCTGCATCGATTAGTATTTTGATACATTTTGTTCAAATTTGAAAAATAAATCGACTCAATTTCTTAGTAACATTAAATAACTTATTCATCGTAATCATACAATGCACATTTTTTAATAAATAAAATATGCATATATTAGGGTAAAACGTCCTATTACCGCGGTAGTCAAAATCACGTCCTATTACCGCTCTATTTTATCTTTTTCAATTTATGATTCGTTGTGACTGTGTATGGTAAAGGTGACTACATAGTGTCCAAGGGAAACTAACAAGTTAATTATTACCCAGCACTCGTGCGTTTAAAATCGTTTAAAATGACTTAAATTAATTATTTTGTGTAACTTCAGCGAAGCGAGAAGCTGTTTCATACAAACGCAGACTGACTCGTGGTAGAACATTGAATTTTCAGACTTCGATTTTAGTTCAAACAAACACTTTAAGATTATGTTACTATATTCGAATACTTATTACATTCAAGAAGTCTTAGTTAATCAAGTTGATTGCCGTTTAAAATCAAATAAAACAAGTAAATATGAGTAAACAAAAGTCCGCCGTGTTAGGAAGGCTATTTGAGGGTTCCGCCTATTACGGAGGGTACCATCGGTAATAGGAAAAACGCAGTGTCGGTAATTTTTAAATTTAGTGGTATAATAAATATAATTTATGAACATTTCGTTATTTAAGTGTAATTTTCATTAGTTTTCAAGTATAAAACCAATTTTGGAGGTTCATGTTTTTTAACTAAAATCCTTGTTTTTGACGCTTAAAGTTGACAGTAAAATTTAAGTTTGTTAGAATACTGTGAAACCTAACGTATGAGTTTTAATGAAGAAAAGTAGTCTAATACAACGATTACTAACGATTTGAGAGTTTTATGGTAAAGTCAGAGTGCTCTTATGTGTAAGTAATAACTTACATTACCGAAATATCTTAACATTATATTTCAGAATTAGGATATAAAAACTCATTAGATATTTTAGTACCTACCGTATTAGGCTGTAAGGAATCCTAACACGGTGTATGGAATTAGAGCTTATAATTTAACCGTATTATTTATAAAGGTACCGTACATTTTAAAAAGCTTTACTGCAGGTCTACTTATTTGGTTTGTTGTATGGTAAATACGTGACATCCTATCTAAATTGACATACGTCAAATAACTAAAATGCACTTTACAGGGTAAGTAAATAATTAAAAAACTTACAGAAAAATGTATACTAAGGTTAGTTTTATCGTATTTTCCCATCAATATAATAATTTAATACTAGATTTTACCGCAACTTTGACACACCATACAAAACTGATTATGATTCGTTGGTTGTTTTATCAATATATATAAAACTCTTCCGTTACTGACTGACTGATTGACTGACTGACTGACTGACAGACAACGCAGAGCCGAATCTACTGATTGTATTTTGGTTTACTGTTTTGTTGTTGTTTTTTTTGTGTTCCATTTTTGCATGTTTGTGTCAACGTTGTTGTAAAAAAATGTATCTTGCTTTTTTTTTTAACTTTCTCCACTTGGGTAGAAATCCATTTTCCACCTTTTTTACCGTTTAACTTAACCTTCACTGACTGCACTCTGCTGCTTCGCCAGTTAAATTTTCCTTCAAATATGTTTTATTTGTAAGTTTTCATTAAAATCTATTTCGTAGATTTTACGTGAAAGAGTTACAGACATCCTTTATTATAAACTTTGTTGTTTAGAATATTAGTAGGATTATTAAAACCCTCGGGCCTTTTTCAAATTAAAGTTTTATAACGAAAAAAAAAAAAAGTTAAGGAGGTTATCATTTCGACCTGTATGTATGTTTGTATGCATGTTTGTCCGCGATTATTTCGATTTTGTCAAAACCAATTTTCACAAAAGTATTTTTTTAATTCAGAAGAAGTGTTTTAGTACCTATTTTTAACAGATTTTAAAAAAGAGGAAGTTCTTAGTTTAGGTTTGTATCAGTTTATTGATTAAGGTTTCGAGTACACATCCCGGGACCTTAATAATATGTCTTTTCTATCCGTCCGTCTGTCGGTCTGCCAAAGGCACTAATTTCCGAAACGGCTCGATTAATTTAATGAAAAAAATTCACGATATTTTATTTGTCGTCAAAAGAATACTAACAAATATTAAACACTTCAAAAAATTATGGAAATTTAGAGAAAATTTCAAAAATTGTGCCAAAATCTTCCTTTTTTTAAACAAAATGTTGTCGAGCCTCTGAGACTGAGATATTGACCTGGTCAACAGACATTAAATAATGATCATTTGTAACTTCACTTCACTTCACTTCACTTGCACTTCTTCGTTGGTAATAAAGCATAAAATCGGCTAAACGTGGGTCCGGCTCTTAAGCTGGTACCTCTGCCGAACCCTTCGGGGAATAAAAGGCGTGATATTATGTTTATGTATGTTTATGTAACTTCACTTAATGTAGATTAACAACAAATATTAAAAATTATGTTAAGAAGCTAGCCAAATTCACACCAATTACGCTTTTATGAGTATAACCTGCGCACATAAAGAAACGATCTCAAAATGGCGGCCGTTGTATGGGCTGTCTCAATTGATTGTTGTTTTGTTATTCGCCCTTTCAGGTCAGGCAAAGGAACATAATTGCCCATACAGCCAAATATCTGAACTAATGATATTACTGGAAACTTCTTAGCGCGAGGCCGTTTATTTAATAGTTGATACACAAAATATTATCAAAATAGCCCCTTACTATACAGCCATTGCATACCATTTTCTGATTGCACGGAACCGTGAGCTGAGATGAAAATGTTTCATCGTGCGTGTGTTGGCATCCCATACTCTGTAATAGGCAGTGCTTACCGCCGTAATGGGCTTCAAACTTTTTTTTGCCGCCGTAATAGGAATTCCGAATTGTGAGAAAAAATATTTATTTAAAATTAATTATCACTCTAGAATAAATAAAACGACAACTGAAATAGAAAATATAATTATCATGAGTGTCAAAAAAAAATTGAAATATCTGCTAACATATTTAGAAACGCTTAATTTCTTACCCTACTTTAAAATGTCGTCAAAACGCGCCGTAATAGGGCATGTTACCCTATACTAAATAAAATAAATTAAACTTGTGTACCAATAGCTCAAATCTTTCAAACCTACTAACAGTATAAAATTTTACTTGTACCTATTTTTGTAGGATCTCATACGCACGATCTGTTAGTCTCGTTACGATAAGACAAATTAAATCTCAATTTATCTTAAGCTAAAGTAATTTATCAAAAAGTGTTCTAATCTAAGTGAACTTGCGTCAGAATGCAGGAGATATGATTCATGACGTATTTAGAGGCGGGATGCGTCGTGTTTGGGTCGATCGATAAGAGCGATGACGGGGTTTTAAAAAATAAGATTACGTAGAGAGGTATAATATTGTTTGGTACAAGATATCGCAGGTAGCGTATTGAAAAAGGTTCCGTTTTGAAGTTTTTTTTTGTAAACAAAATTATAGACATAGACATAGACAGAACTTTATTTGCGCACACAAAACATACAATAATATGTAACAATTAAAGAAACACAAAGAAAAAATAACGAAATAAAATAAACAAATGTATTGTTAGTTTTGTGGGCGCCAAATGGCCCACACTCAGCTTTTGTTTAGCAAGTTGCAGCTTGCAAAGCAAGCAGCTTGTGTTTGTTTATGTTTAGCAAGCAAATTATGGTAATTTTCGTAACCAATTGTAATCGGATTTCATTAAAATTAGTTGAAAAAAGACTTTTCAATATGGCCATTTTGTAAATAATATAGCAATGAAAGTCTCACCTTCCTGTAAGCCCGTGAACAGCTAGATTGACTAAAGTATTTCTAATTAGCAAGCTAAATTGGGCAATTGATAACTGGCTGACGTTATGCATAAAATAATTATATTTATATACATACAACGTTTTTCAATAGGCTTTTATACCTTTAATAAAAGTGATTGTAAACTTGTTCACATAGATATAAAACATACTTATTTAGTTTATAGCTTGGAACATTATCTAAACAGTGGGATAAAAGTAGGCGCGCCGCCTCTCGTAGCATCATCCTTTCACACCTAAGAATTCAATTAATCTCAACAGTACCTTGCGTCGGCTCGTGACTGTTAATAACCTTTTTAAAAAGAAAGTGAGACCCTTCTAAAGCCCAGCTTGTTTACATCAAAATAAAACAAGTACCTATCATAGTAACGGATATTAAACGCATTGAGAACAATAACGTGACTGAATGTTCGATATAAGAGATTTGATGTATCATGGCTTTAAGCTAGAGAAACTAGTTAGACTATAAGAATTATTCAAATAGCAATGCACAAAAATTCAAAAGTAGCGTGAACTCCGCAACACGAACGTAATTAAAAAAACTTCAGTAATTTATATTTCCTTACAGAACGAACGACACCGTCCAACCCCCAACTATCGCAGCGAAAACAAAGACGATAACGAAGTAACAAGCTGTAAATTACAAACGAGATTCATTCCATCCATTCATCATTTGAGAATTAATCTCCTCGGTTTCTCAGCGTTGCCTAGAGATATTTCAATATTCTTCAAAAGAATCCCATTTATCGGACCGGCGGTGGCGGCCAGCCCGCCGTCCCCCTTCATATTTCTCCGGGAATAACAAAGGCTTCGCGGGATCAAGGCATGACCCCTGGGCGCGGCGAGCGCAGCCTCGACGTGCCATCGGTAACTTTAAGAAAAAGAAAAAAACTACGCGCACGAGCACGCAAATGAAATCGAAATAACGAAACTTCTCGCGAGCTCCGCGGCCGAGGCCTTGTGGAATGAGATACGGCCTTTTGATTAACCATTGTGGACCGAGCAGTCCGTGGAGTAGCCCTGCTTTGATGTGGAGCCAGCCCCATATGCATAATTCATGCGTGCTTCGACGTTTTGCGAATTTAATATCTACATTAAGACGTGCCATGCAACCAAAAAACAACTTCTTGTTTATTGATTCGATTCTTTTTTTGGAGTCAGGCGTTTAACTCCTTATTGCATAAGGTCATGTAACTCCTTACTTGGTGTTTGGGTTTTCTTTAACGCACCCTTTTATTGGCGTCTAATTCCCATTAATGCCAAGGGCCGTAAGTCACGCGTTGGCCCCAAAAAGCTACAAAGTTCGTGGAATAATTACATGCAGTGGGCGAGACGGGTGGGAAGTTCACCCCTAAGCGTCACGCAATATCAAAGTTTTCCTATGCCTTAGGTTTTCTTTACTTTTGCCATTAAATTATAAGCTCTCTGTTAACCAATGAAAAATATGCTGTTTTAATGTTCTACAAAACTTTATCGTAACTTAACAATAAATACATAGTACATCTCTAAGAAAATTTAATTTAATTTAAGTTTGTTACTAATAAAGTTTTCCATAGTGCCTGGGCAGAGCGCGTCCTCTTACTGAGAATTTTTTTCTATTTGCTGAGACCATTTTTATTTTCTGGTGATGTTAAAAGGTTACATCCAATGTATTTTTTAAACATGAACAGGAATGGCTACGGCTACTCTAAAGATTCGTAGACACATAATGCTGCCATTATACAAAAAGTATAACTCGTGATAAAACGAACAACGAGAGCGCAGCAAGGCGCGGCCGCTCGTAGGTCGAACGATATAGGTCGCTGACCAACAACGCAAGAATACGCCACTTTTTGTCTAGGTTAGACTTGGATTTTTCGCATGTTAGAATTGCTTACTTTTTAAAGGTTGTATAATAGAGTACAGCTGGTACTTTAAAATTATTTAAGTGAATGATTTCGTAAGGAGTTTTTTTTATGTTATTTAAAAATATAAATACAATATGAAATGTTTCATGTATAAACAAAATAACTGAAAAGGTAATTAAAATAAAAACTGTGACTTGATTTGGAAATTTAATCAAACAATCAGGTGTAGACCTAAAAATATATTAATGAAGTTATATTTAAGACATTAAAAAATCTAAGATCTTAACCATATTCTAACATCACAAAAACAAAACATGTATTGCATCGAGTAAAAAGCAGTGTTGTTTCGTACACCGAACCAAATAATTCCGAGTCCCGACCGACATGAAAGCAACAATTTTCCAGGCAATCTTGGCCGTCGGAGCCAAGGAAAAGAAAACAAAACGTAATGAACGTAAGGGCTACACCTACACCTACGTTCCTGTAGAGCCTGTAGCTAGGCAGGTATCGAAGGCTGTTAAGGCGAAGGGTCCCGGGCCGGGCAGTTGCCGACCGCTCGGCCGCTATGTCTCGCAGCTAGTACGGCACGGAGCCAGCCAAGCATCGGACGCCGTGCTCGCGGCGCGCGCAACATCAAAACAAACTTTTTAATAAAACTTTTTTTGTGCAGTGCATAGACAGTGCAGTGCGGATTGTTTATTATCAACATTTTCCCGGAGTGCAACCACCTACGTGCCTTTTGTATGTTTTATGTTTTTATGATTAGAGGTAAGTGCATTTTGAGTACTGTTTGAATTTAGAATGTTGAGATTGTTTACATGTGTAACACATAGACTATGTTTGTTTGAGTTGTTTAAGTAATTAGGTTCCTTGAGTATATTATCCTGTAGCTAATGTTTGTAGTTGTATGACTTTTTTTAGAGCTTTAGTGTCTTATTAGGATCTTACTTGATTTTAACTTTTATTATTTGTTTTGTTGTTATTATTATTAATAATTTAAGTTATTTTATGATAAAATGCATGTTGTTATTGCAATTAAATAAAAAAGCGGGAATTATGTTCAAAGCTTCTGATTTATACTGGGCATGCGCATTAAGATACAAATTTTACTTGTACTTTTATAAATTACTAGCTGACCCGGCAAACATTGTTTTGCCATATAAATAATTTTAAGGGGTATAAAAAATTACTGTTAGCCGATTATTAGACATACTTAATATGCTAACAAAATTTCATGAGAATCGGTCAAGCCGTTTCGGAGGAGAACGGGAACGAATATTGTGACACGAGAATTTTATATATAATACAATTTATAGCAAGGCAGAATAATACATTTTGAGATACACAACTTCTCAGTCTATCTAGAATTCTAGAAGAACGGTGTCTTAAAAATATCTAACAACAAAAAAATAAGCTCAAAACGTTTTAGTCCTAGTAAAATAATAGGCAGGTCGTCTCGCGATTTCATGTGGAAATATCAAATAAAAGGCCATAAAAACCAATGGACCTATCACGATAGACAAGATTTAAAGATCGCGTGGGCAGCGGCAGCGGCGGCGGCGGCGACCGCGGCGCTGCTGGGGCGGTTAACTGGTATCTTAACGAGCTATCGGATTTGCGCTCATCAGCAGAATAGAGCTGTCCTTTGCGTAGCTTAGTCCTTTAATGCTTGGGCGTGGTCGGGAACTGTGCATAATGTGAAATCTGAACATTTAGCACGAGCTGAGATTGTAGATGGTTGGTTACCCTCTTTAAACGCCTTCCAGAGGGAATAATGCCGTTCTTGATAGCTATCAAAATATAAGACATTTTGACACTTGGAACAAGATATATATTTAAAAAAATTCATGATAATATTATTGCCCTTGATGGATATTAGTAATGCGAAGTCAATTTATTTATATCATTCTGTCAAATGTTACCGACATCTCATTATTTATTTATTTTTTCTATATTCGAATTCAATTTGGGTTTATCGGTGTACTTTTCTGTTACATAATACACAGTAGACTGCGCATATAACACAAAATTAATATTTATCTTAAATAAAAATTCTAAAAGATTTTTAGTTGCGAAAAGGCATATGATAAATAAACTTAATCAAACACCTTTATCTCGGTACATAGTTCTGCGCAAGCGCAACACAGCGCGTTGATGTCTTAAGTACCGCGAAAGAAAAAGGCAAGATTGTACGATATCGTAGCGTAGTCTTGCTAACAACGCTCGCTCTTAGAACTTGAGAAATTTTAATTAACGCTATATAGTTTAAAAAAATAAATAATTTTCGTTGAAAATAAAAAAAAAAAACTTATTTACGATAATTTACGAACTTTACTAAAATGCAAGTATCAAATATTATGTAGTTTATAAAAAGAGTGTCAATTACGATAAGTTCACTAATGAATTGTTATTTTATGCTTATAGCCTCCGGTCTATATAGTGGTCCGGTGTATAAAGGGTCCTGCGATACATTAAGATGTCCCGTTAGGTCGGGTCGTGAGATACTTCTAGAGTGTCAATGCTGATATCGCACGTACGGCTATTATCTCAGTCAATAGAACCTAACTAACCAATTAAATACGTTATTTTTTTTTTTATAATACGACAAATTTTTTTTTAGCTTATGTTATAAAACGAAACATATTACTTACTACTTATATAGTATATTTTTATTTAAATTCACCTCAATCGATGGGAGATAGAAAACGATTCGATTGTTTCGCACTTGTGTTGTTTCTATGATTATGGCCTTATCTCAAAGAAAATTAAAATAAATTTATTTTATTTTATTTGATACCGGATTCAATCGTACGCATGATAGCCATTAGCATTTTGACCGCAGCCTTCTGGAGGTCTCGTTTAAGGTGGGCGGTGTTTTTATACTTATTTAATTAAATTAAACGACTTATTAAATCAATAGCACTATTAAAACCCATCCTAATGTTGTGGTAATAGTGTGTAACGCCTGGCCCAGTTTTCATTTTGACACAGTAGCATTGGAAACCTTCGTGTGAATCGAATAAGCACGTGACTTCACGCAATAAAGATTCGTTCGATAACTTATAAAGTGCCACTGCGGATTTTTGTTACTTTGCAAATGAGGTGTGAGTTTGATGTTAGTTTTTATTTAAAAAGTTTACTAGTAAACTCTTACAAGATCTACAGAAGCACAAATAACAAATATCATCATAAAAAACAAGTTTTCGCACTTAGCTTGAAGCTTTTAAATGTGAACTTTACTTATTGCTTAAAAAAATGCTAGAATCTAATAGCACAGATTAGAAAATAGTTACTAGTAATAATTTAAAATGTTTAAAATCTATACCTATGTGTAGAGGTTTAAATCAATAATTTCATAAATTGTTCTTATAATTTTTGTTCATAAATGGGCGACTTAATTATTCACTACTACCAATATTCTTTGAAATATCATCTCTCAAAGTAACACAATAACCCGGAACTAGATAAAAAGACAAGGAATGTAATATATAAAACATTTGTCATACACAATGGTTGATAATATTATGTCAGGATAGAAATCATTTGTCCGCGGCCCTGACATACTTGATCTGACCCTAAAACCGTTATCAGAACGATGATTTATGGTCTCGTGAGTTGTGCAACAGGCTGCAGGATCCTGAATCTGCAAGAGAGTATTCTTCATTGTTCATCTCCGGTAAGGTGAGCATGCTTGTGACAGCAAATGTTACTTATTTAAGATCATAGCTTTAGTGAAAATGGTTTTCTTTGTTGTTAGTGCATGAAATTAGGTACCTACCAATACGTAATAATATATCAAGTTTTTATTACAAGAAATGTTTGTGTGGTTTCTCTATCTGAACTACCTATTACATGAGTGTCCGAAATCTCAAGTGACCGAATTAGTTTATTGTGTTAAATTTGGACTTTTCAAAATAAAATTGCTTTTAAAGATCCTCTCCTCCTTATCGTATTCTGTAGTTGAAACTAATATCAACAATATAAAACTCTTCCGTTACTGACTGACAGACAACGCAGAGCCGAAACTACTGGGCGTAGCGGCCTAAAATTTTGCACGCAGGTTTCTTGGGCAGTGTAGGGGAGCACTAAGAAATGTTTTCCCGAAATTCCCATGGGAACGGGAAAACGTTTAATTTTATTTGGAAAATGAATTTTTAGTGTTTATCAGCAATCTACAGCTAGACAGCCTCTATAGTGCTTTATAGATTAAACTCTGTTGTTTTATGTGTATTTGACATTTTGATCTCTTGCTTCATAGAAAGGCGTGTTTCTATTAAATCTGGTTTAGGCTTTAGTTGCTCTAGACAACTGGCATGACTATTAGGTGTAATTAATTTCACAATCTATATTTGTTGTCCATTTTATGTAACTGTTTGTCAACTCTCACTTTTATCTGTTAGATTGTTATCTCCGGTTCGAATTTAGGCCTTAAATATTTTATGTGAATTAATTAATGTAAATATATCTAGTTGAGTAATTTTAACATGTCCTGAGAGTACCTGGTTGCGATGACAGAATCACTCTCCTATATGTTTATAGGAGAACATTATTAGAACAAGTTTATCTGAAAGTTGTTTGTTTCAATCTAGTTTTAGAATTAATAATAATTTCGTTTCATGTTAAATTTAACAAACTTATCTCAATACAAAATCTGCCACCCATGTAAACAAAAATTGCAATGTTTACATCGCATTTCGAATTCTTACTCAACGTAATGTGGGCGCGAGATAGCAGCCAAAGGTTACATAAAAATGATCCTTCTTCTTCAATGCTCAGTTCTACAAGTACTAGATCTTAGTTGTAGTTTAAAATTATCAAGTTTGTTAATTGAATGATATCGATACAATTATAATTCAACTTTTTCTGATGTGTTTCTTTCTACTTATTATCATAACTATTTAATAACTTTTCTTTATATTATATATAGTTTTTTGGTGTTGACATACATTTTGCTAATGCTTATCTTTTGCTATAATCATTAGTGTCCCTTAACAAATTAACACATAATAAACATAAATAATGTATGTACCTATTTCAAAAGTCTCCGGCAACATTAGGACTATTATCTTCTCTAATTATTCGTGCGGTGGACGAGAAAGTAATTTATTCCCGGGCACAAGAGTTATTGCTAGTGTCCACTAATAAATAAGCTAATATTTATGCTAACAATTATACGAGATTTATTTATGATTCTTCTGTATTAACAAAGAAGGTGCGTTTTATTATTTAAATGTTTATTGCTAGACGAAACTTTAACGAATAGTATTTTTGTAATTGGTAGAATTAATTTTTAAAAGAATTACAGAAATTCATGTCTGCATTCGAGTGCTAAATTTTGTTTCACAACAAGCGTTCGTGGGCTTGGTTGGAGCAGATGGCGCCAAGTTGTTTTCGCAACAAGCAGAGCTGTCTTGGACATTTGTTTTGTGTTTAATCTAGCTTGATGCCCAACCCGGAACTTTTACTTATCGATCTATGTGATATAAAGTCACACGAATAGGCCAAAAAGTCCAACGACTAGGCGGCGCCAGCCCGACGCTGGGACGTCCAGTCCATACGTAACGAGCGAGGCAACAAATCGTATCGGCGATCGCCAGACCGCAGATCTAGGTCGAAGGTAAACTCCCAGCTTGAGTAAGTACTGGCTTTTACATTATTCATACAATTGTTTCGTTGACGGAAAATCGTTAGCGCCGCCCTGTAGGTGACTCATTAAAGAAATTCAAACCGGACCACTGCAAATACAATCTGATTTTGTGATTTAGCTACAAGATTGTACAACTAGGCTCGGAATGCGAACATGGTTGGGTTTAATTAATTCGTTTAGTACGAATTATTCTAAACATTCGCTGTGAGTTGTTCGTTAATTTTGCAACAATGCCTACGAGATGTCGTTCGCGCTTTATATTATTATTCGGTTAAACACTCGGCTTCCAGAGTTTTATTAAGGTTTACGGTTCCTACGAACGGATAAATCATGGTTCGCTTAACTAATTATTGTTATTTTTCAAATTGGATTACAAAATACTTTTAGTTTTATTTGTGTACACTTTCAGGGTACCTCAGTTTAACTGTGGTTGTTAAAAGTACAAATTTTATTTTTATCGTCCATTAAACTTGTTTGTTTATTTCTTCTCGATCTAATACTAATGTGTTTCCTAAAATTAAGAGACGGGACTTTCCATTTACAGAATTTATTTCGTCAACCCAAAATTCATTATTTAATATTTTAAAGTGACCAACGCATCCATCTTCTGACACAAAATGAATATAAATACTGTGCATTTAGCTAATGAATCTTATCAATAATCGATCAACAGCCCAAACAAACTTACAAGCAGCTTTACGCAAGGTCCGAGCTTTTGTTTGGCCCTCGAAAGTTTTACTTACGTAAGGCCCTTCTTTCACGAAATACTTGTTGTGGCAATCTTTACCTTCACAACCCAATAGCACCACTCCTAAAGTTTTATTTCATTGTAAGTAAGAGGTGAAAAACGTATGGTATATGCTCGTAAGTGACAACACTACTTTTTAGGAATTCTCAATATTTTTATAAGCACCAATTTTTTTTTAAGTATAGAATAGAATAGAAAACACTTTATTGCATACAATACAAAAGTACATTAATAAATACAGGGAACAAACAAACTGAATTTGCATGCAATGGGCGGCCTTATCGCTAAAAGCGATTTCTTCCAGACAACCCACATTTTTTTTTTACATTTTTTTTCAAAGTAACTAACGCATAAAAAATATAACGAAATCTTAAAAACGTGTGTATTTTTTATTCAAAGTGGCGCTAGTGGTAGTCTTTAGAATTCTTTAACAATAAGAAGCTATAAGTGGGACGTTTGATGGGCATCTCTTTTAAAATCTGTCCCTTTCGATTAATTAGTCTCATTCAGAACTCTGACATGTAGTGTTAGATTAATAAGCTTTCTTTTTCGTTCATCCTTTTATGACAGTTTCTCAAATATAAGTCGTGCGGTGGGGTCAATATTGAATACCTATTTATATTGCTTGTGAGTGTTGTGTGTGTAAAAAAATAAAAAAAATGTATTTGGAAATATTTTTTTTGTTATATTCTAGCCAGCTTTAAGAAAAAACCAAAAAGAAAAATTAGTTGCCAGTGTCAAGAAGCGTGAATTTTAATTTAAGAACATCGTTGTAAACCCAGGATAAGATCAAGTGATTCGGCAGCCTTGCCACCGGCCAGTTCGGCGAACACGCGAGTCGACCAACAGCCAATGTTAACCTTTTAAATTCCTGTAAAAAATCATGATAAGTTTTGACTTTAATTTAAATTTGATCCTGCTTTGGTTCTGTGACGAAAAAGAAGATAATTTTAATCTGCTATAATTTTCCTAGCTAATATTTTATGCTTTGCCTGGATTATATTTTTAAACATTTATAGGGAACCATGAGCAATTCGCCATATTTTTGAACGTAGGCAACAAACATTGTACAGCTAGGTTATGAAGCGAATAGTTATCAGAAAGCAAAATATTCCAAACAATAAAATGATTGCTGCATATTATTAATTGAACTTTGTACCATAATATATGAGGCTTATATATAATAAAAAAATTATTTAAATGCTATCACCTCTTGAGTCACAAATTCTACTAATTGCGGTTGGTCGAGGGCTTACTATTATAATATGGAAATTTTCTTGTAAACCCTGAAGCAATTTGTAAAATGACTTATACCTAGTTGCCCTAAAATATTACGTCAGTAAATATTAGTAACCGCATAACCTTCAGCCTTTTAGCCCAATTAAATTCCTATACTGAAAAGGCTAAATTGAAAGAATTTATGTAAGTTATATGTAAGTTAAACCGAGTCGTTTCTATTTTTGTTAATAATACTTTTTTTTAACAATCTTAACAATGCTTACATAATTCATGGCAAAAATGTGTTTAGTCGTAAGCAAATTTTCTTTTAAACCTTTTATAACTAATTTAAATGACAAGGAAATTAGAAGTTGCAAGTAAAGTCAAGATTACAGCACTAGTTTCCTACAATAAAAATGTCTCGTATTGATTATTTACCTCCACTTACCGGCTTTTATGATTTGATTATGTCATAGGCGGGTAACTGCATTTATGCTATAGAATTGCTACTTTAATATTCCTTATTTACTGTTTGTAGTGGAATTATATCAAATGCTGCGTCGCCGGCGCCAGGCTGCGTTTCCGCATTGATAAACTGAATTTATTAGGTTGAGGCAAGGTCGATAGCCATAGCCATCTAGCTTCAATTAGTGCCGGCATCCGAGTGCGAGGAGATCCCATCATCGGTCTCTCTATCGAAGAAACTGCTTATTTATTGATATCGTTAAGAGTGCGTCGATGAGAGTTAACTTTGCAAATGAAGATAATATTTCCCTGCCATTGTATATCTGTTGTTTAATTACCTGATGTTACAGAATTTATAAGAGCTCTTAAACTATAATCATTGTTGCCATTATGCTTTTAAATTTAATTTGCAGGCTAAAGTAGAGTTTTTGTAATGTAAGTATATGTATATTATCAATATATATAAAACTATTCCGTTACTGACTGACTGACTGACAGACAACGCAGAGCCGAAACTACTGGGCGTAGCGGGCTGAAATTTTGCATGTAGGTTCCTTAGGGAGTGTAGGTGAGCACTAAGAAATCTTCCCGAAATTCCCATGGGAACGGGAATAAAATGGATTTTTGTGTTTATGAGAAATCTGCGCGAGTGAAACCGCGGGGCAGCCTCTAGTTCGTTTATAAATTGAAGGAGATATAAAGTAAAACAATTTTTAATAATTAGTGCAACTACATACTTATCACCTACTTGCCCTAAATTTGACCTCTGGTATTATATTCAAAAGGCATCAAGGTGGTGCAATGCTGATGGCAAGTTTAAAAGGAAAGGGTCCAAGTTACGTGAGCAACACTAAAAGCTATCTCTAGTGAGAGATCTAGAGAATCACACACGTAATCTACAGTTTGAAACAATATGTCACCAGGAGTACAGGATCAGATAAGAGTGTTGCAATGTAGATGGCAATAACGGTCAGCGGTGAGACAAGCGATTTATCGCGAGCTTCATAGAGATAATTGTCTTAAAGATATTCTGTGGAAGTGGATCGTGGGTGCCCGGCCGGCGGTCCTTGTCCACGCTGTCGACGGATCTCGCTCTCCTCGAGATAGCCAACGAAAATGAAATCGATTAGACGAGGATTAGAGCTGGTGTCAGGTTCTTTGTTAGCAATGAATTTTAAACTCAATTTCTTAGGACGCAGAAAAGGTTTTATAAAAAGCCAAAAAAACGAAAGACCGAGACTGAGACTGTAGCTAATTAATTCGAAAGAACATTCAATATTCTTAATTTGGCCCATAACTTAAAAGTCTTCGCGTTTTCTGCCTGCTCGAACAACTGAAAAGGATTTAATTAAGCGTTAGCAAAAACGAAACGTGTAAAATATTCATGGAACGAGCGAAGGGCCTTCTAATTTGCATTCGTCTTCGGTCGGACTTTATTGGGCGCGCGATCGTGTGTGGTCCCTGGGGTTACCATGGTAACGTTGACGCTATCGTGCCTTGTGGACAACGAAGTAAGCCTTAACTGATGGACCGGCGAGCTAATTGTTTGTCTGAAGACAGGGTTTTAGACGCCGGGGCTGCCCTGCGAGTGCCCTCTTAAATGTCAAACTGTTAAACGTACTCGTAAACAGTGTTTATCGCGAGCTCTCGTTTGCAAATTGCAGGATTAGAATGAGTAGGTTTTAAAGCTCGTTATTTTAACTGCAGCGTTTTATTTGGCTTCTAGGTACTCTGATTGGATAGGGTTATTAGGTTTATTGTTAGCAGTTTCTTTCCTGTCTATGAAGTTATAATAAGCTTGATTGTAGAAAAGTAGGCGTACCTTTGTAACTTGCTTGCAATGCTTGCTTGCGTTATGTAATGCAATCTTTAACAAACCTATTAAATATTCACTTATTTTGATTGTAATCTTAAATGGAGAGCGTGCATGTTTAGGCGAAATAAGTTGTAAAAAAATATTTTAGGTCAGTATTGCGTTTGATTTTCACAAAGATATATTACTAGGTAATTAAATACTGTTATTGGGGTCAGTAGGGCCTGATTATTTCCACGCAAAAGTACGGGTGACATGACCAATATTGTGAAATAGGTGTTGGAGTCACGATACACGGCATTGTTGTGTTAGTTCCGTTGTGCCCGTTGCGATGAAGTTTATTTGTTTCTAGTTCTCTACAAATTGAATTTAACAAGACAAGACCAGCTAGTTATCTGCGTAAAGTATTATTTGTTATTTAGTTTTTGACTGCAAGCATGGCACGGTCGGTAAGGATGTCGTCTGTGATACCAGAACTCCGTGTTCGATTCTTAGACTGGGCAAACATTAGAATGGTGAAAATATATGCTTGCGTCTGAAAATTCTTATTATACCTAATGTTTCCAAGCACTCTAGACTTTGATACAGATTCTAGTGTGTTCGATGGCTATTTAATAAATGCATAAAGTGTGTAACTGTAAGGTATTTAATCCCATTTTAGTCTTTTGTATTACAGTACCTTTTTATAATTTTTTTTTTTTAGGAAAGTAACTGAACTATTTATATTCTTGGAATTATGAATTTACTTCATTTAGTTATTTATTTAATTAAACAAAAAGTTTAAATAAAATATGTTAGTTATCGTGTTGCTTATATTTCAAACGTTCGAATCGCATGACTAAAAAATATCATGTGCAATTTTATTCTTAAATAATGTATAATAATATTCTATTACTTATTTTATGCCAGTAAAATACAAAAAAAAAACAATAAATTACAAATTTAATTGCATTAGAAAAAAAAAATTAAGTTCAAATATAATAAACGCATCCCATGGTGTTCCATTTATCATATTACAAGAAAACAAAACTACGACTTCATGTTTTCATACATTTTACGCGTCATGTTGGCCAGAGCTTCAGGCTGTTCACATCTCTTCGGGAGAACTGTCTCTCTATCGCAACGGCTATACATGCATTCTTTAAAACCTATTTTTAAAGACTCACAAGCGTCCACGGAGTAAGCTCTTAAGTTAGATAGGGCTTAGAAATACGAATGTTGGTAAGTTAGTGCATATAAGGTAGCATAGTAGGAAGGATATTCTGAAATTCTCCGAATATGGGAAAAATATGGGGCCGACTAGGGTTATGTAACACTAAACGTTCAAAAACAACAACTTGATAGCTTTATTGATTTTCATATATGGACTGAGCAACTCAATGGAATGACAATTCAAGGCCGACACGGCATAATTACCTACATGTTATTTGTAGATCAATCTTAATATCAAATATAGATTAGGAAGGTTTGTATTACGTACTTACATCTAGTTTAAATTGTCAAAGTACCTTTACAATTTTAACGGCCAAGTTTTTTTTTTTTGCTAAGTAGTTTAAAAAAACTTATAACTTTTTTGCAGCCTTCTTTTATTTCTAACTTTGACGAAAAAAATATACATTTAAATTATTGATACTTAGATTGATAAAATTATTACCTCGGTTATTATTAATATTAAAATTATTATTAGGCTCGGGGTGTTTATCAAGTTGACTCTGCTCAGAGATATTCTAAGTACGCAGAAACCTCCTCAACAACCTTATTATTGTAAAACTTTCAGTACTTAAAACTAATTCAATACGATTTGCGGTTGCGATTTTTAACTTTACGGTTGATAGTTTATCAACTTAAGTTTTCTACTAAATACCAATTATTTGAACATTAATTTAAGTGTAAGTATTTTACCAATAACTAATTTCAAGAATTTGTAATTACAAACATGTGCATGTTTAAGGCATGTATTTACAAAATTATACAAACGTAAAAGACGTGATCGTTAGATAAATTTCCAAATAAGAAAGGTTATTTATTACATTTTATGATCTTCTTATAATTTAGAAGATTCAGACAGTACTTGGTGATTGCGGTCGATCAGAGTGGCTGCCAGTAAATACGCGGCTTTTTCGATTATAACATCGAGACAACCATCGTTGTGGCTGATTATGATGGCGTAATGATGATATAGCTTGGCAGTTCTTATTTTAAGTAAATACCTATACTATAGCTGTTTAAAGGAAATACAGATATCGCTTATACACCCACTTAAAATTATTAAATTGTGTCGAATATAGTTTCCGGTTGTTATTGTTTTTGTGTTGGTTAACTAAATTTTTTACATGAATTTATTAATCATTGATCTGTAGTTTTTTTATGGACATAATATATATTTTAATTATTAATTATCTCGTATTTGTTTTTTGAACTAGTTAATGTGGAAAAAAAATATTGAAAGCGTACTTATTTTACTGGTGTATCTGTACAGTATCTATCTATCTATCTAAATTTACCCACGATTCAAGCCTTGTTTGGTAATCATAGGTAATTAGTACTGTAAAGAAATCAATCTTATGATAACAACGAAAGCTTAATAGTGTTCCCTACACATATTTCCATTTTGTAACTTAATTGTTTAGGTAAATAAACATTTTTATTATTAGGTTTTTATTATGTTATCTAACCCTTATCTAGCCCTTAGTAGAGCCATTACGAAGCCTGAAAGTTTTTATCATCGCCGTAGACTTGCGAAGGCAAGTCATTTGCATACTTCAACGGTTGCATGGTACATTCTTTCGGCGAGCTTTCGCCCTTAGTTGTTTTGCTAAGATAAGATTCCTCTGTTTACTAGAGTCAATAGCGCCTGCAGTTTTATGAAAACGATTAAAACTGACTTTATTAAAGTAAATAAATTACTTTTGGATCTTTTAAAACCAAACATTTAGTACGATGTTTGATATATTAGACATTCATTCTTAGGAAAAAGGGCTGCATTTGAAATAATTGGCTGGAGTTTCTACCTAAACTAACTGAATTAACTTAAAAAGTCATCTTAATCACATTAGAAGCAATAATTTCAATCTTCTTGTTAAAGTGAATGTTGTTCAAGGTACGTGTGCGTACGATTAGTTTCTCTTACGAATATTATGTAGTTGCATATTATCTAGTTTCTATTTTGTTTTATCAACGCGTTTATAAATAACTAGAGGCTGCCCCGCGGTTTTTCCCGCGCAGATTTCTCATAAACACAAAATTTCCATTTTTTCCCGTTCCCGTGGGAATTTCGGGAAATCGCTTCTTAGTGCTCACCTACACTCCCTAAGGAACCTACATGCAATATTTCAGCCCGCTACGCCCAGTACTTTCGGCTCTGCGTTGTCTGTCAGTCAGTCAGTCAGTAACGGAAGAGTTTTATATATATTGATTAAACTTATAGAAGGTTAAAACTGCAGAATTTTAATGACCTATGAACGTGATTGCAAGTAGGAACTTTATCAAAAAAAACAAAACAAAATATTTCATAACTTCGTAAATCTAAAAACATACCTATATAATACTTAGGATAAATGTTTATACTTACTTGTAAAGCAGACAAAGCCTTAAAAGTGAACTTAAGAGTACTTACATTAATGTTTCTCCGAGTTGAACCTTTTAAGTCACAGATATCAAGTAGCTCGTAAATAAAGAGATGTCGCACTTAACCCTCAGGTGGGTATGCCCATCTCACGTTTTATGAACCTCGGACCTTCCTGACTGACACTTTAATGCGCTATAACTATTACCAAACGTAAATATTACAAGCGGTTTGTCATTTTTATTTATGAAGATGTAATTTTCTTCATGCATATTTTATTTCTTTTTTAAAAGAAAGGTGATTATTTTAGTTATTGCGATACGATTTCAGCCTACTTTAACTTTCTTATTTTTGTGTAAAACTGTTTTTATGTAGAGCGTAAACAAGCTTATTGATAAATTAACTCTGTTCCAATAGAGAGCACTATTTTTAAATAAAAATATACCAAATCACTATTTGAAAGGTGTAACAAACAAAAATTAAATATTTTACGTACGTGCCACGTTCGATGACATTCTCTCAGTATTGCAACAATAACTCCCACTTTGGCAATAAAAACGTTATTTGTAAGCAATAAAACATGTTACATTTGTCTAGAAAGGGTCTATAAAAATCACGTTTAATACCGTTTTCTATGTTACGTAACAAAATGTATTAGACTGGAAAGGTTAATATTTTAAAAGCGTTTAATGTTAGATAGGAATTGTTTCACACGAAACATAAACTGAATTGTATCAGATAGATTCGATTCATTTGCGTAACAGCTTCTTGCGAATTAAAATAAAACTCAGCACTGTATGCAATTTATTGTATTGAATCATTTAATTTTATGTTGCTATGATTTGTTTATCTGATAGGTTTTTCACGCACGATCTGGGCACGAATTCGCTAACATTTGACAGTATGGCAGCCAACCGTTTTTCGATAATCGCTTGACATGCGTGAAGAACGAGCCGTTCGGCGGAAATAATCTCTACGATCGGCATCGAACTCTTAGTTGCTTTATTGTGGTGTTGAGTGGATTCCTTATTGCTAAATCCATTCAATGAAACTCATTCCCTGCGAACAGCCCAGCCGCAGAATAGCTGAACCGCACCACAGGAAGACATGAAAACGTTACTGATTCAACATTTATTCAACCCATACAATTTCTCAGAGCGTTCACCGGCACAGTAACTAATAATTACAAAGGGATTCGTATGTAAATTGTACGCGTGGGCGGTCTATGTTTACACCAAAGCTGCGGAGTCTGCTTAAGCTAGATTTATTTCATTCCTTGACTATAACTCAGGCCAATACGTGACCGATGCTCACGCCCACACTCCCACGCCATTATTCTCCGATGCAGCCGAACAATAATGAAAACCTAGTATCGCAGAGAAATATAAACAAATTTTACGTATCAACCGAGCTGCCGGGGTCACATTGGTGCAATAATATTGTCGAAAGGTCAGCAGGGAAAGGTTAGTTACTGAAGTCCTAAGGCTCTTTCGTTACGCTCGTCGAAACTAGTGCACATTAAACTTTATTTTAAGCGTCCGACTGACAATATCAGAATCAAAGATACATAAATTATTGAAACAGTTAAATTTGTTTAGTTATTTTTAAACATACCTACTCAAAGAACAAATTACATAGAACACCAAATTGCACAAAGATGCAAGAACTTGTCTGCCCGTTGATTTGTTCAAGCGTAAAATTTTTGATTTCCCAACAGACTAAAAAGTCGGTGTGAAAAGAATTCAGTGAGACATTCGAAATAAGTACGCACGAGAGTCGAAGTCATTCGCGAGCGCGAAGTGAAATATGTGTACAAAAAGTTAGGGCAGCGTTCATTCGATACTGCGTTTTGTTGTCAGAACATGCAATTTGTTCTGTTCCCCGAGGTGCAATAAAGCACAATACCCGGAAGATGTAGGATCATTTTGTTGCGTAGACGTCTTATAGAGGAAAAATTCATTGCGGATGAGGTCTACAGTGTGGGAAAGCAAGGACTGCAATTTAGCGGCATCCATCGCTGGATGTGCGCATTATTGACGATGAGAAAAGTTTGTGCTCCTCTAGTACCCACACATTTCATAAGCCGCTTAGCGACTTTAAAGGACTGCTGGCAGCGCTCCGGCGATAGCCGGTATTGCGCTGTTTCACCTTAAAAGGACGCAGTTTTATTTTTGTTTCACTCAGTTACTTTCTACGGCATCTGTTGCGCAGGCTTACAACACCAGTGGACTGAGTACGAGTATGTTTTCCTTTTGCTTTGTTTACTTTTCTTATCAAAATTAGCAAACTTCCGAGCAAAATTAGATCTTCTTATTATGGAAACGAAACCACACCACAGCTCGTATTTTACTTCGCATCTAGTTAAGTACAAAACCCACAGTTCGCAATTACGGCGAACTGTTAAAAAGCCCTGATCATATTACGGCAAGTGAGGACAGGTGCCAAGTCAACTAAATTTTCAAATGTCAAATAAATGAAAAACTATAGTCAATATCCTGATAAAAATAATTAAGAAGGAATCGTTATGTACGAATATTTTTAGTAACACAAGTTTTATTAGTGATCGTCAATTGTTTCTCTTTTTGACTTCTGCATTTTTCATTCTGCGAAACCTCTGATTAGGTTTAAAAAAAAACCCTCAGTTCAAATTATAAATAAGTTTTGTGTCTCACCAGCAGGTTATTAAGATCCTAATAAAGGATTATATTGATTCTGTTCTGGATTCTGATGTTAAACAGACTCGTGGCCCCGGTCTATTAACATTACACCTCGGCCCGCCCTCAGACCGATAGTTTTCCTGGCCATTAACACCAACTTCTCTGCGCCAGCTTCCTTATTACTTTCATTTTCTATATGGTAGTGGACTGGTTGCTTTGCATTAATCTAATTGTACATGACTATGCTTATATGATACTCTTACTTGAGCTAGCATTAAATAGTCTATTAAGATAGTAAGATTTGGTTTGAGAGTTTAGTCTGATGTTAAGAACGTGTTAACGTATTTTTTTACTCTAAAATATAATACTAATCGCTTAATGTAAGAACAGTATTATGACTTTTAAATAAGCATACAATATTCGTTAAACTTTATTGTTACCAAACGTTCTGGTTCAACGAACTTCCTTGCAAAGAATTTTACCTTAACATTATTGGCAACCCTGACTTGAGACAAAGGTCGTTTTACTTTTACCCAATTCTGCTTATCGTTTACCAGTTTTACAAATACGCAAGCAATTGATCATTCTGTGACATTAATGTGAAGTCAATAGGCTTGAGTTACGTATTCAAAATTAATCTTAAATTCAGACACAGACTTGCCCCCGGTAATCAACTTACTGACCGGTCTATATAAATCATTGGTTAGATTTATCAAACGCCCGTGAAATCTAGTTAGCTTCCATTTGTAATTAAAGTTCTCGATATTTGCTATCGTATCGGTGTATAAGGGTTTATAATTCATTACCTACTATTTGCTTGTTAAGTAAGAAAAAACCAATACGCCTGACTGACTGAGGGCTGTGGTGATCAAACACAATTTCATATTTTTCGTTTCTCTACTCTCTTGCATTTAAAAATGAAATCACAGTCAAAATGATCCATTTTACCATCGACCAATATTTAGATTTAAAGCACTTCATTCAACCAAAGTCGTTACTAAACGACTATTGTGTCTCATAAATCTTAAGATAAGTCGCGCTTAAAAGCCCATATTTCAAATCCACTAGTATAGATATTTTCATATGCAACGTACTTATTTTCCTAAAAGGCGTATGGAAGTACTTGTATGTCTGCATATTCGCGCCTCGTCGTCGTCGGAGCTTATACCGGCAGAAAGCTGTTTGCCTTCGCCGGCCGGTTGCGCCCGATTTCAGAGCGTTTACTGCAGGGCCACTATATTTTTACCTTTTTCCGAACCTTATGTGGATAAACGGGATTCTTGTGTTATACAACATACAGGCAACGGAGTAGGAGCCGCATATTTATGAATAAAATTACATTCATGACTAAAATTTAGAGTTTAATTGTGATTTTCTAAGAGTAACTATTTAAATAAAAGTAAGAGAACAGTTTATTTACGTGGTAAGAATGTGAAATTTTTAATCTTTTGAATGATTATTATAGTTCCATTCAAGGCCGCGTCATGTCGTTCAGGTTCATTGAATCCCATTTTATGTGGGTTTTTACATCCTTGCCCGTGAGATTTTTATACTCGAACGTTAATCATTTTCCACGTCATAATTTTTTGTGCGTTTACAAACAATAAATTCGTTTTATACACCTGAGGCTGTGTTAAATCAGTGTTTTGGAAAATTGTTCTTTGTTTCCGGATATTTTGACAACCACACATACTCAACATCAAGAGATTCTATTCTTTTTTTTAGTATTTTGTTTTAGTACCCTATGTTATGTTATATGATGAACTGAAAAGGAGCGCTAGGTTAAAGCAAAAAATAATAAAATCAGACACTACACTTTTTATTCAACATGAGGAAAAAATCCTTAATGCGACGAAAACCTGCACCGTCGAAGCTGTGTAGGAGTGTTTTATTATTTTAGTTATGGGCTCTTTGCTAAATTAAGGTATTAGTAGAAACTGTTACCAAAGACAATGTAGAAACAATTCTTCGATTGGAAAGGAAATAAAGGCGCGCCCTTACCTCGAAAAGAAGGAAGGAAACAGTGGCAACGGCAACTGGGCCGTTTAGGTAATTGAAACTCGTTCCGCTTTAATCTCAGGTGTCAGATATAAGCGGTTTGATACACGGATATCTGATCACGACTTAATTACTGGACTCTTGGGGGTTTGCGAAATAAGCTGATAGGGGCACGCGCCTTCATATCTTCATCTTGTCGGGGGAACGATTCTGGCAGGCTTATCTGCTCTTTTTCTTTTTAGGTAATGGTATGATAGTGGCAGGTTAGTAATAATAACTGTTTAAAGGTCATATTAAGTAATAGTGCAAGCGCATGACACTTAAAAAAAAACACAATCAATTTTTTGACAAATGACAAATGGTAAAAAATTTTAACAAATTATTTTTATACCAATTGATATACGTAGATGTATAAACACTATTCGATTAAGGGTTCAATATATTATCTAAAATTTATAATAGTAGACTTGCAGCCCGAAACTGGTTGTGTGGCGCAAATGCAAAGCTGAAGTAAATTTGCTACCGCCCAACAACAATGGTTACGCAGTTACGCTATTATTGTAAACAAAACAAGTCTGCATTAGTATTCGATCACAAGGCGAAATGTGTTGAGAAACGGTTTCATATCATACGCTAACATGCTATTACTGGCACTGATTTTACTATGACAAATCGATTTGAGATTCATACCTTTATTTGTGTTATGTTGGATGTAACTATTGCTCAGTGAGCGGACCTCTATAGCGTCTGAGAGAGATCCTTACCTTTGTTGCATATTTAAAAAAAAAAAAAATTTGGGTGAATTACAAAAAAAAACTAGAAACAAAAGGTAAGTTGCCATGGTTATAAGCCAGGCAAATGTCTATTATGAAGCTTGTGGTTTAGTTTAGGTAAGTTCATTACTTGATACATATTTCCTACAATATTTCTATGGTATTTATAATAATAGGGATGTTAGACTTAGAAACTATGCTATGTAAACATACCTTATACGATTATCTTTTTCTTAGAAAGATAAACCACCATCATACCACCGTTAACTTGAACTTTACTTTGTACAAAGATACGACATTGTTCTTTGACAAATAATTTGACATCAGTGACCGTTAAGGTTTGTGTTCCATAAAATTCGAAATAAAATTATTATTATAAACAATATTTTTACTATCTCAAAAAAATTACTTGGGTAAAAATGGATATAAAAATAACATTAAATAAAACATCGAGTTCACAACCTCTTACATCAGATGTAATCAATCGACAGCTAATAATTTTTTCTTTGCTTTGAAAACATATAGACTTTTTGCCACCTTTATAATACATACAAACATAAAAGCGTGAAATAACACTTGACGCAGTAATTGAGTTTGTTGATTTAAAATTTAGATATCGCATCAAGTTTCTATAGAACAAAATGACTAGGATGTTTTTATATCGCAGTTCAATTATCTAGTCTAGTGTATCTAAAGTTAAATTTCGGTACTTATATAACTTTGTATCGTACTCGTACTGACTCAATGATAATAGTTTCATTTGTAAAGGTTAGCTTACAACTTTAATAGCTACTCAAAGTGACACAGGGAATTTCGGGAAATCCCTTCTTAGTGTTCACCTACACTCCTCAAGGAACCAACGTGCCAATTTTTAGCTTTCTACGCCAAGTAGTTTCGGCTCTGCGTTGTCTGTCAGTCAGTAACGGAAGAGTTTTATATGTATTGATAACACTTGCTCCGAATAGTAATAATAATTATGTTCTTTACTTAACTCCAAAAAAAAACAGTTTTTTGACCAAGATCTACAGAACTCATTTTACCAATTATTGGTTAAGAATTCGTTGAACCGAGCTTTCAAAACGAACTCTTCATTTTAATTGGTCTTGCATCAACTGATTTTCCATAATGATTCGTGATTAACTGCACCTCCCTGTAATTCTTTCTAATGGCATGCAATTACTTGGTTCAGTCCGGTCTCGATTTTTGATTATTTTGCTTCATTGCATCTGATATTCCTGCAATCGAAAATTACGAAATATGGTCCTTAAAAGAACCCAAACTCGGAAGCACACTTAAAGCTTTTAGGCTCATTTAATTTCATTAAGATATTGTGAGTCTCTACAACACTCTTTTAACCTTTACCTACCGACCATCCTTGGCTCCTATTTTTCAAGTTATAAACTAAATAAATGACCCAAGTTGCGTCTAGTATAACTTTTAACAAACTTACTATGGTTTGCAGGTGGCTCTAACTTCCTTTGCCTGTTTATAGGTATGAGCATTGTGCTGTAGTTTGCACTTCAGCACACTAAACGGGCTGGTAGGGCTCGAGCCCTACCGATGTCTTATAGATTTTGTTGAGTTGCTATTTTAGCCCTTTATCTTTCTTTAGCATCTTTATTTTTGATGGTAGTACTGCATAGATTATGGAGATAATAATGCATAGATAGATAGTATCTACATACTCTTTATTGGAATCAAACAACTTGTAATTAGCAGCTACAATTTTGATAGCTATCATTGATTTCATATAAGTTAGCTGTAATCAGTAAACGTGTAGACTACAATCTTTATCGTAGTACAAGTATTTGCGATAAACTTGCTGTGTCTCATAAATTGGACATAATACTGTAGTTCATTTCTCTTTCAAGAGTTCGTAGTAGGGGTCCAAGAGGGTGCCAGGAGTGCCAGGGCCGGTTAGCCACGTGCGCTTTACTTACTTAGCACTTACAATTAGACGGTATACGCAAAATATTGACATTGCGCAAGCTTGAAGTGTTCGAGAAAATATACGGATCTAGTTACGACAGTAGAATTTACTTGTTGCTTTTGTTAGGAAATACTGATATTGGATTAGTTTAAGGTGAAAAGTTGGTATTTTGATTGAATGCACAGCACCCAACTACTACTGTATTGTTGAAAATGTTGTTTTTGTGTTGCATTCTTCTCGGGTGCAGAAGTAGTAACAAAGTTTCGCCCTAAAACACGAACAGCAAACAGTTCACGAGGCGGGGCGTAGAGAGTTGAGCTGCAGTAGCGCAACCTCCCGTCTGCTTTTAAGTTACAAAAGAGTCCTTTTTAATCTCCCCCTTCCTTGTAAGCGATGACTCATAGGCGACGTAACATCTGAAAGCCTTGCATATTGCAGCGCTGGCTTTCGCCTGATTATCTTGGCATCTGGGCGCGAAGACAATGGGCAGGCATGCGTGCGTAATGCGTTATCCGCAATCTAGCTCTCTTACCACATCGCCTTAATAAATATGGAGGCATAGCGAGACTGTTCTAATTAAGGTACCCACACTCTCAATAGAAAGTGCTCATAGTGTAGGCAAATCAATGGCTTAACTCAACTTCGATCTGTGCTTCGATTTAATATAAATTACAGACCAATTATTACTATGAATAAAATATATTTTTTGTTTTTATCCATAATCTGATATACGATAAACAGTATTAATATTAATAGAAAGTAATTCTGCATGTTTATGGAATGTTATGTTTTAAATATATTATTAGCTTGAGCTAGTATTCAAATTTCCTTAACAGGCTGAACGCAAGAAATCGCTTTTAGCGATACGGCTGTCTTTGGTCAACTTTGAGTAAAATAAAGATTTTTTTATTTTTATTTGTTTAATGTTTCTATGTAAAAGTTGCGTTATTGTTAGTTTTCAGGCTCGGTAGCTGTTATAATGAGCCCCTTGTTTCACTTCCCTGCCAGAATGCGCTAATTGAAGAATGGGAAAGAGAACAAGCAAGTGAAAATGTTAATTGAACTAAATTGATTGAAACTTTGCTTCTAAGAATTTGGTATGAAGCAATATTTGGTTCAAGGAAAGGAAAGTGTGGTTGTAAAGTTTTGTCGACATTGGATGGTATATAAACCAAAAGCTTTATTGATTTTCTATAAATAAAGTCTTAAGTTATCGATAGACAATTTGTAGAACCGTAGGTATAATGGAATTTGTAATATCAATAAAACCTTACAGGATTGAAATATTGCGATGAAACTATTCGAACGTTGACGCTGCTTGTTAGGGAGCCTATGCAGTTTATTTTATTAAAGGCCCTATGCGCTGACAAACCCTGAGGCACAGGCGGACCATTAAGCTAGGAATACACCGATGCCGCGCTAAACCAGAAATGGAACGCCAAAAAAGGCACCGCGGGTTTTCAGTGCTGTCATCGCGCTGCCTCTAATCAGCAGCTGGCTGGCCAGTGTAGCCCTGCCTTTATCTAAATATGTCCGGAGCTGTGCCCATGTAGCTCTGCCCTGATTGTGCCATGTCAATGTGTTACTGTGGCGTCAGACATGAAATTGTAATTAGGTAGCGTTTAGTATTTTATAGTTGTTGTGCAATATAATTTGTTGTTGCTTTTAGAGCCTAGTTTTCTGTCGGGCTGTTTAACTTGTTACTGTTTATTAAATTAATTTAATAGTTTATACAGCTTGAGTTACCATATCTGGAATCTACGTTTTACGAAAATTAGTACATCAGGCTCGAATGGACGCAAATCAAATGCAACTATTAAATGACATCGCATCACAATGCAACGAAATGCGTGCCATCATCATTATCATCAGTCTCTCGCCACTCAAATTGAATGTTGCGTAATAGGCTATCTGTACAGTACACCAAGGGAACCGGGTTAGTCATCAGTCTTCAAGCTAAAATCTTAGAGTTACCTAACAAATGTACCGTCTAAACAAACACTGGTTTGCTTATGAAACTGGCATTGTTTGCAATGTTAAAAGCGTTTGAGTTATTAGTTCGCGTGATATTCTATTGATACCTACTTGGTGAATAACGCGGACATGCTATACATGTTTTTGACAGGAAACCTGTATATTACTTATTTAGGTCGAACACAATGTATATTTCGGACATAATTTATGTCCTCTGTGAGATTTCATTATTCCCCTCAGGTAAAATCTATTAAGTAAAAAAAATTCTTCACTGCTGTTTAATAAAGATTTCATAAAAAATATTTAATAATTGTTTCAGACAGATGACTGACAAAAATACATTGTAAAGTCACAAGAAGAGCCTTCCAAATAATGAGGCTACAACGATGTTGCCAACGGAATTCCGGCCCAAACGTCGGAGGATCGAGAGGTGAGTTCTGATTGTTTCATTTTATCAATTTTTTAATGCAAGCTATTTTGTAAGCATCAGTTAGTAAATTCAAAGCTCATTTATTGCAGTAAAAGTTATTGATTTTTTTTGAAAATGAATGACTAAATTCGATTGAAGTAATAAGTTAATATACTTAGAAACAATCAACTCAAGTTAAAGTTAAAGGTGCTCAACTAGCACACCCTTTGAAACATTTCTAACACAGCTTATGAACGTTTCGGCTTAAGCAAACTTGGTTAACAGGCACTGCGTGCGACAGGCCCTCAATCATTCGAACTTCAATCGTGGCGTCAACACGTTAACAAGTATACGCACGACACGTTTGCACATTGTCATATAACACCCACGGATACCCGCGTATAATTTCACGATTTAAATGTCCCAGCTTTCGAAATACATCTATGCGAACGCGACAATAAATAACGAACAAATTACTCAGCGGCGCGAACTGTACACGTGCTCAATGGAATTTGTGTATTCAAGGGTTTATATTAACATTAGTGACTTGTGAGGCGGTTCACACAGTAACACGCGATTTATCAAACCTTCAGAATTGAAGCACGTTCGAAATTGAAATCGAACTGCTATGTTGTTAAGGTGTCGCGCTTCTATTATAGTGGAAACGCTCTACAATCTTGCAAAGATTACTTCCAGCACGAACAAAAAACTACTTCTTATATCTTACATATAACCCGCTTCAGGAAATACGATGTTGTCATCTCATAGAAATCACATAGAGTTAGTTGTTTATAAATCCAAAATAAATGAAGTTCTTTTATAATTATCATCCAGGGCAAAGTACGTTTCCATGTAAACGGTGCCTTACTGACTCGCTAATTAAATCCCGTGCAAATTCCACCACTCAAGCTTAATCTGCTCCACGTGTGGCCGATTACGGTCGGAGAGCCAGAGTCCGGCTTCCAAGTACATACTCTTCCCTTACCCAGCAGCCTTTATGAATTTGTTAAGGTCACTAATAATTGATATGAATGTAGGTGAGATAGAATGGAATATACCTATTTGAATCAATCTGTAAAAAACACAAAAAATTGTAGTGTCATCTAAGTAAATTATTAATTTATAAAAAAAGGGTTGGATGGATCCTCGTCATAAAATAAATTAGGTTAGGTACTTTTATACCATAAAAAAACACGATCGAAGATTTGTACAGCGATATTTTGACCCACAAGAAAGAAGATGATTCGATCTGTATTCGAGTAAACGAAACAATTTAATTCGATTATACACTAAGAAAGGGAAATTGAATATTCAGAGCCTTGTCGTCGTCGTTTATTGGATTTAAGTTGACTAGGTGTTGGCTGGGTGCACCCGTCCTTCTCCACGCCGCACCACCGCGGCTTAATTTCGTTTTGTAACTCCGCGCCAGCTGAGTTATAATCCAAGTGGATGGAGTCAGACCGCGACAAACGGCTTTGGATTTGAATGAAATGTGAGCCATTTTGCTCTCTGATAATGCTCTCAGCAGGCGGCCGACCCTGAGCTCCGCTCTGTAACTGCTCCCTACTCCCTAATTCTCGGCGTCTTAAACAGAATTACGTTGACTGTGACGTTAATCCTTTAATTACTTCATTGCATTCCCGTCCTCGGTTTCGACTAAGTGAAAACACTTTAAATTTTAAACTCGCGAGAATTTCCAGTTTCTACCTTTTGTTGAAATCGTGCCGTGCATACTCAGCGCCCAATTGATATAAAGTACCTATTCATTAAATGTGCGGCTGATGGCGTCGAAATGATATACGATGACCATACACATGCTTGTAATTACGCGTCCAATGCATGCTTCAGCCCTTTTATGTATTAATTAACAACTTCTCTTGCGAAAAACTGGGTGTGCGATTCGATTCATCGTTTACGGGCTCTTTAATTAAACATCCAAAAGAAGAGATAACTAACTTATTTTGACACTTTAACTAAAATCATTTGCAAATGAGAGAAAAATCTGGATATTTGTTTAACAAAAACACGCAATTAGTAACACAAACAATCCTTGTGCAAACACATGTCGAAGCACAAAAGGCTAATGGTCCGATTGTCTCAGAGCTTGTGAGAATGTAACAGATGTCAATCCGTAACTGGATGAAATACTCAATCTCGATTAAATCGCTTTCATTTCAAGTCCACTTCTCGCCATTGTAATTCAGTGTGTCACTCGCGGTAACAGTTGGGAAGAAAACATTGCGCAATGACGTGGCAATTCATTCGCACATTACAACTCGTAAACGACAAATACGTATCATATTCAAGATTAGGCAATGGCAATGTAAAGGCCCTTTGTACTGATCTAAAACAAAGTCAATAACGTTTCATTCCTAAACTCGTCTAACGAGAATCGAGTGAGCTTTATTTTGAAAATTGTTTATTACCTACCAACCAATCCTCTTATTCAAATTATGCTATAATCTCGCCCATCCGTGAGGCCCACAATAACTCTAGATAAAATCTCATCAGATAATCAAATAGCTGAGACTCGAAAATTGCAGCGACATTGAATACCATCGACCGCTGCAATCCCAGAGCCTAGAATCCTAGAGTCATTATTAAGGCTGGTGCAATAAATTGTAAAGCAGCGCTGTTATTAAAGAAGTATTTGCGAAGAATAGAAAAGCTGGTCGTGGTAGGGCAATTATTGGCGATCAGGGTTGAGTGATAAATCGAGAGGGAGCGTGATTCGCGGCGCTGCACTGGACCTCGCCGCGGCGGTCGTTGCCGCCTTAATGACGCCTGATAATCGTTGACATCCTTCCCTCCGGAGACCTCGACATTTTTGTATTTTCTTGTTTTTAAGTTTGTTGCAAGATAACAAAAGTAAAAGTAAAGTCATTCGTATTACACGGATACAGAGCTTTTAAATGTTTAGCCGATATGTTTAAAGTTCAAGTTAAGTACGGATCGTGATATTGAAACAGCAAAAGTCAATCAAGTTCCTGTCACTCTTAAAAAAATATATTTACATTATGATCTTATTCAAATTGTAAATAAATTATATTTAAAAAAAAACATACTCAATTCTACTAGACTTCCTACAATAATAAATACAATGGAACGATGATCGATTTTTATAATGATTAAAAGTTCAAGAACAAGAGATGTAACAACGTCCAAACGAAACGAAATCACTATTAAGCAATGTTTAATGTATATATTTTTTAATTCATACTGAATAATAGGTAGGTAATTACATATATTTAGGTGCATTACAATACAAAGCTCCCTAGATACTATATAGGTAGGTAACCCTTAGCGATGTCATGTGCCTAACCTACCACCAAGTTTAATGAAACGTAAGTTCGTCAAGTTTGGGCTGACATTGTAACACGCAGCGCGCAGCTCGAGCGGAACCCGGAGGCTCGGCTGTCACATCGATTTTCCGCATTTAACTACCTAGGTACCCGCACACTGACCAAAATGTCCTTCCCTCTACCACAGTTTCTACAGAGCTGCATGCCTGAATAGCCCGACCAGACCATTCCTGTCAGTTATTTAGTAAAAAAAATCTATCGTACAACAACTTCGTCGTCGGTGCCTATTGAGAGTAATAATATGTCGTTTCCATTACGTACAGTTACACTAGATGTTTATGTTACGACATCACATCCATATTGTGATGGATAACTTAATAACCTTATTTCACCGAAGATTTTTGTGCCTGACTGTAATTCAATCTAACAAGATTATAAGCTCTATTAGAACGTCAATATAATATATTGCTTATATAAGCTGTAATAAAATAACCGTGCGGCACGTAATCCTTTAATTATGGCGCATGCATGCATAATGCATTCTGAATCAAAGACCTTTATGACACTTAAAATCATCTTGCTAACGGACGGAACTTTACAATGGATCCTTGCACTCGGCAAACATGTTAGGGTGGCTTGTAATTGCATGCGCATATAGGGGACTAATTAGCCGGCATCTCGAGAGTAATAGCGAATCAATGGGTGACGCCAATACTGGTCGGACAGGTTGCGTACACGATACGTTTCGTCATGTGTTAAGAGTTATATATACGGATTACGGTTTAACGTATCGCGATACAAGATCGATGTTACAAAATATCGTTGCTTGATAGTTTTATCTATTGGATAATAATGTTTTATATGTCGTGCATTAGGATTTAGGGCGAGATAATGTGAACTTTTTGTTACCGCAATTAAATTTTATTACAAGTAATTGGAAAATGCACTTAGAACAGGTATCTTTAACTTCGATGTTGAAAATATTTATTTTTCATGAAAGAAAATGTATTTCTAACGGTTTTAAGCTTTAGCGACTCTTGATTCCATGAATAAAAATATTTTTTCTTAAATATTTCTTAAGAATTCTGAGTTCACAGCGTGCAGCGGAACCGTATATGGTGAATCTATGTGTGCCATGTTGTTAGTAAGAGTATAAAAATAAGACGAGTTGAATTAAAAAAAAGAGGAAGGTATTTAATTAAACCTTTCGTACTAGCTCTATAAACGAGGCTATAACCGCAGTACTCGTCGTTAGTTATAACGGTTTTGAAATCACTATCGTCACGATTTTTAAGTAACTCAACAAAGTATTGATTTTGTACTGTTATCTATTAGGCCCTGGGAATTTTGGATGCATAAGAAATATGCCGTTAGTCTGTGACTGACTATATTAGGTGATGCGAATGCCAATTTGTGGAGCGATCAAACCTTGTCAGGTCGTCAGGCCGCTCTGACCTTTGGTAACGGTACTTAAGTGATGCGTAACAATGTAGGTTGCTTTATCTACGCTTCATCTGCGTGCGAGAGGTAAAGGTTTATGCAGTGAATTTGCCTAGAAAAGGGTTACTGATGCATGCAGACCATTAATCTGGCATTATTTATTGACATAACATTAAATATGTTATTCAAATAATTTCAGTCGAAAGACGTCCAATATCGGACATGGTCAAAATTCTCGTAGTCGCCTTTTACGCCACCTGTGGGAGAATATGGGGGGTTGTGGTATGCTACGCCAATACTTCAAGACCATTCCGTAATGTTAAATATATAAAGTAATTTATTCAGTCTCGCATTTTTATGTATAAATTTAAAAACTAGGCACTCAACTCCATACATTTCTAAATTGATAACGTAATAATACTAAGTGTGCATTATAGTTAGCTTTGCTTCATTTCGACACAACCAGTATCCGGTGAAAGGTTTTTAGACTCTGTGGGCGACATCCCGAGTTCGATTCCATCTGATGCTCAGTCTCGTTTCGAGCAATAAACTTTAAGAGATTATAGGAGCGCTCACAAATTATCTAAGAATGAGCCAAAAGTAATGATGAATTTACATAAAATTGATGACTGCCCGTTTCAGGCAGGAATCTCTATCTCGTTGTGAGTATGACATTCAATAATGAACAATATAAAATAATAAAGATAATTTATTTATTTATTTCTTTTTAATTACTTACGTAAATAAACTTACTCTCTTACGAGAATCACAAATAAATTAGTGAAGGTTGGTAGTACTAGACATGACATGACATAAACTGATGACTGCCCGTTTCAGGCAGGAATCTCTATCTCGTTGTGAGTATGACATTCAATAATGGACAATATAAAATAATAAAGATAATTACTTACATAAATAAACTTACTCTCTTACGAGAATCACAAATAAATTAGTGAAGGTTGGTAGTACTAGATTACTTGTACTTTTTACAAAATTTTATTAATTGATAATTTTGAAGCCGCTCTGTTTTAAAATATTGATTAACGTTTTATTTTCATCATCATTTCTATATTCCAGCCAGAAACTTCATATGGAAACAGGATAAAACTGTTTTCAACCTATAAGAAGGTCAAACAGAGGTCATTAACATTTTTCAAGAAATATCCCTAAATTTAACGATATAAAAAAATCAAATATATTAAAAAATACTTTTCACTATTTCCTATCACTATACATTAAGCTATAAAGCACAAAACATTCTTAAAATTCGACATTCCCCATTGAAAAGATTTCTAATCAGCACTGAAAGTTGAGGCTTACATTTAAAAAAAGGTTAAGCATAATAAATTAAATTTTGTTGCTTACGAAGTATTATAAATAACTAATAATTTGAAGTAAAAGATTTTAGATCCATTTAGGCCTTTCGGTAGTGCCCTTTGAGACCAAGGCCAAAACAATACATTAATAAAAGATATATTTAATCGATATTATTGAAACTTTTAACTCTTAACTCTTAATAGCTATCTCCAATTAGACATACTGTTACTAACCTTGTTGCAACTAAAGCGCTGAACTGCTTATTACCAAGAGGATCAATTAACAAATCTGATGATCAAATTGACCATAACTATGGGGTTTCATTAACTAACAATTATCTATTTTCACACGCTTATAGCATATCCCTCTTATATGAAACCAAGCGAGAATCTTATGAGTTATTTTAATAAAAACCAGAGTAATTAGACACTGTGAGGTATTAAACCTTGAAGTTTTTTAATACATTATAACCACAAGGAAAGGGTTTATCTTGTATTATATATAATGTACATATTTGTTTCTCTTTTTTGAATACTCAGGGATTCTTCTACACTGTTCAGGTTTTTCAAATTTTATGGCCGAATGCAGTCGTACTCCTGTCACGCACAGTCACACATAACTTTTTTTTGCATACCTCGGCTTAACCTTTGCAGCCAGTACGATTACGGTTCCATCCATGGAACCGGTAACCGGTCACACGTGTGAAGTTTGAAATACCGTGGAAACATACAGGTTATTACCGGCCCGTGATGACGACCTACCACAAGGTCGGGTCTTACTGTATTACCCCAACGCATGATGTTTGAGATATAGTTGTTTACTCGTTTTTTTATTAAACAGAGTGTTTCATGAAGGTAAAGTACTGGTACATAAGAAACTAATTTTAAATCGTTGACCTTATGGATAATTTTCACGTTCATAAGTA
Organism: Euspilapteryx auroguttella; assembly: GCA_951802225.1. Lineage (NCBI taxonomy): Eukaryota > Metazoa > Arthropoda > Insecta > Lepidoptera > Gracillariidae > Euspilapteryx > Euspilapteryx auroguttella. The sequence continues at coordinate 5,997,985 of OX637652.1, forward strand.
TAGTATAGATTGTTTTGTAAATTTAATGACCTACAATCATTCTCGAGTGGTTACAATAAAACAATAACTGATAAACCCTATTATAATGAGTATGGCATATACCATCACAATTGTTGTTTTACAAACCAAACTGTTCAGAATTATGCAAGGATTGTAAGGATTGAACTTGATACAACACAATTGTTGCGAAAGTATGCAATAATCCAAGTTTCTGAGCAAAGGCGATGGGCACTTTAAAATATACAATGAGATGTAGTTTTTTATTCGCTCGCCCCGTCAATTTGCAAGCCAAAACGTGAAACCAAGATTTATATCTGCAGCTGTAACCACTATGCATTTCCACACATTGAATCAGAAATACAGAACGCTCTATAATTTCGCCATACTAGCTAAAATTATACAGTTCTAGGAGTTGCCATTTATTAACTATACGTAATAATAATATTGGTAACATTACTGAAGTTCTTAGTACAAAATTTTATTGCTTTTAAAACTTCATTAAGAATCGCGTTACATTTTATTATCTCATTAGTTTACTAATGTAGCACATCATTAACCTACACGCTATGCCAGAGCTATGACATTCAATATTTATTGAAATCGTGAGGATTCAAATATTTATGTGGCAATAAAGTGATTAGATGTCAATTCATGATGATGGTCAGTGAACAGTGAATCGCGGACTACTTAATACTTCATCATTTTCGAATCACCATTCTCACTGCTTAACGCAATCGTTGTCCACCGAACTGATGTACTAAACGAAAGATAATGATTATTCATGACGAATATCATGATTAAATTCACATTTGCACATTGAAGTCATTTAAAGCTGATTATTTATTGCTAGTTTTAAAATCGTAAATGTTGATGTTATTTTTTCTTAAATTTTAAGAAACTAGAGCTTTTTTTTATAGTAACAGGAATGGCACTATTGTTAAGAAAAAAACCTTCATTCATAAACTTGTTATGCTGTCAGCCATGATGAGCTGGTTTCTCACGCCAAACTGACGGACACGGCGGACGAGCCTAACAAGACTAAATGTTCATAAAATTAGACTTGCGCTCGCGACATCTGCCTAACCCCATCAATTTAACGTCCGATCCTTATACGAGTCGTATCTGAAGTCGCAATAAATTGCATGTTTTACGATACGGCTATAGCAGAGTTTTTCAATAAATAAGGTTTAATTGAATGTATCATATTTCGCTAATAGTTCCGATACACTTGTTATTCTGCGCACGCAGCTAACAATGCGCTGGCCCAGCTAGATACGCGGCCGATACAGCCGCCCCGGAGGCATCGCCCGTTACGCACAGAGAATGATATTAGATATAGACAGGCACGGAAAAGTACATCTCACAGATAAAACTTTAACTAAAGGTTTCTTGACGTTTTGTTTATATTTGCTAGTATTTTGTGCTCTCAAATCAATGTACTCAAAGCTTGAAATGCGGACAGCATAGATTTAAATGCTAGTGAGTAAATCAGGTGTATAATTATATATGATAGGTATACCTCTGTAAGTAAATTCTTTTTTTTTACCTGAAACTTTACTTAATGTTTTCTTAAGAATCACCGCGTATTGCAGCACCATAATACAACATTATAATAGGCAATTGAACTTTTTTCGGGGAAGTGAATTTTTATTACCATTTTGACCATTATAGCTTACAGTTTGCTTTTTTATTGTTGCAAGTACTTATTGCCTTCGCTTAAACCTGGATTTCAAAGACTTAACTGAAATATATGCTCACAAATGTCTTTCTTTTTCTTAGTTCGCCCAAATATTATATCTAGCTCTAGGTATAGAGCTGGTTACTACCGAAATGCGGTTTTTTTATACAATAGGTCAGTGCCGCTTATAAATATTCACGTCAAGGAAATTCCACTCAACATAACTCATATAGTGCGGAAAATATGCTGATTTTATGGAAGTCGGAACGCAGGCATCGGGAGAGACTGAAAGACCAGATACTGTACTATAAATCTGTATTTATGTCTTCGACTTACAAATCGCGCCATCTCGCGAACGGGATACAGTGCGAACTCATTTACCCAGATATTTTTTGCGGCTGCTCGCTCCTTAAACGCTCTCCCGAGACTCCCACAAAACATTGACGCTCCATTTATGTTAATATATTCGAATCTGAATGAGTATACCATTATTAAATGACACTCTCCTTTCTTGCGTTTTTAAACGTGCGTATAGCTATAAACATAATTAAAAGAAAATGGTCAACATAATAAAGATAGAGTAATATTCAAGGGCGCTAAAGGTTTCATAAATTACTTATTAAAATTATGAAATATTATATATTCGCTGGAAAACCTTAAATTATAATTCCATATTTAGCGTGATATTATGTATGACGTCGTATTCGGCGCTCATAACAGCATCCCACGTGAGGTGCTGCCAAATTGTGTAATTTTGTGAAATGTGACGTGAGCATAAACATGAATACAAATGGAAAGCCTCGTTTCCTTCTTTTTTGGAGCTAATCAGACTGATCACAAAATATTATGTGTCTCGCATAATAATAGCGTGTGCTTTACTACGAGACACCTACAATTTATATACAGCTCAGCCTTAAATTTCCAGAGCCAAACATTCATTGCTATCTTAAACAATGACATTACACATTACTCTGATCGATTTCATTTATACTAACGCAAATCTACTATTGTTCTACAACGCATGTATCAAACACAAAACAAAACAAGTAGGCGTGAACAAATGGAAACAACAACGATGAAGTCCGGACAAAAAGAACAAGCATTGATTGCACTTCGACCGACCCACTTACTTGCTTGACGAACAATGAAGATAGCTAGAGCTCTAGATCGCTTAGAGGTCTGAACATAATTAATACTCTAGAACTATTGAGGAGTTACATAACTTATCTTACATAAGCTGTGTGTTTGTCTGAGAACAATACTGCCCCGTATCATTAACTATTGACTAGTCAAAATGATTATGCATCTGACGTGAATCGGTCAGACCGAGACACGCATACCTTGTTAGTGCATATGAATTGAACAATAGGTCGAACGCAAGTATATTCGGCGAGGATCGTTCATTAAGTTGCACAAGTTCTACCATGACTAAAGCGCTAGTGTTTGAGAACAACCATGGTAGCTAGCTAGCGAGGCCGCGACGAATCGGAGATCAATGGTTCTTCAGTGCTTTTAGGATTCCCACGATACAATAACCAACGCCTCTTATAAAAGGGATTATCCGTTATAACTTATTACGGGTATTGTGTATCTTGTTAGGAATTAAGCGCTTAGAAATACGTAAAATAAAACGGATTGAGATGGGATATTCAGTTTTAGATTGGCTCTGAACCCTTGCCTTGTTTGTTGTGGTTAGCTGTTTTATCAAGGGCTGCGTATTATCAAAGCCGGCCAGCACTTCCCTTTTGGCATCGACTTGGTAATTTTGATTTGGTACCGTTTGCCCGCTGGTGTAAAAAGGGGCGTGAGGCTTCTTATCTGATTCCAGGCGTTTTAGCGGCCGCGAGGTCAGCGTCTAATCTACTTATACTTACAACAGCCACTTGACCGCGATTGTGTAAACAGGCGCACAGCCGTGCTTAGAGTCGACTGCGAACATTAATATTTAATTTGACATTTCACAACATAATTCCGCTTTAAGCGTTTATCCTAATTGGGCGAAGGGCCTTCGTTTAAAATGCTTCCACTCATCTCTTAACGTTTGCAGGTTCACAGCAAGGGGCCAATTTTCTGCCACACAATTTATTCTATTACTTTAAAGCGCTATCAATCATTTAGTGTTATTTTTTGTAGGGAAACCGTTTGCCTAATTGATGAATCTCGACGCTGTAGCTCGACGCCCGCCGCGCTGCCGACGTCGTCGTCAGAATTGCATCAATTAAAATAAAAGAAGAACGGTGAACGTGCAGCCGTTTTTAAACTGGCCTCCGACCAATGCTAATGTAGTGGCATCAATATAACACAGTTAGTAATACGAATATAAACGAAAACACATCACATTTACTTTCCTGTAATGATATGTTTTGATAATAAGTATGTGGGAATGAAAAGAAAATATATTATTTACTTTCTTGACCTGGCGACTCCCACACGTTAAGTTAAACCATCATGCGTCAAACGATTTCTTGGCAAACTCAATCCACGAGAACTAATAGCATTTGAACGGTTTATAACATTATGGTTTCCCTTAGCCCTCTGTACTCAGCGTGACACCCAAAGCTAACGTGTCGTTGTAATGGAAAATCGGATTGTGTTAGCTTTAGTTGACAGGATTTCATTGAATTACTGGCCGTTCCTCGTGAATGCTTGATTTATGAGTTATTTGGTTCGTACTTTATTTATATTAATTATCTATTTTACTATTGAGTGTTTCAAATTATTATTTGATGAATGAATAAGTATTATTATGACAAATATCATAGTCTTCTGTTAATTATCATTTATTTCTTGTATGGAATGTTTCTGAAAAAGCTTTTTGCCATGTTTGGCTCAGTTAGGTACCCAATGCATAATACCATTATACTTACAAGGTAGGCTTCATGTATATTTTCGATAAAAATTTATGCGTTCAATTATTTATTATTTAAGTAGATTTTTTTATTAGTACTTATTAAAAATTCAACTCTCATAGCGTGTATCTATTTCAAAAGCATAATGTCTAGTGCAACTTGGCCAGACCCCGCTCGCGCTATACTAAGCTGATTTACTGAGGTCCAACAAAAGGTACTGTCCACAGTGAGAGATGCGCTGCTCAGGATTAAAATAACTTCAACTGCAGTCGCATTTATTACCCAGTCTCTGTAGTACAAGAGAACCACTCCCTTACAAACTTTGCTTTGAAAGCAACAAAGGATACGGGATTGGCACCGATGCCACCGTAATTTTTGCAGCACATCTATTTTCTCATCCTATCATCTTAATTATCACATTAATACGAACTACTAGAGACTATTACACAACAACAATGGGCGGATTGATACACTACAAATAGAGAATCGCCTTTTGTTTGACAAAGCACTGTATGCTTTATCTTGATATATGCATTATAATGCCAAAAGCCTTTTCAAATATGTATAGTAAAAGATGGCAAAACCTGTAGGCATTTTAGTCTAGTACGAGACTGGCAAGCTACAGGCTGCTATGAGGAGCCGTGATTAAATGTAACCCCGAGAGATTTATACGTGTTTATTTCTAGCCCGGCGCGACGCCCCGGCGGCCGTTTCGCCATTTAAAGCCGCTCCATATGCATGCATTCCAGTGATTTTATGAATGTTTTTTTTTTTGGTGTTTTATGCTACCTTGTATTTTTACTAAATAAAACTTGAGTTACTGACTGAAAGACAAATACAGCCTTGTTTGCTTGAGACAGAACCTCAAATTTTTACATGTATGTAAGTTTCTAAGGCGTGTAAGTTCTAAGAGAGAAAAAAAAATCAAATTTTCACTCAAAAAGTTCTGAGAAACTAATGGAACGGGAAATACGGAATAAATGTTTATATTCCCAACCAGCAAATCGTGTCGTAAAAAAGTCAGCAGCACGTTTCTCTTTCAGCTATTGGTCGTAAGAAGGATCTTTAAAAAGTCGTGTAAATGCTCTGTGCACGTTCTCTCAACGCGATTTGGGCGCACTTCTCTCAGCTTTAGATCCAGTAAATATCGTAAGATTATCGTATGAGTAGCCATTTAGTCGAATAAATATCGAGTAATCGCAACTAGAATGCTACTTAGTACCATAATGGCCATCAGAATGCCATTATTCGACACATCTGCTTTTTCCAAGTCGGTAGAACCGCTTTTATTCGACTTATTTATAGTTATAAAGCAATTTGGTTGCAATCACTCGACTTTTTTATCGTGTAACTGCACCCAAGCAGCACTTATAGACTTTTTATTTTATACGTGTAATTTATGTCAGTTGAAGTGTCAAACCTAATAAATATAAGTATATTTTGCCATCGTATTAACCATTACGTTTTTAAGCCATCAAGCCAAATGATGACAGGTAATTAGTTACCTGTTAAAGTTAGGTCGTAGGGTCTTACTTTCATGTGCGGAATAAAATTTTCCGTCTATATAACTAGCATTGTAGTTAATATTTCAATGGGCCCCAAGATTTCTATGTAAATAATAATAACAAATAATGTTAATTTAACATTTAAAATAAATTCGCCATCAATAGCAAATAATAGCAACTCATTTATCATCACAGAGCATTCTCTCAGCTGTTAGTCGGAAGATTGAAATGAGATTTCCATCTTACGACTTCTAGGGACGCCATTACAGATTAGACGCCATTAGTTTAGGGTTCCTTAGTCCAAAATCTACTATCTACTTCTACTACCTACTATCTATCTACCAATATATAAAAATGAATCGTGGTTTGTTAGTCTCGCAAAAACTCTAGAACGGCTGGGCCGATTTAGCTTTTAGTCTTGAAATGTTTGTAGTAGTCAAGAGAAGGTTGAAAAGGTGAGAAAATTTGGAAAAATTGAGGGAAAGTTAGTAAAAAACAACAATTACTTATAATTTCCAATACTAAGTTTTCCGTTACTGTTGTATCCATTTTTAATCAAAAGATTGATTGATTCGACGTTGTTTTTAAATTCTTTAATTCTGGGCGGGCAAAATAACAAAGTACATACAGCCAAGTTTTTAGCGGGTAGATAATGTTATAATAATCGTGCTAACTTATATCTAGGGCGAGAGGACAAGCGCCGATCTGCGCCTCTGTTTGAGACGGGGCGCGCGGCCGTGTTTAAAAACTGCCTATACCATCAACCTAACTTAAAAAAAACCACATTGAATAGTTAAGTTACATTGAATTTGGTTTGCGTAAGTTCATAGAATACAATATTTTAGGTAAAATTAGCTTTTTTTTTATGGGTGACAATTTAAAATGGTAGTCTACTTGGATATAGATAAATTCATAAAATAGAGGACTTAAAGAAGCTGAAGGAAGCAAAATGTCCTTGGAAGAAAACACATTTTTTTATAATGCTTAAATGTTACTCATGTCATTTTGTCATTAAAATGGATCAAAACCACGTCATTTTATATTATCTGAGAAGAGAATAAAATTATTACTGCGCACCTCATTTTTCTATTTATTATCACTATCCAAGCGACGAATGTTATTATTGCAAGTAGGATCACTCAATACAAAACAAAATTGTAAGTACTTACTTAAGTATCTCTTTATTATATATATCTCTTTATTATAAAAAAATAATAATAATAGTTTAGTCAAATTCTTTGGGTACCTACCAACTAACTTATAAAATTATAAAAAACAAACACAATAAGTATAAGATAAACACCCATGACTTAGAAAAACATACTGGCAAATTCAATAAATTGCAAAAGGTGGTCTATATGGCCGTTGTTACAGAATACCTAATAGTACCTAATAGTAGTAGTAATTATTATACGCTACGGAACCCTCACGCCTATCAATTAAACGCTCTTGGCTCGTGGTTATAGCCAATGAAGATCTTGACTGTTTCAATCGTGTATACATCTTATTTACTTTACGTCGGAATCCTCCACTTCTTTTAATCCTTTTCCATCGATTAAAATCCATTTTGCGAATAAAAAAAGCAAATTACGTTGTTTATTTTGGTATCATGTAACAAAATGGCAGATAGTGCTGTAAAAGATTTCAAAAAGCATTTATACCACTATATCGATGTAAAATGGCTTTCAAATAACCTTTAGAGACCGAAAAGGCTGTAAAAGAATAATTTGAAAGCTTTTACTCAACCTAATTAGTTAAGTCGAATAAAAGCATTCCATAGAGTTATCATACGACATAAAGTGCTGTTAAAGTAACTAAGATGCTGTTTTATCGTATGAACCGCGTTTACTCCACAATTATGCTGTTAAAATTAAATGTCGATAGATTGTGCTATAATAGCTAGTTTGACGACAAATTAGCAATTCAGTTGCTTTTAAAGAGCTGTCTTACGACTTATTGTTGTATAATGGCGATCAAGAGATACATTTATACAACAATCGAGTAAATGCGATATGATTTCATCGTATAAACGTTTACTAGACATGTTTATAGAGCCAAAAAGCGTTGAATGCAAAATAATCCAGATAGCCGCTTTTATACAGCTTTTTAACATTTTAGGATCGTTTATACAAGTGTCTTACGATCTATAGTCGAAAGAGTAAATCTTATACGACCTTCGTTGCTAGTTGGGTTATATCTATTTTTTAAACGTTGCTCCGTCAGTCTGATAAATAACATTTTTAAGCCATACTTATACACATTTTAGCAATATTAATAGTAATAAGTTAAATTCATATCTAAATGTTACTTGCATTGTAGTACATTTTACTACAAAGTAATATTTCATCGTCTTTGCATGTAAAGATTTGTGAATAGTGTTGTGTTGTGTAGCGTATGATAAAACAGGGACCATACAATCAGTGTATGGGTTAATAAATGATGTCCGTCGTACGCGTACGTAAACGAATGTATTGTCGGTGGACTGCCCTCGGGATTTATGAGGGTTCAATATGAATGGGGAAATTGAAAACTTCAGCTTGAGTTTGCTTATGAAGCGAGTATTGTTCAGATTAAACCTGTTATAAAGTTAGATTAGTAATTTATCTTTCTTTAACAATTAACGCAGAAATTAAAACGTGCGTTTTTTCGTTACAATGAGTAGATGCAAGAGAATTTTTTATATTTAATTTTTATTATTGAATCAATAAACTTAATGTAATAAGAAACAAGCTAACCAGCCACACTCGAACGAAATGCTTATTGGAAAACCAGCGGTCGAGAAAACCACAAACAATTCGAGCAAAAGTATGAGGTAGCCGCATAATTTGTCAATGATTACAATACGAGTTACAAGTATAATTTTACAATGACCTGCGCAAACTCAGCTATAAATCATAAGTGCTTGTGGCGCCGACACACGGACAGATATTTCGAAATACGCAGCTGATAACAAAGCCTAGCCGACCAGACTCTGAAAACTTAACCCAGTACTTTAAAATAACACTCGAAGAATAAGAAACTTTACTTCCACTGAGTTACAACTTATTTTTGATTGCTCCATCGTTTAGGTCAGATTGAATAGCAGCCTCTAATTAACTGTCAAATAATTCGACATTATTACTTTTTGATCGAGACCACTCTAACATTACTCTTGGGTCGAACCGATTGGCCCTAAGATTATTTTAACGGGTCCATTAGAATTATATTGCGTTTTAAGTTTACGATAGCAGCCGTTCTACTTTTCTCTTACGTAGCTAATGCAATTTTGTTATTTATATTTAGTTATAACAATCAATTAAATAAATGCATTGTATATTAAACTAACATATTAAACATAGATTTATTATAGATTCATTCAACTTTAGACCAAAGACTTAAAACTTTGAAATTAATTAAGTTATTTGACACATATAGTAAGTCAGAGTGTCAATTTACGCAAACAAGTAGGTACCAATAAAAGGTTTAAAATGTTAAACTTGACTGTAACTTGATGTTACCGTACTAACGCTTATTAAATATAACGCAGCATAAGTGCAAGACCGAAACCGGCGCGAACGTTGAATGAAAGGCGTCCAGGAGCGGGAGCGCTCGGCCGCCTCGCTCGGCTTGTCAGTTTCAGTCCAGCACATAACATGCGTGTCACATTAATTAGACACACAGGCTCTGTAGTTCACTACGGCTGTTAGGGCCGCGGTAGATAAAGCTTTTTGCAGCCCTTTACCCTCCATGGTTACGCTGTCGGCGACGATATCGCGTTCGCACGCATATTACATGCGCGAGCGGCCGCGGGCAATGCAGCGACCTAGCTCAACAACAGAACCCATCTGACCATTTTAGACCTTAGAACCCAAGGAGCAGAGCACATGCTTAAGTACCCTGAGATAATAGAAGTGATGCCGGTTGGACGTACGGCCGCGGCGCGTGATTAGACGCCACACGATAGTGCCCATTGTCGATACACGATCGCCTCGTGTACCATCTTGAAATTGCGGAAATAGAAACAACTCGTACTCGTACCCAACTCGCTAGCGGGACATTTCAATTGCAGCCTCCAAGCCGGTGGGCAAATATTTAATGGAACAGAACTGCCTTAGCCTAATGAGTTGCCTCACTGTAACTAGATTACTCGTTTCTGTGAAAAATGCCATTCGCATGCTCTCTTACAGCATTGTGAAATTCTTAAAATTTTAGTTCACTTTTAAGTATTTGTAACGGCCTTCTTAATTCCAAAGAAGGTTTATCGTTACCTGCCCTAATGTTACCGAGTTTAAATGCAGTTCTGTAGCTAGGTTTACGGATTAACTCCACCTACGTTGTCAAGCACATTCCAACAAGCTAGTTCGATTTTGTTACGTGTACGTACCCCGTTTGACACCAATATCAGTTAACTTTGACATGAAAGCATTAGCAGGCTTCAGTGTCTTTGTTTACGAGCATCCTAATGAGAAATGCCATTGGGAGGGAACCCGCGCGTGACTAACGAATGCTCCATCCTTTAGTTCCCTTCATGAGTTACAGAGCAGCTTTATTCAGAAAATAGTCGAGCAAAAACGATACATTCTTTCCAGGAACGTTTTAAATTTGTACTGAGGTTTTGAAGCATTACTCATTACATTAAGGTAAATATATTACTCGGTTATACCGTAATACCTATATTTTATTTCCTTTACGGTAAGGTGAAAAGATCTAATAAGATTCGGAGAGATTAAGATTCTCGAAAGGAGTGCTAGATTGCTTTTGCTCAACGTGGTTGAATGCTGAAGAGCCTTTAGCTGACGCCGTAATTCACAAAGGCTGGCAAAATAGAGGTTGTAAACACATTGTTTAGCGGCTATAAATAACTCCATAATTCCTAGCACAAATTGAGAAGTCGATTTGAGAGAACATGCGTCGGAAATTATTGCAATAGAAACATAATAAACGCAATTTCTAAGTAACAAGCAAAAATTAATAACGCTTAAATATGGAACTTACGGAATCTTTTTTTATGTAATTTAAATATGTACTCAAAAACAATCAACAAAATCAATAAGAATTAAATAACGATCATCAATCTTTCCCTAAGCTGAGGGAAGCCTCAACTCAAAACACGGGTCTTATATAATTATAAAATCAGTGCCTATTGAAAGCTGTTTATTTGGTGAAGATTAAAAAAAAACCGTGGGTTCTGGGAAGGTCCGGAGCTGAGGGTGCTTCCAATTTGTCTATTCTGTATAATAATCGGTGCACCGATGTTATTTATGATCTCATTAAATTTTCGATAGTTCACACCGAATATTTATCTAGCTCTATAAATCCTAATTTTGTACTGACGCTTGCTTTAACGATAACTCCTACGCTCTTAAATAGTTTTTAACTTTCAAAGGTATAATTTTTATTTAATTTCCAAAAAAACATTATTAATTGGTTATATGTCTGCTTGGTAAAGAATTTACATTGATAACTTTAAAAATTATAGTGATTAGATCTTATATGACTAAAATTAAATTCAAAGGGATTCGAAATATCTTTTAGTTCGAAACGAGAATATAAAAAGAAGTGGTACAGAGTTTATTCAGAAATAAAACTGTAATATCCCTCTTAGAGATTTTATATCAACCTGTTACATTGCTTAAAGGAGCTTCCATCAGGGTTATTGTTTTATTGTTAGCAGCTATCAGCGATGACTTCCGCCTGCCGAGTCCACTCGATTAACCCCAAGGTGCATTTTCATGTAACAAGCATAGAGAATGAGCCCCGCAAACATTCTTTTGTCTTACGTTCGTGGCTCGTTTGCACGATCTGTCCTGGGAGGGAGATTCTTCTGGAACCTGGAATAAGTTGTTTAAAATATTCAAAAGATCCAAAATGTACAAAATCTTCAAAATAATAAAAATAAATAGGCTCAAAAAAAGGGGTCAAGATAAATTTTAAAGGAAACAATGTGAATAAATATTTCGTATATATCCTTGTAATATTTGTAGCAATTTATCTTTAGGTATCCGTATTCTATTCCTATTCTTTGTCGAAATAGTAAGTTCATCTTCTTATTAGACCTGTATTTGTTTTCTCTATTATTTTTAAGCAGTAAGCTTCTTCTGTTTCTTATAAATATGTGTATTATCAACTTTTAAATCTATCTACTATATATATAAAAAAATATCGTGGTTAGGTTAGTAGTGCTACAACTTGAGAGCGGATAGGCCGTTATAGCAGATTTTGGTTTTGAAATTTTCGCAGGTCCCGGAAAGGTTTAAAAGGTGATAAAATGTGGGGAAATGTGGTGGAAGTTAAAATTGTAAGGCGCGATACGAAGTTCGCAGGGACAGCTAGTTTCTTTTAAAATACCATTTCTATTTTAACACAATTTGTTATAAATTAAGCAATTTTAAACAACAAACATTACATAGGGTCAAAGTTTGCATCCGTACGTCATTGCCAGAGAATAGCCGTTATTCCGCGCTCCAAATTGAGTCATATTGCTGCCAGTGATAGGTTTATGGTGATTCGATGCTATTCACGAAGGAATTGGTCTTCTCCTTATGAGTTTTGTGGGATGAGGTTGGATGGCCATGGAAAAGAATAATTGTGCTTACGTAGAATCACGTTCCATGGCAATCTGATGAAAAGGTAAATAAAATATTTAATCAAACAGTGGTTGGTTTGGTTATTTTTACTTAAAAATAAATATGTTTTTTTTAATGGAAGTCAATTTTATAGGACTTAATAACTTGATATACTTTTATTACCACGAAAGCCCTTCACTATTTTGAATGGTACAATACAAGTGCATATTATAACAGTGCAAGTCTACCTTTACCACATGGAACGAATCGATTCCTTCTTTATTCTCCGCCGTCGCTGCTGTTATCTCGATATCTATAACTTTGTAGTTTTTACTACAATTCATCGTGACTGGGTAAAAGTATTAAGAATATTGGTACTGTAGGCTATAGATAAATAAGCAACGGTATTTTTTACAGAAATTGTTTTTTTTTTTATCTTACCATTACATGCTGGCAAAGTTAGATGTGTTAAGCTAACAACGAATACAAAAAGAAACAGACAAAGCAACATGAGCCTCAACAATTCCGACAAACTTTTCATTTCCGGACTCTCAAAGAGTCTTAAAAAAAATCTTATTTACAGGAAATTAAATGTACTTATATTTTGTTACTACCAAGAACCCTATCTCATCGGGCGGATCTAATAAAAATAATTGAATAAACAATGAAAGAGTGCACATCTGTATTCCACGCGGGGATATTTCACCGGCGCGGGCGCACGGCTCAGCCAGCAGAGTACCACCGCACCAACGGAAATGATATTTGCCTTGCATCGCATTGCATAAAACCGACCTCGCGACCCTGACCTCAGGGCGTTGAACCCGCGCGTGACACTTCGATCGGCTATCGATCACGAGTGCGCGATCGCGGCATCCAGCCATCGACTCGATATTTTTGTACTCGCGTTTATCGTAACCGGCAATCAGCTACGCCCCAACACTAGCGAGGCTTCGTTTGCTTCGTGTACTTGGCCTTGGTTTTTTTTATCTTTACCCTAGACATTTTATCTAAAATCCTATTTAAGGAGTAAAGTTAATACATATACATACATAAGCATTGTTTAATATAAGTTTATGATGATAATGAAGTACCTTTAATATAAATTAAGAGCTTATAGAAGAAATCATCGCATCAGAAGAAATTTTATTTTTCTTAAAAAAGTTTTGAAACCATAGCTCAGACCATTTCAGAAATTATCTGTTTTTTTTTTGCTTTATCATTGTTCGTCATTGTTCGTGTTTGTCTTATCTTATCTCATCACGACTAGCACTAACTACCTAACCTTTTGTCCAGCACAAACCACAAACTTAAAATCAAAGTGGCTTACAGTTGGGCTTTTGTATTTTTCTCATGTACCGTTCCTATTTCTTTGGCAGGTGTAGGTTAGATATCGGTGAAATCATTGTAAAATAAAGAATCATTGACATTGTAGTACGATCTCGACAGTGTTTTCTTTTTCTAAACTAAAAAAACGCTTTCGCGTAAAAGGTAAAATTTGCCTTAAAAATTCAAATAATTTTACAAGTATCCATAAATAATTTATTCTTTGATTTGCTAAAATAGAACATCTTGTAATATCATGCGAAACTTCTTCAAGCTTCATAATGTGTTTTCGGTTGTACGTAATATTGTACGACAACGCTCTCTTAATTTCATTTTCTAACGACACGAAATGAACGATACGGGCCAGCATCATCAATCTTAATTAAATTTCTCAAACTTTAAATGATACCTAGTGGTTTCGTCACAATGACAGATGTGCGAGACTAGATTACATTTGTGGGCAGCGCTGCATGCTAGGTATCTGTACATTGTGTTTTGTAACTGACCTTTAAACTGCAGATCACTTAGTATGCGATACATTTGTGAGAATAAATTCAAGGAATTATCAGTTGAACTGTGAGTGCTGGTATGAACTTTACATACTGTAGCCAGCGGCCAGCACATCAACCTACCCACCTTGATGCTTACAATAAATATAGAGACGATAAAAAAGCCAAAATACCTAGATAGGTTAAAATTCTACTACACAAAAAATGTTACCTTTAAAAAATAATATTAGTATGATAGTTATATATATCTTAAAATTGAGTAGGTTACGAACAATCGTTATTGTTTTATATTACGTATAATGACTTAATTATTACCTAACTATTGATTTAATTCGAAAAACGTTATTTACCTCCCGTGGATTTATTTCTTATTTATGCTCAACAAAAAGCTTTCTAATCGACCCACTAATGTACCTGTTGATAATTTCACACAATGCATTGATTAATTTATTCAACGACAACAATAACTATGTTGAAATTGTTTTTAATTGAATAATTTATTCAAACTGTAACATTATATCATGTTTTTATTACATAGAATGTGCGCTCGATGCAAATAAGAATTTAAGTGCACTAAAGACAATCGATTGTAAATATTCCTAAGATTAATTACCATGCTTCTTATTCTAAACAATGTACGCAAGCCAGGGGCACTCACTACACGGCGCGCAACCCTCTACAAGATGTTTTGTAACCTGTTCCGCCCACGGACTTCTCTTCTTTCGACACCGAATAAGCCATAAATTATAATTTTAAAACTCCGCATAGACGTGTGGTATCATCGGGCACGAGCCAACTAGCCTCGCCAGCAAACACTAAATTATACTCCATTCTGCCTGGCTCTAGTTAGTATATTGCTAATCATAATAAATTGTCTGTTTCATTATGTGCTTTCGTACTAGTTAAAGGTCTAGCAGAGGTATTTCGATCACATGACAAGACTTTTAACTGAATATGTAAGGCAATCAATCAAGGGACCTATAGTAACAAGGAAATGAAGATGACAACAGACATAAAACGTGTTGTGTGCCAGTGTCTCATCATTTTCTAATAGGCTTTCAATGTTTGTTATTCAGCTCGTAAGCAATACAATTTACAATCATATGGAGAGCATTTATCAGCGCTAACATAGCACAAGATAGGACGAGAGATGAAAGCAAATATAGTTCCAGTGGGAACAATGCCCTGAGCGATCGCGCTGACCGCGGTCGACTCGCCTCTTGTCCACTGATTGTACCTTACGATGACAAGCTCACGCTATCGCAAATAAGTATTTATTGCAACCGCACAGGCTGATTTAGAGCCCCGGGCCGATTTGATATGATCCTTTGTCTCGCCTGTCCTGGCAAGGTTCACGTCTAGGCTGCGCTGGCGCTCGGTGTGACGCAACGCACTTCCTAAGTTTTGTAAGTCAGCTAAACGTGCCGGATTGTGACCGACAAGTGGTGGTTCCACAATGAATTACGATACCTCACCGATACCATGTAACAACAACAGTACAATAAGGCCCCGCTGACCAAATACACGACGATCATTCGACACTATTATTAGCAGAGCGTAAGGTCAAAGATTCCAATTGGATACCGTCTAATCTTTCCATCTTATAGTTCAAACTGGAATTCAATGTAATGACTGGCTTAACTATGTGTATATAAGGAGGTTGATCAGTACAAAAAGAATGACTGGAATGGTTTGGGAATCACGCTCGATGCTTGTTAATATATAGTGAGGAGAAAAAGACATTCCTGATGTTTATTACTTTAGATAATGTGAGAATCAACGAACGTTTTCTTTTTCTTTCTATATTTTATAAAATTAAAAGAACTGAGCGTATCTTGATATCACCATCATCGTCATCTCAGCCAAAAGATGTTATCTGCTGGATATAGGTCTCCCTCACGATATAATATCCATATATTGAGAACAGTTCATGCGATTATTTTAATAACTGCTCATTCCAAGTTCAGAAATACTACAATAAGGATTCTAGGATAACAAAATGCTCTCCTTAAGATTCAACTAAGAGAAATGTACTTGTATATTATTATCGTGTGCCAATCGCTAATAAGCAGTTGTCTTCAGATGTGCACGTATCAGAGCAATTCGAGGTGAACTCGCGTAATTGTTACTTTAGGTCAGCAGAAAACGTGCATTTGCGTCGGCTACTGACCCTTAATACCAACAACGTCGATACACTTCTGTTTGTGACCCCAAGGGGCAGCACATTCCTTCTTCGGCTTAATAATACACATGAGTTGTACCTAACGATCTAGCCTCCGCACGTTCACTAAATATACTTTGTGTACTCCTGGATTCACAGTTGCTGGTCATTATGCCTGCTGGCTAGCATAGGTAATAGGCAGTGGCCTGTTTATTACCGCAGAAGTCAGGAATAAAATAAAAATACTTTTTTTCAGAAGTCTGATAGATATAATAAATTTCAATGAGCATTTAGCATAATAACTATCCCACAGGCATCAGATAACAAAATCATTTAGTTTTGATGAGCGGCCCTGTTTCGTCCTCTTTATTGCGAACTTTTGCTCTCGCTATCATTTTATTTCACACCTTCGCAGTCGAGGCTCTAATTATGTTAATGACAGTCGTCTCTAACATCCGGTCCCACCCCATATTGTTGACGTTATGAGACGGGCGACAACCCACCCATTATTAATATTTTTATTTTGTGATGGAACCCTGGACAATGAGCCTTTGTTCGAACGCGTGGGCTCTCCACAAAGGAGAAGCTTAGAAAGACGCTAGGTCCTGTTTACGAACGTAATAACAATAATGGTGTCCTCGTGACGTTAGGCGGCGGGCGGCGGCGGCGGCGGCGGCGGTGCGAGGCGTCAGGCAACGGTGTGCTTACTTTGTGATTCAATTTCACCTCCATAAACTGTGTGGAACGTGTTAATCCGTGAAATGGGCAGTCATTTTCCTTACACCTTATCCGTTCCACGATCAGAATATTTACTAGCATTATTTGAACAAATGATAGTGTTGGCTGTATAAACTGCTTTCAGAAGTTTTTGATTGCATAAAACTCCATTAGAAACAAAATGACAAACCATAATATACTTACCTCTACCCTACCCTAACATTTTTATCTGTTATTTATTACCTGTAACAACTGGACTCGTTGTTGGAGGTAACTGATTTAAATCTTCGAACGGAGCCGTTTCAGAGTTAAGATTTTTTGCAGCAGCTAAATGGACCTTGTCTAGTTGGATGCTTTCGGCGACGTGCTGAGCTGCCTAACGGTTAGCCTTTTAAAAATGTCTTTGAAATTTTGGCAACAATAACTTTATAAGTCACCGCCTCGTTAGTGCTGGGTAATTGAACACGTCAAAGAACTCTAGACTAGAATGTAGAGCGAGTAAATAGTCTAACAGCCAATAATGAGGAACAACCGTTTGCTGAAAACGATTACGGAGCGTCATTCTTCAAATTGTACATTTGAGCCGGAACACTCTCTTGGTGGGGTACAGTTATCGTATCTTTTGACGTGAGAATTATTGACGTGGAAGACACAGCAATTGAGCAAATCGTCCAAAGGCCGACATGCCGCACGGCCCTCGGGCCGAGTCCTTTGCATACAGCACCGTTACTTGCATTGTGTAACGCACGCCTCCCCTCTCATCTGCATGATTATTCTAAGTATATCAAACCCCAAGAAGCTAAATGCGCCTGATAAAATCCGAGGCAGGCAATTTAGAAAACTTCACGGCAAATGCAATATTATGCAACCAGCGTATTGCGTAAATTCAAACCTTTCTGCGGTTTTCTGCCGTTGCGATAATCAGTGATCCTTTTCTCGGATCAGATAAGAAGTGATGAATGTAAACAGATGCTACACACATGCACAGCACACATCCCATCAGCGATAAGAAACTGCGTGCAGTTCTCAGTTAGGTCTAGGTTTGCGACTTGTGTTGATGTGTATCATGATGCGGCGGCTTTTTCAGGGTAAAGGTTAACCTTTTTGGGTGTAATTAAATAATTAGCAGTTTATTTAATTACACCTAAAAAGGTGTAATACCTATAATAAAAACAAAAAGTGTAACAGAAAGTTTTTTTTTATTTGGAAGCACAAATAAAAAAAATTATGAGTGTAGTTGGTTACTTGCACAAGAAACAAGATGGTCCGCTTAGATCGAGGAACGGTGTCTTGACCAGTTTATATAGAGCTGCTTCCCTATCAGTGAAATGAATAATGCGTTACAAAATAAGAAAACCCAACGAATAGTCATAGTTCATCTACGATTGTTTATCTTACTGCATTTATGTAAACCCAAAGTGTTAACACCACATAGGTACCTATGTGATAAAATATTGTTTATCAATAAAAAAGGCCAAAAGCAAAGTTACAGACATATACTCTTTTTAGACTGTGTACCTACCTACTATCCGTGTCGTAATTGAAATTGTACATAATCGGTCTGCAAATGATGACTTTGTCCCGCTCTATTAAATAGCTTTTATGCCCGCAAAAAACAACAAATACTAATTTAGAGCAGAATGACGAAATCGTCAATCACACTGCCTATTAAGCAGAACCTCACGTAGCCGATCGTCACTTCACTACATACTTTTTCATTAAGCTGTGTGTAACAGATACAATAGTTCGAAGGCGGAATATTTAGAGGGATCTTAGAAGCGTGAGCAGAGAAAGTAGTTCACTGAATGCGAATTTATCAAGACCGATGGTAGGTTGCCTACCTCCGTGTTACGTAAGCGGAGAAGTACTCCGGATCAGGCGCGGTCGCGGTTGCCTCACGGCTGCACGGCGCGATCTTATCAGGTGTGCAAGACAAATAACACATGAGACAATAACAAACACGAACAGTATTGTATTGAGGTCGGTTTACACATGTATCAATCTCATATATGAGGTTATGTACTCTGAGCCCTGACTCTTCGTTAATTGTAATTATGCAATGTTTCTCATTTCTGTCGTTCTCGCCGATAGGGTTCTGATGTATGCCATCGTGGAAGAAGTTTGACAGTGTAATCTGTACTGGTTTCGCCTACGTAAATGCTTGTTGCTGTTTAAACACACGACACGAGCAACGGGATTTAATTTAATTAATTTGACATTTAACAACTCAGTCTACTCCTGTAAGACCAAGTGAAATTTTACTAATAACGTTCTGCTTGCTGCCGTATTTTTTAACCTGTATTATTCTGGGACTGAAATGTTAATCATTTAGCATAAAATACGTATATAGCTATTTTAATAAAATAGTATTAGTAACTAAAATGAATATACTGAGTGATAATTATTTCACTTATTTTTATTTCTACTAAACACAGTTAGATTAAAAAACCAAAATTTCAAAACAAAACTTTATTTACCTAAAATATTGTTTATACTTTATTACGCTTTATTTGATTGGTTTATTTTCTAATTGGTATACTCAACGGTAAAGCAATAAAAAAATATTAAAACCCTATTTCATGTTAATGATTTTGATTAAAATTGCTAGTTATATTATATGCTTTTAATAATTTATGGCTCACTGATTGCAAAAGACAAACAAAAAAAGTTACCTAATAAAACAATCTCACATTGTCGGGCGCCGAAGATTTATTATTATGCAAATAGGTTCGCTGATTAAAATAAGGGCCTCCAAAATTTTTCATTTATGTAACCACAGTTTTTATGAAAGGGCTCTATAAATACTTTTATTTACCCAAATAAATTGGATCTTCTTTAAAGCCTTTAGATAAAATAAACGCTTTAAGCGATTTTATTCTAGGCAACCCATTTTTAGGATAACAAAAACTTTTATTGTTGTATTGTATATATCACATAATTTTATTTAGTAAGAAAGAAACATTTAAATAGTTCCCACTATTTTACTACAGTAAAATATTTGAATGGAATCTTATACATAAAAAGTTATAGAGCATTTTAGTTATTTGACGTATAATAATTAGGACTGGATATCTCGTATTTACCATACAAGTAACCAGAGAAGTTACCTCCAGTAAAGCTATTTATACCTATTGTATCTTTATAAATAAATACGGTTAATGTTTAGTTCATTAATTTTCCGTTATTTTTTTGTCACATGAGGTAAAAGACGTGAATTATTATAAAACTAGAGGCTGCCCCGCGGTTTTTCCCGCGCAGATTTCTCATAAACACAAAATTACCGTTTATTCCCGTTCCCGTGGGAATTTCGGGAAATCCCTTCTTAGTGCTCACCTGCACTCCCTAAGGAACCTACATGCAAAATTTCAGCCCGCTACGCCCAGTAGTTTCGGCTCTGCGTTGTCTGTCAGTCAGTCAGTCAGTCAGTCAGTCAGTCAGTCAGTCAGTCAGTCAGTCAGTCAGTCAGTCAGTCAGTCAGTCAGTCAGTCAGTCAGTCAGTCAGTCAGTCAGTCAGTCAGTCAGTCAGTCAGTCAGTCAGTCAGTCAGTCAGTCAGTAACGGAAGAGTTTTATATATATTGATGTATAAATACTGAAGCTATAAAAGACAAGTAAGTAGCCCTATCCTAGACCTAGAACGGTTGCACGGAGTCATGTGGGCCACCAGGCACCCGTAATGGGTTCGCCGAGGTCTCGCGTGATACTCGCCATAAACGTTACCTTTTTGTCCAGATTTACCGTTCCAACACACAAGGGTCACGATCTTAAAATATACACCTATATAAACCTTAATAAGTTCGCCTTCGCCCTCGCTTCTTGCATCGATCCAATTTGCAGATACTGTTACTCTATTTAGACGAACCATATCTCTGTGCCGATCTTCATTAACTATTGGGAATTATAGAAACGGCAGATAATCGGTAACGTTTGTCATAGTCGGCATTCAGATCTTCTGCACGATTGCAAAAGTTCCCTAGATGTAACAAAAGACAAACGGCTAGTTAGTCTTGAGACAAAACTTAAACATTCTTTTGTTTAAAGACGGAGCTTAGCTAGTCAAACAGTTAGGTGGATCGTTCCACTTGAATAGCAGAAAATCAATATTATTGAACAGCGCCGTCCGGCGGACATTCACATGACCCGCGACTTAATGTGTATAATATTCTAGCGTGAAAATAATAAAATTGAATGTTCAAATGATTGCTGCATTTTCTGCGTTCTAATGGTACACTGTAATAAAGCTTAGAACGTCATATTCCATCAATCAGGAAGGGCACACTCAATGATTACGAGAGAAAATATTAGTACTAGTATAATACTAGTCTTTATAGTATTTGTGTTCAAACCTACGAACGTTCAAACAGAGCAGGTATGTTTAGTGGAGGTCACAATATAGTTTTGATCGGTCATAAATTAATAATAATAGATTCGCAATAAAGTTTAACGAGCGCCTCGACCGCGCTGAAGGAATAGATGGGATAGCTTCGACAAAGAACCCTGACCCTGTATCTTTTCAAATCGATCGGCGGCGGCGGCGCTATGGACCGCGTTATGAGATGGGGTATTAAAATTTATAATAGACGCGAAGGAAGGCTATCAGCGAGGCCCGAGAGGCTCACGTCTGTTCCTCACACACTTAGTGTTATGATAATGGGGTGCCGTGACCAAAACGGAACAAGGTGGCTGCGAGGCGGGGCGCAGGTCAGCGGCAGCGACATCGTGCGCTCGCCATTTTTGCCGCGTATCTCCCGCTGCTCGCCGAGTCGCCGGCCGCATGCTGCCCTCCGGCTCCGCTCGCTTTGCCAACGCAAGAAACGTTCCTCATAAATAACAATGACAAATGATATTCTACTAAGATCGTTTCGCCCTAACCATTTCTGGAATATTTCACCGTTGCTTCTTACAGGGACGTGTCGTGATTGTGATACAATTCAGAATATTATTTTTATCCAGCATCGTATTTTATGTTGCTTTCGGATTTGGTAGAGAAAAGTAAAATTTTCATGGATACTGAAGTAGGTACATCCATACAACTTCAGTCACCTTCAGTGGGCAGTGATTATGATTTACATATTGCGATTTCATATTATCATTCCCTAATAAATGATAAAAATCGATATAATACTTATTGAAGGAATTGCAAGTAAAGTAGTAAAATTTCTTTTCTATCATGCTTAGATATGACTTTGATCAATCATATAATACTATAAAAAAAAGTATCCTCAATGATTTTGAAGCGAGATTCTCTAATCTCTGTTCTCAGTGAGTCGGGATAATAATCCCTTAATTACGTTCCTGCTTTCCCGAATGATAGAATGGCAGTAATAGCTTTTCTGTCGAGCCAAAAGCGGGTTTAATTGGTTCCGAAGATGGTAATGTGGGCGCATATTGCCACTAAGGATAACTAATTGTATTGCGCAAAATTATGACACCAATAGTTATTACCGCAATTTATATAATCTGTTGGATAAATCCCTTTTGGATTTTAAGAAATGGATTTACAACAATGATTAACAGATTGTCGATTTTAGTTTTTAAGCAAGTCCGGCCACACCCGACACGTCTTCGATATCTAGAGCTGTACCGGAATAGCGAAGCACGCGACAAGATTTAAAGACACAAGCTGCAGAAATTCTAGTCAGACAAATATTTCACCTTGGAGGTAGTACTCGGCGCCAACTCGGAAACTAAAGTATCGGCCGACGCGGTGTGACGTTGGGCTACGGGGAACTATAAATCAGAGGCCAGACGGTTCCCTCTGTCCACATTCGTCTCTCACGGCCGGGCCGCGTCTGGACCTTTGAATAGCCAGTAATAAATTGTTAGGCTCCTGAATAATTACTTTAGCAGTGTTTCAAACGTCGGACTTGCGGTGGCTGAAAATGAATTAAAAGAATCGTGGATTGAAATATCTCCTTAGCATTCCGAGTGCGGTCGCTCACGTGCGGCGCTCGTTGGGACTCACACAACTGCAGCGCTGCAGATAAGACATTTCCGTGTTGGGATTTCGTGTTGTTCCCGAGATGGATTGTTTGCTGTGTCTGTGGGTAGGTGAACTATTTCCACTCGACTCGCATTGCGCAAGCTACTCCGGGGATTAAACTTGGGATACGAGTAGATTGGACGAGACATTTGTTGCGTGCAGAAACCTTATAAATGTATATTTAAAGAATAAGTTTGTGAGACAATGGTTTAAGTAAACAAGGTACTGAGCAGAATATGATAGTGATTAATTGTAGCTCGTGCTCTACATAGTATTACGTATTATAATACGAGTATCTTTGTTATGACGAGGGTATAACATTTTGTTATCGGCTATTTTAATTGCGCCCTAGGCAGCCAGCCGCGAGCACAGCCAGCGACTTTTGCTCTACGCTGGCGCAAGTGATTTCATAACGCTACAGTTTCACTTTCGCAATCAAGTTCTTCGCTTAGATCCTCGCAGATCCGACCTAGATTATAATGGAATATTCAATACTATCAGTCAGTTCCCAGGTCGTAACAAAGAAACATTGATTTCACCCAATCAAGATTATTATTAACAATTTCTAAAGCAACGAACTGGGTCGAAGAA
The DNA here is from genome assembly GCA_951802225.1 of Euspilapteryx auroguttella. Classification (NCBI taxonomy): domain Eukaryota; kingdom Metazoa; phylum Arthropoda; class Insecta; order Lepidoptera; family Gracillariidae; genus Euspilapteryx; species Euspilapteryx auroguttella. The sequence goes on from OX637652.1 coordinate 6,021,844, forward strand.
GCAATCTTGTTTGGAACATCATTACTGACTGAAGCCTGAGGAAATTGATTGTTATTACTAGCTCTATATTTAATGTTATTATTAGGGTACTTATAAAAATGTTTTAAAAGCATTGTTCTCAGACTTACAGGTTTTGTAGGCTAAAAGCTTTATTTTAAAATAAATCACATTTCCTTTCCGAGAGTGATGGAATACCTTAGCCTGGAAATTAAATTACTTACTGAGAAGTGACATTTCAATTATAGCGAGCAAACCAATTTATAACTGGTTAAAGGAGCTGTTTTATAATAGAAAACTTAATCAATTAACATTTATTTATGGGAGATAACTATTTTAAAACGAACTTTATTGCCGATACAAATAACCAATATCCGCATCACCTATAATTTCTTACGCCTACTAAGTTACCTTAAAATTTTAGTGGTTTATTTAAAAACAAGTTACAGTCTTCGTAAACGTCATACTTAGAAACGATAATTATTTTAGTTTTCGAATAAACGAAGAATGATTGAATGTCCTAAATAATTCAAAATATTCTTCATATATTTAGCGGGCCTAGTTTTATACCTATCTTATTATTATATTTAATTACCACGCAATAAAATAATGTAATTGTCCTACCAGGATGACATCAGTGGTGGCGTTGCTGGTGCTATGCGCGGCGGCGGCGCGGGCGGGCGAGCCAGTCTTCGACCCTAGTACCCTGATGCGGCTGGTGCTGGTGCCCGCGGACGCCACCGTGGGCTCCGTCATCTACCGCGTGCGCGCATCCGACCCGGACTATGATTATCCTCTACAATTTGACCTTATTGGTAAGGAATTTTGAATACCTACTAAATTTGAGCTTTTTCTTTTGCGCAATGCCTTAAAAATAACCACTTTATTTTTCTATCGCCTTGGTGGACCTAGTGTAAAAAATAATGGGCTATTTGGTTCTTAACGTAACCTTTTTCAGAGTTACCCAATTAAGTTAAAATAAAATCATTAACTTACTCATTATTATTTTAACTTTGAGAAATAAAAAGAACTATAATACTTATAGTAAACTTATTTTTAAACAGGTCAAATGGGCCGTCTGGACATCGGAGTCGAAACGCTTCCCTGTACTCGCTACAACTCCGTTTGTCAGGCCAACGTGATCCTCCTCCGTCGACTAGAGCCTGGTCGATACGTTGACTTCCGGCTTGCAGTCAGGAACACCAGGGGGCGCAGTAACAGGATAGGATGTTCGATCACCGGGACCAATGCTACCACGCCTCGAGATACCATCTTTCCACATCAACCTAGGATTGTCCTAGTACCTGAGGTAATCCATAGTTTTATAACTGACGAAGACTTTTATTAAAAATACTAAAGTGATCTTGATGTTGATAAAATGTGTTGTGTATTAAAAATTCCTTACTTTAAAACACTCTGTTTACACACTACGTATAACGTCGTTAAAGAAGTGATTAAATGCAGAAGTATGTTTGAGTTTATAAAAGCTCGCTGATGATGCTCAAAGATTGATGATAATGACAATAATTCGTTCCCTCCAACCAAAACGAACATGAAATATAAAAATTAAGCACTTCTAAATTATTTAAGTGGAAGTCGTACTTATTCTTATCGCTTTACAGGACGCGAAGCGGGGAACCGATCTTGAGATAGTAATTGCAAGGAAGAATCCCCTGTCACCGAAGCCTTTGGAACTGGAACTCTGGGTAAGGATATCAATTTACATTTTAAGAGGTAAGCATGACATGCGATGATTACGCAGCTAATAAGGGCTCGGTGAGGTGTCTACGCGATCGTCGTGCATTTTGTGTTAACCGCATAATAAAGTTTCGCGGGCTCACACTAATAGGCCTCATTTTCGACGCGATATCACGTTGACGTATCCTGCCCAGCGCCTCATGTGAAATTCATTTTATTATTTTATGTGGTCGCTGGTTAGCCTCGCAATGGGCTGGGAGCGAGAAAATGATACAACTAAAGTCTAAAGTCGTTTCAAAGACATTCCATTCCATATCCTTACGGAAATATTGAGTTCAACATTGATTAACTCTGATTAATATAAAATTTTTTCCCACTATTATTCTCGGATGGTTCAAATTCACAGTTTGTATTACTCTAAATGTTGATTTGATCTCTGCACTCGTAGGAATTTTTGCAAAAAGAATGTGAGTCCATAATTTGCTACACTGTAGCCGATATGCTGCTCAATTACGAAGGCATTAAGAAGAGTCGAGCCGTGGTAAATTCCCACAGTCGCTATTTTCGGAGGCACCATAACCCTGGATACCTTTATGTTATCCTAAGCAAAAGGACCTAACATACATAGACATATCGTAATCAGCACATTAACCTACTCACCCTTCCTCCTTAAAGATACTGTCTTTAAAGTTTATTGGGAAAAAACGTCGTGCTCTCTGTTGTTGCTTAGTGTTTAACTAGAGGTACTGATAGTTATAATCTATTTATTTATGTTTCTTACCATTTATTGTTTTACATTTACAGGGCTCTCCACTATTTGCCATTCGGCAGCGACGTGTGTCCACGGAGAACACTGAGGGGACGATTTTTCTTGTTGGCCCTTTGGACTTCGAAACACAGTCTATGTACCATTTGACGCTTTTAGCTGTGGTAAGATTATGGCAACAAAAATCAACGTTTACAGTATTAAAATAATATCGTTTAATTGCATATATATATACAATTTTCAGGATCCCTTTGTCGAAATAGGTAAAGATACCAGGAATATAGCGAGTATAGAGGTGGTCGTGGTTGTCCAGGACGTCCAGGATATGCCTCCAGTCTTCACTTTTGCGCCGCCCATTACTCACCTTCCTAAGCAAGTAGTTCCTGGTGACGTCATTGTAAAGGTCAGAGCTGAAGACGGCGACAAGGGGGCGCCGAGGCAGATCAGATACGGCCTGGTCTCCGAGGGAAACCCATTTACGCCATTCTTCAACATTAATGAAACATCCGGTGAGTTGGTTAAGCTGATTGGTTTTTAATAATCCTAGCTCTAATTTACGACTTGCGTATCAAGATTCTTGCAAAATTTGCATTTTACTTACCTTGTTACTGAAGGTCATTTGTAAAATCATTCTCACCAATGTCCTCCGACTAGATGCGCTGAGTACCTATATTAAAACTTACCTAACAAAAGAAATGTTCATCCATTTTTGTTCAATGCGTCTAATGTCGCTCATATTCTCAGCCTTATCAAAGTCGCTTCAGGTAAGGTTTCAGCGGAAAGCATAAGTACGCGTTTCCCCCTCGCCCCAGAGGCAATTTTCCGCAAAAATTATTCATTTACGTGTGAGCCAGCGCCAGAGGTCAGTGCCTCCGTTATGGTAACGACTACACCTTAAATTATTCCTTTACCTTCGACAAGGATATTTTTAAAAGTTTTACTAAGCTTTACTATTTATAATAAAACAACGCTAGAAATATTTTAGTTGCATTTGCGAACATGTTTTTGTTTCGAGCGGCTATGTCGCCGTAATGAATGCTAACATTTTTTCGCTAGGGGTTTCTGTTTAAACTGTGAGGGCAGTAGGTCAGTCGACTGACGGCGTGCTATTTTTTTATCTGATAGCATCACCACATTCGTTTTGCGTCCGGTACGCTTCCGTAGGATATCCTACTTTGTTATCGCGAGCCGTAGTGGAGCCACACCGACTCGCAGCCTTGGCTGACCTAAGGTGCGCTTGCGTGGCGTTAACCATTTAGCTACTTCGTAATCAGATCCAGTTCTAAAAACATTTTGGCTAAACTTTACAATTAATGACTCCGGACTGAATTTACCAAAGTTTCATCATTAAAATCCTGTAGTTTATAATTCCCATCCACGCGAATTCCGACCCCAAACTTATGTTTCCCTTCTGTTAATTCATTTGTAGCGATCGTTCACTAAATCAAACCTTAGTAGTGAACACAATGTCAATTTACATATTTAGACAACTTTATGGATGCTGAGGACTGTTAATGTTAGGCCGGTATTCTGCTAAACAGCCCGTATTATGGCTCATTAGACCATAGACGTCGACGTCTCGGTTAAGCAACCATTGTTTGTAAAGCTGCCTGTACCTTACTTCATAATAAAGGGCCACTTCCTTGGAAAACGGTCGCCCGGGTCCCGTCGCGCGCGCTGACAGTACCGGGACCAGTTCCGACATTATCAGTTCGCTAACTATGCCCGCCCGCGCCTGCTCAAAAGAACCGTTAAAACTTACCCGGCGATACCTATTAGAACGCCGGGAATAGTTTGAAAATTTATCGCATTAATCTGACTACACCTTATTGAATACTTGAACTCCAGCGGAGTGGGGTCGTGATTACATTTAATTTAGCGATCGAGCCCAATTTACGAGAGTTCCTCTACGTTCTATAGAGCCTTTGCAAGACGGAGTTACTGGAATTAGTTCATAGAAAACTTTTTAGCATCGCGTCGTATAACTTGTTGCAAGCAAAAACCAGGGCCTTGTATGCTTAACAGCGATGTCTAATCTCGACATTTTACTTTCAATGATATGTGGACCTTGTTAAACATTGTACAAGGTAGAACAGTACGCCCTTTCAGGCTATTTATACGATAGCAGCACCACAATAAGTTCATTTGAATACTGTCGCAAGCCCTTCTTGGGCTAACACGTATAAGGCACGTTTTGATCATTCGGGTTCTGTGACGCTGGCCTCTCTTGTTCCATCAGATGTGCCGTTCCTGTTTGCTTCTAATTGGATTTAGGAAAGGGCACTGAGTTAACACGTAGCTAGATAATAAACCTTCATAGTATTTCATTTGTATCATCCTCGTTGATTTACAGTATAAAGAGTAAAAAAAACAAATTCTGTTTTCCTTTATTTATTTATTTTTTACTGTAACACTAACGATATTATATATAGGTACTTCGAATTCCGGTCTTGATCTGCTGAACCATAACAAGTAACTACTATGTAGGTAATAGTGCTGATTTACATAGCAGAATTATTTTTCCTTTAGTTTCCCATGCAGTTTGAATAAAATTGATATTATTTTGCAATATTTATTGACTTACTGACCCTACCCGACTACACTCATTACGAACTCACTCATGAGAAATGACTGCTATAAAAAGGGCGTCCACAAATTCTATTGTAAGTAAATGAGATCAATTTATTATAGCTCTGACAGAGATAAGACCGTGTTTTCATTGCCTTGAACTTATGACCATGGGAGCTTGTAAGTAGTTATTGTCAAGCCATATTAAGTCCGCCCCATAGGAGGGCACTTAACAGTATCTATTGATCTTGTTTGTTTTGTGAATTGGGAAATAACGCGTACACGTACACTCCTTCCTTAAAGTAGTAGCAAGTTTTTTTTACATAATTTATTAATGCAAGGATATAGAGGATATAATTTTGTAAGTAATTTTAATTTTGGGGGATGTATATATATATTAATTATGGAGGGCGAGATGGAGAAGATCAAGTGGAGCCAAGACGGGAGCAAGTGGCGAGCTTTACTGAGAGCCCTATGTCCCTGATGAGGGATAAGAGAACATCAACAAAATATAAAATAAAGAAATTAGCAATCGAAATAATAATAACAACGAGACCAACATTTATTCCAGGTGAAGTAACATTGGAGAGGCCAATAGAAGAAATAGCGGCAATCTCACACGTCGGCGCCCCCATACTGCTCACAGTGGTCGCTGAAGAGGTGAGGCTGTCGCGGGACGAGCCTGAAGCCATGTCCACGACCGTTCAGCTCGCGTTCATACTGCCGGAGAGAGAGAATTCACCGCCCTACTTTGAGAACCAATAGTAAGTGTTTAGGTTATTTAAGTAAGTTGACTAATGTCTTAATTTTTTGGACAAAATTTGTGAGGTGATATTTAAGAATCTTAAACAAAACTACGATTTCTTTGTTAAATCTTACATGATTCTAAAATATTTCAGCTACATCACATATCTTGATGAGAACGCAAATCAAGGGACGGCTCTTACTTTCAATGATCCATACATTCCTCAAGTGAATGATAACGATGCTGGCAAAAATGGCGTATTCTCTCTTTCACTGCTAAACAATAATGGAACATTCGAGATCACGCCAACTGTTGCCGAGAGACACGCGCAGTTTATCATCAAAGTAAGAGATAACACCATGCTGGACTTCGAGGCTAGAAAATCTGTGATATTTCAGGTAATTTTAGTATAAACAGTACTTTCATTTCATGACAAAAAAATACGTTCAGAATATTTAATCAACAAATATTTTCTTGTTATAGATCGTGGCGCAGGAACTTGGTCCTTCAACGAATCTATCTGTTACCGCCAACGTAACGGTTTACCTCAACGACGTCAATGATAACCCTCCAATTTTCTTGGAGCAATCTTATCAAGTTGAACTTCCAGAAAATATAACTGCTGGCGCTAGAGTGGTACAAGTCGCTGCCGACGACGTTGATACAGGAGCATTCGGCAAAATACAATACACTGCCATATTAGGATATCTGAACACATCCTTGAATCTTGACCCAGTAACGGGCATGATCACAATAGCAACGAGCAACCACGGCTTCGACCGTGAAGCGATGCCAGATTTGCATTTTTTAGTAGAGGCTAGAGATAACGATGGAGTAGGTTTAAGAGTTACAGTGCCATTAATTATTAAGTTATTAGATGTTAACGATAACCCACCAGAGTTCGAGAGGTCTCTGTATGAGTTTGTATTATCTCCGAGTTTAAGTAATTTTACTTCATCAGCCTTCGTCAAAGCGATAGACAAAGATGCTGAGCCACCAAACAATGTTGTAAGATATGAGATTATTGAAGGGAACAGCGATAACAAGTTCCATGTGAACGTTGAGACTGGCGAACTTTATTTGCTAGAAGCACTTAAAAGATCTAAAAAGCAAAACGTTCACCGAGTAAAACGACAATTTGAGGACGACCAAGAGACTGAAGTGTATGTCCTGACAGTGAGAGCCTACGACCTTGGTGTACCGAGATTATTTTCCTCAGCAATGGTAAAAATTTACCCACCTGAGAGCAAAACGAAGACTATGTCTTTTATAGTACCTGGTGCTAATCCTGATAGAAGAAAACTAGAAGATGTGTTGAGTACTCTCTCAGGTGGTAAAGTTACTATAATAGACATAAAACCATACAAAATGACTGATGGAAATGAATCTAGTCAGCAAAAGTAAGTATTGAATTTTCAAAGTCCGCTTATGGCATGTATGTTTAATTTATAATACCTAAACATTACGTTTCTTGAAAGATTGTCTATAAAAAAATTATTAACCGAAAGCAATATTCTGTAGGAATTCAAGAATTGTTAATTATAAATCTTTGAAATTCAAGAATGAATAAGTAACTTTTGTTCATACTTAGTTCATGCTGCTTCTGCCTTTTTAGGTTTGAGTTTAACAAATAACTTTGATATTTCAGGAGCGAAGTGATCGCAGTAGTTCGTATGTCGAGCCACTCAGCAATTAATGTCGCTAAGCTTCAAGAGCAGTTAGCTAAAAGCAAAGACATATATTCAAACGACAACATTAACCATGGAAACACAGATAAAGGGGGATCGACTATTGATTCAAGTGATTCCGTAAGTAATTCATAAAATTCATTAGTTAATTTTTTTAATCTCAAAAATATAGACCATGTTAAACTTTTTTTTTTTTTGTTACAGGGCCTTTACAAAGCAGAAAGCAGATTATTATTCTGGCTTCTCATTTTATTAGCTATAATTGTAGCTCTAGTATTACTTTTACTAATATGTTGTTGCATATGTGAAGGTTGTCCACTGTACATGCCTCCAAGGTAATTATTTTGACTGTTTAGCTTCACGTATTGATACTCAGTTTTCTTACCTACTAATTTATCAAGTAAATTTATGCTTTAGCACCTTAGTAGATATATGTAGCATATTTTAGTAAATAACATTTTATTTTCTTTCTATTAACAGACTTTGCACCAACTAACTTGTGCATGTTTGATCTCACACCAGTTTCGTTTTTTTGTAGGTAATTATTACAAAGTTTTTTATTTATTTCTAAACTTAATTTTGGCGTAATATTCTTTGTTTGTAATTAATGGGAAATTTAAGCAAGACAAATAAAATTACACATTCTAGTCCATTAAATACAAACAAGCCCGTTAACATTTGAATTATAATACTTATTTTACATAACAGTGCAGATAGGTATAGAAATCAATTAATAAATTCTAGGAAAAGAGTGATCCGTGTCAACTCCACAGAGGACGACGTGCATTTAGTGGTACGAGACAAGGGACTTGGCAGGGAAAACAAGTCGACGCAAAATATACAAAATAAATCTTTACAAGCAACAGAGTGGAGGAGACGGGAAGCTTGGAGCGCGGAGCAGGCAGACCTAAGGACTAAGCCGACACAGTGGAAATTTAACAAAAGAAATCAAAGATCGAAAGACCCTTCCAAACCGGCGTCAACGCCAGGTGACATAAGACAAGACTTTGTAAATGCTGCTGAGGCCAACGATTACAACGATACCCGGCAATCTTTTAGGCGGTAATTATTTTCATCGAATCTAAATTCTTTATTTAACTAATTTTTAAAATATATATATTTTAATAAAGTTATTTTTATTATTTTCAGGGATGGCCCAAACATTATCTATACGAAAGAAATGCAACTACAGGATGCGTACAGTAGCAAGCACAAAGAATACATTGAAGATCTTGAAAACGGATACGATAGAATAGCAACTCTACATTATAATCGTAGAGAGCAAGATAACGACTCCATTCGTAGACATGAAATAGATAGAGGTTCCGAAGTTTTCTTGAAGACTGATGATAAAAACGATAAACACAATATAAAAATCAAACAAGAAATCAAGGATATGCAAGCCCCGTCTTCACTAGGTAGAGATCAACTTTTCATCAAAGAAGGCAACACTGAAATATTGCGACTAGTGACTAGAGGAAAGAATGAGGACGAAAGATATGTTAATCTTCCTGCACACCAGCAAAGGCCTGTGAAATTAATTCCCCATACACAGTACGTTGTGGTCGACAGTGGTAAGGATCTTCTTATGGAGAGATTTATTAGAGAACAAGGTGAAGAAGCCAAGAACATAAGAGAGCGGATGTTGAAAGTAACTGACTTGGATAACATGTCAACTGGTAAGGACGCCAAAAGCTACGGTCAGAGGTCGCATGTGGGAAGTGACGTAGGCAATCAGTTCCCTGATTACAGTAACATGCCAGAAGATGTACCTGGAGCTATACCGTTAAAAGCAGAATACTTACAGACAGCTCTTCTTGAAATGCAAAACAAATCGACAGTCAATCAAGAGTTAATAAAGTTGTCTTTAAGTAAACAGAATGAGCTGCTACATCAAATACTCTTGGAAAGAGAAAGAATGTTACAAAACCATGAAACAGCATCCCAGGTTGAAAGTAAATTAGAAACCCAAAGTCTTCCTGGACAATCTGCAATGGGAACGCAGACCGAGTGTCATATCGGGACACAAACGGAACCTCAAATAATGAAGCCGACAAGAAGAAAAGCCAGGAGCGATAATGATGATTCATATAGTGAAGACGACTCACAAATGGTAGTAGAAGATGAAACACGACAAGTGGCATGGGTCAAGAGAAAAAAACCTAAAAAGAAAATTAAATATAAAGATCCTAGACGTAGTATGCGAGTGTATGACGTGAAAAGAAAAATCAAAACCCCCATCATAGAAGAAAGTGAAGCGTCTCCTTCATTAGAATGTGAAAAACATACCAAAGTGAGCAAAACGAAAGAAAGAGAGGAACATATAAAAAAATACGGTGAAATGACAAAAAGCACAGTAAGAACTTCAACAAACGAAACCGTACGTTCGACACAAATTGAAATATTAGACGGTGACAGAAAGTCTGGCATCCGCCGAGAAGTTTTGCTAGAGATATCTGATTCATTAGATGATAAAGTTGAATCGGATGTTCCTCCACGGAAGTCACGCTTGCAGAGACAGTCTCCAGTTTCATACCAAGATTCCCCACACGTAAGAGACATTCCAGCTCTAGAACAAAGCACCAGCAAAGAAAGTAAAAGTGAAAGTAGTTCCGCATCTAAAGAAAATTGCAACAAAGTATTTTCACGGCAATGCTCTTCCACAGAAGCTCGGGAACAAGCAGTGGACGTTATAAAGGCTCCAGATTTAGATGATTCTAAGAAAGACACGCTTAGTAATACTGACTCCAGTGAAAAGAAAACTGATGATTCAAAAACTGGTGAAAAAAAACCAAACCAAAAAAGCTTACCAAGGTATATGCAATGGTACAGCAAAAAGGGTGCAGTCAGTTCAATTAAAACACCAGCTGCAGAAAAAATTACACCAAGCAAACCAAAACGACCCTCCAAGTCAAAAAACGAACAAGATGAAACAAAGGAAGAGAAAACTACTCGCTACGGCAAAATAGCAAACAATAAGTCTGATAATAGCGAGGTAAAAAAAAACTCCAAATCAAAAGAAAGTGAGTTCATACATCCTCGTATACTAAAGGAAGGGAAAGTCACACCAGTGCCTGAAGTGATATTGCCGGACAATCATCCCCGCTTGCAGCACTCGGAGCACAGGTATGAACATCAATATGAAAATCAGAATCCACTGTGTTATATTCAACCAACACACATTCCTAAATACTTGGGTGGTCAGCCAAACATTCCGTTGCCACGGCGACCAACTGGACAACAACCGATTTACGTAAATCAGGGTGAAAATAAAGGGAAAGTAAAGCAAAGCGTATCAGAGAGCGCCCTTACTCATAGCATTTCCATATCCGCTAACTACGATGCTGACCAGAGACCATCTGAAGTTCATGTCTCCAAAATTAACATAGGAGGTGATAACGGTTCTGATATTGGAAAAACTTCAAAAATCGAGGACGACGACTCTGGCATCGCCATGAACACATTGGCGCAACAAACTGGTAACATTAAAAGATTACCAATCACAGAAAAGAAAAGTGTATTTACTATCGCCTATGACGATGTTCAAACAAAACAGCTCTGTCCGGATAGCAGTTCAACCTCTTATTAAATGACATTAAACGAGAGCCTTAAATATATTCACGTTAAATCAAGATACTTCCTGAGATTCCGTCCAATAAAAGTTAGCCTTTAGCAGTGATATAATTAGAATACTGCCATTGGATAATCTGGTATTAAATTGAACAATGTAAATAGTTAAACTCGGTATACAAACCTAAATAATTACATTATATTTTGTTTACTATACATAAACTAAGGTAAGTACATAATAATTCTAAGTACGATTTTATTCATAAATTGTCCAAGTAATTTAATCGTTAGTTAATAAATACTGTAAATAATTTGTATAGGTATTTTAAAAATACATTTTGTCCCACTGTCATTATTATATTTGTTACAAATAAAAAGTTACATAATGATATATTTGACTCGTTCTTTTTTTAAAACAAAAAATATTTACTGAGTGTTTCTGACAAGGCGGTAATAAATCAAAGGAGGGATTCTGCTCACCATAACTAACAACTTTCCCAAAGAAACATGGGTCAAAATCTCAAAAAAACTCTGTATATAAAAACAAAAGAACCGAAATTACAATTATTACCTTTTTTAAACTCTACGAAAAAGAGAAGGGTGTTTTATGTTAGGTAAACGTGTGAATCTGTCTGAGGCATGTAGCTCCCAAACTGGTGAACAGATTTACGTTTTTTTATTTTATTGCAATAGATAATTTTTATCCCGTGTGTTTGTCATGTTTCATGATAATCTATTCAGCCGTTTGAAAACCTTTTAGTTGATGAAGGGATCCTACTACCATCCATATGTCATATTGACTCTTTATTTGGTACCTACCTACCGTGTTACTTCGGTGACGAGTATTGAAAGTACTTATATGCTGTGGTAACCATGACCTGATAAGCCGTTTGAAGATCATCTGCTCTGTAATAGTTGATAAGGGAATCTGACATCGTTTCATATACCTACAAGGTCATTTTTTTATCGTGCCGGAAACTTACAGGACTAAGTCTTTGCATGATAACTGACTCAAAAATTAATAAACTTAGTTAAGGCTGATGGACTCCTTGATCTCGTCTCGACTTGACTCGTCTGACACCAGCTAACCATGACCTGATCAGCCGTTTGGCTGTTCTTCAAACCGGTGATCAGATCTTCATGGCTAAAAACACTTGGCCTGAAATTATTTTATGATAAAAAAAACTAAACGAAAATCGGTTTAGCCGTTTAGGCTCTACACAATAACAATCACATCACACTCAAAGCCCCTAACTAGGAAGAACCTGTATCTAGGGTGCCAAGTTCCTTACTAAAAGCGATCGACTCGTAATTGTCTTGTTAGCGACTTCATCAACCATTTCCGCTCCGTGGAACGATTGCCTACCCTCAAACGCATTTGAATTATGCACAGTTTATGTGCGCACGACGCGATGAGGTTTAACAAAGGCATTTCTGTAACACGCCCAAAGAAAACAGCAATATTTAACTAAGTAGATAATTTTACCAGTCGATCGTTTTTAGATAAGAAACTTGACCCCTCCCCACACCCCCTTGACCTAATATAGGTATTTCCTTTTTGTTCTTTGCACATTACTTAGGTACCAATTACATTTACAGTTTTGTATGGGGATATTTTGAAGTATTTTTCTGAAAAAATATTCTGAAAGTGACATCTTGTATCAAATTGCTAAACCACACTGTATAGCGCAAATAAAGCGGCGCATGTCTCTATACCTTCATAAGTTTTATAAGCATTCTCGAGATGGCAGCACCATTTATTTATTACCTTTGACTAGAAGTTCTGCTACTGACTCCTAGGTGGCAGTCTTACCATCAAGTTTTAATAAATTCTGCTACTGAACCTCTTAGATGTCAGTAAATTACTTTTAATTTTTTATAGAAAACACATTTTTATCACATCATTTATAAGTGTAGAATGATAAATATTTCATCAATAAAAAACGGGGAAAAAAAATGAATGATGTCACCAATATTTACGACAGGCCGCAAATAGACTTGTAATAATTATGTTTCGAAGCATCATGAAAGTGATAGCTGAGACAAGATTAGTAATGTGTCTGATGATTTACAGCTCTAACACAAAAAGAGTTAAAGCTTGTCTAAATCAATACACTATGTGTAAATCACTAATTCGTCATACAAATTAGCTTTTTTGTGTCTAAAGGATGGGACAGGATGTTGTTTTGTATTTTTTATCAAACTCTTATTTACTTCTTACCTTTATCGAGAATTTCCTTTTTGTTTCATCAGCGATGGGGCACTCAATCATCCGCCCGAGCTGCTTCATTCAACTCATTTGCACAGGCAAGTCGCGCGGAAAATTATTTCTTCTTATATTCCCCATTTTTCACGTCTTACTTAAAGTTTTTGCTGATTTTTTTGAGCCAAGCTGCCTACCTACTTCGAGTTTTGTTTATTTTTCTTTTTGGAGTCTTTTCCCCTACGATGCAAATTTCTAATTTTATTCTGAATCGTGCGGGTAGTGTTTATTTAGGAGTGATTGCTGGGATTTGAAAATATGTTTTTATATCTTCATTTAGGTAGATTTAGGATATAACACTTAGGTACTATTAGTAACAATGTGTTTCATATTCGTTTCGTAAATATTTTGTTAATCTAAACCACGCAAATTTTAAAATTGCAAATGCAAGGTGTCCTTTTCTAATTATAAATATAACAAGGGTCACCAAGGTTTGTCAAAGAAGGAGCAGAAAACTTTAAAATATTTTCAAAAGTCTCATATCATCATAGAGCAGAGCCGCATGATTGGACGAGACAAGATGGCAGCAGTCTGAACGAAGCCAACTTTTATTAGACCAGCGGAATGAGAGAAACAGACATGAGGAATGGAAATTACGCTTCCCTCCACCTTTCACGGTCCACTGCGCTGATCATCATAAAAACTGCTCCGTCGCTTTCGCGCCAAAGTTTGACCATAAATCCGGCGACCGCTGCTGCTTGGTAGCTTACTATTGAATCTCAATTCGAAATTATTATTTATTGTATGTTCTACAGTGTGCCCAAAAGATATGGGGCCAAAACAAAAGTAGAAAATAATAATAATCACATCGATCACTCTCAGAACTAGGTAGAGTATAAAATAGAGATACAAACCCAGACACACACAGAGAAAAACAAATGAAACAATCATCGATATCACTAGAAACACTGTTCACAACCCACCGGGAATCGAACCTGGTCCTCCAATATCACTGTCATCAATACTGACAACTGAATGGAATTAATTTGTCTGTGACTGTGAAATGTGGATGAAAGTTCGACTCTCGGATGAAGTTCGACTTCTTCATCACGTAGTCTACTACATCTGCAACCTTTGAAAATCAGTACACTTTCTTACTTTTTGTCCAATCAGTCCAATCTCGGCTGACTGAGAAGCAAAGTGCCAAAACAAATCGACGCCATACTCGACGGTCTTGAGGTATTTCGTTCTTGCGGCTTTGCCAAATAGCCTTTTCCCGCCTTCCGGACAGCTTCTGTTTCAGTTTCTGTAAAAAACTTTTTTCTGATAGGCAGGTTATCAACATACCTTACCCTATAGTCGTCTGGTGGGGCTGCCACTTCGAAGCATGAGGACCAGCTTCGGGGTCTTCACGTATCCTTGTAGATCAGTGTAATGTAATACCAGAGTTGGAAATGTAAGTGTTACATAGTGACCCTCCTCACTTGTACCGCCGCCGCCTTCGCTAGTACGATCGCCTCTGGCAACAAAAAACCTAGGGAGCCCCAGATCCACTTTTAATATAATAATAAATATCACCGCATACCTACACTACTAACTTCCCAAAGTTTTTTCGTTTCTTTGTTTTTTGGAGGGTGAGCTGGGGCCATTAAAAGGTGAGGGCGCCTTGCGTTTTATGGGAATTTAAGTGTGTGCAGATCTAGCGTCCGTTTTATTGTCTGAATGGATTATGGATGCATAATTTTAAAGGTTCATTACTTTTGGAATTAGATATTATTATATACTTGCGTAGTAGCCAATAATGATAGGCTTTCAGTTATAAATTATATATTCCGTCATGAGTCTTGGCGTGCAGGACGCAGCACTAAAACATGTACTTTAAATTATATTGTACTAGTCGACCCGGCGAACTTCGTACCGCCTAACCTTTTAATATTTTGTGCATGTATTACACTTATAAACCTTCCTCTTGAATCACTCTATCTATTAAAAAAAACCGCATCTAAATCCGTTGCATATTTTTAAAGATATAAGCATACATAGGGACAGACGCGGGAAGCGACTTTGTTTTATACTATGTATTGATTGATGATGATGTATGTAATTAATAAATAAAAAGTTTTTTTTCTTCCTAAACTTCCTATCCTATTGTTGAATTTTTATTAAATAAAAAAAAACTAAACTTTAGGAAATACACTATTATCAACCTTAAAAATAAAACTTCATTAACAACAAATAAGTAGGTAGATCTGACATGTAGCTCAGCAAGCGTCACGTTCTCACAAAAGTACACTTTTCTAAAATGTCTTCTCAGAGCCGCCTGCGGTTAGCGTCGTCGTCGGCCCCACCTTACTTTGTCGCTAAATACTCATGTTAATTTCTGTGGAGCCAGCGTTCACTTCAGGTATTGTCAACAGTTGGTATAATATCGTGTTTTTTTTTTCAGTATTGACCAATAACAGCATATGAGATAGACTAGGAATGCTTTACTGTTAATTATTGTTATTTTGCGTATTACTGTATTGCGATTGCAATAGTCGAGAATAGTCTGAATAGGAAGATAACAATGTAAAATCGAAAAAAAACTAAGTAGGTAGGTAGGTACAAATGTAAAATTTAATCTAATTAATGATTATGGAAAGCAAAATTACACAGAAGTTTTTAAATTATCTAGTCTATCTAGAGTGTGAGTTGAACATTGTGCATTATTATTTTTTATTCGAGGTCGAAAAAATAATGATTGTTAGTAAAATCTAAAAAAAAATTACCATCGATTTTTTTTGAACTAACGCTAAAAGTTGTCCACCCCTGAAAAACGGCAAAGAAGATAAAAAGTTAAATGGGGTCGCCGAGACAATGAACACTTTAATTTATCGGCATTTTGCGCGGCAAAGGTGCCCGCCAGGTTTTCTCGAAGACTTTATATATTTTTTTATCGTCATATTACATTCCTTTTAAATTTGATTTATTCTTTAAAATATGTCGACGATTATATTCTGTTTTTAATTGTTAAAGTAAAGACAAATATCATGAATACCAATAAAACATTAAAGTAATTTTTTCTTAATCAATTTTTAGAAATATTCATTGAGAGAGAGGTACATCATTTTCTCTACTAGACCAGAAACTAATAACGCTTTGATATAAGCTTAAGCACATTTCCATTTAGCTTCTAGCATTAGAAATCCTCATAAATCAGCAACAAACAAAAAAATGCAACCCTTTAACAAAGCCAATCAACAAATGAAAGTAATCTGCGGAATCTGGCGCTCTCGCAAGTGTTACTTGATATCGCTCATTATTCAGGCGGCGGGAGGGTTAACTCTGAAGTATCATTGCCATTTATTAATGGTCAAGTTTTAACTCTACCCTGCCGGAATTGAAACTGATTGCCCTAACTGAATTTATAATTTGTTGTTTAAGATTATTAAGTATATAAATTCTGATTTTAAGCTCATCGTATTCGCAGCCCCAAGGACCTGCACAAACGCTTGCCTTCAATTTTACAAAATAAAAGAACCATTTTTTTTTTGTATTTACAAGGACACCTCCTGCCCTGTAAGTTATTAATTATATTACCGCTAAGTATAGGTACGCATAATGCTGAAAGTTACCTAGCATTATTAAATTGAGAACGTCAAATTATATTTTAAAGATTCCCTCAAGTCTCCAATCAAATATTTACAAGCATCATACTAGGTCTAGCTTGTGTTACTGAAACAAATTGGAATATCTAAAATTGACACTTATTGCTTTTAAAATTAAAACCGAACTTACACGGAAAACCAATTAATCACGTCAGGCTCCGTCCAATAAATCCCCCAGCGGACTTTAATTATTTTCTTATGATTTTAATTTGTGCTTCCCGACACCGGGAGTCCGGACCCTCAAGTCGGAGAAAGCCCAGATTTCTGAACAACTGTCCCCGAGTTTTTCTTTACTTTTTCCACAGCAGGACCGACAGTCCTGTTAACAAAAAATGCGTGGTACCTCCTACCTACATTATATTGTCATCGACAAAGTCTGTGAAAATATTATGTGTAAGTAACCATCGAATTTATAACCCATAAAACGTATGTAACACAGAGATTTTGCTTATGTAAGCAATTAATTATTTTTCAGCCAGCTACATTTTGCTTACGCTACGCTCAGGCTACGACATTATTACTATGTAGTCGGTCGGCGTAACTGTTATCGTAGCGTCCGCAAAGGAGTAAACTTTCTTTACAGATTGCTATGGCATTTTGTTTTAGAAAAACTTAATTCCGGGACTTTTATTAATTAGAGAGAAAAGTATAATTAATACTACTTAAATGAAGGTTAAATATTTTTCTTTCGCTTACAGCTAAATTAGAAAATTCATAGAAAATTTTAATTAATCAAGTCGGAAAATATTGTTTTATGAATGTTCTATATAAATATTTGCAATATACCTAATCGTGTAATATTTATGATCTTATCAGTCTTATTAGACACTAAGCACAGATTATAGAAAACATTCTAAGTAACCTTATGGTATTACATTGTATGCTTATCATTAGTTTATTAATAAGTTACGGTAATTTTCATAAAACATTAAGGAAGTACATAATTTGAAAATAATAGAAATGCTAGTTCGCGTCCAAATACATTTAAAGTGCCATTATTACCAAATACCTACTTAGTATAAAAAAAAATGGCAGTGACCTCTTTCATTTTGCAATTTCGATTTCTAAATTCTAAACCGCGCAATTAAGTGCCATTTTCTCCACAACAAAGGGACAATTCGGCTCTTCCCTTTTCTTTTAAAATTAGTGATGACTTCAATAAAAATAATTCTTGTCTTTTAGGCAAATTGCATCGCGAAAAGTCCAAGCAAAGCCTTTAATTAAGGGGGCGCCTCCCGGCCGTAAACAGCGCTGTGGCCGTCACCTTTTATTTTTGTTAACTCTTGACGCTCTTTCTTTGCCGCATAAGTTACTTCACCCCTTCTCCCTCATTCTTCACGGCTTTTTGTCATCGTTTGAATTCTTTCAGTAAGAAACCCCTTTCTTCCCATCTGCTACGCCCGTCAATATTAACTCCGCGACATCGAGTTAAACTTTTTAATATCCGTTAAATTTTGTTACGGTAAGCGTAACCAAGGCGTAACCTTTTAAATTGTGGAAAATGCAATTACTTCTTTTGTATTTTTAAATCTACTAATAGGTACAATTTTAAATTAAGTATAGTACAATATATAGGGGCTAGAACAGCAAATATTATATTTATTTTATTATTTAAATGCAATATGTCGTCTCTATGAAATTTTACAATTTATACACTTAATTTCTTTTCAACGGAATAAGAACTCCCTACACCACACCACAATCGAAGCAGTATTTCTTTAAGATTCATTAAATTATTCACAAGGGAAAGAAAAAATAATGTAAATGAGGATCGGAATGTTTAAAAAAAAAAGTTGCTTGTGAAAACACAAGAGATCGTGATGGGGCCGCAGTTGTGAGACACGGAATTTTTAATCCATTTCCCGTAGTCGATTAATATTCAGAGCTCGGCCGGTCTGGCTCATCTCCTCCCGCGTTATTGGGTGGTCGCCGTCTTGTTACCCCGCGTCCCCACCCCCTCACCGCGCTTTGATTTCACCAAACTAATTACCTTTCTTCCAACGTAATGACTTTAGGGCAGCAATACCCAATACTAACTTAAAGACAAATATACAAAATCACCACTCATTTCCATAAACGCAACATTGACTCATCCCGAGATTCATGGGCCGGCAATTACACATCTCAGGCTGCTTTGCATCTTCCACGGAGCGGGCAGCAATATTGCTGTAATGTATTCAATATCCGGCGAAATGATAATTTACCGTCTTGGGTAGAATCCATTATGGACGGTGTTTACTTGACCTGAGCTTAGTGCTTACTAAGACAACAGGAGGGGTGACCGCAGAGTGCTTATGTTCTCCTAATATTGTTCGGAAATTTGACCCCATGGATGCTTGGAATGTTCCTCGGGGACAAGGGGAAGTTAATTTGTAAAGGCAAAACACGTCGGAGTATTGACGGCAGGTGAAGTTATGGAATCCTAAGATAAAGCGTCCCTGCATGCAAAACCAAACATTACGCCCCGACCTGTCGATAACAAAATAAAAGAAGAAGATAAACAATATGAAGAAAAACAGAAAGGTGAACGGAAAACAAGCACGGGTGGAAATTTGGAATTCAAATCTCGAACGTTTACTTTTGCTTTGCTTTGAACCGCAATGAAAAATAGGAAATGGCAAGACAAGTCAGAACCACAAAAGTCGTTTCAAATTTCAAAACGAATCATTTTTTAACTTTTGTTTAAGTACAATTTTATTCAATAAATGGTTTGTTTTGTAAAATTAAATTCACTACAAGTAATTCTTAAAAATAAATTATCTTAATCAATTTTTTTACAGTTATTTTCTATGACTAGCTTTAAAACTACGCCTCTAAAGTATATGTTTGTGTATAATTTATCAAGTACAAAATCCGGTACTATAAAATATCGCCCTCACGCGCTCTAAACTCTAAAGTGACAATATTCCTTATTGTGCTCAAGCTGTGAAAAATGTATGCACACCCTCTTCCCCACGTGACGGCGAGCCTCGCGGGGGTTATTAAAATTATAAACAAATAAAATTATTCAGCAGGAGTCGTGGTTTGAATTCAACGATTGAAGAAACATTTTTTTAAGCATTTGAAGGAATATAAAGACGAAGAATCAAATAAAGAGTGAATCAATAAATAGTACAAAGTGTGAAATTTAAAGTGTCTGTAGTGTCCTAGGTATGTTAGTCGTAATCAGTACTAATAAATGGTATCCCTGATACTTTTAAAATTATCTAAATTTAATATTATATTTTTTGTTTCCTTAAACGATGAACAAAAAAAACTCATTCGCTCGCCGGAAAATGCAATTTCCTTCTACAGTCTTGTGTGGACGTTTTTCATCTCTCTGAAACAAACGTTAACCCTATTCCCTACGTTTTATATGAAGGCGATAAACATGTCGATAGCGATATACACGCGTGACTGCTCTCCCTTCGACTTTGTGCAAGTCATGAGAACTTATCATACGGCGGTATGAGATGCAAGATCCTAGTTCGATTAAAATAGCGGAACAGCCTGTGAAATAGATGATTCTTCGATTTAAAGGCATTTTCCGTTATTTTTCTTTCTCCCGCCAACTTTGCACTACCCAAAAGTAGTTTAATAGGAATCTATATTAGTAGAACCCTTCTGGTCACAAGTTAAATCTTTTAGTTTACACTTCAATTCTCAGAAAATTATCAAGTATTAAGCGATTTAAGCTAAATGATTAAGCGAAACCAATCCACATCGAATTCTTAGCATCATAAATTATAGTTCGATTAACCGCAGGAATCCCTGGGGTGTGTCGTTGTGAATGTGGATTCGACCACTGGACAGCCCAACAATGGGTTAAAAATGAGCCTTCAATCCACCCTTGTCCGATCAGATGATCTGCTTCGATGCATCTTGAGTAACTATGATTTGCTAGATAGTGTACTCTCTCACTATACGTAGCTACGTGAATTGTTTTATATTTTTATTTGAAGTAATATTGGGACTTGTGGCAAGCTATGCAAATAGAAGGAAGATACAAAGCGAAACAGAACGTACTTGAAACAAAGCGTCTCCCAGGTATTTTCATTTAAAATTTGTAGGGCCCATAAAGCCTACTGTGTTCAACAAGCAATTGTGTGAACGAGCGTCCTTATGGGAGGTTGGAACTTCGAAAATTCCCCGTTTGCTTGTCGCGAACAGAGTTTTACGGCCAAATTAATATGGCAAATTAATGCGTTCCGCAACCGTATAATTTTCGCTTTAGAAAGGGGTTGTGTCTTTACTCCACATGGGCCAACATATTGTACCAGGGACACATCAGGATACGGAGATTCGTATCATTTTTCCATATATGGAAATAATGTAAGCGGAGCGCACAAGACAACAGTGATATGCTAATTAAATGAAAACATACAGAACACGCTTCATGTTTGTTTTCAGTCCGCGATGGGCTACGAGACGACGAGTTGGGTACCTATTAATTTTTTAAAGGTCTAGGTGAATTACAAAGAGGGACTAATGAGTTTTTTTGTGTAACATTTTAAGAGACATGTGTAAAATTCACTTGTTTTACTTGCAAGTAAAGGGGAGTTCATAAGGTGCAGGAGTTCTCTCATTCGACTTTATGAGTGCGATTCGTCACGACAATTGAGCACGTGGGTCGCGGGAGTAATGAACAAAACTTGTGTAAAGAGCAATAAAAGTCTACTTTCTTCGTTTAATTTTGAAGGCATGTAATGTATGCTGACTATAAGACTGCGATAAGAGAACATTTAATTATAAACTTGTGCGATTACTTTCATTAGGAAAGAACGTAAGTACGTAAACGTATTTGTTCTTTTTTGTTTTTGTTAAAGGAACCAAGAGATAAATTTACAAAATTGCCTTAGTAGTATTCTTTATTTTAATAACATTGAATGCATATAATCTCACAAGAAATATTTTAGTTCAAAGCTTTTTCAGTGTTTACGGTGGCAAATTTTTTTTTGTGATTTCAGTTACCTTAAAACACAGTTTGTCATCCAGTAAGTAAAAAAAAGTTAGTTGAAAAATCACATTAGTAAAAATTTTAACTACCGTTTAAAATGAAGTTATTATAATTAGAAGATACTATCCACAATTACGTAGGGAGTAATTTAATTAATAACTAAACATTCAATAGCTTTCATATTCAAAATTTGCTATTGTTGTAAGGACCTCAACAATATCGAGAGCAAACAATTAGAGGCTTGTTAAGGGGGGTTCGTTTAAGTTACACACATGCGGGTTAAGGGTATCCTGACTCAGGAAGATTAAGATCTGAGCGAACGGCCCTCCTCGGCGCAAACATTGTATCAGGCAGGACTATATCTTAGTAAAAGTGTTTACAGGGGGTTCCCAGCTAGCACACTAGTGGAAATTGCAGCCTAAATTGTTACTTTAAGTGGTTTAAGAGTAATTTAAGGGTTCTAGTGGCAGGCTAAAGTTGCATAACAGCTTCCATAAGCGCCTATAGCTGCAAAAGTTACTAAGAGTGGCAAAAGTTCCACCCAGTATTACCTTAACCTGTATAATAGTTCGTTTTAGAACTCTTTTGCCACTACAGTCTCTAGAACAGAGTTAAGCAATACTTTTTAACGCTTACGGTTGCATATGAGTTGCTACTGGAGCTGTTATACGCCTGTAAACTTTATAAAAGAAATAACTGTAGCCTGTAGTAACAAAATTCACTACAGAGCTACTGCTAGTAATATAAGGGTAATAAATATATTACTGTAAGCTCTATATAAGAAGCAAGGACTACTATAAGTAATGCAATAGTAATAAAATGTTCCTTTGAGCAGCCTACTTTATTCGCAATTTTTGTTCTAAATAAAGAAAAATGTGCGAGGGTTCCGTCGGTATAATACATTTTAATACCAGTTGGAGATCAAATATTAAAGACAGGTGTCAGGTTCAAAGTATCCAATGTTTGTTTTGTGTTTCTGAGCAAAATAAATACTCATTTTCCCAATCCATTAAGCAGTTTAGGCGTGAAAGCGTAACAAACATACACAATAGTTTTTTTTTTTTATATATAGCCTCTTTAGTATTCTACTGCTGCGCAGACCTCCCTCGCTTGCTTCCAGTGGTGTCTCATTGCAGTCTCCGGACACTCAGTTCCTAACACACATACTTAGCCACTTTTGCAATTTTAAAAAGTATTTTTTTTGTAAGATTTCTTAAAACTAATATTTACTATTTCCAATTATCTTCAAGGATACCTGATCTTTATTGTATCTTTGGTTGAATAAGTAAAGTGTTTTAAAACAAGAAAATACTTAGCATTGCTGTAGCTCTATGCCGTAAAAATAATTTTTATTTGTTCTTATACTTGGCAATGGCAGAATCAAGGATCCCTAAAACACTTACTCAAATAATTTAAACTCGGAAAAGGGGATCACTTTTAAGAATATTAGTAACAGAAGAGTAATAAAAATCACTCTAAGGCGTAAACAGGGAGAACTTAGCACTTTGAGTTCTGCAAGAGTGCTATTAGAGAGAATTTTGCAGGCTTAGGTTGTATTTTGTAGACGCCATTTAATTTTAAAAATTTTAGGTTTTTTTAAGTGACTTTGAGGTTATATACAATATATCCATGTACAATTTTACGTATTTCTTACAAAAAATGTATTGATATAGCATTATTAGCTCACAGGCATATTACATGCAATGATTTGGGAATGTTTTTTTATTAAAATTTGTAGATAAAACAAAAAATATTTTACATTATAATTGTTTTTACTTTGCATTCTGATATAATTACGGAAGCGCGACAAAATTACTCAAAAAAATATCATTATCATTCACAGAAAACTTGTCTGCGTTTAAAAATTTGCTTTTATACGAACTGAAAAACCTAATAACACCATCTTACTTACTAAATATTAAATTAATGGCCGCCGATATCCGATGAGCATCCATGGAATTTTAAAACTTGTATTACTTGTGAATCTGTTTGTCACAAAAACCAAACACTTGGCGTAAATTATTTATCATTCATTCACAGTTCGTTCAATCTCATTCACTAGAAAGTGCTAGAGGAGCGCTATAAGAGAGTTAATGGTTTGTTGCAGCCTTAGTAGCACCTCTTGCCACCGTTATAGAGCTTCAATAGCACTCATAGTTGCATAAAATTGTGCCCAAATTGCTGCATAAGGGTTGCATAAGGGTTCCAGAGCACGCTATAGCGCTTAAGTCTATTACTATAAGTAATAATCGGACATGCTCCAAAGCTCTTATGCAACCAAATGTGCTGCTTTAACATGTAAGTTCGTAATTTTCTTGGTCGTTAAGTTGATGGCTTTTATTATTATTAAACAAGAGACGAAAGAAAGTCGATCCACGGAATTATCACTTTTTAAATAAACAGTTTAGTTTTTTTTTTTAAGTTCAGTCATACCCACATGTTAAAAAAAAATACTTTGATATTTTCTAATTATATTGTATTTATGAATTAGTATTGTTTTGTAAACATTGCATATTTAATACAAGTACTTATTAGAATATTTAATACAGCCCCTGTATACACTTGGTTCCGACGATGTTTGGTGAAGGTAGAAACATGTTAATTTAGTATTCACCCCTGTGCCCAATATTAATATTTTGGCGGAATCTCTTGCGAGTTTCATTTCCCTAAGTAAAATGTTGCTTTCTTGATTTCTAGTTAGAGAAATGTCACGCCAGACAGGTTTCATTTGGTTAATATTTGTACATTACCAGAGATCACGCCTGTTCCTGCAGCTTCGCCTGTGCCTTTATATTTAAAAAAAATGATAATTTGAGATATTATTTTTTCAACACACTACTTTTAGTGCTACCGACTGCTACCTTCACCCTACATCCCATCATAAACTTTCATTTCATATCTCTAAATTAAGCGGTTATTAACATTGCGTATTTTCTGTCAATCATTCAGCTTGTCATGGAATAGTTTTTTTCACAACTAATATATTATTTGTTTCACGAGAGAGCCGACGAAGTTTTGTTATTTAAATTCGAATTAAAAAATCAGTCCAAGTTTAAGTTTAAAAATGCTCCTATTAGTTATATAGTTACTCAAAGTAGCGTCAATTTTGAAACACCTCAAAACCACAGCGTCTTCATACAATACATATCCCGAGGCGTAATTTGCGGGAACAAGTAAGGGGATGTCCCGCATACCGCTAATGTTCCCGAAACGCCTACAAGCTGTCCGTTGTCCGTCGAGGGACCGCTGGAACTATTAAAGTGCTAAGAGGGACATTAAGGACCCCACGGGTCCTGTCATCTGAATAATGTAACCTCTTAATTGGTCGGTTTTTGCTGTGACAGCTCGAAGTTTCATCAATATTGATCGGAAACTTATTCAAATTATAAATGTATGTCTTATCTTATTTTATTTAAAAACTTCTAATTACTCTTCTTAAAAATTTTATAAAGGCTTCTTTAAAGCTTATTTTTTCTCGAAAGCAAGCATTTCATAAAGTAGTCATGGTAAAAATTACAAAAGTAGCCACCGGCAGACATCTTACAAAGGTAATTTTCAGCGGAGGGTCAAAGATTAGCCAGGACGATCTGAAAGACAAATAGGCATAAACGTCATTGTGCCCGGCTTCCAACTCAATAGCCGGCAAGAGTGATGTGTTTCTTTTGTCTCGCTCGGCCAGTCGGTCCCTATCGGCAGGACACAAGGACATTGTCATTGTCCGATCCGATGCGTCAGCGATCCAAAATGACCAAAGATTAAGATTGTATGCGGAGGAATATATTGTATACTACACGAGATATTTATTACTAGAAATGGCAACACAATTTCTTATAAATTAAAACAGAAAAATACTTTATTAAGACCTTAATAATTGTCTAATTATATACAGAACAATGATGATTTCTTCAGTTTGAGTATATTGTTAAACATTACCCGTATTATTCATAAAGATACAGTAGGTTTAAAGTAGCGTTACTGGATGTACTTCTCTGGTTTGTTGTATGGTAAAAACGTGACATCCAGTTTAAATTGACATACGTCAAATAACTAAAATGCTCTTTAACTTTTTATGAATAACATGGTTATAGATAAATGAAAGCTAATGGAGTTAAAACATTTTTAAAAATAATTACCAACCTTTTTAAACTAAAATTGATATTTTTTCGTAAAATAGCACTTATTATATACTCTATCTATAGTCTTTCCAACGTGATTAAAAGGTGCAGCGTTAAGTCCAGCACATGAACAATAGAACACACCCAAGAAGGGTGTGTCCAGTAGTTTGTCAATCGGCCACTGTCCCTTCCTTTATTTAAGGTCCGGATTCTGCGTCGTAACGCTAAGATTTGTGGCTTCATTGAATAATGGAGGGATTTGTGTATCTTACTTGTTTAAGTAATCAACACTTTGTGTTAAGTCCAGTCTGAAAAACAATCGTTACGCCACCATTTGGCATTAAGAGGGCATTCACCGCGCTGCTAGCGCCAATCGCGAAAAAAATAAAACTAATGGCTGAAATAAAAAATGAGATTCTAGTAAAATCAAGGGCAATATTGATTCGCATAATCTTATTTTGGCCATGGTTTAGAAGTTTTTTTATTTTATTTTCGATATTGGAGATTATACGATTCTAGTATCGCAGTGAAATCCTTTTTAAAAATTATTTATAAATGTTACTAAGAAAAAAGTAAACCGACAAGTTCTAGTTTAATAACGATTTATTTTTACGTATTTTTTTATATTTTTCCTATGTCATGTGCAAAATCCGCACCGCACCAGTGTTTCCTTACTTCTACCAGGCAAACATGAGTAAACATGGATTTCCAGAGATTTGTGAACATTGCACTTTTGCTATCGGATAAATTGACCGGTACTAATAAAACGTAAGGGGTAAGAACAGAGATGGCCATTTAGATAATTGTTGGCCACGTCCGCACACTGGCCAGTGTATTGGAAAAGTCGACAGATAGAAGGTTTATTGCCGTGGTCTGAGATAGGAGGGGAACTATCAAATAGTTTTTGCTTCACAAATTCCCGATTTGTTCACGCATCTATTTGTTTTGATTATCTTCATAACATATTTGTTATAGTTATTAGGTTGTATGGTAGCTTTCCTTTAACCCTGGTATACGATTAATTAAACTTAGTAAGTCTATGATTTTGGTGCATCTATAAATTGTCCCTAGTCAACCTTAGAACAAACTCATTACTTTAAAATGTGCTGAAGTGGACACTATACGTTATCATCTCAGCCGAAAGAAGTCCACTACTTAATAAAGGCCACCCCCACAGATCGCCCAGATCGTCACAGAGAGAGACCCTCGTCCAGTGTAATCCTGTACCTTTACGCTTTATTTATATAATACCGACGAACAATAAAGCATTTATTCCACATTTTCTCTCTTACTACTAGAAGGTGGCAGTACCACAATCCGCGGCAGGTGAGAAACGTAATGACTCGGCCTTTTCCTCGTTTGCTCTTTCCACGTCAAATGTTTGTCGTTTGGACCCTTCTGGGAATATTTTATGCACCAATGAACCTTCTCTGCCTCGCTGCGCCTCAAACACAGCCGAATTATGACGGTCAACTGGCCACTCAGCAGAAACAAACGTCCCTGTGAAATAATCTGATCAACAAATACAGATAAATCATTGTTAGGTATTTCAGTGAATTCTCTGATGAAAATCGATTTGAAGAAAGCTACTGTCCGAATTTAATGTAATACTTTATTCTGCTGGTGCTGGTTCCATTTTGATCAACGGTTTGACTGATTATTCAATTCAAATTCTATTGTAACTTTCCTCCCTATCTTTACCGGTATCATACTTTATATCAAAAACTTTGACAAACCATTACTGGCATCAAATTCAGAGCATGTTTTTTCCGTTACTTTTGAAGAAACCTCATCTTTAGACTAAGAAAGCTCAAATTCCTTGTCCTGTTTTATAAGTCGTGTGTGAGTAAGATAGAATGTGGAGCTCTGAAATCTTTGAATTTTCGAATGATCGTATTCACCATGGTGGTAACACCTGGTGGGGCCATCAACTCATAATATTCGGCTTAGCGCGGCGGATCCCGAATCGCTAAGCGTTTATATTGAACTACTTGAACTTTGCATGTGGGGATGTTCTTTATTGAATGTACGTTTTTTCATATAGATGCAGTATTAAATGTATGTAATATAAAAGTGCCTAAATTTAATATAGTAGGTTGCTTACACGACTCACAAGGTGCCTATCCACATATTTATTGTTAGATTATTTCTCTGTAATTTCATTTCTGCCATAAGCAAAATACTCTACATTGTAAAGATAATACAATTTCCCCAAATTAAAATCATAAATAAAATTACGAGAGCAGTCAAAGGAAAATAAGTACTCGCAATAATAACAAAGAAATAAAACAGAGCGTAGGCCTAAGCACACGTCGTGATGCATGGGGCTGTTGAAATAATATTATCGTTACCGAGTACTTATTCTCCAAGGAAAATCAACATAAAGTGAATAAAAGAAAATTATGAATAGCACGAAAATAAATTACCCCGTGTTGGCGGCAAAATAACATCACATTTGAATGCCTTTTATGCTTTATGGCCCCGTAACTACTATATATGAAATAAGGCCCGGTGCCGCTTTATGGGACATGAGGGCACGTAGCCGGCATAATTTTTGACTTGTTTGTTGAGAATTTGCAATGTTACTTTGGAATCGATTTAAAATTTTGTCGTTATTTATAAGCCCTACGAGCGAGTGTAACAAATCAACCATCAAAATTATAGGGAGCGCGAAAAGCCCTTGTCACCGTAATAAGTGCAGAATAAATTTCCAATATAATTACATTATCGAGAAAAAAATTTAGAGCTTCGCCATCTCACCGGCAGCAAATTTTTCTCTGCCGTAACTCGGAAGCCCATAATTCCTAATGACATGCAATAACCGTACCCCCAATTTCCGACATAAACCCGCCATAACAATATCGACATCAGCGATTTTTTCCTGTGGCATTTTTTATTTGAGAATAAGTAACACTTTTCTCTGTAATCAAAATTTTGCGAAAGCCCCTCCGCGGCGGTCGGGTGTGTTTATCGGCCACTCAATTTGATTTTTACCACTGCGCTGATTTCATTCCTTCCTCGGAATGTTAAAATGTATTATAAGAAAGGGATTGGAGGTGTGGATATGGCTTTTTATCATCATTATTTTAGGTAAAGGCTTTGAAAATTGAATTGAAATTTTGTGAAAGTAATAAGCATTTTTACTCCTGGTTTAAAATAGGTTATTTTATAAAAGAGTACTGTATAAGGGTTAGTCATCAAGACACATTCGATAATTAATTTATAGGATTGCTTACATAACTTACTGAAGAAAATAAAACTCAGTAGGTTGTAGTATTTGCATTTTAGCCCTGTTTCCTAAAATGTTTATTTTTACACTAGTATTTTTAAATGTAACGTCCATAATATTCCTAGCTTACAAGCCACAGGGTTTTCACCCTTTTCCCGCGGGACTTCTACAAAAAGTATCCGAAGAGTTCCCAACAAATTTGATGCTCATCTAAATAACACTCGTTTTTTGAGTCCACTCGCGTGGAACTGTCGTATATTTAAATTCGGTCCGGTCCAAAGCCAGTGATGTTTCAATTGTCAAACTTTGAGTATATAATCCTGTTATTAGATTAGGGTTGAAATATATTCGGTAACGTATTTATTATTATGTATCACATGTAAAACGCAAAA
Source organism: Euspilapteryx auroguttella (assembly GCA_951802225.1). NCBI lineage: Eukaryota > Metazoa > Arthropoda > Insecta > Lepidoptera > Gracillariidae > Euspilapteryx > Euspilapteryx auroguttella. Next base: position 6,051,398 of record OX637652.1, read on the forward strand.
GGTCTATTTTTTTTATCTAAAATCCTTCAGAAGTTTACCGATGCGATAAAACTTTATATCAATATTGAAATTTCTCATTTCTATATAGATTCAAACATCGATATTGTTTCTTAGCCGAGCCTTTATCGGTTTGACAAGCGTCCTGTCGCGGCACCCGTATCACTTGGGTTGCCGATCACGTCGGTTAGGTTTCTTGAGGGTGGTTCATAACACCTCGGAGCCAAGGATTTAAATTGCTATAGTGATGGCAAAAACTTGTGGTAAGAACCTAATTAGTATAGAAAATATTAAAATATTTTATATCTTATGCAATTTACTCTGGATAGGTAAAGATAAATTATGCAATAAACTTAATCAATAATTCAATAAAAAAAACAACAACAGTTCTAACTAATGAATCCAAATTATTATTTAAACAAACTACTTTTTCTAAAAATTACCTAGCAGCGGGATTTTTTAAACCGTCGAAATTCGCATACGAATACAGGCACTGTTTCGTCATCGCTTGGCGTCCTTTCTACCAGGCTCTCATAAATTACAAGAAGCATGAAACTCTACATTCACTCGACCCGCCCGCGTCATCTTCGTGACACGCGCAAGACACGTTAGATAGAATATTTTAGACGTGTTTTATATTCAAATCATAAAGCGGGCTCTAACTGATGAATGTTTAACTCTTGATAGTCATTTGTTAACGTCTTAAAAAGCTCAAGATGGCGTATGTGAGAGGAAATGAAAACGGGGCAGTGACAACGCGTGTTAAAATAAGAAACCCTTACTTAAATGTATGTATGTTTTCAAGACAATTTATAATAGTTATTGTAATTATTTTTAGACTCGCGAACTGTGGCTTGTGTAGAAAAAGTAATAAAATTTAATGGAATTCATTAAAACAATAAATTACTTATCTAAATCGGTCTACTCTTTCAATATTTGAGCAAGTCTCATTCATTAGATGTCTGAGCAGCCTTAGACAAATTAATAACAAGATAAAGAAACTCCGCGAGTACTAATTCATTAATTAACCTAATTGTGTTTGCTTCCGCAATACCATTATTGTGTTCGTAAGATTTTGTGGTCAAAGAGTAGTAACAACTATTGATATTACACGGAATTATATTAAAGTACTAACCAAACTCTACATTTGTATTCCTTACTTTAGTAAAGTCAAAGTCAAATTCTTTATTCAATATAGGATACAAGATATCACTTATTGAAAGTCAATTAGACTATACATATATATAATAATGCTATATTTATAATAATGCCCTCGTCACCGCAGGGACGGCTTGTGGCGAGTCGATGGTGAGTGGCGACACCACGGACCCTATACCTCCAGGGGGACACACGCAGTCATCACACGCACACTCACATGCAGTCATCACACACACACACCCCCCCGCCTCTGAGCTTGCCTTCACCAGCCGGCCAGAGTGGAGTAGCAAGAGCGAAGCCTATGCTCCAGGTTGGAAGTGTAAAATGTCATAACGCCGGGTGCATCTTATGCTGCCCGCAGTCTCACCTCTCGACAACCTTAGCTGTCCACAACCAGTGATGCGACCCGTCGCCAACAGATCGGCGACTTAGTGGAAGCCCACCCAGTGGACAGCGAGTCACCGCCTGCCATGATAATTAGTGAAATGTTGCATTAAAGGCAGGCGTACCGGTATTTCACTCCATAGCACCAGTTAACCGGTTCATTAAACAGTTCAACCACATAAACCATTTCTTGTCATCCATTTTACAATAGTTCCTATCACCTACTGGGTGCCGCCTCTGGGTGCATGATCTATTTGTGCATTTAGTGGCGGTGCCTGGTTGGTGATCCATATACAATATAGCAAAACTCTCGAAAGGGCCTCTACGTGTTGGATTCGTCCCCTCGCACGCCTCTCAAAGGACCGGGCTCCATCCCGTGATACCGAAGAGTATTGAGAAACATAATAATAATAATTAATTAGACCCGGCAAATAAACTAACCCAAAGGCACGTTATTTTGTAAATCACAACATACAAAGGGCATATTTTGTTATTTAAGGATAAGATTTTCAAAGTTTAAAGTAGTTTTTTTTTTATAAAAGCTCAAGCTAAGGAAATATCAATTGGACATTCTGTTTTATCATGCTCATTGATCGTGGCTTGGGTGCTATAAGAATTGCTTGATTGCCACAGAAAGGGGTGAATCGGAAAGTTTCCGCAAGAAAAATTTGCCAATTTATAGAAAAGGGAATAAACGCCGGATGGCGAGTTCCATGGAAGTTTTGAAAGATTTTTCACTTTCAGTCTTAATTGCTACCCAAAAGTTAAATAAATCTTTGCTACTTAACGTTTCTTTGGCCGTGTTTTGGTGAAAGTCCTGAAGCAATCTATTAATTAAATTGTTGATACTTGCTCAACTTACCTAAGAAAGTTTTTTTTTGGGCGCAAACAAAGCTTTTTGTGTTAGTTTGCAACATTTTTACTGCGATACCAGTTATTTCCCGTGTAACATATAAATCGGGAAGGGTAGGGAATAAGATTGCCTTTCAGATAGTAATGTAGAGCCTCTATAACCGAACTTTGTAAATAAAATAGAAACAAAATATCTTCTCTGTGTGTTTTGACGTTACGAGATAGAGTCGTTACATTTTATCAAAGATCACAATATCAACTTATAACATAATTCAATTTGTTAGTTTTTTATGGAATCGAATGTTATGGAATATTGTTTACCTGTATTTCGTGATCACCTTCTATGAAAATTATTTCTTGTACATTTATGGAAATAACATTTACTCAATCAAGCAGATGTAGGTTCACATTAAAACTTTACAGCTTCAAAAAAACATATTTTCTTGTAAGAGTTTTCCTTCTCTAAAAAGAAAACATTTACATTGAGCCAGGTAGTAGCCAAAGGCGGGCCCTTTCACAACAGTCAGAGAGAAAGATCAACATGTTGCCAACACTTCTGCGGACACTCAATTTAAAAAGTTTTTCGCTCTTTGTTTTGTCCAAGTTTAGTCCTGAACAAACTTAATTAAGTGCCCATTGCCGTTGAAATATTTAATTTTATGAGATCACGTCTTCTTTCTAAAACTTGTAACAAATTACAGACTGTATTGTATAGGTAGCAAGTATACATTAATTTATGAAAGCTGTGATAACCCGCTCCTATATCCAGGCTTTCCTCAAGATTAGTTAAAACGTTTTAATCAACTCAGTAGACAAAGACAACGCAATCAAAGTGGAGTAGGAGAGGTTTCAAAATTAGAATTGAATGTAAATGTGCGGGCTTTATCGGGGATTATAGTGTTCGTGTCTGCAGCCGGGAGATAGTTGCGGCCCGCGCCGGCCGTCCGCGGCTTCGCATTAATAAACGACAACGACCAGCTCGTATGAGCTCCTGGTGCCTCCCGATTTTTATATCGTTCAACGCCTCATAAGGGAACGAGATTTGGTAGTCAGAGATCAAATCTGTTTGGTTACCGAATCACCGTGAGGCACCCGTATACTTCGTTACTTCTCTTTAACAAATTTTACTGCCAACTTAATCCACCCTTTTCGCTACATACAAGTAGCCCCAACATGTCTTGTTCTCCGCCGGTTATGAGGTTATTATCCGAAAATAAATGTAGGTCCACGGGGTAGATTAACTCCCGTTTCGCCCCAACTTAAACATTAATTAATAGATTTGTTATATCATAACAAATGTTTGCTAAGGGTACTGCCAGCTTATCTTTGTATACGATTTTCCAAGTATTTAGCAAAACTTCCGTGACGAAACCTTTGTATGATCTATTTTTAGGATCACACCTAATCACACCAGTTGCCACCGCCAATCAGTGAAATGCTCTCAAACTAACATTAGTAGGGCGGTAGTTAGCTAACTTGGCGATATCCTTCTGTCAATCCCGACTCAACCGCGCATTAGGCTAAATGGCTCGAATAACGTACGCGGAACCACCCAGGAAGCATTGGGCTTACTGATCCCGATTCACTTTCCTTGTAATATCTAAACACTCATCGTCTCGTTCTAAAGTCTTACTGTTGATAGAGACGACTATATATGAAATGAACTGGCTTAGAAAGAGTGTCGCTAAATCGGAGTTACTTATATTAGGGCAGGAAATAGTAACGCAATAGTTACGGTCGTAGTCACACGCGAAAGGATATTTCTGCTACTTATGGACGATAAAGCAATGTTACCAGGGAAATGAAATGGAGCTTGTTATTTTAGTAGCGTTTGTAAAATATTTTTGTTTAAATGTTTTAAAGTTAAAATTTTCAGTGTTAGTTTTACCGGATTGCTTTTCATTAAGTTATACACAAAACATAACGACTTGCGTCCTGGAAAAATGTATAGGTAAAGTAACCTGCTTAAGCTATAATATTAAAAAATGTTAAGTATTTACCAAATGAATTCATAAATACATATATACGCTTTCGTTTCATGACAAAAAAGCGAAACGTTCCACTGAAATCAAAATACTTCAGAACATTACATTATCGCTGTTTGACTTCACATTAAATCTTAACGCAGTGCCATAAATAACGAAAACTTTTATCCCACTCGAAAATAAGCACTCAAAAATGCAAAGAGCAGAACGGCATAGAGCACGTTTACTAAATTTATTTTGTTTCGCACAATTCAAATAACCATAATTCACCGTGAATCGCCTCCTCGGCCTATCTGCCGCGATATAATGAAACGCTATTAAGTTTCAAAGTAAGCCTTAAGTTAAGGAAATTCGTATTTACCCTTACTTACTTCGACGATAAAGATGTTGCATTCAATTTATTGATTCCGGTAACTTTGCGATAAATGTAATTCGCTTTCCGTTGTGATTACGGAAAGGTAAAACTTCAAAACCTATCTCAATTCGAAATACCTACTTATAAATGAAAGCTTTAATAAATTCTTATATTTTCGCAGTTTTACTACCTATGTAGTTTTTACCTTGATTTACTCGTTTGTATACTTACAAGATTTTAATTAAAACAATATTAAAAATAGCACCTCTATGAACATGATGCGCGAGTCCAATTTACATCAGGAAGCCGGCCGACATCTTGCCAATTCAATAATGAGGTAGTTTGCATTCAAGGCGCAGGGCTCCGTATGAATTTTACCTATTGTCTGACATTGGACCTCTGAAGCTATATCATTTACTCTGGAGGCACTTAGGACGGGGCGGAAAGAGTGTGAAATATAACGATACGCGTTGTGAAATTTAAAAAGAAAAAGGGGTTCTTTAATCGGCCTGTACTTTTATGGGGTAAGTTACCTAGGTAACAAAAAATACATGTAAAGTAAGAGTTAAAATACACCAAAGCTGCAAATGAGATATTATATCAATGGCTAACTATTATTAAAAATAAACTCAAATTTGAGCTTTGGTATTTTTTTATTAGAGGTGAAAATTAAAAATAATAATATTCTTTGTAAACGAATAAAATTAATTACATTCTTATTCTTAATTATCAGCCGTAATTTTCGAATAAGGAGCAACACTACAGCATATCAAAATATATGTACGTGTATGCAGTCATTTCAACCCACTGGTTAAGCCTCTCAACTCAAATTCGCAAAGAGTATACGAAATCAGAAGCCGTATTTTACCATTAACAGTCTCAGACAACCCTTGTTTGCCAAAATTCCTTCATATTTGATCACAGACAATCCCTCCACTGTTTTATAAATGCCTCCATTGAAAAATATTAATCTCAAGTCGTGCCTCCTAATAGATATTTATGCATGGCCGGATGCAATTTTGTATAGCATAAAGCTTCGGATATTGATGGATCGTAAACAAATTAATAATATGTTGAGAAAATCAGGTGGCCAGCCAGCGCAGACGGTGCTTTTTCAAATATTCAATATATACTGACTGTATTATTCATAAAGATACAATAGGTTTATAATTGTTTAAGCTTTAATGGAGGTCTACTTCCCTGGTTTGTTGTATGGTAAATACGAGACACCCAGTCTAAATTGATATACGTGAAATAACTAAAATGCGCTCTTTATTTTTTATAAATAATAGTGTTAAAGTTAAAGCACCCTTACTACATATGTGTAGTAACCAAATATAATGCTAGAATTGAATTAATATATTGCTTACTTATTACATTATACATAATAATATATACAATACATTTTATCAATGAAAAAATTATTGTTAAAAAAATACTTTTTCCATTTCGATTGCCCTAAAACAAAGCTGTTAAATATTATTAAATCGTACCTATTTAATCACAATTAGTGTCAAACTAGAGGCTGCCCCGCGGTTTCCCTCGCGCAGATTTCTCGTAAACACAAAAATCCCGTTTTTTCCCGTTCCCATGGGAATTTCGGGAAATACTTTCTTAGTGCTCACCTACACTCCCTAAGGAACCTATATGCAAAATTTCAGCCCGCTACGCCCAGTAGTTTCGGCTCTGCGTTGTCTGTCAGTCAGTCAGTAACGGAAGAGTTTTATATATATTGATTAAATGCTCTAGAACAAAAATATAAAATGACTAGAGGCTGCCCCGCGGTTTCACTCGCGCAGATTTCTCATAAAAACAAAAATCCATTTTTTTCCCGTTCCCATGGGAATTTCGGGAAATCCTTTCTTAGTAATAATAATAATAATAATGGCGTAGGGATGTGACGACCCCATCGCCCAGTGAAAATTCCAGTACTTTCGGTCTGGAACTTCCATTGCAATTAGTCACCGCAGGGACGGCTTGTGGCGAGTCGATGGTGAGTGGCGACACCACGGACCCTATACCTCCAGGGGGACACACGCAGTCATCACACGCACACTCACATGCAGTCATCACACACACACACCCCCCCGCCTCTGAGCGTGCCTTCACCAGCCGGCCAGAGTGGAGTAGCAAGAGCGAAGCCTATGCTCCAGGTTGGAAGTGTAAAATGTCATAACGCCGGGTGCATCTTATGCTGCCCGCAGTCTCACCTCTCGACAACCTTAGCTGTCCACGACCAGTGTTGCGACCCGTTGCCAATATGTCGGCGACTTAGTGGAAGCCCACCCAGTGGACAGCGAGTCACCGCCTGCCATGATAATTAGTGAAATGTTGCATTAAAGGCAGGCGTACCGGTATTTCACTCCATAGCACCAGTTAACCGGTCCATTAAACAGTTCACCCCCATAAACCATTTCTTGTCATCCATTTTACAATAGTTCCTATCACCTTCTGGGTGCCGCCTCTGGGTGCATGATCTATTTGTGCATTTAGTGGGGGTGCCTGGTTGGTGATCCATATACAATATAGCAAAACTCTCGAAAGGGCCTCTACGAGTTGGATTCGTCCCCTCGCACGCCACTCAAAGGACCGGGCTCCATCCCGTGATACCGAAGAATAATAATAATAATAATATTTATTGTGCACAAAACTTATGTCTAATGGATGACAATTTCGGTTACATAAAATGTAATAGGTAAACAAGTTTCAATAAGTTTTTGCCCTAATAGGCATGTACACAGCTTTGAGACTTAATCTACTATCCGCATGCACTTAATGATAAAATAATACCCAACAAAAATAAAAAATAACCAAACATATTTACAAAACATTGACACCGTTCATTTATTTATAATCTAAATATTCTTGGACACTGTAAAAACACTTTTCAGTAAGCCAATTTTTCAATTTATTCTTAAAAATATTTAATGAATTTTCTCTAAAATTATTTGGCAAATTATTATATAATTTAATGCAAATAACGTGGCTATTTTTTGATGTCATAGCAAGCCGTGTAGCTGGATAGTATAATCTGGTTTTATATTTAGATCTTAAATTAATTCTACAGACTTCCTGCTTTTTTATAAAATGATCTAGATGTTTATGCACAAAATAACATATTTCTAATATGTATAAACAAGGAAGCGTGAGTAAACTATTTTTTCTAAAAGTTGGTCGACATGATTCTAATTGTTCAAGCATAAAAACAGTTCTTATACAACGTTTTTGAATTATAAAAGCTTTATCTAAATCTGTACTGTTTCCCCATATTATAATGCCATACCTTAAATTAGAAAGAACATAGCCATGGTAAGCAGTTAAAGCTGCTTGAGTTGATACTGTTTGCCGAATTGTTCTTAAAGCATATATAAAACTATTTATCTTACAGCATATTTCATCTATGTGTTTTTTCCAATTACAATTGCAGTCAATGTGTATTCCCAAAAATTTTGTATTAGTAACTTCTTCTATGTCCACAAGCTGCAGCTAGAGCTCCAGGACCGCGACCAGGATCTGCTGGCCAACGACGTCCAGGTATCCAATATTGGGGAGCAGAGCAGCGAAAACCCGGTGCACCTGGCCGTCGTGATAGCAAAGAAGCTGGGGGTCACGTTGGACGAACGCGACATCGTAAGCGCCGAACGCGTCGGTCCTCGAGGTGTCGACACTGGAGATAGGCCGCGTCCACTGGTAGTTAGGCTGGCCAGACGATCGACGCGCGACGAATTGCTGCGAGCTGCGCGTGTGCGCCGGGGGGCGACAACGGCGGATCTTGGTGTAGGCGGTGAGCCCCGTCGGTTTTACGTAAATGAGAGGCTCACTAAACTGAACCGGCAGCTGTTTGCCAGAGCGCGAGAACTGGCACGCTCACAGTCGTGGAAGTTCGTCTGGAGCAGGGACGGGAGAGTTTATGCTAAGCGCTCTGAAGGGCAGACTAGGTATCGCATCCGCGAAGAGGCCGATTTATTAGATATTTTTAAAACAGACACTGTTTGCCCAGCCTTGCGATCTTAGGTTAGAATTAGTTAGAAGCGAAGAATCGAAAAACACACAGCTTCTCCTCACGTCTCAGTCTCAGTCTCAATCTTCAAATGTCATTGCCGTGACAGCTGTCATATTGACACTTGTGTCGCGTTTACGAAGATTGTGTTTGTCGTTTTTTTTGTTACAAATAGTTATTTTAAAAAAAAAAAGTTTTTTGTTTCCGGTTTTTATATTTTATTTTGTGAAGTTATTGTTAGCAGTAGCAGTCCGAACAGTTAAATTTTGTGTGTGTTACTTGTACTTGTTTAACGATTATTATTCTGTTTCTTGTAACTATTATTATTCGGTTATATGTGTTATTTTGTTGCAGTCGGTTTGGTGTGCCGTAGTGCTGTTTAAACTCTTTGGAGCCGTAGTGTCGGTCAATGCTGGCGGACCCATATTGTTGTTTTTTTCTGGGTTGTTGCAGCATAGGCAACTAAGTTTTCAAATTTCAAACCTTATTTATTTAGTATGTTGCCAACCTGCTATTTACAATGATTAAATCAAAGTCCTTTCGAGTTGGTTTATTTAACGCAGGGTCGTTGGGCACCGGGCACGACGAATTCACGGTTGCTATGTTGAACTTTTGTCCCGATATTGTTGCCATAAATGAAACTTGGCTACGCGATGGACAAGAGGGTCGTGCTCCAAAAGTGCCGGGCTACACATTAAAGCATTTACCGAGGCCAAGCGATAACCACAAGTCGGGTGCAGGAGGCGGAGTTGCGTTTTACATAAAACGTCCACTTTCAGTAAGAATATGTCCTCACCCCGCCGTGGTTAACGTTGAACAAATGTGGCTGCGCGTTAATCTTAGCGGCAAAAAACTCATAGTCGGTACTGCATATCGTCCTGAATGGGTTAATCCTGGTACTTTTTTTGATGCGATTACAGACACTTTGACCTCGTTTACAGACTATGACAGTATTATAATTCTTGGCGACTTTAACATAAACTACTCAGACCAAAGTGACCGATATTATAAATATCTCGACCAATTTATCACTACGCTAAACCTGACGCAATTAATAAATGAACCGACTCACTTTACTGATCACAGCGAGACGACTATAGACTTGGTATGTACTGACGCTCGAATTCTGAACACAGATGTACATCACATACCAGACCTTGGTAAGCATGCTCTTATCATTGTTGATGTTGACATAAAAAAGAAAAAACCGCAACCGACTTACATTTCTTACAGACCTATCAAAGACATAAAATTGGAAGATTTTAATAACGACCTTAACTTGTTAGACTGGGACGCTATTTTAGCAATGACGGACGTAAACGACATGCTGACAATGTTTAATGACTTACTCATCGGACTATTTGACATACATGCACCTATTAAGACTATAGTTGTGAGGGAGTCTCCTAAGCCCTGGCTGACGGAGAACGTGCGTTTAATGATGCGACTCAGAGATCAGGCACATAAGCGTTTCAAACTAACTAACCAAGAGGCACATAAGAAATACTACCTAGAACTAAAGCACTTAGTTATTTCAGCTATATATAGCGAAAAACGAGCCTATTTTGAGGAAAATATAAATAGGTGCGCTAGCGATTCAAAACGTTTATGGAAAAATCTTAAACGCACTGTTCTTCCGGGCAAAGGGAATGTAGTACTACCCTCGCAGTTTGCAGACGCAGATGCAATCAACGACCACTTTTTGAATGTGCCGGGACGGACAGACATGACAATATCTGACCTGACCTATTTTGAATTCAACAGACATGACAAAGCTACGACCTTTTCAATAGGCACTGTTTCAGCAGACGCAATTTTAAAAATTGTAACAGGAATTAAAACGAATGCAAAAGGCGTAGACTTAATTGACATCGACATGATTCTATTAACTCTTCCGACCTCTCTGCCTGCATTAACAGCTATTGTTAACCAGAGCATTTTGACTAATACTTTTCCGACAGAGTGGAAAATCGCAAAGGTTTCCCCACTTCCAAAAATACCTAATCCTGTCCTCACTTCCGACCTCCGTCCAATTAGTATTCTGCCTTGCATGTCGAAGATAATTGAGAGGGTAGTGTGCAATCAGCTTTCGAAATATCTGGAAGAAAATGGCTTGTTGCCGGAGTTGCAATCTGGCTTTCGGAAGGGGCGTGGAACGGCTACTGCTCTGCTGGATGTTGTGGACAATGTACTCTCAGCGCTTGACGAAGGCCAGAGCACAATTCTGGTACTGCTAGATTTTTCTAGGGCTTTCGATTGCATTAGCATTCCCCTCCTTTTATCTAAGATGTCGTATTATGGATTTGATAGTGCTTCGGTTAAATGGTTTAGTGACTATTTATCTGGTCGTTCGCAGGTTGTAGGTTTGCCAAAACCAAATGGAAAAACGCAGTTTTCTGCGTCTAAAATGCTGACAAGAGGGGTACCGCAGGGATCTATTCTTGGACCATTATTATTCATATTATATAGCGCCGACATAACGAACACCATTAAAAATTGCAAGTACCACCTTTATGCCGACGACGTCCAACTATATTCAACAGTGGCACCAAAGGATGCAATTAAAGCTGTGAGTTCAATAAATAAAGACTTAAATGATATTGCAAAGTGGTCTAACTGTAACGGCCTGGTACTTAACCCTACCAAATCCAAGTACCTGGTACTTGGCACCAGATTTCAGATCCATAATACGGTGCAAGCCCTTTCCGACAGGGATATAGCTATTTTAGGCGAACCAGTACAAAGGGTAGTAGAAGCGAGGAACCTCGGGCTGCTGATGCATGGCGAATTGCACTTTGAGAAACACATCGCTAGCATTGTGAGTAATTGCTTCTACCGTCTTAAGATTCTTTATAATATACGTGATTACCTTAGGACTGAATTGCGTGTCAGCCTTTGTGAATCACTTATATTGTCAAGATTAAATTACTGTGATGTCGTTTATGGTGGCTGTATCCTTGGTCGGACAAAAAGGTTAATACAGCGTGTACAAAACGCATGTGCACGTTTTTGTTTCCATGTCCCTCCTAGATCCCACATTACTCCGTACTTGAACGCCGCCAAGCTCCTTAACATGGAGGCTCGTCGGGAACTACACCTTGCCGCACTTTTGTTTGGCGTGATTCGCTCCGAAACGCCTGCCTACTTGTATCGGAAAATGGAATGGTCATCAAGGCTGCGTCAGGTGCACAGAACAAGGCTGCGAGTTCCAAAACATCGTACGATGGCTTTTCGCGGAAGTTTTAGGTATGCGGCGACCAAGTGCTGGAATAATATCCCGCCCCCAGTCCGTGAAGCCTCAAGTAGGTATACCTTCGTGCGCAAGCTCAGGGTATACTTGATTGATCAGCAGAGACAATAATTTCCTCCTCCTTTCCTCACCCGCACCACCATTGCCGTTTACCACCATGACTTATCGACTCGTAATCGCATCATGGGGTACCTACTTGCTTATCTATATTTGTATATTTAATTTTTGCATTGTTGATTGTTTTTATTTTATGTATTTTTTGAATTTATTTTTATTTTTGAATTTAATTGTGCTTGCACTCGTGGGGAAGCGCTTGTGAGTCACTGCTGGCATTGACTGAAAATCAGTGCTGTTGGTTCAACAACCTTCAGCAAATGCTGAGTCAGTGCCATTTTGCGGCAACTGCGACACACCAAACCTAAGCCTAGGCCAATTGTTAATTTGTTAAGTTTTGTATATTTTTGTTTAAATCATTTAAGTTTCTTCGTGTGTATTTATAATTGTTTCAAAATTTAAATTATTTTTGTTTGTGTTGTATATTTTTATTTATTAATTTTGATTGTTGTGTATACGTGTGTCATAGTTGTGCCAAATAAATGATTTTTCTTTCTTTCTTTCTTTCTTTCTTTCTTTCTTTCTATGTTGTCTCCGTTATATTGTACATTTAGTCTCATTGGGCCCTTCTGGTAAGAATAGAACTGCATATATTTTGTTTTGTCTATATTAACCTTCAAATTGTTTTTTGATAGCCATGAAATAGCACGTAATAGCACTGTATTAATATTTTGTTCAAGAACTCTAGAAGTAGTTCCTGTCACAGCTATTGTCGTGTCATCCGCAAACAAAACACATTTCTGCGGTAATAATGAGGAGGGCAAATCATTTATATAAATCAAAAACAATAGCGGACCTAATATGCTGCCCTGCGGTACGCCAAATTTTACAATTTTATAATTGGATTTGAATGATTTAAATTCGCATTTATCTTGTGTACAACTTAAAATTTCAACACATTGTTCTCGGTCAGTTAAATAAGACTCAATCCAATCATGAGCTGGACCCCTTATACCATACATCAGAAGTTTGTCTAGAAGACGTTTATGACAGACTAAATCAAAAGCTTTGCTCATATCCATGAACAATACTGCTACAGGAATCTTATTATCTAAGTTATCTAATATGATTTTAACTAAGTTAAATGCAGCCAAAGACGTAGTTTTGTCCTTTCTAAAACCATTCTGTTCCTCTATGATCAGATTCTTACTTTCAACAAATTTGGATAATCTAATGTACATTACTTTTTCATATATTTTTGAGAAAATTGGAATCAGAGCAAGTGGTCTATAACTGTCCATGTTTGATTTTGATCCTTTTTTATAAAGAGGTTTTAGCACAGTTTTCTTCAAGATTTCTGGAAAAGCTCCCTCTGATAAGGATAAATTAATACAATAGACTAATGGTTCCAATATTGCTGCTATACTCATTTTAACTATATTAGTAGATATGCCATCGTATCCTACTGCTTTTGAGTTATTCAATGTCTTTACAATTTTGCTAAGTTCAATAGAATCGAGAGGAAAAAGAAAAAAACTGCTAGCAATGGAGCCGATATTTAAATTAGTTTGGTTAGCAAAGTTTGTATTTGATAAATTTATAAAATAATCATTGAAAAGCTCAGCAATCATTTGGGGATCAGTGGTATTATTTATTTTTGTAATTGATTGCTTTGCACTATTTTCAGTACTGTTCTCTTTTATTAGTTTCCAGACTGCTGAACATTTATTTTTTGAATTATTAATAAATTTCTGACTCTTGTTTCTTTTTAAATTTTGAATACATTTTTTCAATGTATTGGAATATTTAGTATAAAAGTCTTTGTTAGAATTCGTATATCTATAACTTAAATACAACTTTCTTTTTGTTATACATGATTTCCTCAGTCCCTTTGTCAACCAAAAAGATATATTTTTTCTTTTATACATTTTCACCCTAATAACCGGAAAACAGAGTTCGTATATTAGTAAATATAAATCATAGAGTTCATTAAAAGATTCATTTGCAGTTGATTTCTCAAAAACTTCACTAAATTTTAAATTAAATATGTGGCGATGAAATTTTTCCCGATTTTCATTACTATAGTCTCTTTTGTATATATACCACCACTTAATTGTAGTCGACTCTTGGCGCTTCTCTGAAATTTGGAATGACTGTGCAGTGTGATCTGAAAGACCCAAATCATGAATTTTAGCAATTCCTTTTGCGTTTGAAGCAATGTTATCAATACAAGTCTGGGATGTAGTTGTTATTCGTGTTGCATCTTTAATAACAAGCTGTAGTCCAAATGTCTCTAATATTCTTATAAATTCTGTAGCTATATTCGACTTTTTCAAGATATCTATGTTAAAATCTCCGCATATAAAATATTTCTTTCTTCCCCTCTTGCATATTATTTGTAGTAGTTTTTCCAGCTTGACAAAGAATATGCTGATAATTGATGTTGGAGTTTTATGAGTATACAAACATATTATAATTATTCCATATTTTATCAGCTCTATTCCACAGCATTCAAAAATGAAGGTTCGACATAGATCATTTATTTCCGTAATAATTTTAAATTTAATTTCGCTGTTGAGTAGTATCGCGGATCCTCCTTTTTTATTCCTTTTTCTTGAATATGATGCCGCCAGGGTAAATCCATTGATCTTAACGTAATGTTCGAACCCTTTTTTCAAATTTGTTTCCGTCAAACAAATGACATCTAGACATATATTCTCATCTTGTTTTAAAATCAAAAGAGCTGTGTTTAATTCATCTTGTTTATTTAAAATCCCAGCTATGTTTTGATGTATAATAGCGATTGTGTTATTATTTTTCTCATTATTTAAATCATTAAAAGTTACTGACTTATTTCTAAAAAAGAATTAGTTTCGTGTAATGATTTTTGTTGGGTATTTCCTAACTCTACTATGGAGTTATACTGATTGTCAAGATAATTCATATATTTTAAAAGTTTTTTCAGGACACAAAGCTTGCCCTTTTTTGTCGGTGTACCAATGGCCCATGAGTACATCTCGTGGGTGAGGCAATCGTTTGTATCAAATGTATATAGATATTTATAAGTATTGTTGTCTTCATATAAGAGATTATTAAACCTCTCCACTCTACTATTGTAAAGAATGTTGTTTTTCCAGGAATATCTATAGGCAGGAAAACATAAAATAAAATTTGTATGTTTGATAGGACTTATAGTGTCTTTAAGAGCAGCAATCATCTGTGAGTAATTTTTGGTTATCCCAAAATCATGTTCTGCTAGCATTATAACACAGTAGTCTAGCATCCCAAAGTCAGATATCTTTTTCTCTATATTGTTAATAAGTTGATCTATACTGGCTCCTGGCATGCTGTAACGTAAATAGTTGTAATTTGTGCCAAATACGTCTTCTATCATATCAATCCCTATATTATGTGATTTATTTCCGTTAGTAATTATACAGAGTTTTCTTTTAATATTTCCATTTTTGTGATTTCGATTAAATAGTGCTAGTCTAGCATCATTCGTTTTATCATCTCTGTGCAGCATTATTCTTGATGTAGAGTAAATTGATTCTTGTAATTTATCTAATTTTAGTAAAGTATTCTCTAACTGATTATTGAGGTAGACGATATCGAGCTTAGCGTTTTTTAGTTGGTCCTCAAGATCTTTAATTTTTTCTTCGATAAATACGGTGTTCAGTTCAGTTGAATCTTGGTAACCTTTACTAGTTTTTAATGGTGAAGTCGAAAGAAAGGTTTTTTAAGAGCATAGATTGTCTTCTTTTTATTTTTAAGCTGCTCTTTTTTCCTGTCGGAGCAGATGAAGTTAATAAAGATTTAAGAATATCACATTCTAATGCGTTTTTTTCGATTTGTTTCTTTAGGTCTCCATTTTCAATTATCATGCTTTCTAGTTCATTTTGCGTACTGCTTAAATTTGTCTTTAATTGATGAATAGTCTCTTTCAATTCTTGTAGTGTCGTTGTATCTATAAAATTGTCATCTACACTCCTTGTTATTTTAGGTGATGAGAATGATTCGTCGCTTGAATCATTTTTCGTAAGAGGCAATACTGAAATATCCGGAGTATTCATAGAAGTTTGGAACATATTATCCTCTTCAATATTATTATTATTATTATATAATATATTATTATTTGACATAGATTTAAAAGGCGTTACTTGAGAAATTTCTTTCTGTTCTTTTAGCAAAGAGTGTGCCATATTATCGTCTGATTTAGTAAGATGCATCGAGCGTTCAGAAGTCGATGGTACCTCTTCATTTTGTATTTGTTGTTGATGCGGAGTAGATGTTTCTTTTGTTGTAAGTTGGTTTATAAGTGATTCTTTAGGTTTTCTGCGGGTAACAGTATCAAAATATTTAGTCTTCGTTATTTTTGATTGAATTGATTTAGAACAACTATTGCAACTCCATTTCGATTTTGTATTAGCTGAATCTTTAAGTCTATACAGCTTTTCTGAATAGCCTGCGCAATCAAATTCATAGTTCTTGTTACAGGTCGTGCACATAATTGTATTTCTTTTTTCCACTTCGTTTTTGCACTTATGGCAATTTACTAATTCTGGAATGTTCCGGGCATTTTTTGATTTTTGTCCTTTAAATGCCATAATTTACAATTATAACAAATAATAATTCTATAAACGAAAAAAAAAAAAAAAAAAAAAGTAATTGGGATCGAACCGGGAACCCAATTGAATCGTGTCTACTATTACTTCTGTTCTTAACCACGGAGCTATCGGAGTGTTGAAGCCGTTAGAGAATTCTTGCTTAATATATATATTCGGTTTCAATGTTTTGCTATTGAGGGTGACTCAATTGTAAACATAACTTAGAAATCAAGGTCACTGGGTGCACTGATTTGAATTTGAAACTGAATAATTTGATGTTTATTTGTCGTAAAACACAACGAATTCGGTATTATTTGATAAACTGAATTTATCACTTTCACAACTTAGGACTTTTATTTAAAATGCTTGTAGATAAAAGATGATTACTTCAGTTTTTACCACTTTTTTAAATTTATTTCTACGAGAGCAACAAAACTACGTCTTTATTGGTCAGTGTTCGCCAGACCTCCCTAAGGAACCTACATGCGAAATTTCAGCCCGCTACGCCCAGTAGTTTCGGCTCTGCGTTGTCTGTCAGTCAGTCAGTCAGTCAGTAACGGAAGAGTTTTATATATATAGATGAAGAAAGAGCTTTAAAATATGTATGTAAAGGAAACATTACACAGTCTGGCGGTATGGCGTCTAGACGCGACCGCTGATACATGAATCTTCATTGAGTGGCGAGCCCGCTCAAGCGAACTGCCGAATATTTGATTATGTAAAGAGAGGTTTAGTGAAAACGACGAAACGTTTTCCGTTTCCCGCTCACACAGTAAGATCTCTATTGTGTGTGTACTCTACCTACATCCAGTATATGAATGGCGTAGGCCAAAACCCATCAAAAACCTTAAACATCTGTTACTATAATTTTTAATGCGATTTTTTTACATAATCTTAAAAATATTGAATTTTCAAATGCTTTTGAAATTTTATTATTTGTAGTATTGTCACAGATCACATGTAAGGTAAAAACTGAAGATTTTAATAGTTAAAAGAATACTTTGTAAATAAACAATATTTAATAACTTATGTTTATAAATATACTTTTACATATCCTTACTAACAAGGTGTGCAAAAAGCAAAACAAGCGAAATGACCATCCCCAAAGCGATCCCAACGAATTCCGTAACTGAAACACCAGGCAATTATGGAGTCGAGGAAGTAACAAAACCGAAACAACACAAATTAAAAATGCGTGAAAAAGGAGCATCGTACAAGAGACCCGTGGGTGGTAGGCGACAGGTTATGACAAATATGTGAGCCGCTGTCGCTAATGAAAACGAACCTTTAAAAAAAGTGTTCACGAATTCGTAGAGACCGGGCCCGTCCTAATCACATTACAGCAGTATGAAAGATTTTGATCCTTTTATATAATTCATATCTGTAACAAAAAGAAAAATTACATTATCAGTAAGACAAGGATGTTAAGAGTGCAATCTATAAATTTCTGGATATTCTTGTTGCTCTACTACTTTACGTTGCGTGTCAGCAGTGGCAGAAGCTGCCTAAAATCGCATTTTTATTTTTATATGCATTGATAATTCCTTAATACGTTTGTTTGGTAAGAATAGCAAATATCAGGATATTGCATAAAAATTAAAGAAATATATGCTGATCCTCCAAATAAAATAAAATATCAAGTCGTGTCATTCTGCACATTTTTTCTCACTCCCTTTTAGCTCACACTTTTCCACCAATACCATACTTTGCAGCACAGCAACCGACGTTAGCAACTTACGAGACAAATGGTTTAATTAACCTGATGGTGTTCTGACTGATCGTCTTGATTCGACAAATTTTGGCGCAATTAGTAACACTTGCAAATCACATAGCAATTAGGCAAGCGCCCAAATAAAGCCCCCCTAAATGTTTTCGGATAAGCAAAGTTGTGCTTGTGAGTGATTTATATGTTTTTTGTCACAATCGCTTTATGTTTGTGTTTATTGTTGTTTATGGCATGATTATAACAAAAGTTCGTGAAAGGGTTGAGGCGAAAAAGCGACGATGCTGCAAAAAAATGCTTATAAATTATTCGATTGTTTCGTAAAAAAAAAGGAAGCGACCACAGTGCCAGATAATTGACACTGCTCAATACAATGCCGCAAAAATAAAATAAAAGCGACTTACAATGAAAATCTGGAGCCCTCCCTCCAAGCAAACCTGGACAAAAGGAAAGAAATCGCAAGAGACATCTTTTGAATAATTCGCGTTTCTGGAACAGACAAACGGACGGACGCACATTTAGCTCAAGTCTGCAGCCTTGACAGCTAATTAGCGCCTTCATTGTTGTTACAATCTTATTTGATTTCCGAAAAATCCCTTCTAGCATCTACGAAGAAAGTTCATTTTTCTTCAGACAAGAGAAAGAGGTTTTCATAAATAATTCGAGTGCTGGAAAAATACAATAATCCACTGTGAATTGTGGGTATTGTATTGAGTCAGTGTCCAGGAAGGATGTTTTGTTGGGGTGTCTTTTTTATTGCTAAATTTGCGTTTTATGGAACGTCGTCGCTGAGAGGCTCGGGGGATGAGAAAGATCAATTTAACTATTATTTTATAATAATATTATGGTCTCTTCAAAATTAAATTATTCAGTTAGACGCACGCAATAGACCTTTCTACAGATGCAGACGACTTTGAAATATGAAGGATATTTATAACAAACACCCCTACGATTAGGGATGGTCAAAAAGGTCCAGCATAATTAAGTTAGTTAGGGTAGAGTAACAAAGATTCTGATTTACTTAAACAAACATTTCGTAGATAAAAATTTGGTACTTTCAATGGAAATTTCTGCACTTAGTACGAATTATATAAGAGCAGTTTTACTTTCGGTAACGCAAAGTGTCATCGGCTACCAGGCGTGCAAAGACCGCAAGAGTCAATAAAACAGATATGCTTGCAAAACGAGGGTCCCTCGGCCTCTGGACAGCCGTGGTCGGACGTGACGCAGCGTCTGACGAAGGACTTTTTATTGCTGACCTCTGTCTGCGCGTTCGCTCCTAATCACCAATCGTTCGGTTATTTGAAAATCGGTTTAGGATTTTGAATCATGGCTCCCTCCACTAAAGACTTGCTTATCGATAATCATTTATTATTGTTTTAATATATGTAAAAAATAGAGTATATAATTCTTATTACTTTTTATTGATTAGCGTCAACAAAATTTGAAATGAATTGTGAAGGCATGAATTATTATTATCCTAATAACATTTGTGTTACATATAAAGATAAAAAAAATACAACTTTTTTGCCCCCCCGACCCCCCCGATTTAATCCTGCTAAATTAATAAGACCTATTTACAAACAAATTTCGTACTCAGCAAGATACATTAGATGTTAGATAAACATTGGTATCCAAACAGGTGGATTGTTATCTCTGGTAATGTTTGCTTCACCCACTTATGGTAAAGTACCCCTTGCATTGTATGTTTATGCCCCTCAATTAGAGGGTACGGACACAAGAATTAATTAGGGTTATCATATTCACTTATGTCTTCCAAATATGGTTTATTATCTTAAATCGGCACTCGACGTCTTACAGATCTTTATCAATTACAATTCAATAAAGACTAGGTACCACAAAGCGCGTGGCTTACTATTGTTAGTAATAAGGCTTTTCAGCGACTTTCAAACTATCAGTATCATAATTGTTTTGGATTTTATACCTCGTATATTTAACTGTTATATATAGGAAACGACGCATTGCCAATTTCGCTCACTTCCAACATGCTCTCCAGCGAAAATCTCACAGCAACTAATCGGTTATCCGCCTCATTTAAACTTTTCCGCGGACGGAGCTCGTTACGGACGGATTATTAAATCCGATGTTTGTTGGAGTCCATCAAACGTGGAGGTTTCTATAGTAACCGGCCAGCGCTGGACAAAGGTGCGGATTTGTACTTCAGACTTGTTTTGCACCAAACACAAAATTTTAGTTACCTATCCTTTATTTTGTTTTTCCTTAAAAAAATGGATTAAGCTTATAAAAATTCATAGGTTTCGCCCATTCAACAGTCTAACATTGATTTTATTAACACTACTTCAAGAACAAGGTCTGGATATCTCCATTGGGGAGATTCGGCGGGCCCAGTGCAAATTAATGGACACCGTCAGATTAAACTGATAGTCAGGAATATCGCTTGAGATTATGTTGTAGATCTCATTGCTAATCCCAAACTATGAATCCCACACCTTACCTTCCTGATACTTCCAGTAAAAAATAAATAAAGATAAGTTATTCCAAATTAAGTTCAGCACTCAACAATAATTCCAAGCCGAAACATCTGAAACCCAAAACACTGGTAAAAACGTTTTCATCATATTCAGCGACACGAACCGTGTCCGATGTACTACATTAGACGCTGAGCCAGTGTAAACTCGCCCTGATTGACGGATTAGGTTAGACAAAAAGACTAACAAAGCATTGAAATTTTACGCACACTTGTCATATGGATTCTGTTGTGTAAAGTTCATGTTTTTCAAATAATAAATATAAATATTCTGAGATCTAAAATGAGAAAGTGTATGGTTTGAGTATTTCAGGGTTTAAGGGTTCGCTGTAAGCATGGACATTTTTTCCATTACCTACCTTCTAGTTGCCTTCTTGCAAAATTTAACTATTCCAGTGTCATCGTTTAGGAGGAATGTAGAAAGTTTCAAGGCAAAATTTTATTGTGTTGTTTTATGCTGATAAAAGAAATACTTATTGTGATCAACATCGTGGAAAAATTTCACTTGAAATCGACGCTAAGCTCAAATCCTCAGTTTATCAGCTCACCGACACTTGGGGTGTTTAATTGTGAAAAGAAATCTTTGCTCTCTGTCAGCCGCGTGGGGTGCAGGGGACGTATTGATTTCTTTTGTTTTATGCTGATTGAGACACCTTCGCGATCCGCGGGCACCCCTCGATTGCGACGCTTCACCTCACACTTTTTAAAATATCCTTTTGTGAATTACTTTATCTGCGCATAGAATAGAATAGAAAACACTTCGCATACTGCAGCGACTCCACGTTTACTTTTCTACGTCGGCTCATGCTAGTTGGAATCTCACTGTTATTTAAAATATTCGATTTCAAAACTATATTTTTGCACTGATCTAATCTACCGAAAATATTTAGCTGGCTGGCTACAAAAATAAGAAAAAAAAAACATTTGACATCCGAAGACATAAATCTTCGTCACTTCCGCGATAGGAATCGGGCGAAGGAAGACAACACCGAATTATATCTCAGAGGTGGTAAGTTACCACAACTTTATGTCTCTTGTACAATGGAAACTCAACTTTGCTTCGTTTATAAAAAAACATCCAATCCGAAAACAGTTCGGTTGAACACAAGCACATTAGCCAATCAACATTAGTCCCTTTGACATCACGTTTAGGCTCATTTCATTTGTAATTTAGAGCATTTCGAATAAAGAATTGGATTACCACCTTCCACCGACATGATGGTATCATCGAGTTTTTTTTTTGCCTTCCCTAATGGAAGTCTGGTTTATCTCGGGACATTGATGACGATGCGGGCGACGCTAATAATGTCATTATCTATAATTGGTAAATGAAAGTGATCGACTTTATTTTTGTGTTAACAATATTTAAGACAAGATTGTAAGCGCTGAATGTTTTATAACATTTAATAGGATGCAAATTCAAAGACTTTTCTTATCAGGGATGGTCACCAATCAATTTTTCAATTCAGTCTCAAGGTGTCCTCGTAGTTTAAAGAGCTCCTTTAAGCCCTCGTTCAGGGGCCCCGTCAGCGGTGTCTTTAATTGTGCACCACTTCGTTAACGCCTGACTTAATGGCATTTTTAATGAACACCTCCGACTTAATGTAGTGGACCCAGATCGAAAATCGAACTTCAGAACGGACACTCGTGACGTTTGCAATTCAAAATTTGTTTACTTAGGATTGGTTTTCAATTACATCCGGTCCCTTGTTTAGACACGAAATGTAACATTCGTGTCCGTCCAACGTAGTATTTAGCTGTATTTAAAGCTAAAGATAGATGTTCCAAACAATAACATCTCCAAAAATTCAATTAACTTTTTCTCATTGAAGTAGTCTGTTTCTGCTCCCACTTACAATAGACATGCTAAAATGAGCCTTCAGGTCGATGCCAAACACTTCAATCGAGAGGAATTCGAAATAAAAACTGGGCGAAGATTGACAGGTGCGTCTTAATAAGTCCACTGTGACAGCTGCTTTCGCACGAAATGAGAAAAGTAAATTGCCGGCGACGACGTTACGAAATCTAACATTTGGAGAGTGTTCTCATTATTAATTTGGAGAGCGGAATCTAGCGGACTCCAAAAGTATACTTGAATATTAAAATTATTTGTTCACTTAGTATTCCGTGTGGGCGTGTGTGCGTGGTAGACAAAGGCTGCCCTCGGTATCTATCCCGCCACTTATTCCGCTGGCCTAAGCAAATTTCCAGCCGGCACTGTTGATTTTTCGCCGGATTCCTATTTCTTCACTTCTGATTATATTATTCCATACTTTGTATAAACAATAGCTTGGTCTCGACCCTTCAGCCACTATTGCCATTTTCATCGTGTCATGTTCATTAACATGGATACGATTTTATTAATGTTTTAATGGAAATTTAGAGTTTTTGAAAGGTTAGTTGGTAGTGTCATCATGAAAAATTATACATAATTGTGATATTTGACTGATTATTACTTTAACTTCTTGTCTTTGATGATATATTTTTTTATATTGAATTTTCTTACACTTACTAATAAGGTATACTATCTAATGTAATAAGAAAACTATTTTTTTCTAATTTAAAGTAATAATCCGTCTCCATATAAAGTTAGCAGTTCATAAATATTTTTCCGGACCTCTAGCCGGCGTAAAAGGTTTTTGTATACGTTGCTTTTTGGCTCCTTTTGGCGGCTAATACAATATTGACCACCCGGCAGGCTATTGACTTATGTTTGTGTTACTCATAATAATTCCAGTACCTCTAGCATCCCTCCTTTTATTATTCAAAATATAAATTTGACTCGAAATGTTTTTCTTTCACTCCGCAGATTCAGGCATTTTCCTTTTACTCTTCGTTTATTTAATCTAATTGATTAAGTTGAATTCAGTAAAACAACAAACCATTTTTCCCTTTTCATTTTAATTTATCTTATTTTCCACACGGAAATGTTATGTGGTTAACAAAAGGTAGGTAAAGCAAAAACGTTCAGATCCTGTGGTATCTAAATGTTAATCTTTGGTCAGTCGCGCAAAAATTATGTTTTTCGGCCTTGGTCCGAAGTTACTGGGTCGGAAACTCAGTGGTCGGGCAAGCTTCAATTAATTTACTGACACAAAAGTTACGAATCCTAACACCCTCTGTTTTAACCACAACAGACATGAGGAAGATTCGGGAGTGTATTTAAATTATGCAAACATATAATTTTCATAAAAGTGGATTTTTGCACTAAAACTATACAACAAACTCGTAGTCAGTCACGTAATGACAATGACTTTATCTCTGAAAAATCCCGTCATTGCTGTAGTAATGCTTAAAACGTTTTCAAAGGCTTCGTTTTATATCGCGTCAATTTCTGGAGAGCGAAATGACTTCCATTTGAATATGTAATGGTGGCTTAAGATAATCGTCTCTGGCTTCCACTAATAAAGGCGCTCCAACTTTCAAGCGAGATCAGACTCAAAAGAATCGAAGATTCGATTCGACTTGGGGTGGTATAATTTATTCGAGTGTGGACCGCCATTTTGCGGCGCCCGAGCCTCCGCTATCGCTGCCGGAAGACGCTTTAAGACATTGATGCTGATTCTTTTTTTATTATGCTCCCCTGGCTTACTTAGAGACGCTAATATAAAGCGGCCATATAAATAAGCCGCCTTTGTAGTAAGAAATCCACGATTTCGTGGTGAAGCAGGAAGCGTCGCGACCCCCTCGCCTAAAAACAATCTAAATTACATTTTCACGCAACTTCAAATGTCTTATTAATTACGTTCGACTTTTCAATGCAATAAATTTTCTTTTAACGCTTTCTTCTCCAAATCGGCTTAATACACAACGATGGTTTTGCATACTGATTGCTCTTCTCCTTCAGATGATGCATTCAGCTGATTCTTTTATTTTCTTTACTGAGAAGAATATATAATCTGCCTTTGTGAACTAATATTGAATATTTATGTAGGGGTCGCTAACTCGGACGCAATAAAAAAGAAGCATCGGACGCGGCAGGATGTTTGCAAATTGCAACTTCGTAAAAATGAGAAGATAGACCCCATCCATAACGCAATGTGTGACCCTTCGATATTTTTTTACGGTTTATTAATAAAATGCGAACTACTCTTTGTGAATCTAAATAGCTTTTATTTAGCTTTACACTTTTGTTTTTCCAACTGTTTTAGTTGTTTTTTTTTTGTTTGATTGTTTTCTATCAAATCTTAGGTATTTTATTTGGAAGAAGTGAAATGGGTCTTAGAAAGCTGGTTAAAATAATTTAAGTACCTTATTTTTATTTAAATATAATATACTCATTTATAAACTGATTGATCTTATTTGCCAACAATAAATATAATATAAAGTGGTAAAACTTTTCCATATTAAGGATAGTTCTACAATATAAAGTCGTAAATTAAAAAGAGAACCCTTTCCATTTCCGCGCGAATTGTTTCTAAAAAAAAGATATTTACGGTTGGGAGATAGAAAATACCTGGTCTTTAGGAATGATTTACAGAAGGCTCCCAAAGGTGGTATCGGATAGCGTTTTCATCACCTCTGGAATGACCCCGCATCATTCAAGCCATGATTATATGGGGGATAGTGTCGCCTATTCGCAGGGGATTTGTCAAACAAATGTGCTACATTGTATCGGGAAAAAATCGCCGGGCTCAGCGATCCGAGACAATAGTGCTTCGGCCAGTTGCGCAACTCCCTCGCCCACTAACAATTTATTTGCTCGCTGTTTTCTAACGAAATGTTCATAATCATGTAATTTCTGTAATAAGCCTTATATTTATTTGTATACCAAAGCTTAGCTAGATAATGTGGACAAATGTGTTTTATTAATTACGTGTCTACTGAAGAAAATACAGTAGCCAGCTAATTAAAAAACCCACTAAATAAAGATCAATATTTAAATAAGAAAATGGTATATTTTATGATTCACCAATGAATTATATTGATATAAAATAATTATTATCGTTTTACTTTGCCAATGACCATGTTCCTCAAGTTTAGTTATCCCTTACTTTCTCGCCCCGTGACTAGTGGTCGTTATGGCTATTTATGGGTGATTTTCTTGAGCTTTTTTATTAATAAAACGTATATTACGGTGACGCAAGTGCGTTTTATTCCATCGTTCCTTTCTTTTTTAGAAATATTTATAGCGCCTCATCGGACATTCAATTTTATTGATTATCTACTTACAACTTTAAAATAATATTAACGTTGAATTTATTTTTAAAACAGCATTCATTCATTTAATATCGATGTTAAAAAATAGTAATTTATATAAAATTACTTACCTACTTTAACAGTTGAATGTTTATGTATTATAATGTCTCTGATACAAACAATGTAAGCTAAATATTGGGTTAAATTTTAAATTCTCTTTAATATTGTTACTTACATTATATTATAATGTTTTTATTTATTAGAATGTGTAGCTCATAACCAGCATTAATCGTAGTGTTTGTCAATATTTGTTTCAATTCAGAAATCATGGAAAATGTAATGTTGTTTACCTGAACACAAATATCTGAGTATTGCCGTGTTTACCTCCCGCACCAAAGTAGTTATGCAAACACGCCGATACTGATATCCATCAAAACTTTTCGTCTTCAACCTCCGAGCTGCACATCAAAAGAAAAACAAAAGAATAACGGAAAGGTTTGAATTGATTCTTTCCTTAATCTTGAAACTCAAACAATAATGTGATGTATGAATTCTTTTATTTTGAATCATAATATAAATAAATAAAACAAAGTTTTTTTGGGGTATTTTTCTATATTTTCTAGAACTTGGTTCAATTCAATAGTTTTTTATAACACTTTGGATTTATAAATCTCATTTTTTATCCGAATTGTATTTTTTTAGTTTTTTTAATAACAATTACCTACTAGTGAGTACATGTTTTTCTTAACTTGTTTAAAATGTCAGAACTTAACTAAGAAGTACAGTAAAAATAATCGTTAAGCTGAAACTGCTGTAAAACGGTAACAGAACAGCAATCCGAATCAAATCACCAGTTAGAAACCGCTACAAGCAGCCATAAACAGGGGTAGAACAATTAATTCTAAACCGAAAAGCGCATTAAATGTAACAGCTGGCAGCCCTGAGCGGGAATCTCCGAAAATACGAAATGCGATGAAATAGCAATAGCATGTTTAGATAAAACTGCTATATTTTTCGAAATTTTAAATATTCAAAATTATTGAAAATATTTTTTTTATAAAATTATATCTAAAAAAAAGAGTATTCTTTGGATTACATGTCTTTTAAGCGATGTTGATGTTTATTTCTTTCAGCGTTACAGATTATGGACATCCTTTCTGTCCTTCACTTGCATTCGCTGCTACAGATAAACAATCAAGTTTTCGTTAGCATCTAAACGCATGTAACTTTTGTACTTTTTTAATTGTTTTGAATTTTTGAATAAATAAAAAAAAAAATTAAGTATACAAAATTTCCAAAGTAAAATAAAGTGAGATTTGTATTTATCTATCCTGTTTTTAACACCCTTAATTATCTTAGATAGATATAGAAAGAGCCGACCCTCTCATCTCAAATCTTATCAAAATCACCTTAGGTCAGACTCTTTAATAACAATAAAGGCTTGAGCCAACCCCATAACAATGTTAATTCAGAAGGCGTACCTTCACCCATATTCTTATAAATTAATTACTTGTAATCTACGGTAAATGAACTTACAACCTGACGTAAGCCGCCGGCTCAAGGGTTCAGTTACGACTTAATGTCTCGTTGGAGAACAACGCGGAATTAGAAATGAGGGTACTTGACTTAGCGTACTTTGTAGACGTGTGCATCGGCTATGCGCTGTGACTTTGCTAGTTGTTCAAACTTGCTCCATGACTTTTTTTTTCTGGTACTTAGTTGCAATGATCGATTTTTGTAACATTCCAAACCTAAATCTTTCAGAATGTAAAATTTGATTATCATTGTGATAGATGAGGTGAAGTAGATTATAGTTTACAATTTCATTTAGAGCAACCAATACAAAAGCTTTAATTGCAATCGTAATGTTTATTAAAAACTATTAGACCCGGCGAACTTCGTGCTGCCTAACCTATTACTATGTTGTTTTCCCGGTAATTATTTGATATTTTCTCGCTGTTAAAACCATCCTTGGACTTCAACGAACTTTAAAAAAAAGAATTGGTAAAATTGGTCTAGACGTTGTTGAGTTATGCGCCTACCAACACATTTTTAGATTCATTATTGGTTACAGCAGGGCGACCACAGGCATATTTCGAAGGCATTCTAATTTTTCACCATAACACGAATCCGTCTTTACAAGGGGGGATGTCCCCAGTCTTATCCACTACGCAAACATTCTTTACAAGGGCTTTTCTCATTCCATTCACTCCACGAGAGGTTATCTTTTATTATTTTTCACGGCATCCTTCTTTTATTGCCACTCATATTGACTTTTTATACGGAGTGCGAATAAATACATTTTGATTTTTGCTCGCTTGAGCACAATTCTTTTATTCCTCTCGTCAGTCGAACGAAATTAACACTCGGGGTGTTCAGCGACTATTCATAAAAAGAGGATTATAAATTATAAGAAGGCTTAATTTATGGATTTCTTTATAACCTATGAGATTTTTACTGCGTGTTGTATCCGTGCGCTGTTTTCTGGTAAAACAAATCAATACAAAGTGTAGGAATAAGCTCTAACACAAACTCTGTTAAAGTGTTTGGGGGATTGCAAAGTTCTTACATAAATCCAGAAAGGAAAACAAAAATAAATCCTAGTTAAGTTTCCACCTCAAATATTTATTTTCAGAATGCATTTTATTTACGTTATTAATTATACTTCACAGACTTTATTAAGCGAATTATAAAGCCATTATCTTGCCAAGGATCAACTTTTATGCGCATAATCGCAGCTAATTTTATGCAACATTTGAATGCATAACAGATTAAAACAAAAACCGAAATTTAAAAATATTGCTTAATAAATCCTAATTCAAAAGATACCTACTTCTTAATGTCAACTGTGACTTCCCGATCCAACAATGTCCGCTTTGTCTCTAGGGAACGATTAAAGCTATACAAGTATTAGGGTAACAAAGTAGGAAGGAAGGAAGAACCCTGGCCATTTAGCACGTACGAAGAAATCGACAATGCGACACGTTTGCCAAACTTAACTACCCTGGGCTGAATGGGTGTTTCTGCCACTTCTTTTTAATGGCAAATGACGTGTCGGTTTGTTTTCCTAATTCTTGCAATGGCAACAATGTTTTATTTTATTAATCGACTTCCCAAAAGAGTTTATCAGTTTGACCTGTATGTATGTATGTAAGTTTGTCCATGATTATCTCGCTTTTGGCTGAACCGATTTAGATGTAGTTTTCAGAATAGTATTTTTACATTAAGGAGGAGATTTTAGTGCCTATTTAAACGACCTTGAAAAAGTGGAAGTTCACAGTTTATGTATGTGCCAGTTTATTGAAGGCGCTTTAAAAATACACATTTTCGTAGAGCACTTATTTATATTTTGTAATTTCTAACATGAAAATAAATTTTGATAGATAAATAAAATAATAGTTTTTCATACAGAAAGTTTTTTAATAAATAATAGCATTCTTATTAGATTGCATTGCTCTAGCACCGTTGTTGCATAGTTATTTATCACAACACAATATAATATTTTGAAACTCAACTATTTCGAACATCTGTTGCATTTATGCAAACCTGGTAGTTGGAACTAACTGGTGCTGCAAAACGTCAAGGTGGCGCTCTACGTCATTGACTCGGTATACCCGGCACTAGATGGCGTAAACCTTCTTTTCATTACAATGATATTGAAATAATATGTGAAAAAAGACGTCAAAACTACCAACACATATTACCTGTATTATCTGTACCACATGTTCGTTCCTTATAATAGATTAGGCCAGTTTTAAGATCGACATTTACACTCCACAGAAAGTGCCTTGGGATTTCCAGAAACCACCGTAATTTATTTTTTCATAATGAAATAATCACTTTTGTTAGCAAAGAACGATTAAAATAATTAAAAGTGTCATTATAAGTGCCATCAATTCATTCTCTAAGGAGTCGTTAGTATTTGACAGCCTATTTTACGATAATAATTTTGCAGCAGTTTACTTCTACTGCTGTTCTTTCTAAGTGTTCTTTTCAATTTTAAATAATATTTACTCGACGAGTAAAACTATATTATATTGTAATAATATACTTATATATCATCGATCAAAATTCTCTATTATTAATTTTTTTTTACGTTTTACACGGGAGGAACAGCGCTAGTATATTTAAATTTTAAGGCTACACCGGGTGTGGGTTTGCTGTTCTCACTCAATGTGTCGAACACGTACTAGGAAAGTAGAACGACTAAAGGGTAATGCAGGAAGAGAAAGAGATAACATCATTTCTCCAAACTCAGTCGTAGCCAAAACACACATTTTCCCACTTTTCCCATCTTATTACAATAATAATTGTGGTGCCGCGAGCTCATCCCAGTTTTAATTGATCCTCTAGGGCGAGTTTTGAGATAAAACTCTGCTATCACAACTTTCCCTATTACGGTTTAAGAAAGCGCTAAAGCGTTTTGTTGTGGCTATAACAAAATGCTGATTGCGCTGTTCAAGCGTAATGTGACGTGTAATCATTTGGAAGTTAGTTTTAATTTCTTTGTATCATTCCTTTTTTCTTTAAATATATAATATTTACTTAATAATAAGGAAGGTGAAATACCGTCTTTCTGATTTGGATTTAATTTATGATAAGCTGGTTTTATGGTTTCAACACACCTACTAAAACATGTTTAAAATACTTAGATGATGAATTCTTAATCAGAAGACTGAAAATGAATTTTATGCTCTACCTAAAATTATACGTTAAAGTAGATAATTAAGTATGTAAGTAAAAGTTTTTGACACATATTATTTTTGTTACAAAAAACGCCTTTGTTATGAAACCCTTAAATTAGAAAAACAATCGCAGTGCAGGTATTTACAGTGAAACGTTTAGTCTTGGTGGAAACTTCCATATTTTATTATGATCGTTATCGTAAAACCGAGCCAAATTCTCGCCATTTAAAAGTTTCATGTCTACAACCCCCTTCTTTTGCCAAAATACAATGAAGATATAACTCATAGATAGATTTACCAGCCACGAGAACGGGATTGCCTCGTTTATCAGCGACCACAAAAACCACTCCTGATTTGGTGGACAGCAATAGAATATAAAACTATAAGTACTTATATTATGTAGGTTTCTAATTAATAAGTAAAAGTCAGTCAAGTGACACGCATTATACAGTAAAATAAATTTTTAATGAAAAGGCAAGGCAATTTTATATTTACGTTTAAATCAAAATTATAAGACAACCTCATGTATAAATACAAATATTGTTTAAGTGAAATTATTACAATACATCTCCTAATAAAAGTATGTCAATTGTTTATCTAGGGGCAGATACAACTCTGTCGTTTATCCCCATTCCGTCGTGTACTCATTACAACCAACATTTTACTTAATAAAATGTTTATAGTAAAACTTTATTACGATTTGGGGAGTGTAGCACAATCAATGTTAGCTATTCAAATATGTGATTCGACAACGTAAATAAATAAAAATAAAAATAACTATCGCACTTAAAAAAACAACATAGAAACAAGCAGTTGCAAATAAATCAAGAACCCCTGCCCCATTACGGCTGCTGTACAACGTAAACACATAAATTTGTAGAATCGCCCGTCTAATTGCCGATACCTACTTGGCGATTTTCTCCAGCGTCCAGTCCAGGCGAGGACTCAAAGACTGGCCAGTAAATAACTGTTGTTGGATAATTGTGTTGTTTGTAACACTGGCTGAAAAAAAACCTCATGTCAAATTATTCTCATATAATAAAGCATTGTGTTGTGTATGTATAGCATGCAAAATATTTTAAACTTGGAATCTCGTGCAATTATATCTGTTTTTTACTCATAAAGTATGTTACAATTTGATGTTTTTGTCTAACTTACTTAATAAACGTTTGACATTCCGTTTTTATCAATTTCAGTTTTTAAACAAACGTATCCTCAAAATAGATCTCAAAGAATGAAAAAGAAGGTAAAATATTAATGCGCAAGCGAAACTGTTGGATCGGAAACCAATTATAAAAGAATTGCAGAGTGGGCTGAAATTGCTATGGACGGACGAATAATCGGTTTTCTATTGTTCTTGCGAACACTATCTGTGCGGATTTTGTAGGGATGGAGGGGTCGCACTTAAACCCGTAGATTAGTAATAAAGAGTAAATGCAAACAGCACGAGACTAGCTGCGCTACCACGTGATTAGTGTTCTGTTACACAGAATCAGAATCAGAAGGCATTTTGAAAACATACTTACAACTTTAACACAAGAAAATTTCTCATATGAAATTAGACAAGGCAAATTTGTTAGATTTTATTACCATTTTTGAAGTCTTAACCCATATAGACCTCGGTAAATACGATGCCCTCAAAAACACAGCAGAGAGCCACTAAGTGAAAGAAAACAGACGCTGAAAAAGGGTACAGCCAATCAATAAAACATGACCGTCCGTAAGCCTATTGTCTATCCAAACAGCGCACTTTTGGTTCCCCACGATAGTGGACTTCCAAAACGCAAACGATATAGGCGTCGGAACGTGACAATGACAGCTAAGCCTCCGCCAGGCTAAGAATGTTTTACTCCTTTTGTGTCCACTGTATCCGAAAGCACACATTGCGCTGCGCTCCCGCTTTCTGACGACGTTATTTTTTAATCAAATATATCCGTGGAGCGGGTGACGGCCCGACGGGTCACCAGCGACAATTCAAAACTAAAAGGAAAAAGAATAGGTCTTTTAAGCAAATAGAGACGAGACGAAGTTGATTGGTTTTGTTAGCGAGCCTGTTGATTGGCACGGGCGTAAACAATACGCTTTTCCAATGTTTAAGTTGGGAACGACAATTGAGACTCTCGATACGGAACGAGTACATTCGGTGCGCGAACAACGTTTTGTGTGCGATGTTTATTTTTATACTGCTACGTTGACCGCGTGTCCAACGATGGCAAAGGCTTTTTTCGGATGATATTTTTATATGGGACAATTGGTTGGCACCTTGGTTATTGAGTTGACAAACGGGCCATTTGTTTGATATGCGGTTTGGAGCAACATGGCAAACACTTTCTATTTTGTCCTCGACATCCTTTTTTCACCTGTATATTTTTCCAGTTTTTCGGAAGCCACGCCGTCGCTCCAGTCCCCTTTATATTATTCACGGCGTGTTACCAGGAGCCTATAAATCAGAAGCTCTTCACCCGCTATCAGGCTTTGGGCTGCTTTGGGTCCATTAGTGGCCTCTGATATACCTTAGAGGTTTTTGTTACTTATGTACTTGCTTCTTTATTTTATTTAGGGACTGTTTTTTTCAAGGAACTTATCTGTATAATTATAAATCCCTTTAACATGAAGAATTAATTTCAGTAAATTTCCTGAACCAAAGGAAATGGGAAATAGGAGTCAGTAGAATGGGCCATTTCCGGGGTCACCTCAAGCAATCTCACTTTCGTAAGCCCCAAGAACAGATTTTTAATGTATTCTGCTATATATTTCTATAAACTTCTATTCATAAAAAATCCGTGAAGTTCATGGAAGTAAGACTCTTTAGACCTTTGTTACTTATACAAAAATCATCAACAAAAAGTATCTGGTCATTTTTCATTAAAATAATTTTTCACACCCCAAAAAATTATTAAGGGTATTTAATGTTACCCGTAGATTATTTTTGTATCAAAATTATGCACACTCGAGCGGGCCGCTAGACTTGAATAAATTTATAACTCCGGTGGAGAATTTCGGGTCCTCTCATTACCGCGTATTTATGGAGGAGATAAAAATATTAGGGACAGGGATAATCGGATACGGATGAACAAGAGGACGTTAGGTGCTTAGCGAGCATGTGAGACGGTTGAAATATAATTTAATGAACAATATTTGGGAGTATTTTGTAATTATATTAAATTACTTCGTTACGCCATAGAATATAAGATAAAATGTATGTGTGAAATAAGCTGTATGTTTTCCTTAAAATAAATAAATAAATAAATAAATAAATAAGATACTACAAAAGACTTGGCTCCATAGACTATGTTTTTTTGACTGCCCATAATGACCGAATAAAAAACAAACAACAAAACACCTGTCAAAATATGTAAACAACGGAAAAAATATTACACCTTGGGTTACATTATTTGAGTTTAGGTAAGGATCCCTAATTTTTTTGAAAATCTTATATAGCCTATGACACTCGGGGTTAATTTAACTTCCTACCAGTAAAATAATTTTTCAAATCGGTACAGTATTTCCGGAGCCTATTCGTTACAAACAAACAAACAAATCTTTCCTCTTTATAATATTGGTATAGATAATATATTGATGATGAAAGCGATGAAAGTCAATTTACATTATTATGCATTATAAAACCGTCACAGAGCCGAATTATGATTACCTCTTTCTTTGGTATGCGTTCAGTAAAAGCAATATCTCCCTCAACACCTTTTTCTTCTTCGTTCATAATCAAACTGAAATCATTTATCTTAAGAAAAAAAAGTCAAAAAGCCAGGCGGGTGTTTGGGACAGTTTTAAAATGCTTTAAATTAATTTCCCTTGATTTTCTTTAAGAAGTTATAACTCGCCAAGTGGGGATAATGCGATGATATATAAAAAAAAGGTCCCGTGAGCCTCTGCCCCTAATAAATTATAGGCTCGATAACAATGGGGTTTTGCGCCGGCCCTTTTGTTGCAACTTTTGATATCACCTGAATACTTCGAAAATTTAAAAAAATGCGGTGTAAAATTAATATTTTTAAATGTTTTTATGTGTTTCATGGCATCGTTTACAAGTTTCACCATCTTTTTATACTCATACTTATTTTTAATTTGCCTATAATCATAAATTTTACTGAGGTACATATAATTACTTTTTTCCATCTCATTTAATAATTGGATCAAACCAAAGTGTTTCCTAGTTTAGACGGAAAGGCAAGGACTACCTTAAAAACATCGACTGAATTCTTTTGTCCAAAACTATAAAAAATAAAGCCGTAATAACGTTAAATGTTCCCTCGGGGTGACTGGCCAGTCCGAGCAGAACTGAAGAATCATCAGGGTTGCCAAGCATGTACGCTGACCATGTATTTCAACTTAATAAGTTATGTAGAGCTTCTTAATAAATAAAAACTTATTACATGATGGTTCCAAATTGGTTTCATTGCTACTGAAATAAATAGATCTAGAAATTTGACCAGCGATAAAGCCACACGATCTCATGACTCACACGTATACTTCTTTATAACTAGTGTGCGGTTTTTCCAACGCAGTTGTCTTCAAAATGCTAAAAAAAAACTTTTTCCGATGCCCGTGCTATTTTCGGTATAAAAAGTATTCTATGTCCTCCTCCTGGTCATAATCTACAAATCGAATCGATTCAGCAGTTAAGTCGTGAAAGCGTAACAGACATCAACATTTCTAATATAAATATAGAATGACAAAAAAAATATGAAAAACTATGCATATTGGCAGCCCTCACCAATCGTAGTGGCTACTCGGCAACTGTCGACAATTTATGTCGCAATAATCCGCAGAGACATTACGCCTGCCGATATTATCGGGCGGTAAAAAGCGACGCTAGTGCGAGCAAAAAACGAGCTCTCATTTATCTGGCCACTTCGCGGCGACAACTGATAGCTGGGGGGACCCTTAGATTGCTATAGATTGGCATTGGCGCATTTTAGGGGGTCAGTCTTGTGTTAAACGGCTGGCTGTGTTGTGATTAATCAGCTATTTCTGGAAGTTGTTTGGTACTGCCTTTATCACACGTAAAAAAGAGCGTGAAGGTGACTAAGATAGTAGTGTATTGGTAGTATATGTTTTTGATTAGGATAAAAATATAATGGTAGATTGTAGGATTATTAAGGTAAGGTACTAAGTAAATGATTATCGACAGGTTTTAGACTAAGGTCTCACATAATTTAGCGTCACGAATGGCGCGAAAATGCCCGCGCATTTTCCCTTGAAACGGCAAAATAAAAAAACAATAAAAAGTAGCCTATGTCCTTTCTCAGGCTTTAGATGTTATGTGATGTGATTTGATATTAGTCAAGAGTTACACCCGTATTCTAAGTCGTTTCCTCATAGCTTCCTCCACTCGACTCAACCTTATTCGAGGAAATCCGTAGTTTTAGTCGTAAAAATTATGCCTCCACCTTACCTCCACTCAACGTCGTCCTCACTGGAGGTAAGGAAGCTACTGTCAAACTTAAGGTAGCCTCGACCCAACCTTGAGGACTTTTTTTGTATGAAATTGTTTGAGTATTTTTGAGTTAAATAAAAATTTTACATTTTAATAAATGTATTAAAATTAAAATTTAATAAATTTAAAATCCTGTTTACTGTTTTTCTCGTAAAGTTTCAATACTTACTCAAACACCTCAAACACTATCACAAGAGTCCAATATATCGAATAAACAGTTGTAAATCACTGATGTCTCGACAGTGGTGGTTTGCGGACGAGCATAATACTTAACTCAAAGCGGTGAAGAAAAACTAGCAAAAAATTAAAATCTAAAATTAGCTAGTACCTGCGCACATAAAGAAACGATCTGAAAATGGCTGCCGTTGTATTGGCTGTTTCTCTTCTAAACTACATACATCTTCATACTTTACTATTAGCGAGATAGTATACGTTTGGCAGCCATTTTCAAATCGTTTCTTTATGTGCGCGGCTTATTAGGTACTACTTTATCTACGAAAGTAAACTCAAAAGTTTGTAAATACGAACCGCCATACCCAAACTGACTGATTGAATGCTAAGAACTGTCAAATTCGTTTTAAAACTTGCATACCTATTGATAAAAATTAACTGTGTCTCTAGATTGTGACGTCATTTATGACGTTATTCTCGTCCTCGACTCGAACTCATCCTCGAATATATAAGGAACCTCATCTTTTCCTTGAGTCAATAAAAAATAACAACCAAGAATACCACCTCTAAAGAGTTCCTCCAGTTTTTTAAAAGGGATCCTCCAGTAAGGTGTGAGTGAAGGAAGCTTGGAGGAAACGACTTAGAATACGGGTGTTAGTCTCAGATCATACAAAACCTAAAATATGTGTACCAAAATTAAATTTAATTATGTTCAGTAGTTTTCACAGAGTAACCTTTGCATTATAATATGTATGTATTAAGTATGGATGAATTTTGTAGCACCGCTGCTATGTTTAATACTGCCCAGGCCCTAGGTCATTAAAAATAGGATTTAAATAAGTAAAAGGCAGCGATTTAAACATTTAAATTTAAAGCAATCTTGCAAACTTTTCGTTAATTTCAGTCAAACACGGTCAATTGAATTCCGTAATTGAAATTAAGTTTCGCTAGCGTATCAATACCAAGAAAAGCTTATACGTTATTCAATTGTCAATCATGTGAGTTTCGGAAAACGACATGGATCGTATGCTCTTGATGAATGAATAAAATGAAAACTGTATCGTAACTTTTTTTAAACTGTTGCAGTTTTAATTTGGTTTTAATGATACTTCTTAGATCATTTAAAAATAATGCGATATATTATTAGTTCGATGTTTCTTTATGTGCGTGTAATAAAACATTTCCAATTTTGATTTGGGATTATAGCAAGGTTTTTCTTAGCAAGGACATCTTATCTTATACTTTAATTGGCATTTTTTCAATCCTTTTTTACAGCCGACAATTCATAAATACATATTCTTGTCGACTAAAATTTTCAAAAACTTATATTATTTGGAGTATAATTCCAATATATTGAATAATGTTCTCCTCTCAACCAAAAGATCTAATTCTCGCGCCTCTATACCGCGATATGGTGATTATTTCGCAGTTATACAATTGAACTTTAAGTGATTTTTTTTTAAACCTGTTTTCGCAAGTAGAATAGAGCCACTGAAAAATCAGCATTGTTGTTTCACTACCAACGATTCTGTAACATGAAAAATTCAGCGACTTAATCGCAAACGGCAATCGAATACGCGGAATCGTTTCGCGATCGGACTGTTTTTATTTGTCCGTGTTGAATCAGTTGCCAATTTAGCAATTTAAATTTACACAACACAAAAATTACTTTCTAGGCTCTCGATTTCGCATTTTAATTTAAAACAGTTTAATAAAATTAACTATTATGTAATATGTATATGAAGTGAGGGTGAAAAGAGTGCTTTGTGCAAAAAAAATCTGAATAAAAACCAGAGGTGAAATGGATTCCTATCGATAGATATACAGGGTTACTGGTAAGTATTTAATATTTTTTCCGTTGTTTACATATTTTGACAGGTGGTTTGTTGTTGTTGTTTGTTTTTTATTCGGCCATTCTGGGCGGTCAAAAGAACATAGTCTATAGAGCCAAGTCTTTTGTAGTATCTTATATTCTATGGCGTAACGAAGTAAACCGGGAAAGCTCGTAAATAATAAATGGAGCCTTTGAATCTTTATTAAAATAAAAAATATATACTCTTGCATCACATATACTTAAGTTGATAATTTTGCAAGTCGCAAATTTGTTTTGAAGTGTAAAATTCTTCAAACTCTTTTCATTCCTCAAGATACCACCATATGCGGGCGGGAAGGAATCTTCGTAATAACTAAGATACCGGGGGAAAAACTGCTGACTCATCAAAACAATAAACAAAGTATCGAGACCCCATTTTATTATGTTATTATGCACGCTGCTGCCCCGTAATGATTTACGCTGCACCTACTTAACTGCCGACAATATGACATACGACCTAGCAGAAGTTTTAGTTTTATTTTTCGTATAAAACAAGGTGTATGGTACTAGTTTCATAAGATTTTTACAGGTAAACATCGCCACTTATGAATAGGAATTAGTTTTTCAGTTTTGTTTATATTTCATAAGAAAATTAATATCTGTAACAAAAAATACATAACGAAAAAATATTTAAATACGTCTTTTAATAAGTTTTACCTTTTTAAACAAATGTTTTATAACATTCTGTTCTGTCAATAAAAATATTTCGTATTTGTACATAAATAAAATATGTTGTAATAAAAATAAGTACATAAGATTTTTACAAAACGGTGTACAAAATACTTATACTTACTATAAGTATCAAATAGTTTTATTGTATCGTACAAGACATTTTATTAGGATTATTCTAGCTCAGCTAAATATTTTTTTTTGTTTGAAATTAAACTGTTTAAAAATTAATATTTTAAGCAACTTCATTCAATACAATCGAGTCGCCAAAATTAAAAAAAATCTAATGAATCTTCTGACAAAAACACGTGATAATTCCGTCGGCAGACTAATGCTATCAATCAAGGAGTATTTTCGTTAGCAAATTTATCACAGGCGAGGATAGCGGATAACACAATATCCATCGGATATCCGGAGGGGCGGTGAACATCATATTTTTATCATTAGGTACTCGTACTAGAAAATTGCGTTAGCATTGCGTGGATATGACACTGCGACAACTGCCACCTTAACCAATGGCATCTTAAATTAAATATTTTTTTTAAGTCTCACTTCATCTTTTTGCAAAAGAAATTAATTGGGATGCTTTTAAAAATTATCTCTTAACTACCTAGCTGTAAATTAAAAGAGGTTATTTATATCCCCTGAGTTTATATTAATACTCCTGTAATTATATATTATGAACTTCGACATATAGATAACTCAATTTTAAAAATTTAAAACCTAGTCAGACCCCTCATCAACTTAAGTAGAACTAGAGCGTATCATCTTAAAAAGATCATGGTTGCGTTACCATATACTTTTAATATCATTGAAGTAACACGGTACCAAATTTCAAATCGATAGGACAAATGGAAGGTGGTTAGATCCTCTCATCCATTATTCAAGAGCTGATCATCTTCAAACGGCAGATCAGGTCATGGTTACCTTAACATATACATACAATATCATAGATGTAACATGGTACCAAATTTCAACTCGATCGGACATAGGGAAGCTAGTTAGATCCTCTCATCCACTATTCAAGAGCTGATCATCTTCAAACGGCTGATCATGTAATGGTTACCTTACCATATACTTTCTATATCATAAATGTAACATGGTACCAAATTTCAAATCGATCGGACATAAGGAAGCTATTTAGATCCTCTCATCCATTATTCAAGAGCTGATTATCTTCAAACGGCTGATCAGATCTTTATCAGACATGGCTAAGAACACTCGGCCTGAAATTATCTATGATACAAAAAAAACTAAACGAAAATCGGTTCAGCCGTATGGGCTCTACGATGACACAGACAGATACACAGACAGACAGATACACACGTTAAAATTATAACACCCCTCTCGGAATTTTCGTTCGGGGGTAAAAATAAAAATTTCAAAATCCTTAAATGAACTAAGTAAGTTGGTTGCACAAATAGGGACTGAGATTTAGTATCGTTCAAAGAGTTAATTTATAAAGCACTCGTTAATTTTATATTTACTTTTAACTAACAGAGATCCGAAATTTTTCATAAAAATATACAAGAAAAAAATTAATTAGATAAAGTTAAAAAAAAAAACAGTCTGGATAGTTCCAGTTATATAAAGTTATAAAATGTTATATAAAACTACTAAGAACCTTTTTAAATAACAAAATAATCTTATCAATACTAAGACCACGTGCATGATGTTTTCGTAGGGAACCCGAGGAGGTGCATCTTATTGCCTGATTAATGACTGCACCTAGGCGATGACGACTTGTTATGAAAACAACTTTAAACCTTATCTCACTAGCTGGAGTAAAATGCCTAGGTTTTTTTTTTTTTTTTAAATAAACGACTAAAAATATATCTATTAGTTTTCGTTCTTATACGACATCATAAGATTTACTGTACTGTATATCATCGAGTCAAAACCAAATTAAAAAAAACATGATTTTATAGATTAAATTTAGAAGTATGAATAACATTATATTTATTAGGTTCAAATGTGTATTCAGTTATAAAGTCAATGCTAATACTAATATTAATAGGACGACTTTTTAAATTATAACAAAGCAGTGCTAACAAAAGGCCCCATCCCCTCTATATATTAATCAATCGTCTAGAAAGTTGAGAGACCGATCGATATGGTCCAAATCGCCATCACACATATTGTTACCCGGCAAATTTTAAGGTTCTGCTTTT
Source organism: Euspilapteryx auroguttella (assembly GCA_951802225.1). Taxonomy (NCBI): domain Eukaryota; kingdom Metazoa; phylum Arthropoda; class Insecta; order Lepidoptera; family Gracillariidae; genus Euspilapteryx; species Euspilapteryx auroguttella. Next base: position 6,092,435 of record OX637652.1, read on the forward strand.
GCATAGTATTCCGTAGGTTTCTGTGGATTTTTAATTTTGAAGTGTAACAGGATTGTCTGGAAGAGGAGGTAAGATGCCTTAAACGAAGGAGGGCAGTAATAGGCGTGACCAAAGCTCACCACGCCTCCCTGCTAGACCCGCCCAGGAAAAAAACCCTGAAACTTTTTTCTGTGTAATAAAACGCATTTATGAGTTCAGTTATAAATGGCTGATTTGATTAACTACATTTTACTGTATTCAGTTTTTGTTTTTTAAAGTTAATTTACTTGAAATGACATTATGTTAGAATTATTTTCGAGGAACAGGTGCCATATTCTCTTATTTTTAAAAAGGACAAAAATTTAACCTTGTTTTTATTATGATACTAGTCGACCCGGCGATTGTTCCGCCTAACCTATTACTATGTAAGGCAACCTTTTTCTTGAATCACTCTATCTATTAAAAAACCCGCATCAAAATCCGATGCATAGTTAAAAAGATATAAGCATACATATGCACAGACGCGGGAAGCGACTTTGATTTATAATACTTAATGATGTCAATGCACTTTTTTGCAATTCTCTATATAAAATCTGTTGTTGGAAGGTAATTTTTGATTTGCGTTAGTACAAAAGTGAATGTCAGATATAGTAATTCCGTCCCAGAAACTTTATCAGAATCAACTGTTTTTTAATTTAAAATTTGAGAACAAATACTTTTTATGTCGGTAGTATTAGTACCTAAATATATTTTCAAAAGATTTAATAAGCAGATAAAGTAAATATACACCTACAAATATATAGTTACTTTCCGGGAATTATAAAATTACTAACCGTACCATCAAACTTCGTACCGCTTGTCAGCACAATGCTGATGATGCATAAGAGCTATTCTGATGTATAATCAATAATACAGTGAAGTTTCATTAAATTCCAATCAGTAGTTTTACCGTAAAGTAAATTAAACATTCTTACATGATCCACACAAACATATAATTAATTTTATTAGTATGATTTTTAAGTTTGTTTCAAGTAAAAGATCTAAAAAAAAAAATAGTTTGTGTGCGGAAGCTAATTTTGATACCCTCTACTAATCTGAGCTACGAATACTTGCTTACTTGCGCTTGTGCTACGCTTTTGCTACGCAAGTGGGCGTGGTTTTGAGTACAACGTCAACCGAAGACCAACGAACTAACCCGAAGGAAATTCAAACGTTTTTCATGAGAACCAGTTTTTCTAGACCACTTTCAAGTTGTAATGTTTCCTCATATCAGTCTTCAATACAAGAGCGTTCAAAGGGATGGGTAGGCCAAGCTGCGCTGGATGGCTGCAGAAAATGCGTTGAAATCTGGGGATAGCCGGCAGGACGAAGGACGTCAGTTGAGTGACAGCAGTGCCGGCGGGTGGTGTGCTCCTCGGCTCAAAGAACTAGAGCAGCATAAATAACAACAACGTTTTTACGGACGTAAACATAAACAACAACACGTGATAAGTTTGTTTGCAGTTTTCGAGAACCGTTTTTCAGGTAAGTGGATATTGAAAATTTTGTGTGATTTTTAGACTGGAACTTGTTTATTTTAATCTTATGATTTATTGGTAATGAGTTTATTGTTATATTTTTTTACGTGTTGTGGATTTTGGTTCTGAAATAAATATTTTACTTATCTATTTATCAATTTGATATTTAAATTATAGTTTAGTTTCCTATTTTAACCGATATTTATCTCTCTTCAACATTTTCCTTACTTTTTTGATTTGAGTCACATGCACCTGTTTAATATAATATAAATAAGATCAATTTTGTAAAAAAAATTGTGTGTAGTTAAAAAAAAATGAAAGCTCTTAGTTCTAATGACGAATCTCTCGATATCTCGATCATATTCTCGTTTTAATTTATTTAAAAAAAAAACGAACTACTTCCATATTTAAGTCTCTCTCTTCTCTTTAATCTAGATCTCTGCTTGGAAAACAGTTCATATAGATATAGAGGAGCTATTATGAATATGAATACCAATAATAGAAATACATGCTAAGCAAAAAATATGAGGCTTTTTTAAACTTAAACTTAAGTACCTAATTAAAAAAAAAAAAACTTTACAACATATCTTAAATCTAGGTATCACTTAAATCTTTAATGCAATATTCTAATTTTACAACATTTTTGGTGATATCTCAATTTCACCAAGATTGCAGTAGCCCTAATTTGTTTTTGCTTACCCTTTGTTTACGTGTTTACTTCCTGCACCCTACATTTCTGTGCACCCCTAGAATATTTTCAAAAACTAAACAACTCTTTACTAGTTTGTTGTAACAGGTTGTTACAAGTTCTATTTAGTTACATTTTGTACCTACCTATTGTTTATAATTTTCCGTATAATTAATCCATGCTTCAAGACGACGCTTCACAATTCATTTTATAATATTTTATAAATATTGAATTTAAAAAACACTAAAGTTATCGATTGTCCTCTAATAGTTTAGTATTTATTTAAACACGAAATCTAGAAAAAACGATTACACAAGATAAAGGTGAAAAATATGTATATATATTTTTAGTTAGTAAATAGGCATAGGCAATATTATGATAGGTAATCGTATATTATGAGCTTAAAAATATAGCATACCTAATAAATTAAATTACGAATTTTATATAGACCAATTGTAAATTGAGCGCATAAATATTCCACTAAAAAATAATTGATTATTCGTATATGTGCTCTTTGGATCTTGATTTTAAAAGTCTATTATTTTACACATCTCACTGCAAAATCATCAACACCAACCAACGCATCCGCAAGTTACCGCAGTTCAGCCGTTCACGGCTATTTATAGGCTTCCACTCAGATTGTTAAAATGAGAGTTGCATTAAAGGAGCTCACTTTCGCACTACACTTAAGGATTTTAATTGCCTTCCTGAACAAGAAAATATAATCGAAAAGGGAACCATGAAATTCGTGTCACTCCTTCATAACTTTAACCGATTCGATACCTACCTGTTATTAAATATGCAAATGAGTTATTTATTCAAGTCGCGCCCGCGGAGGGAAACTTGCAAACATTACCTCGTCTTTCTTGTATCAATTATTGTTACAAGAGTTATGCTACGTGCCCGGAGTTTGTCTTTGCCAGGGTATTTGCTAATTGAAATTTTGTTATCCGTTGAGTTCGTGCGCCCCCGTAATGTCGCTTGTGTGTGATACGATTTATGATATTGTTAGCAGAAAATTAACACCCAATTCCTTGAAACCAGCGTCTTTGCATTATTAAAATAGAAAGCCATATTATAATACCATTACACAAGATCCAAGCAAGCAAACAACCTTGCTAATCAAAAATTATTAATTAAAGAAAATTAAACAAAAGCAAGACCAAGACATCAGATACGATACGACCGACATTCCCCAGAGATTCGTTTAATTTAGATTATTTATTATTTCATGGCGGACCGCTGGCTCCGAGCGGTGGAAGCTAATTTCCAAAATAAATATTGGCTCAATCAAAACCGAACAACTCGGAACTTGGCAATAGTCATTGTTATAAGAGGTACAATTAAAATTGTTTATTTGTATAACGCTTTTCTTATTTATATACTTTAATTTAATCATTATAAAAATGGAATATAAGATTTAGAACATCATCTTAAAACTAAACTAAAATAATTATTATATAGGAGAAAACACAAATAGCTCACTATTTAAGTACTACCTCTCTCTTTATTTCATCCTCGGTATCCATATTTCCGACATTTAACGAAAGTCAGTGTTGCTTTTACAGGCGCGTGTCCGAGGAACAGGGTTGTTTTCAATAAATTACGTGTAGGACAAGAGGCTGGGGCTCCGCAAACAGCCGGCGGCTTCTATCAACACAATTATTATACTCGGACAGCTACCCTCCGTGTCGATAAACACTGTCTAAATAAATTAACTGGACTACAGTTTGGGACCTTTTAGAGAAAGGAATTAATTGAGTTTTTCTAATAATGGTTCTTGAGCTGCCTTAGCTAAAAAATTAAATAGTTTTATTTATTTCACAGTGTCAAGGATCATAATGGCGTTACCAGCTAGTGGTCCCCCGCGCGCCAAAAAACAAAACCATGCTAACATCCCCTGTCCCATAGAAAACTGCGCGCGGTTTACCTACGGCAAGCTGCCTGACCATCTGACGAAGCGTCACGGCCTCACCGGCTCCGAGAGGGACGCTCTCAACGAGCAGCAGAGGAAGCGCTTCTTTAATGGAGAGCTCTGCCAAGTTCGCTTTCTAAAAGAATCAGCTATCAGAGACCTATGGGGTGCAGACTATGACGACCCACGTATCCGAGCGAAAATTCACCAAAGTTATTCGCTTGTCAAAATACGCATTATACCCTTAGCCGCCACCCAACGGGCGCGGCCTCTCACAGAACAAGATGCCAATGTCCTGACATCATACAATGCTAGGACTGCACCACGGCCTGTGAGAGTCTCAAGGCCGAGGCCAAGACCCCGACCGTATCCACAGCCCCAATCTGTACCTACTGAATCCCGCCGGACATCTAGCGAATCTAGTGAAGGAGAAGAAAATGCACGCACGAGTACTCTTCCACTTTCGCCGCCACCCTCGTCGCCGTCTCTGCCTCCATCCCCCGTTCCGTACGAGCTGCAAGCACCAGTCGAGACGAGACTCCGAGACATCTTCGACTCAAAAATCGACGCTGGTTACAAAGCGGTAATAGATGACATGAAGAAGTCTATGACTCTAGGACGCACTCTTGGTCCACGTAAGCGCAAAGCGTACCGCACATATCGGAGATACGCTAAGCGTTTGATATCATTTTTGCATAGACAACACTCCCCTCTGGCTTACGATGTAGATTTACTCCTCTGCGGAGAGAGACAGGTGTGTGGGTTTCTGGAGCGCATCAAGCACGAGCGGAAGACCAAAACTCTTCGTAACTACATCGTAGCCGCTATCAAGCTCCTAGATTCTAGACTGTTTGCTATCGAGACTGACCCTACGTGCAAAGAGAAGGTAGCTTCGATGACTCGAGTGTATGAATCTCTCCACGGCCGTCTGACGGAGTGTGACCGATTGATGGAGAAAGCGCCAGCGCCGGCGACAGTAGCGCAGGCGCACGTGAACACTAGTTTCGACAGTGATATCATAGGACAGAGTTTCAATGACAGCTGTGATGAGTTGGAGTAATTTTTAAAATTATAAGTAAATAAAAGACTAAAGTTGTCAACATTAGTTTAGTAGTTTAGTGAAGACAATCACAGCCTTAACTAAAAAAGTTATGCCTTGTCTATATCGCTAGACTATGTCTAAATTAAACGATTTACATCAGGCATATTTTTTTCTGCTGAGGCTCTCAAATATTAACTTGCACTCTACATACTGAGATTAAATAATTTTAACATAAATAATTTATACTGAGATTAAATAATTTTAACATGTGTAAATAAATTAGTCAAAGACAATACGTGTTTCCAAGCAATAATTTTTAATGTACTCACATATTTTTTGCATTATACATATTTGTATTTAATTTGTGTAAATAGTAAATTATTAAAAAGTTTTTTATTAAATGAACTGTAATGTGCAATAATATACCTTAAAATGTATAATATTAAAAATTATGTTAAAACGTAATCTTATTAGTGCATCAAAATTTCATTCTTAAATGTAAATAAAACAAGTTTTATCGTATGAAATAAATTATTTACCATTCCTAAATGCATATACATACTCACTGATAGTCTTTCTTCTGAATGAGATACAGTACATAAAGCAAGAAAAAATTACACTAAAAAAAACTAATGCATATCCGCAACTACACGTACTTACACAAATGCCGTTGTTGTTTATTTAAAGACTTATTGGGGTGTATGTGTATGAGCTTTGTTAGATAAAACCACTACATAATACTTACTTATAATAATATCAACTGTCGACCTATTGCCGTTATCAATGCCTATGCTAAAGAAAAGCCTTTTGAAATGTTAAACTCATATTTAGTTATCAATCTTAATTCAAGAGATCAATTTAAGATACTGATACCAATATACTTTTTATCATATACCTACTTACCCAAGTAGCACTGAAGAATTTTGTTTAAATCGCATATATCTTAAAAGTGCCTGTATTGTGATTTAACTAAATAAAAAACGATTTCATATAGTCACATATTTCTTAAAGGCTATATAGTATTCCAATACCGCTTTTTGAGAAAATAAAGATTATACAAATCGTAGTTAAATCATCTTAAACCTGTTCAGTATTAATTAAGGTTTCAGATAAACCATAAAACTCTCTTTTCACTCAACTCTCATTATTTGTAAACTGAATTAAATCATTAAGGGATAGTTGTTCGACTTATACAGTCGCACTAATGCAAAAAAGATTTGCTATCCAAACTAAAAGCCATATTAAGACGTTTGTCCTCAAATCAGTTTTTGCTAGGCAAAACACAAATAAATTTTGTATTAATTATTATTTTATAAGTAATAATTGATTTAGAGGGACGGTTTGTACAAGATGGAGAAAAATTAAATTAGCAAAGACGTTGAAAAATTAAAAAAATAACCTTTAACACAGAAATGTCCCTTTCCCATAATTTTCCTTTTACATAATGCCCCTTTCTAAAATTGTATTTTCCCAAAATGACCCTTTCTCAAAATATTTCTCCACTAGCTCAAGTTTACATGTACAAAAGGGACACTATAAAAAAAGTCATTTTGCGAAAGGAACTATAAGCGGAAGTGATGAATACTTACAAAAGCTTGAATTCGAAATTATCCTTTTAAATTCTGCCATATAGACATAGCCAAGTCACGTCACTTCCTACCCGAATCGCCAGCATGCCAGCCACAAACATAGATCATATTAATTCGTTTGAACAACCTTGTAATGCATTCTGATAAACACAATTGTACATAAACATCTAATTTATGTGTCTAATAATATTGCATACGTCTATCACTTTCAACACTTACACTTGGTATTAGAAAAACTAACTCTGTTGCAAAACAAAGAAATCTTGATTTAAGAAATCAAAGTAAAGGATCAAATAAATCAGAAAAGTATTCATGAAATCAATTGGAAGTATCACTTAAATCGTTGAGGATTTACTTAATCAAACTAAAGGATCACTTAATACTGTGAGATAACGTCGGCTCCGTGCTTAAGTGTTCAAACTCCATTTTGGTCGAAAATGACTTTTTGATGCAGGATTGTTAACGATGTAATTTAGGTCCAGAAGGTCAAGTAAAAAAAGGCTTTTCCTAGAAAAAATACAATTAATTTCACGTTTTAAATTTTGAAGCCCACATCATCGTAACAAAAATTCCGTGCTTGTTTAGCCAACCTTCACAGCATTACCCAAAGTCCCGCATCGAAATATTTGTTGCGTGCTTGAGTGTTCAAACTCCAGCCGGCCGACCAATCACAGCACAGTACGTCACGCTACCCGGCTATTTTGTTTTTTCTGTGATGAACTTGGTTGCTCCTTTAGTTTGCTTGCAAAAACTTAATAAATTAGTTTTATTGTGTTCAAAACTAAGAAAACTAACTGCGAGTAACGTTAAAAGCTGCAGCAGGATGGCGAGTACCAATTTCAAAACAAGCAAAAGGCGTACTTTGGCGACTTTCGAGCAATAAGTACTTTTTAATAATGTTCATTTCCGAATAGAAACTTAAACGTACTGATACAGGATGTTAATAAATTCACTTTGTAATAAAACGGTTGAGAATTAAGTATATTTATTATGTTAATTCTGTTTGATAGTCCTTTTGTCTGTCTTTCACAATGGTTCAACACAACAACCAAATTTTTAACAATAATTAAGTAGGTATATTTTATCATTTCGTTATGTTTATGTTATTATTACTTGAGTCTAAATTTTTTTTTTTTTAATTTCTTGATTTTAATTTCTTATACCTTTTATCATCTAAAAACAAGTTTTTTTACGAAGTAATTTAATCATCCTGTATATGGTATTAGGAGGTTGGACAAACAAGCACGCAACAATTTTAAGGAACACTGTGCTATCTCCATGGCAGGAGTGTTGTATTTCCATGAACGAACATTTTTATTCGCAGTTTTGTTCAACCTCCATTTTAAAAGTATGATAAAATACGTAAAATCACAGCATCGTAAACAAATTTATTGGCAATTCCATATATTAGACTAAAAACTATAAATTTGCATTTATCATTCCTGAAACTAAACATCTCGTTTGATAATAAGTAAAAAAACCTTCTCCTGAACAGTGTACAAATGGAAGTTGAACATTCAAGCACGGAGGCGGCGATAAGAAATCTTGATTTAAGAAATCAAAGTAAGGGATCAAATAAATCAGAATAGTATTCATGAAATCAATCGGAAGTATCACTTAAATCGTTGAGGATTTACTTAATCAAACTAAAGGATCACTTAATACTGTGAGATTTAAATGTTACTTACGTTTGATTTAGTAAAACGATTAAGTATTAAGTGAGATTTGAGGAAATCGTTTTTGAGTAAAACATTTCTAAAATAGCATTATTTCAAATCGAACTTATTAATCTTTGATTTAATTGATACTCAACTACCCTTTTGAATCCTTACTTTTCTAAATTCAGATTTCGTCAAGTAAAACAAGATTATACGCCATTTTGAACTTTTAGAAAACAAAACAACAAAACAAAATCGAAGTGATATCGTGAAAAAAGTGTGGATTTCAGTTAAATGTGACTAGTGTAATAGTTTTTACTGAAGAAATAAGTGATTATGTGATGAGAAAAGGTAATATTAATGACATAAATGATAACTTTATTTTTATTCCATATACAATTATTCTTTATTTTTTTGTTATTTCAAGCTATTTCGAGGGCCCGTATGTTTTATGGCTCTTTCTATCGATTTTACACGATAAATGGTCATGCGTTTAAGATTTTTATTGCTTACGACGAAATAAAACGGATTTCTAATTGTCATATTTACTTATAGTTTACAAATTCTTAACACTAAGTAAAGTTCTTGTGTTGTAGCATAAAATGTTCACCATATTTTCTTTATTATGATTACTTAAATTGAAAACGTTTTAAATTTTTCTTCGCTTAGCAAAAGTTGCATTAGTGAAATAGATTATAAAACAGTTTTAATTTTGCATTTAAATCTATTTTGCTGCCTTAACTTAAACTTCAAGATATCGCGAAACCTTAGATAAGGAATCTGGAAAACCCTATTAAATCCCAATTGCTTAAGTAAGGTTAAAGTATGATTTAGCAGTAGTATTAACTCCCCCTTCGTATTCTCCTAAATACCGTGCCCACTTTTTCTAAACTGACCCTCCAAGCAAGTCTTAGGGATATCTTGAGGGACATAATAGTTTTGGCCAAGGCAATAGCTGGAATTAGCCATGTTGCCTTCAAGAAATCTTCAATACTCAGTTAAATCTATCGGTTGCTACTTGGGTAGTAACATATCAAAATGGTTTTTCATTTTATAACCATCGAGAACGGCAATAGACTTGTCGTAAGATAACCTTTTTCAAAAGAAATTTCTTAACAATCTTTATAAATCACCTATCACCTTTAATTATCAGTCACATTGAATGGAAAGTACGTGGAGGCGGGGCAGGCAGCAGAGACCACTAGGACTTTTTACCCTAGTGTACTAGAAAATTTGCCATGTTTTATCATATGGGTGGTTTGTATGTAATAATAATAATAACTTTGTTAAATTCAGTGAAATTTTTTGGGCGGAGCTGGTGCCAACGATACATGGTAATGTAGACTCATAATTATTATTAGCGCTCAAACAGACGACGCCGCCGCCACCGCACCGCCGCCCCGCACCGCCGCCGCCCACCGCGACGCAACACTGTTCACACACACAGCCAACACGCCGCCACCGCGCCTCCGCCGCCACGCTGCCGTAACGTGCGATTTTCAGAAGCAACAAACTTGTACTGTAAAGAGCACCTCGTGTTGAGTCTGCCTACTCTACACCTTCTGGGGTGTGGTGGCGGTCGCCAATCGAGAACTTATCGGCCCAGGCGACCATCTGTTTTTCGAGCTATGTGCCCTGCCCTGGCCATTCTTTGGGCTTTTTTGTTGGTGACTTTAGTTCTTATGCGGATCCATTACAATCTTTCTGATTCGTACGATACCTAGGACAAAGTTTCAGAGGTCTATTGTCAAATCAAACTCTACGCAGAAGACGCTATATGATTTTTGAAGGTTTTTTTAAACAAGTAATTCTATTAATCTAGTAATTGAGATCTGGAATTTAAATATAACCCATTTGAGGCTCGGTACATTATTTTTTCAAAGGAAACCATTCCAAAAAACTACCTAGAAATAATGATAATAAACAAAATCAAATTCTGGTAATTCAGATTTGATTTAAAAGTAATAATTAAAAATATATTCAATTATTTATTACTTTTTCCAATAAAATGTAGTAACCGATGTGGGCGACTGACATATGACTGTTCCTGCCTTCAGTATTCTATATCGAAGCTCTATCTCTGTTCATTCGGTAGTTTGATTTATTTGTCGTATTATTTGTCGTTTAACGTCTTAAATGCTCGGAATGTCGCTGCGTGCTCGAATCTTCGCGCTTATGAACTATAGTTCCCGACATAGCCCAAAAAATTGCAATGGCATGCTCATAGCTCGAAGAACAGACGCTGGAACCGATAAGTTCTCGATTGGCGACCGCGCATCAAAAGGCGCAGAGTAGGCAGACCCACCACGAGGTGGTCTGACTATCTGGTAAAGACTGGGATTTCACTGGATCAGGGTAGCTCAAGACCGGTCGTTGTGGCGATGTGTGGCAGCGGCCTGTGTTCAGCAGTGGATGTCTTTCGTCTGAGATGATGATAAAAAAATAAACATTTAATCATCTAAAAATATCTCTCTATCTCTATATCTCATATATAAACTCTGTTTTATTTAGTTTCCTGCTAGAATTTTATTTTCCTCTTAGTTGAATTTCGAAAGGCATATCAGACGGCCCCCCACTCATCTGCCATACACCATGTATACTAGTAGGTGGCACATTCTTTTTTCAGAGCTTTGATTTGCTCCGAGTGACATCTAGCGTTGAGTAGCAAAACTAAAATACCATTTTTTTTAATGCGTATTTATTTGTTATGAAATACTTATTTATAATAACTTTCTATCTGAGCTGAAATTGATTGAGATATTGTAATTTTTTCCTCTACTTTCTTAGTAAATAGAATTAATTAGGGTACAACATACTTTATTTATTAAAATTTGGCAACGCCAACACAACAACAATCCTCAAATAGTCTCAACGCCTCAACGCTAGGCAAGACAAGAACCATTTTTACTACGTAAAGTAATTTAATAGTTCCTCGCTAGATGGCGTTTTGGAAAAACGAAATTTTCTCGTCGCTTCTGCTAGCCTGGTACCTGGCGATTGTGACGGGCTGCTCCAGATTCTCCACAGCGGCACCACATGCGTTCCAAACGTTCCTCACATGTTCCTCGCCAAAGAGTGCGACTATGTATGTGACGCACAATGTTTTGTCATAAAATTAATGTTTTTCTTTCTGACTGTGACTGAACGCAATATACGGTTGTCTTGTCTCACTCTGTGTTCATTACTTTAATCAATTATCACAGGTTTTGTTTGGTGCACTTATTTTTTACGCTATTAGACAAGCTTCTCAACTCTTTTGAAATAATTGAAATAGAATATTTCGGTGAATTCAAGTTGACTTCTTCAAACTTTCTTCCTCTATTTATGCTAATAAATTATGTTAGTTAACCCTATATAAGTATAGGTTTCTTTCTACGTGTATTTCATTATGATATCTTTACGCTTTATGATGAACTCTAATTTGCTCGTTTCTGATATTTATGCCAAGTTCAGATAATTTTTCAAGCTGCTGTAAGCACTGTATCTACTCTACTCTGTATGACCCCTCTCAGTCTTCTTCGTTTTCTTTTTATTTTCTACTTTTAATGCTTCAAAAATGTTCTACCTACCTTACTAACATATTAATATACTTCGATGTTGTTTTAACAACAAGCACTCTTTGTTGAAGTACTAGAGGTGGAGAGTGACGAAAGTATCGTGGGCCACACAACTGTGGGAGGATGATATTTTAAGAAATTTACTCATGGTTCTATTCCTGTAGCCACAGCTACGCAAACGCTACCTTGAACCGCCTCTGACTGAATGTACGATTTATTTAAATTTACCGAAGATTGGAATATTCTCGACCAGTTTTTTTATTTATATTCGTGGGTGTTTTCACATGTGTAATTGAAAAGACGTCAGAAAAGGTTATTAAACCTAGGCGTAAGTTAGATATAGACGGAGATTACATGTTCATTCCTATCTATATCTAACAATAATTCATTAGGTATCATCACCTACCTACCTATTTTATTTTAGACACAATGGACTACAGCGTATGCGTTTTTATTAATTCAATGTTTACCCAGAATTGTAACGCCTTTCATAGTTATATGATTATTTAATGGCTTTTACAATACAATTTATTGATCTATGTATTACTGGGTTCTATAATTAGGGATATAGTATGATGCAGTTCAATGCCTAGCTCAAGAGCCAACATTACGGCGGTGGCAAATATACGTTTGCTGGCAGGCTGCTACTAACACAATGCACTGTGGGCCGATGACGTCACCCAGTGCAAAGTGCATCGCTGCATTTTAACTCTTCGCGCTCATGCCGCTCTGGTGCTCGTTCCTTTTGTGAGCGTCACGAAAGAGGCCCTATCCCCTTTGAACACCCTTCTCTGGGTCACTGCACGGTAGCCGCTGCACTGCTGCCAAGCAACCGGTCCTCGTCCTTCAGAAAGCAGTGAACTTTATTTGTGGTAGGCCAAATAATCGTGTATGATTTTGGTTACATGACACAGGCTGCTTTAAATTATTAATTGATAGTTTTTTGAGGTTCTGAATTTGTTTAAACTGAATATTTTTAATTATTTTCCATATTTTCAAACAAACTTCAATCTGTAATGATGTAATATTTATAAAAAATATATATCACTTGTATTATTATTATTATAATAATCCTCTAGAATATATCATGAATTCCTTCCAAAGAATACATCTCTTTTTATTATAAATCGCCTATTTATAGGTACCTACTTAACTGTTGTTAATTTCAGAAATTTTGTCACTACTTATCAGAAAAGTGGTCCTATGAAAATCAGTTTTTTTTAAACCTTATTTTGATTTAATTAATAATAATTTAGGCAAATATAATATTAGGTATAATCAAGCTCTAGTGTAAAAAATAGGAGCTAAGCAAAATTTGCGTTCTTCTCTACGTTTTACATGGAATCATCATCATGTCCTATGTCCAGCAGTGGACGTCCTACAGCTTACATGGAATATTTTGCAATAATACAATAACATATTAATTATATATACGTGGTAATATTTTTGCTAATTTTGTAGCAATATTTTCAATATCATCATCACATCAGTCGTAACGCAAGACGTCTGTAAAGGAAATAGGCCTTCTCAAACATTGCCATAATGTACGGTCGTGTGCGAACCTCATTCAGTGCACTCCTGCAACCTTGACGGTCTTCTTGATCACCTTGTAGGGGGCAGGGGGTCTACCTACTCTGCGTCTTAGATTTTGTCAGTCTAGTAACAAAGTTTAGGACGAAAAGGTCGTAGGTCTCGGTCTGGGTTACCAGGAAATGTAGGATTCTATGCGATTATCTTTGCGAAGTTTGCATTAAAATTTCTTTGAAGATTTCCCATTTTATAAGTTTCTGCCTCGTGTCTTTTCACGATACTATTTAGCTTCGTTAAATCTCGCTACGCGTCGGGCGCTGTGCTGTATAAAACACATCAGTTGACCCACTCCCGGTTATTTCGTCTTCATCTCTTGCAGGAAGAGCCATCTAGTGATTGGCACGTGAAATTTACAACTGAAGAAATTCCAGTGTTTCTTGTGCTTGTGTTTTTGGATATCCTAATCCTTGAAAATGCCTGGACGTCCTCTGTGGCAGGTAAGTAATATTTTACAACAATTTATCAATCCGATGATTTAAATGTACTTAATTTATATAAAAAAAAATCATAACTAAAAAAAACATATAATAAATGGAATAAATAAATAATGAATAAACAAAAATAACCAAATTTAAATAATAAAAACTATGAAAGCAAAATATTTAACTGGAAAGAAGTCTCGTACTCGTACACCTGAAATAACAGGTGGAGTTAATCTCGTGCAAACATCAGATTTGGCACTTGTTCAAGTTTCAATGCATACCTCGGCCACACCTATTCTGTAAAGTCACGGTGCTGGAAAAACAAAATTCTTAGGTACATAGTATATTTAATTTAATACTTTATTATCCTATCTCCAAGGAAAGCGTGCAGCATGGGTATAAATTAATTGAACCAATGTTGACGATTGTTTAAATTAAACAACAAAATATATAATTCTAAGATTTATTTACACTTTTCAGGCTAAGTATTAGGATTAGGTCTGTATGTATGAAAAATACTCATATTACAATAATGAACGACGACGAAGATATCATTAGAGTAGACGCAAATAAAAAACCTAAGAAATACTCGTTATGTTGTATCAGATCAGTCACAGTATTTCCATGAAATTATTCCGTAAAATTAAAATAATTTATTTCGCTTCTTCTCTTTATACTTTTTTTTCGACCTTTTTGCTGGATGGATTATATTTAACGTCTTCAATCATAAATTTTGCTGGCAAGTTATGAAAGAGTCGCTGCATGAATCCTAATAAAATGTCCTCAATTGTTTTTGATAATATAGGTCGAAGCGACTCAGACACAGGTCTCCAATTTGCGTTGAGATAAGCATTAGTGCTATCCTCTGAAAAAATAAAACATTGTTTTTAGATGCAATGGGGCATGCAGTCGCATTATCAGATTACTGAATACCAGAGTGATCGAATATGCTATAAATGAAAGTACCTCACTAAAATAATAAAATGCTATGTCGGCCGTTGTAGCGTTCGTTGTGATGTGACACAATCGTTTCAATGTTGCAGATTTGCAACACCATTTTACCAAGATATCATAGCCACGAGCAGCATTTTACTGGGTACCAGTTATACCACGACGCCATCTGGTTATTACCAATGCTAACACAATTTTAAACCTACTCGACAACAGATGGCGCTTACGCATTTTATACTGTCAGACAGACCGCGTTGACTCCCAAGCTGTTTGTTTTCTTAATTTAGTTCTACTACTCACCGTTTGGCACGCTTTACTTAATAACGTTGAATGTGAGTGATTTCTTTATAAAAATATTAGTCTCTTTGATCACACGCAGACTTAGCTAGCACGCACTCTACCTCCTGCACCAACCAATTATATGGGCTATCTATAGATTCGGGCAAAGGAGGACTTTTGCAACTGATTGTACCTACGGTTAGGATTAGGGTAATTTCGGAATTCTAAAAAAAAATACACTTTTTAAGGAATTTTCTTCTAATTATCTAATGGTCTTCAAAGATTTTCTATCGAAAGCCAATATTTTGCACTTCAAATCAACGAATCTGCTATCATATAGTATTATGGTAAAAAAAAGTACAGTGGTGGTCTAGGACGACGTAACACTTCCGGTTTTTCAGTATTGCAAAATAGCTCTTGTTCTTTGGCAATACAGTAAAGCGCACGAGACCATAGACAAATCTGTAACGCCGTCCTAGACCGCCACAGTACGTAGATACCTAAGTAGATAGTTAGTCTAAGGGCAAATAACTCACCTAGAGATTTAATTCCATCAAACAGGTTATTCATGCGCAATTTTAACCCACCAATCGCATACTTGACGTGGGCACTCGTAACATTGAAAAATACCAAGTCATCTTTTTCGTACATTTTCACATCACTTACAATATCAATTGTCATGTTCGCTGAAATCATTAATTTATATTTTGTTTTCTTTTTTATTAATTAGGTAGGTACTTACATAAATCAAAATATTGACACAATGACTTAACGGACTTATACCTAGTCACTAAACTATCCTATCGAACTAGGTAAGTATTAAAAAAAACAGTAGAACTTCTAAATTATGATAAATATCAGATATTCAAACGGAAACTATATTCCTCCTATATTCAGAATCTTCAAAATTTTAAATAAAAAAACTGGCCACTTTTTGGCATCCTCTGAAATTCTTCTATATTGTGTAAACTTACTACTAACTAAATGTACTTACCTTTAGAATATACGTTACGAATAGTAGGTAAGTTTAAATTATTTTAATATTTTTGTACAAATTAAGGTAATGGGTAACACTTACTTGGTTCGAACCAGCAATTTCCACGACCCACGAGGGGTATCAAAAGAATTTTTCCTTTCAAATCGTAGGTGCCCTCAATTCTAATTTTTGGAACTCTCACTCTAGTGTAGAAGTCGTACGTTTTGCTATCCACCCTGTAAAATTAATATAATAAGATTAGATGTTTGTTCCTTGTAGGTAGAGCTAGTAGCAAGCCGCGCGCGAGACGTGCTCAACGGCATCACTTCTGTGACCAGTCGATCAAGCAGTTCAACTTAGGTACTAGGCAAGCATCAAAGTGCCAGAGTTGTTTCTATTGAACAATTTTATACAAAACGGCAAGCAACGGTGCAATGAATATTGTGATTATTGATTACAACCATCGATGATTACAAAATGATATAGGATGATGATTTTTTTGTGTGCGTAATTTTGTAAATTTTTACCGTGTCAGTGGTCACGACTGTACACAAGACATACCAATTTATTTTTTATTCGGAATATTATAATTTGAACAACTCTACTCACTGACTCTGCAACACTTCAGTTTTTCTAAAACCAGTAACAATGACGTCATCAAGAGCTGCGTTCACGTTTACCGGTCCATCGCCTTGTAGGATCCTTATTTTTGGTATGTTTAATGGATCCAACGAAGGCATATCGATTTCCGGGAGACCTTTAGAAAAAATGTAACTCTTATATTATCTAAGTAAGTATCTAGTCTATCTAATATATATTGATGTAAAATTGATGGTCGAATTCCGGTAACAGACCGTAAACTAACAAGGTGAACCTACTAATGGTAATTTGGTCCTAAGTAATTGTTTTTGGAGGCTTCTTCCCCATTCGCCTGAAAATATTCGCCCGAAATATTAAATTTACCCATTCGCCCGAATTTTAATAAAAAGTGCTCCCCATTCGCCTGAATTTATTTCATGAATAAATAGCACCGTTACAGGTCACAAAATACAACGATTATACACGTAGGCAACAGATGCTTCAAATTCTTTATAACTTCAAAGATTCTGTTCCTAGTTTAGGGCTTATAATTTAATTTATCAAACGCGTAAATACTTTTAGCGTAATTTTCGCCGTATGTTTGACAACTTGAATCTTTATCTTATTGTCATCTAAAAATATAAAATATTGCTGATTTTATTACATTAAAAATAACGGATTATTATTATTATTACGTACCTACATTATCCCTCCAGGTTTGTGTCCTCAGTATAAATTGAAACTATAAAACTTGAGATAAAAAAGCGTCAAGTAGACACCATTGACAAATGGTAAACTAAGTATGTACTTTACCTAACATGAGCAGCAAATACCACGCACCGAAAAAGTAGCTATCGTTGACACAAACTGGCGCTGTATCAATCAATACATAGTTTAAAAAAAGTCGCTTTTCGCGTTTGTCTCTATGTATGCTTATATCTTTAAAAGTATGCAACGGATTTTGATGCGTTTTTTTAATAGGTAGAGTGACTCCAGAGGAAGGTTTATAAGTATACATGCACAGGATAGTAAAAGTTTAGGCGGTACGAAGTTCGCCGGGTCGACTAGTAAAAATATAAAGAAAAAATTAAGGCCCCTGACCTCATCATCGCTGAAAATACTTAAAAATATCGATTATACTGGTTACATTGAACTTCAGATAGATCATCAGCGGAATTTGATTATGTAAAACTAATAGCATGTCTTACTGCAGATAACTGTTGATTGCAATGTCTATGAAATAATCTCAATAATACTTTATTTTTAAAAAACGAATTGACAGTTTATTCTGTTCTTAATACTCTTTGTTTCATAAGATACGATCAGGCGAATGGGGAACACTTTTTATTAAAATTCGGGCGAATGGGTAAATTTAATATTTCGGGCGAATAATTTCAGGCGAATGGGGAAGAAGCCGTTTTGGAAGACAAGGTAATTTAATTTATTAAGTGCGTAGCTTTTAAAATAATTATTTCTGTAAAGTTACTAATATATTTCAAAAAATATTATATTATTATCTTACTGATTCTCGTAATCGAGCCTGATCACAGTAAACAAGGCACATGGTGAAGAAATAGCTTTCGCTTACCTCACTTACTCGTTTCTACCTGGTAGGTGTATGTTTCGTAACCCGGTGCGGCTAGTCTAGCTCCCGACCCACCGAACTACTGCGGCATTTATTTACTGTATTTCCTAATATTTATCATCTTCAGTTTTTAAGGTTATGAAAGTAACAAAATTATCTTGATCAAATGAATGCTCTACAAAAGAAAATTTCTCGATTCTATTTTCCAAAGGGAGTTAGTAATACAGTGGAATGCGGTACCTAATGATTAGGGCAGTAGAAAACTGCAGGAATAACATGTTGCGCGAGCAGTCGTCATGGATTGTGCAATACAGATTTTCTAAACTAGGCGCTCGGTGACCGAACTAAATAACACCCGGCTTTAGTTAGCAAACTGGCTGGAAATTTTAGGAGAAAATATAATAATGGAACAGTTCTTTTAAAAAAACATATTGCGTACTATTGACTTAGATTTATCATTTAGTAGGAGAGGAGAGCCCCTTAGCTAGAGGGATCCAAAACCTAAATTATTTATAAAATTACCTGGGCCTAGAGCATTGAATAGCATCTGAACAGCATTGCGGGAGCATTCATCAAAGCCAGGATCTTTGCGCACGCATGTTGACACGAAACTTGCTGCAATTCATTAATTTCAAATAAACTTTTAAAATTCAAACCAGAATTAAATTTTCTGGTCTTATAATTTTTTAGCCACTAACACTTTTTTTTTTGTTATTAATAAAAGTGACAATAATAAACAAACCTAACTAATAGAATGGGTAAAAAAACTTACGTTTGGTTTTATAATAATCCGCTGTCGCACAGCCCAACGAAACCGAGACCAATATAAACCAAATCATGTTTTGTTTTTTCAACTTTGTACTAAGAGTGTATGCAGCCGAGAGGGCTGCACGCTCCACGCCTGTGGTGGTAGGTCTAATGCCCTCACCGCGATGTCTGCACTCAGAAGGTGAAGAGGGGAGTTGTACGCAACACGCATTGTCAACAGAATCTTGTAAACCTTGGTAGGTCCAAGCCCAGAGCCCAGCACAAAGGAACAGCACTGCAGATGATTAACGAAAGGTCAATGTCGATAGGTTTCGTTATTGAGCTCGAATTATTCTTGCACACGAATGCGGTTCGAATTTTTTATTTTTTTTTAATTAAGTACGTCTTAATAATTGTGAGAATTAAAACAAGATAGTACGTTTCTCGTAGTTCAACATCCTTTGTATTGAATGTCGTCTTGGATTCTGTTTTTAAATTTAAAAAAGCTCTATTAAATTCAGACGTCTTCACCTATTCAGATATTCAAGTAAAAGAAACTAGCTATAATAAAATGTGAGGCCTAGACATCTGCCATTAATTAATGCTGAAACTGTAGATACTGTTAGGAAATTATTCTCGAAATAAAAAAAAGGACTGTATTTGTTGGTATATCTAAAAACAGGTATCTTATAATTACACTATCACTAACATAATAAATGTTTGTTACTTCTTTACGTCTAAACGGCTGGAGATATTTTAATAAAATTTGGTTCGGAGTTAGCTGACACCCTGGATTAACACATGGCAATTTATTTTACTAAATAAACCGTGGGTAACACCGCGGGGTACAGCTAGTAGGTAATAAAAGAAACCAGAACCAGAAGCAAATATTTATGTTATGTTATAATACTGACTGATTGATAATATCTGTAACAATGTCTAATACATAGCTGCGTGTAATACGCTACAATTTACTCTGTAATAGTGTAAAATTGTCGGGTCGGTGTACTTTTCACGCATCAAAGGTTATTAGGTAAAATGTGGAAACAGTAAGTGTTTTACTCAGTTGGTCAGGCGAACAGGTTCTGTGTGACCTGGTACGATACCGCGACCTAAGGAGTTCTTATGAATCATTTTGCCAATGATATTATTAAATATGTTATGACTTATGACAGTAGAAACGTAGGTATTATTTGACTTTAGACTTACTTTTATACGGAAGGTACCTACATTGCTGATGTATTGAACGTAAATAATTATTTAAAAGTAAACAAAGTATTTCTGTCTACAGAATAAATTTTAAATCACAGTAAGGGCAAACATTTCTTTCAACATAGGTCAATAACAATTGAGGAAAGAATGAAAATAATTTTACATTTATCAAAACCCCACTGACATAGACATACGACGTAAATACTTACGTTTTTTTTAATAAAAATAAAGGTGAACGTTAAATTTAAACAAATAGGTATAAAATAATTTAATAACCTGATTTTGTATTTTTTTTTTTGGCAATGAACAAAAATGCTCGACA
Source organism: Euspilapteryx auroguttella (assembly GCA_951802225.1). NCBI lineage: Eukaryota > Metazoa > Arthropoda > Insecta > Lepidoptera > Gracillariidae > Euspilapteryx > Euspilapteryx auroguttella. The sequence continues at coordinate 6,113,043 of OX637652.1, forward strand.
AATATAATTTTACGAGTAAATAGCCAAGCAGTTACAAATAGTCCCTTTACTACCTACCTCATTTGTGCCTTAAAATAAAACTTTTAACTAAAGCATTTGCAGCAATAAAGGCTAATTAGTAAATACTGACGACTTCATCCGTTAGACACTGATTCATAGTTGTTCAGAAAATACATTTACTATTGGCTTCTGGTCAAAATAAATATTTTTTCAATAATTTATGCTGAAAGTGTTTGTCATTTCAGTTGAAACTCATGTATTTCTTACAGAATTAAATGACTTTAAACAGAAATCTAACTAAAATACCATAATATACACAAAACGTCATTACTTACTATATTGGTAGAGATAGAACATAAAACCTAAGTGATTTTATACGTTCAAATAAAACAGTTTTTTGCTGAATAACGACAATATTGATCATGTCATGCACGCATCAAGTATAATAATATGTACCTAATGTAATAATATATTTATATTTTAAAGCAGTATAATTTTACTACCTGTACAAGTACTTACCATAATATTATCACTTGCATTGTGCAGATCATGATGAACAGATGGTTCTCAAGGCAACCCAGTGCAAGTACCATTTCCAGAAGAGTTTACTAACCTTACATTATGTTCGCTAATCTGTTTTTCTTTTCATTATTTACGAATAGAATCAGATTGAATTTTATTCTTGTACAGTGGCGGATACGGTCGGCGTAACACTTCCGGTTTTTCTGTATTGGAAAATAGCTCTTGTTCTTTGGTAATACAGTCTAGGGCTGACGAAACCATAGACAAATCTGTTACGGCCTCCCTCCTAGTCCGCCAATGTACCAGTCGACCCGACGAACTTAGTACCGACTAACCTATTCCTGGTAATTATTCGAAATTTTCTCGCCGTAAAAACCATCCTTGGACTTCAACTAACATTTAAAAAAAAAGAATTGGTAAAATTTGTCCAGTTGTTGTTAAGTTATGCGCTTACCAACATATTTTGCTATTTTATAGATTGAAAATGTATATTTATATTCAAATGTAATAAAATGGCTGCAAATTTCACCCACACAGGAAGGGGAAAAAAATAAAAAACATAAAATAAGACAACAGAGATAAATCTCATCGATTAAATCGGGAAGTTACTAGGTATAGTGTAAATTGCATACATATCTAAAGAATATTTATACCTACAATACAAGCTGTAAATAGAATGTAGGTCACAGATTAGATGAACGTGTATAAATTACTGCAACTAAAAATGCTAAACTAACGTACGCGACGACGACGACGTGATCCAAATAACGGACATGTATGACATTGCTCTAATTATCTCTGCGAATTCGAGAAGTGCCTATTTTACATACTTTATATACCTACTTACTTAACTCTTGTACCTCTTTTTTTTTGTTTTTTTTCGATAGGTACACAATTTAATATTCCTAAATAAGGATATTTCTACAAAATTAGAACGTGGAACATTTACTTAGCTTTAATTTAATCACGAAACCACATAAAGAATTGTTGTACAGTAGCCATAAATATTTATTTTAAAATATCATTAATTCATCACTATGAATCTACCTTTAGTTATGTTATATGTATAATAAATATGTACATAAATCTGGACAGCTACATGATAGCAATTAGGCCAAGGAGTTCTTGTACACGATCTATTTAAAGATTTTATTTCCAGTGCACACATTATACTTTTATTTATGCACCAGCGCATCATTCATGAAAGCTTTTAGTTTAATTTATCTTGACTTTAATAATACTCGAAGAATAAAAACTTATTAGGGTACATATGTATTCGGCCCTGTAGTCTCGGGCCAAAGAATAAAACTACGGTATCCCCTGCCTGTCGTAAGAGGCGACTAAAAGGGGCTTTGGGGTCGTGAGTGGTGAGGTCGGGGGACCTGACCACTCGTTCCAACGGCCCTGTGCGAGACACGGCGATGCGGTTTTTGGTCCCGCATCGCCGTAGAATAAGGAAGGCGAAGGGGAGGATGCCAGCCTCCCCAGGCTGAGCCCAATGTGCAAGGTGCGGTGAGGATGCTTGAAGTAAAAATGTCTAATGTACCCAAGCATCTGTGTCTTATGAAGCACGGAAGCAGGCCAAACGGAGGGTTTTTAGCGGGTGCGAGTCCCGCACACACCCGTTGCTACCCCGGGTGACGGGATAGTGCATAATGCATTTTCCCTCCGTAGGAAAAAAAAAAGGTACATATGTATTAACTATGTATGTACCTACTACCTCTCAGAAATCATATTATTATCATATCACTTAATTCACAGAGTTTTGTGAGGAACAGTATTTTACGGTATATAGGTATTTAGGGAATTTACACACCTAAAATAACAATGAAACGTGCAACTTTTACACAAAATTAAAACAAATTTTCTTAGAAAATTACGCGTCTTGTAATCAAATAAAAATATTTATTTACAATAATAAAATAAAAATAGCAAAAGTTAGACAATCTCTAAAAATAAACGTAACAAACGACATTCACACAAATCAACAGTTTTTATAAAAAGCTATGATATTTATAAATAAAGAAAAATACATTCAGCGCGATCTCGGATTTGTATGATAATGGAATAAGTTAGCATTGAAATACTGATTCCGAACTTATCGGAAATTATAATCACTGAGGCTGGTTTGAACAAGGTGTTCTATCATTATTATCATAATTTAAATATCTATAAAACTAACAGATGATGCTTTACTTATAATGTATGTGTGATCGACCGGCCTCCATGGCAAAACACAAGCCTCCCTGCTATTGCTGTTTCTTAGTAGTTTGGTTTGGCTGAGCCAACGTCCGTTAGTTTTATAAATTGATGATGTAGCGTATACATAGACAAAAACGCACTTCCCGCAAGCCAGCTCTTAGTCCGATATCCCGTAAACCTACACGTCTACATATGGCGTGTGTTTCCGAAAGAGCCACAGCCAGCTTGGGAAGCACCCTTGTTGTACCCCATCTGGAGGTTCAGTTCAGCGTTGTGGGCCCGCAGCTGTTCCTCAGTAAAGGTACGCTCGTTCTTGTCTGCCATCTTGGGACCCAGCTGGGGACCGGTCCATTCTGGGTGTTTTTGCGTCTGGAAATATTTATTCATCAAATAAATTCTAGTAAACAAATGATGCTATCTTATCTGCCATAATACTTGTTGTATATTTTAATACAAATAAAAGATAGAAACGATTCTTACGATTCTTCCCAGAGCGTATAAGCAGAGGGTGACTTGGGGGATGTTGCGTCTCTCAAACAAATCAGCGGTCTGAAAGATTTCCTCCTCCGGTACACCGTACTTCTTAATGGCAGCTTGGAACCTTTAATAACATAGTTAAACAAATTAATGCATCATACATATAATGATAGCTATCCTATCAAACAATAGAGACAGTACATCGTAGACTATAAAAACATTTGATATATCAGCAAACCTACCCGACTAAAAAGATGAGATCTATTGAAACATACTAAGATTTCGACTGCAGACTATACCTCTGAATATTCTCCATCAACTGAAAGTTGGTGCCTCGCTCCTGGATCTTCTTGACGGACCCTGGAGACAGCTTGTTGATGAGTTTGCACAGAACGATGCCGTCCTTAAGGATATCTTCATAGGGAGCATTAGGGAGCTGCTCTCCTAATACCGCACTGATCCAGTTCAGGACCTCTTGCTCCTGCTCCTTGTTCCTGGGCTGTGAATATAAATGGGTTATGCGAATTAAGGTCGTTCTAGACTAGCACTTTTCACTAATAATTTTAGTCTAGAAAAAAAAGCAATAAACATCAAATAATAAATCTTTACATCGTTACAATCTCTTGCGTTCAATAGAAGGAGTTGACCGTATCGATCGCTATCTTGCTAACTAGAGCAATTAGTGTGGTCACTATCAGATAATCTAATATAAGTATCTAGCAACAGCTACTCTATTATTGAGATGCAGTTCCATCAAGATTTTGAATGATTACGTTAGCTTACATTATTCGCTATTGCAAAGTTAAGTAAACTTAATGTAATCTATGAACAAGAGTATGTCTGCCTGGAAACTTCAACTGTGTAGTGCGTAACAGTAACTTGTTCTAATATTTTTGTAGGCAACCAAATACCGGTGATAAAACACTTGTTCCAGTGCCAACTCGTTTGATGGGACGGCTCCAGCATCAACGACGAAAATAACCACGAAAACAGACGGATGTTATCATCGCCGGATGGGTTAAGGAAACTTGGTGTTTTCAGTTACTTCCTTGTTTATTTACGTTTTAGTAATGCAAAAAAAAAACAAGAAGAATAAAGCAAACATGTTTTAGGCACTAGTTAACTACATGGTAATTTAAAGTGCATACTATAATTAATAAGTTGATAATTTCTAAGATACCAAATAATACCAATAATTACAAACGGTTACTAGGCACTTATTATAAATCTGATAAACATCACCACAAAAAAAAACTAGGTTGGTAATAAAACTTTACTAATTTAGTTGATATAAATCATGTTTATGGCAACTTTATCACGTCCATTGATGACTTGTGGCAGCTGCGTTTGCGCACGATTCGGAGTTCATCATGAAATGAGAATATATCTGACGTCAATGTTATGAAATAGACCAGAAAGTTATTAAATAGAATAATTAACTATTGTCAAAATAGTATAGTCGTTAAGTTCAAGTAAGCAAATTATATATTATTTTCACATTCGAACAAAATCTTAAATAGTTAAAATACTATTGAATACAAAATGACAATAAGTATGTACTGCCACAAAAAACAAACAAGCATCTAGAAAAAAAAACAACAAAAACAAAATAGGTACATACGGCCATTTTGAAATATCACAAGTGTAAAATAAATCAAGAATATCGTCTTTCCGTCACCGGCTCAGATCCTGGACTGCGGACCGAATGGCCCGCCCGCCCAGAGTCCAGCCGCGGGGGCGGGCGCGCCGCCCAACGGTTTCCTATAGTGCGGGAACTATATTCTGCTAGCTGAGAAAAGTTTTAACTCTTTACTCTAAAAATCATACTGCAATTTTATAATAAGTACCAATTAGCTAACTTACAATATACTAACTGTATTCCACTTGGAAGGCTAAGTTGTTTTTATTTAATGAGACATATATTTTTTTGTTTTTGCTTTTTTAAATAAAATTATTAAATCTAAATATATAGTTTTTTAAACATGAACCTTTCTTGTAGATTATTTAACAGTTTCCATAATAGCAAGTGAAAATCAATTGTCTCTACCTACCCCGATGGGATACAGGCGTGACGTTATGTATGTATGTATGTACCATTTTTTTTTGTTATAATTTCCAAATTCAACTCCCTCACTCGCACTCGAACTCGCAGCATCTACTGTAAACATAACATCATAATCATAACTAGTATAAAAACATGAACAACGCGCCGCTCTGGCGTCAATAAAATTGCGATACAGTCAGATTTAATTATCTCGTAACACTAAAACGATTCTGTTTGCTAAAGTAATGGAAAGCTTCCTTATCGATATTGTTTTATTTTATAGCTTGCTTACGTTTGGCCTAAAAGGTCAAAAAGCGACAAACAGTTTTTCAGCTGCTACTTCTACTTAATAATGATTTTTAAAACGACTCCCTCCGAAAGCCGGGTCTGGCTACTCTAAATTATTAAATTATTTATAAAAAAAAGTATGAACTACTACTATTTGGTGCTGAAATGATTTTTGTTGCTCGCTATAAAATAAGATAAGATATTTTATTACAATCAAAAAAACATAAACTACATAAAAATAGCAAGCTACAAAGAACATTGCAAAAGGCGGCCTTATCACTAAAGCGATTTCTTCCATGCAAAGAATGAGGAATGTAATATATAATGATTATATCAGCCCAAGCAAAACTTTTGATTGCTGGGCAAAGTCTTCTTTTTCCACACTTCCTTGTCCGGAGTGGATTCAACCAGGCCCTGTCGTGCGTTCCCAGTTTCTCTCTAAACCAGTTTCTAGGGCGACCTAGTTATCTCTTGGCGTATTTCAGTACCCACTCAAGGACCCCGCTACATGCCCAACGAACGAAGGGAGTTCATCCAGTTCAGGGAAAAGTCAAGGCATGGGGAAACATGGCTTTTTAATTTAAATGCTGTATGGTCAATTAATTCAAAAACATTGTTCGGTCTAGAAAAATGATAAATGCAATATATAATAAAATTCTCTAATTAAATTATTATACTTATATTAACCGCACAGTGACATGACATATAAAAAGCAAAGTTATTATGTATCATAAAGAACAAGCGCTAAAAATGTTTCAACAGCTGACTCTGTCACTAATACTACGTACTACTATATACATAAAACACCTAACTAAACTATAATCATAGCTCAGAGAGGTTGGAGACTCATAGCTACAGAATTTACACTACATACTACATTTCCTGTATTGCACTTAAAAAAAAATAAAAACATTTTTTTTTAATAACGATTTCAAGATAACGTTATAGTTACTCGTAGCTTTCATTATGCGCTTTAGATATTTTTATTGTTACCTTACCTCAAACTATGCGCAAATTAGGTAATTGCTCGCTCGTACTGAAGTACTAGAGTCTATCATATCTTATATTAATGGGTGTTCAGTTCAACAACATTTTACCGATTAGGACGAACACTTACTTTTCAATTAGCAACAGAAAATTTTGATTAAAATTCTTAACCTCGCATCAGAACTTGAAGGATGTTGCTGAAGTATTCTAAATGCGATCCCAGTTGGCTGCGATCCAAACTGAAAATGGAACCCAAACCGCACGCGTTTAGGGGATTCCCCTCAAACTTTATAATATTAGTGCATCTTGAAAAATTGTTAAAAAAATTCCCATGATCATGCAAAAATTCATCTTGTAAAGCAGAAGTTTTTTTATGATTTTGTTTTTCAGGTCACTGGTCTTGAAGTCGTGTTAAAATTGTCCGGCTTTGATTTTTTGTGATTACTTTGTAACTTATGAATATCCAAGAAGATTTGATGGCGACAGAAGTAGGACGACGGTATTTATTTTGTGTACCGTTTACACAATGTTTATTACCTAAACAACGTATTCAAAGTTGAATATGAATTGCCAAAGGTAGTAAGATTAAACATAACAAAGTGCACTTATTACACTTGGCCTTAACCATTCTAGCGTCCTCGTACCCAATGAACATAAAGCAGTTTTTAGCGCTACTCTATGTTGTATAATAGTGCAAACAGCATTTTTAATCGAGTCTAGTCTAGGCAAAAGGGCCGTGTTATAATCAAGGAAATCGGCTACCTAGGTAGGTACATTATCATCTCGGTAATCCGGTTTTAAAATATTCCATGATTTACGATTTAATATTATACAGAGCAAGATAAATCGTTTGTTATGTAAAGAGTGGTCAAGTTTTTTTTTATACGATATACGTTCATCATTCCTTGACGTCAGATGGCTTAGCCTATTTTGCTAAGTATAAGTAGCTAATGTAAAACAAAATAGGCTAAAGCCGGTGACGTAATAGTTAAGAAATCAGTTGTCTAGACTTCATATTAAAGATAGTGATTAATTGAAATTTGTAAAAAAACTACCTATAACACTTAAAATATTACATATTAATAAAACAAATTGTAATCCAAAAATCTTACAAAAAAGGATCCTTACAATGGAAAGATTTGGTTGTTTGTTGGTTTTAATCTAATAGGCTCTGTAAGTACAGGACTGATTTGAAAAGTAATTTCATCATTGAAATCCTAAATTACCTCTGATAAACATAAGCGATAGTATCCTCAAAAATCCAGAATACTTACCAATTAATAATTTGTAAACTTTATTTGCATTACTTTTCGTTTTAACACCTAAAACCTAATTCTTTTCTTCATAAATTTTCAGTGCGCCAACAAACGTGAGCCCGAAAAGGAGCTTGAAGCCCAACAGTGGATCGAGGTCGTCATCGGCGAAAGGTTCCCACCAGGGGTGCCCTACGAGCACGCCCTGCGGGATGGCATCATCTTGTGCAAGCTGATGAACAGACTCCAGCCGGGGATCATCTCTAAAGTCAACATCGGCGGAGGAGACTACAAGTTCATGGATAATATCAGCCAGTGAGTAGTACGAGACCCGTATTTAAAAACTTTTGGCTCCAGAATTTTAGTAAGCTAATCGAATTTGATGGTTCGACTAGTCGTTCTGTTTCGACCTATATCGTAGAAAGAAACTTAGTTAGAAATAATAAATGAAAGGATTGATGATCCAATAGGCCAAGCTCATTGCAATCGAATGACTTTTTAATTATTGTAATTTTGTTTAGGTTTCAGAAGGCATGCATCAAATACGGAGTTCCTGATGTAGATCTCTTCCAGACCACAGATCTTTGGGACCAGAAGAACATCGCACTGGTCACACAAACCATCTACGCTATCGGCAGGACGGTAAGTGAACCTATAAAAAAAACAATAAAAGAAAATATGCTTTACTTTGCGTCTGTATAAAAAAAAATTTGGTTGAGTAATAATTATATGAAAAATAAAACTGACTAGTTAATAGGATGGAACTTTTTAATTTACTTCGCTACTATTCTTAATATAATATCTACTTACTAACTCTATCTATATCAATATTATAAATAGAAAAGATTTGTTTGTTGCATGAAATAAGCTCCAAAAAAACCCTCCAGTACACTATCCCCAGGAGACATAGGCTTTAGAATATTCTTTAAAATTCTATTACAAGACGGAACGAAGTTTGCCGTGTCAGCTAGTATAGTTAGTTTATAATTTAATTTAAAAAAAATGCAACACTACGGAGTCATTAGGGAAACTCTTCGGAACTGTAGTGAAATAACCAAGTACGTTAATAAAAGGCCTATAAACTTAATGGGCAATGATAGGTTGATCTTGAACAAGCCGAAGAGTATGAAAGACATGTCCCGCAGCTCCGTCAGAGACACGAGGAGCTTAGTCGCAGAACGATTTTCTTTGTCTGAAACATACAAGTTTATTTTATTTATTTAAGTAGTCGGAAAACCTTGCGTTAAAAACTACCTAACTGTACGTTTAGGTTAGTCACAAAATTGTTGCTTGAATAATATACTACCTATATATATTATATATAAATTGATGATGTTATGAACTAAAATAATTGATGTAAAGTGCTGACTGCTTATGCAATCAGCCCAGTTAAAATGTTACTGGTAGACAAAGGAGTCGAACCGAACGAGCTAAGAAACCACTGAATGGCTACCAAAATGACTTAAGCCGAGGAGGCGACAAGGTCCCCAGATGAAGAGGTGGAGTGGGGTGATGATCCTAACAACTTGCGGAAGACTGCGCAAGTATGCGAGAAAACGGAAAAAGGGGAGGCAGTAGTTTTCCTGCCCCGCGGTTTTTCCCGCGCAGATTTCTCATAAACACAAAAATCCAGTTTTTTCCCGTTCCGTGGGAATTTCGGGAAATCCCTTCTTAGTGCTCACCTACACTCCCCAAGGAACCCACGTGCCAATTTTCAGCTTTCTACGCCCAGTAGTTTCGGCTCTGCGTTGTCTGTCAGTCAGTCAGTAACGGAAGAGTTTTATATATATTGATTCACTCACTTAAATTACTTTGGTACAATCTTGATGTTAAAGCAGCTTTCACGCGGTTGACCTCACTATTTATATGTTCAGAATTGATACTTGTCCATATAACGGGAGAGAAGTTTAAAAGCGTAGCAAAACTAATACTGAACTTTTCTTTTCCTTCGAAACTTTTAAACGCCTGCAAAGACAGCAACAAAATTATGAAAAAAAAACCGTGCTGTTTTTTTTAAATAAGATATATATTATTTAAAAAAATAATATATATATTATTTAAAAAAAACAGCACGGTTTTTTTTTCATAATTTTGTCAATCATATAATATATATATATTATATGATAGAGATAGAGAAGAGTTCTATAAGATACTTACATTAGTAATATTGAAGCCGTATAATGCAGTCAATAATGTGAAAAAGACTACAGTAATCATAGACGCAATCTGAAATCAAACTTTGTACCAACACCTAATTTCATGAATATATGCACTCCAAAAATGGAATGGGTGAAATGGAACATTACCTGCCACTTTATAGCTTCAGTTAAATAGTCAAAAGCTGTTATAAGCGTGTCGTATAAATCAACACACTGCTTCATTCCTATACTCCCCTTAGTTGTATTAGAAACATTTACTGAATCAATTTGCGATTTTAGTTCTTTTAACCTTACTGTTATCAATTTTAACAAATAGCCGCAGTGATATTGCTCCGCCATGTTCAGAGCTTTTAAGGGTAAAAGAAAATATATCTCTGTCAGTCTATATAAATCTTGAAGAGAAGCGCCCATCATTACAATACCATACCAAATCTCGAATGAAATGAATATTAAAAATGCGATAAAATAATAATGTTTAGAGGTTGTTGTTATTGAATATAATCGACCAATTTTATCGTCAAAACTCTTGATTGTTTCAATGAAGAGCGTCATCTGATTGCACAAGAACAAACCCCCTAATGTGTAAAGATTGTACTGGAAAATGTTTAACGTAGAACTGGTACTGACATTACTGAGATTCCAAAATGAGGCAACGAGGAACAAGATGTTGAGGATTACCACGTATGTGTTTATTATTACTTTTTGAACGCTGGTCAAGTTTCGTATTATCGAGAGTCTGTTTAATCCGAGATAAGCCTCAAATTTTATAAATGTTTCTACCATGGGATCGATTTTGCGCATTAGAGATCCCACAATAAAATTGTTAAATTTTACTACACATCTATTCGACATGATGACCAGGCAATACTGATTATTAAGCTTGCACTACTTATTAATGAAGCAGAGGCGCTACATACCCAAACACTTCAATTTCATTACCGACCTACCACTAACACTTAATTTAATTTCATGTCGCTTATGTCACAGAATACTTTATAGTACCACTTACGTCAAGTAATAAAATAAATCGGAATAATTTGGGTAAAAAATAATAAATCATTCAAAGGTTACTCTTTGAGCTCTGTGTTATTTTTTTATTATTATTAATTACTAGTCAACCCGGCGAACTTCGTACCGCCTTATCTTTTGCTATGTTGTACATGTATTATACATATAAACCTTCCTCTTGAATCACTCTATCTTTAACAAAAACTGCATCAAAATCCGTTGCATAGTTTTAAAGATATAAGCATACATAGGGACAGACGCGGGAAGCGACTTTGTTTTATACTATGTATTGATTTTTGCAATTGTGTTTTATAAAGACATGTTTTCGATTAGTTCTTAGATTAGGTACATTATTTTAAAAAATATACTTCTTTTACTATCAATATCATTATTATCTTTCACCATCGTCCATCGACAGATGCATAGTGGTTTTATAAAGGACTACGTTTGTCTATAACACATCACACTCAGAGCACCTAACTAGGAAGAACCTGTATCTAGGATACTTGAAACGTACACAGAGACGAATATTACACCTAGACCGGAAACTAACATCGATATCAATATTCGCCCCGCCGGGGAATCGAACCCAGGTGCACACGCTTACTCAGTCCACATATCATCCAACTGAACCACGGAGCAGTCAAATCAATGCACGGCAGTTAATGATAGCAAACTATATTAGATTTATTTTTACTTTTTGTCCATATTCTCTTTCATTTGGCTATACCTAGTACTATCTATATTAAAACAACTTCATTTACATATTTATTTACAACTTCATTTACAGGCCCACAGGCATCCGGAGTGGCGCGGCCCCATCCTTGGACCCAAGCCAGCTGATGAAAACCACCGCGAGTTTAGCGAAGATGTCCTGAGAGCGGGCCAGACAGTTATTGGTCTACAAGCCGGCACCAACAAGATGGCCACCCAATCTGGCCAGAGCTTTGGCGCTTCACGCAAGATCATCCTCGGCAAGTGAGGTACCAGGAATGTAGGGGTGCTTACTGTATTTTTTTTTTATATTGTGATGTGATTAATGTACTATTAGGGCTGGGCTGTCGATCAAGTAGAAATTGACGGCTCCTCAAATTTTATTTGTAGCGCAATCATGGCGCAATTGATTTTTGTTAAAATTTAATCACCTTTGATAAAAAATCGATGTCACTTTATTTATTTTCCTAATGTTTACGTTGTAATGTAAAAATTATTGTTTTAATGTAAGTATAATAAAATTTTATTCATGTAGGTACTTACTGTACTTAATTGTGAACCAAATAACATTAAATTATTTATTTTGTCATAATTTGTTCATTTTATTTAAAAGATAGGCATTACACAGGCTTATCTAACTTACCAACATTTTAAAATTAAAGAAATGATTGCTTGTTTGTTTGCATCGATTATGCTCTGGATCGTGAGACAAACATTCGTAATATTGTTATGTCGTGGCCAGATCGTAATAATTGGCCATTTCATGAAATGTGAATTTTCATGAAATTGCCATTATTTGCAGGCCATATCATGATGTGGCCTGGCTAGAAAAACTAATATAACATGGATTCTATAGACCTAGCTAGGTTAGCAAGACCCAAGCGTCTCACTAGTACACTCAAATTAATTATTTATTTCACCTACTTATGTCTCATGGATCCTACAATTACGATTTGGCCAAACCAAAACGTCAAACTGAGAACCTCCTCTTTTGATGTCGATTAATAAATACTATATTGAAAGGTAAGTACCTAGTGCATTCAATATTACAACCTACCCTAGCATAAATCCAACAAAATATTTCGTCGGTCCCATCTAGCGGAGAGTAGTTATACTAAAATTAGTCTATATCATAATAGCATTTGGTAAAAATAAATTATTTTCAGTGTTTCCTTTACAGTGACATCTAGCGGGGAGTAGCTAAAACAAAAATACGTCGAAGTTAGCTCCCATCTTGTATTAAAATAAAGAACTAAAACTTTTTACATATTATGAAATAGGTGGCGCTAGTAAGTATCATTGTTTTGTTTTCAATGGTAAGCAAGAGATGTCGCTTATTTTTTTTGACCACAGACAAAGCAGAACGCGTTTTGACATTTAATTTATAGTGATGTGCTATTAAAAACCAAAATGCTATGATATTTTTTTTATGCTAAATTAAAATTAGAAGAAACAATTAAATGTTTAATTAAGTTGAGAGTTATGTAAAAATTACAGAGTTTCTAAAACACAAAAATTTTAGCGCCCATAAGGGTCCACAATGTACCCTAGCAAAATTTAACCAGAATGGCTAAGATTCGTCTAAGACTAGTGTAAAACTTTTATAAAGCTGAATTGTGGAAACAAAGTATTTATTAGCATTGAGTTATATGGTTTATTTTGATAATATTTATGGATTGGTTTTAGGTACTTCAGATACTATTTTACTGAAATCTGTATTTTTGTACTTATGTTCATAGGTATGTTCAGAAGAACTAATTATATCTTAGGCTGTTTGGTAGTGTACCTACCTTCAACGACCTCGAACCACTAATGAGGGGTTTTCAAAGTGGCATTTACAAAAAAATGGTTTCGTAATATGCCCGTAGATGGCGTTAAATGGCGTAATATTCATAGGTAAGTAATTCAAATCAGTTCAAATTACCTTGAAAAGTTTAAAACAAAAAAAAATACTATCCTCTCATTAACACGGTAGCGCATCCTCTGCTAAAGTAACTACTATAAAAAATCCATGCTATTTACGTCACTTCAATGCCTCTCTATCCCATCACTAGTGTTAAATAATAATAAAATAAATATTGTTGTCGCGCAACAACACGCACGACCAGTGTTGCCACCTTAGTGGATTTTCCACTAAATCTGGTGGTTTAGAACCCCCATTTAGTGGCCATTTTTTGCGTTTAGTGGCTAGTGGATTTTTTTAGTGGAAAAATTAGACCAAGAACTGTTGTAGTTTTTGAATAAATTGGAATTGGGCATGCTGTTACAAAGCGTATGAACTAAAGATGTTTTATACAATTTAGTAAAATTTCAACATTTTCCTTTTTTTTTTCAATTGAATACAAAGTCGATGTAATTTTTTTTTTTCTTTTTTTTTGTCCATACTTCGAGGACCCTTAGTTTTCTTTGTAGCTGTCTTGAGCACCTGATTATAGTTTTTAAAGAAGATAGTTTAAGATCTAGATGGCAATAAAATTTTAAGGTTGCGAATTGGTTAATTTTTAGAAAAAGGTCGTCCCTCTCGGTATGGCGCAAAAAAAATCGCGTTTTTTACAATGTGGGAGATGGTTTCTTATTTCTTACATAAGCGAATTCATTAAAAATTTATTAAATTAATACTTTCGCCAGAATAAATAAAAAACGCGTTTTTTTTTTAATTTTGCGCCATACCGAGAGGGACCACGTTAAAGTTTCAAAACCTTAAAAAATAAAAGGGCCCAGGGAGGCAAAGGAGATTGACCATTTTTGTATGGACGCTGGACCAAGGCTGCCCAGCATTGAATCATAGTGCATAATGTTCATTAGACTAACAGTAGTCTGTAACCTAAAGCGCTTAAGAATCTATCCAAGGAATATTGAAAAATAATCTATTTTACATTGACGAAAAATCCTAACCAACAGCTTATTTTAAAAATAAAAGACGGTGTATCATTTAAAATATCAACATTTATTTAAGGATAAACATTTTAAAATACCATATCAATCGTCATCATCATCGTCGTCTATAATTATGGAATCTAAAAATAAAGCAGGGCGCCTCACAACGTCTTGGTGCCTAGCCCATCCCAAAAACCAAACTAGGCAAACAACGTGGGCACAACTGCCGATCGTTCTTCGCCCGATATAACATGAGCAGCAATAATGTTGAACAGAATCGAGCCCATGATTGTTCTCGTCAATTAAAATATAGCAATGATACACTTTTGCCGATGTATGTCTGCTCTTTATGTGCGCTCGAATCGGCAAATCACTCTTTATTTATCATTTTCATATAGAACTTGCTACAAAAAAAAGTTGCTTCGAACGAGACTAGTGAGGTCGGAACCGGACTCGGGAGGTAGAATAGGTAAGATAATAATAATATTATTTAACATAAACGATAAAAAACTATATATCAAATGTAAGATCACCAAAAAAATAAGTTTTAAGGTACTACGTATATATTATAAATCCGTGGTTTTAATTTTTATTTTTTATTTTTCATATATATATCTCTTCATGTGAAGAAGAAAAAAAATATTCACATGCGTGGGCAGCATTTGGTCCAGAATGGTCAATCTCCTTTCTTAACTAAAAACGTTTGTCTCGTAATTGTCTTGTTCTTTTTGGCGACTTCGTTAATCATTGCTGTTGTTTTTGGGCGTGTAACAGAAATCTTATTTGTTAGAGCGGCAATGGTTAACGAAATCGCTAACAAGTCAATTACGAGTCGATCGTTTTTAGTTAAGAAATTTGCCTCCCAGGTCATATATTTGGGGTAGAACGCATAGCAAAGGGTCACCACGGTCCCCTATTTACGTATGTCCACTCATCTGTCATGCACCCTAGTGGAAATTTTAGTGGTTTTCAGAGGGGGACATATTTTTGTTAGTGGTTTTCTTGTGGTTTGAGGAGCCTAATCTGGTGGATTGCTATTTCAACCGTTGGCAACACTGCGCACGACCCCACTTTGCCCAACTTTGCCTGTGACCTGTGAAGGAAAACAATAAATTCCATTACATTATAGTTTTTATACAGTTCAATAATTATTTATGTGTAACAAATGGTGATATATTTCGTGATAAAATGATAACATTTGGTCCGGGGAGTAGTTCTGCCTTGGATGACACTGGTATGCTGTTAGGTTCTTTGGGAGGTTGTTTTGCATTCCATTGCTTATTGTTTTTTGATAACTTTAATATTGTTGTAGGAGAGGCAAAGAGCATTTGTGAGAGCGTATGCAGCGATGGATCCAACGCTACAGTGCAGGGCAGTGGGCCAAATGCCCGTCCCAGAATGGACATTGTCTGTGTCCTGGATATCAACAATCCTATTAACCTTAGCCATAGAAAGCGAGCCTTGGAAGAGGCCAGGCTCGCCAGCGAGCTGGTGAACGCTAATTTGCATCATATCCATGTAAGTTTGGCATTATTTTTATTTTGGTTCAAAAAGATTGGTAAGTAAGTAGCGTCAGCCCTTACTTTCCTATCTAGGTTGTTGCTTGCAGATTTTCCCACAAGAAAATAACCATAATTCCTAAACCTTACCTAATAAAACTGTATTTTGATCTCTGCTCCTAGATTATTTTCTTGTGTGTGTGCAAGGCATTAGGCTTCAAACGCACAGGCGGTGTTTTCGCTAACATATTGGTGGCAAATAAAACTATGAAATCTTCATTCCAGAGCGTTTAATTTAGAATTTAGATCTGCCACGAATGACGGCCGAAAGATGAGTGTCACTTTTTACATGATAATGCCTTACATCTAGCACTACTTAAAACTACACTTCATAAGCACGTTAAACAGTTTGCGCACTTTACTGGTGAAGGCGCTTCCAATCCAGGAATGGATGGAGAAGCCTGAACATCTTCCCCCCCGTTGAAAGGCTGCTTTCAACCTTTGAGATCATCAGCGGACGGGAGCGGACACAGTCTCACCAAAGGTCTGCGCTCAACTCCCTTTGAAGTATTGACATCCACGACTCTAGACAATCCATCAGGTCCAGGATACAGTCGAGTGACGCGGCCCAGGCGCCAGTTGAGAGGGTGAAGCTGCTCTTCTTGTAGGAGAACCAGATCGCCTTCTTTAAGCTTTGAATGATTTTCTCTCCATTTTGTTCTCTGCTGGAGTTCACACAGGTATTCTTTGTGCCATCTTGACCAAAAGTGTTGTCGAATCTTCTCCAACCGAGCGTAGCGTTGTAGCGAGTTTTCTTTATAGTCTTCTAGGGCTGGAGCCGGCAGAGCAGTGAGTGGCCTCCCTATGATGAAGTGCCCTGGAGAGAGGGAGAGGAAGTCGTTAGGACAGGAAGATAAAGGACACAAGGGACGACTGTTCAATATCGCCTCCACTTGCGTAAACAAAGTTGAAATTTCCTCAAAAGTTAGATGACAATTTCCGATGACGCGCTTTATATGATGTTTTGCGGACTTAATCCCGGCTTCCCAAATCCCACCGAAATGAGGAGCGTAGCTAGGTATGAACATAAAGCGTATTCCTTGCTGACTTGCATAATCAGATAGCGGATCACAATTAAACTTAAGGAACTCGCCAACTTCTTTAGCCGCGGCAACAAAATTTCGGCCATTGTCACAGAATATCTCGACAGGCTTGCCGCGTCGCGACACGAAGCGTCTCAGAGTCATAATAAACGCGTCTTTTGTTAAGTCACTAACTGCCTCCAAGTGTATGCATTTATATCGGAGGCAGACAAACAAACATAAATAACATTTAATGACACGGCTTCCACGCCCCTTTCTATTAATGATATAGAAAGGGCCTCCAAAATCAAGACCTACCGACAAAAACGGAAAATCAGCATTAGTTCTTTGGGATGGTAGATCACCCATTTTAGGACATAGAGTCTTTCCACGAAGTCGTCTACATCTGACGCAATTATTTACCGTGCGTCTAGCCAGCCGCCTGCCACTTACAGGCCAAACGGACTCTCTTATAGTAGCCAGTAACAATTGAGGTCCGGCATGCATGTTGTTTAAATGCTCTCTTTCGAAGTAGAGTTTCGTTAAATGATGAGATGAATGTAAAAGAATTGGATGCTTCTTTTCGAATGAGCAGTTAGCCGAATTCAGCCTTCCGCCCACCCGAATGAGTCTATTTTCATCAAAGAAGGGAGAAAGTGAAAGAATTTTTGATTTAGAACTTAAAACTTTACCTCTATTAAGCAAGTCATATTCCTTTGAGAATGATTGTTGTTGTGCCAAAGCGCAAATGAAGTTAAATGAATCGTCCAATTCTTCAACAGATAAAAAATTAAGTCTTTTATTTTTAGGATTTTTTAAATTGTATATAAACCGTTTTACATAGGCGAATGATCTTTGTAACTTATTTAAAGAAGAATAATTTTCAATATTTATTATAGGTTCGGATATAGCTGCTAAATTGCATTTAATCTCCGGTAAATCATTGTCATGCTCGACAGTCTTTAAAATAGGCCATTCCGCTTCTGGATTAGACAAAAACGCTGGTCCCGACCACCACGCATCCATGGATATTAAGCTGTTTGCATTGGGCACTCCTCTGGATATATAGTCGGCTGGATTCGAAGCGGTAGGAACGTAGCGCCATGCAAGGGGGTCTGTATTTTCTAAAATTTCGTCAATGCGATTGGCTACGAACGCCTTTAGTTTAGTTATATCACTATTAATCCACCCAAGCACTATACTAGAATCGCACCAGTGAACAATGCGCTGCGGTTTGTATCTCAAAGACTCAAGAACAGCTCTACAAAGTCTCGCTGCTAATAGGGCAGCGCACAGCTCTAGGCGGGGAATGGTTGTTGGTTTTATAGGAGCCACCTTTGATTTAGCGCACAACAATCGTACTAAAATTTTATTATTGTTGTCGATGGACCGCATAAATATGCAGGCCCCAATTCCACTAGAGGAAGCATCACTGAAAGAGTGCATTTCAATTATTTTAGGTGACTCGCACAAAACTAGTCGAGGAATTTGTAAATTAGATAGATGATTAATATTATTATAAAAAATGTCCCAGTCATTTTGTATATCTTGGGGCACTGGTTCGTCCCAATCTAGTTTTAATTTCCATAATCTTTGTATGAGCATTTTTGGAACAATTATCAACGGGCTTAAAATTCCCAGAGGATCAAATATTTTAAATGAATTTGACATTATAAATCTTTTAGTTACATTGTTTTTATTAGGAGAAACTTTGATGGGAAAGTGTAAAGTGTCACAAGAGGGCGTCCAACCAAGTCCTAGAGTGCTTGAAGATTCGCTAATTGTCAATTTATCTTGTAAATTTATATCCTCATTTTCGAAAAGTGTAGGTAAATTACTTTTAAATTTTCTCAAATTAAAACAACCAGCATGTAGAGCTTTGCTCACGGACTGTTGAATATATTTTAATTGCTTAGGACAATCTGACCCTGTAATCAGATCGTCGACCATGAAGTCACGCTGAATGATGAGTTTGATGATCTCATCTTCCTGCTCTTCCCCCAGCTGCCACAAACAGCGTGTGCTCAAATAGCTCGCACTTGCTGTACCGTAAGTAAGAGTATTTAATCTCAACGTCTTTATGGGCTGAGACTCGTCCTCCCTCCATAAAATTAGCTGCAAATCGCGATCGGCAGGACTTCCCACGTTTACCTGGCGGTACATTTTTTCGACATCGCCTGTCAAGAGGAACCGGTACTGCCGAGCCCGTAGTAAAATGGAGAAAAGAGAGTCCTGAATATTTGGGCCAACCATCAAAAGATCGTTTAGTGAGTAGCCGGAGGAAGAGGGAACCGAAGCGTCAAACACAACTCGAAGCTTGGTGGACTCGCTTTCCTCCTTCAAAACTGCATGGTGACATAAATAGTAAGAATTTATAAGTTTATCTTGCTCTAATTCTGTTAAATGACCTAAGTCTTTGTACTCTTGTATAAATTTGCTATATTCTATTTTTAGTTTAGGATTTTTTTTAAATCGTTTTTCTAAATTAAGAAAACGACGTCTTGCTATTTTATATGTATTCCCAAGACAATCTGGGGTATCAATCATGGGTAACTTAACGTTAAACCTGCCCGACTGATCACGAGTTGTATTATCTACAAAATGTTTTTCGCATGTTTTGCCAATTTCGCTTAAAATTCTTTTGTTAGGGATCTCTTCAATTTCCCAAAATTTTTGAAGCGACTCATTAAATATATTATCATCACTTTTAGAAATAAATGCATGATTAGTATGAATGTAATTATGATAGTTTTTTGTTGCTCTTATAGGACCGGACACTAGCCAGCCAAATTTTGAATTGATTAACTTCGGGTTATTCACACCTAATGAGCGCTGCTCTGTACCTATTATCTCCCAACACACATCGGCTCCCACCACGACGTCAATCGAGGCTGGGTTGCAAAACTCAGGGTCTGCTAGTACAAAGCTATTAGGAATTTGTAAACTTTGGACGCTCACTGGTGCCTTTGGCAAATAACCGGTTAACTCGTCTAGCACTAAACAAGATAGGCTAATATTGTAGTTTTTATTTATTGCATTTATTTGCGGCGTGCAATATTCGACCGCACTGTTAGTAGAATTGTTGCCAATACCTATGACCTTTAGTGAATCAATGCGATTGGACTTTAAACATAATCTATCCATTAAAGACTTTTTTATAAATGACGATTGACTACCGCAATCTATGAGAGCTCGCACAGTCTCCCTTTGGTTAGTTTGCGGGTTAGAAACTTCTACCATAGCTGTAGGTAATAATATTTCACCTGAACTTTGTTTGGAAAAATTTACCACTAATTCATTTTGTTTAGCTTCGTCGCTATTAATAGAATCTGATTGCTCACTATTATGCAACAGGCTGTTATGCTTTTTATTGCACTCGCGACAAGGCCCCATTCGACACTCGTGGGTCGGGTGACCCTGCCTTAAACAGTTGCGGCATAAACGTAACTTTGCTACGTCCGCTAATCTCTCGGTAATTGATTTTGCTTTAAATTTTGAACAGTCATATATTCTGTGATTTTCGTTGCAAATAATACATATAAAGGATGTACTGGGTTTATAAAATTTACTATTATTAGTCGCGCCAAAAGATTTAGTAAAGGAAACGTTATGATGATAGTTATTATTAGGCGTCGATTGATTTCGGGGTGTCGATACCGATGATGTGTGCGGCATGGAACGGGTTTCATTTTTATTATTTCGACTTAAAGACTCAATAACATCTGCCCTATCAGTCAAGAATTTGTAGAACTGTTTTAGTGTAGGAACATCACCCTCTAATGAGTTTCTGCACTCTTCCCACTTAGTAAGCGTGACGCTGTCTAATTTAGACGTAAGCATAAAGATGATAAGGACGTCCCATTGATCTGTCGGCTGACCTAGGCTCTCTAAAGCGCGTAAATTCTTGGTCACGTGATCTACTAAAAATCTTAAGGACCTTTCTGACTCTCGTGGAAGCGGCTTAATGTTAAGTAGCGACGTTAAATGATGATTAATTAAGACACGTTTATTATTATAGCGATCACATAATAGCTTCCACGCTTCAGCGTAATTTGCGGAAGAAACCTCAAAATTTGAAATAATTCTGGCCGCATCGCCTTCAAGGTAGGAGGAGAGATAGTGGAACTTGTGAACTGGCGAAATACGATTATTATTGTGAACTAAATTTTCGAACGTATCGCGAAACTCTAACCAACGAAAATAGGTACCATCAAACTTCGCTATTTGTATTTGCGGCAGCCGAAAACCTATGTCTTGATGACAGTGCGAACCGTCGTGATGCGAGCTGGCACTTGTGTCATGAAAACTTTTCGAATTATCATCAAGTAATGTTTTCGCGGTTGCAAGATTAAAAGAAATACATTGCTCAATAGAATCCCGCTCTTCAAGCTCCACGGATATACTAGCTGAATTAAATACCTCGATGTCACTTTGCAACTCCTCAAACCTTTCCGACAATGCCTCCAATTTGCCCAATTTAATTGTTAGCTCCGCTATTTGAAATTTGGATAATTCAGGCAGCTGCGTCAAACTAATAATATAATTTTTAAATTTCGTTAATTGACCTTTAATAGACGCGCGTTTCGTAAGTAAATCCTTTAATCTTTGCTTATTGCTGCAGCCTGTATCATCTGCATCAGTAGTAGTCGTCATAATGAATTACAAACGCAAAACTAGGTATGCAAACAAAATAATTATGTAACTTTGTAATAATAAAATAAAAATGTTTATCTCACGCTCCTCAAGTCGTTGTAGGTAGGTACTCTCATTCAGGAAACCGGTCGAGCCTCCGTGCACTACTGATAAGGTTAATGCACCGCGATGTTTTAGGTACTAATTAACGATAAATGCAACCTGAAATGTTACGAGAATTGAATTAATTTTAATGCTTTAGATTAGACTTAAGGAGTTTATTGTTGATTTTACCTATTGAAACTGATTTAAGAACTTGTCTGAAGTATGTAAGTGAAAAAAAAAAATGTACTGAATATCTTAAAGTGCCACAAATCGGCCAAATTTGAAAATATTTCTTAATAAACTTGTAGTATGAATGCTTGTAATCACTAGTGAATGGATAATTTAGTTAGGTTAGGTGAAATTATTGCTTATTTACATGAAATTTGTTCTATTCTTTGTTACGCGACACGTGTCACGTAGGATGATGCAATCAATTATTTTCATTAATTTAGACAAAAAATTACTTTGTAACGCAAGTAGATGCGCATTTAGCTTCAGTATAACTGTTTAGTTAAGACTGAATAATTGCGATTTAGTGAGTAAATTAGGTCTAGGAAGGACACGAAAGGAACAAAGGATGGGCACTTATCTTTGGCAATCTGGGCTGCAAGACGTGACACTTTAGCTGTGCCACTGGTCTCCACCTGGTGCTCCTACGCTCCCGGCTGCAGCCTTGTTGCTCCAGATCCAATGGTCAATCCTGGTCCAAGCCTTAGACGAAGTGGTGACACGATCACTTCACGAACGATGTTTTCATTTTATTCGAATGCATTTTCTTGAAATTTTGAATTTTGATGGTTCTTCTTTTGTTCCCCTCATGGGCCACCAAAATATGTTTTCGCTAACATATTGGTGGCAAATAAAACTATGAAATCTTCATTCCAGAGCGTTTAATTTAGAATTTAGATCTGCCACGAATGACGGCCGAAAGATGAGTGTCACTTTTTACATGATAATGCCTTACATCTAGCACTACTTAAAACTACACTTCATAAGCACGTTAAACAGTTTGCGCACTTTACTGGTGAAGGCGCTTCCAATCCAGGAATGGATGGAGAAGCCTGAACAGGCGGATTTTTATCCGCGCGGTTGGAAAGGTTGTTATTTAATTTTCAACCTTATTCATAGGCCACGAAGGTACAGGCGAATTTTTAGCCGCGCGGAAATAAAACCGCGACAGCGGATTTTTAACCGCGCGGTTTTTTATCCGCTGGTTCAGACTTCCATAGGATTCAGTATGTTACATAAAATCCGCGCGGCAAAAAACCGCCTGTGCGTTCGTAGCCTTACAGGTACCTACCTAGTAATTGATTCCAATTTACAATTATTATAAAATTCTTTCTTCTTACATCTTTTTTAGTTTGAGAAACTGGACTTTGGTGAGACAAGCGTACTGGATACATTTTACAATGCGGACGTGGCACTGGTAGACCTGAGCTTGCAGGTGCAGCAGAGCTCGCTGCTGTACCACCTCGGTGTGCGAGAGAGCTTTGATATGAAGGAAAATGTGCTCTTATACAATGATGTTGATGCTGATGCTACTCTACGATTGAAGGTAAATCAATAAAAAGGCTGGTCAGAATATTTTGTAATAATGCCCAACCTATTTTTGATTATTTAATCTTTTTAAGTATATAAATCCCTAGGTAGGATATCATTAACATTAAATTTTGTAATCTTTCTAATACAATCTCCTAAATGATAATATTATGCAACAGGAAAATGACATATTTTCATATTACTAATCAAAAAAGTTCACTGCCCCACAGCACCCATTCTAACCATTATACCAATATTAATGTAACTAACTACATCAATTTGTCAATTATTATCTGTAAGTGGACTGCTACAGAAGTCCGCTTTGACATTCATTGACATTGGCTCTGATAGGAATGTCTTTAGAATTTTGGTTAATAGTAACAGACTTTGGGGCCGTATGGAGTTTTTTTTTTTTGATAACGTGCGACAGGAGTATGTGGGGCTCGCACTCACTCAAATGCCCCGGTGGTCATCTCAGTATTTTTGAGAAAGGACCCCGGGAATCATTGATGATCGGCGTCTGGTGGTCCTTACTACACGCAATGAGCTGCCCGCGTAATAGGCCGTACAAAGCCCGTTTCGGTCATCTAGCGTTATGTTGTTCCGAATGAGCGAAATTTACATTAGAGTAGATTAGATATCTTGTTCTATTCAACAGATATCCCTACCGAACTTCCTATTCGTGTCCTACAAGCTGACAGAAGCGGGCACGTGCGTGATGACCAACCCGGCCGCCACCAAGTTCAAGGGCGAGGAGGCGGCCGACCCCAAGCAACATCTCACGCTGAGACTCAAGAACATACTGCAGGACGTCGAGGTTCAGACTAAGTTAGTCTATTGTACTTATTTTTTAAAATAGGATATATATTAAAATAGTAATTTAAAAGTCGCTTTTCACGCGATATCTCGAACCGACGCGGACTAGCTCGCACGACGACGCACGTTGGAAGGGTCTCGTCCGTCCATCCGTGATATGGTAACACAGAAACTTTAACTGCGTGCGTTGTAAAATCGCGGACCGTGGAAAGCTACTTTAAAACTCAAACAAATTCTAAAGCAATTTTTCAACATACACAAGACAATAATGAGTAGTGCACTTTAGTTATTCGAAAAAGGATAAAGAGAGTAGTCATTTGCATAGATAATTGAACCAACTCAAGCTAAATAAAATATTTTATTCACAGTATTCGCTTTCTTAAGTTCCAGAGAATATTAGAAACTTTCAGCCAATGTAAACGGTAACTTTAAATGTATAACACAAAGTGCTCCATATGTAATACTGCCACTTATAACGCTAAACAAATTGTCATTTAAAATTTTCAAACAGAGCACATCTGCAAGAGAAATTCCTGTCGGACCTCCGCAAAGCTCGTGAAACGTACAGCGGTCCTGAGTTATCGAACGTTCTTCACGCTATGAGGCGGCGACTCGACGACCCCGCGGTACTGTCCGGCGATACTATACTGAACATGCTGATTTCATACCGGGAGATACAGGATTACGACGCGATAGTACAAGTTGTTGACGATTTGAAGACTATTATGAACAGGAAGAACTATTGCAACATGCCCATTATAAGGTTTATGTACGCTTTCGCTATGAATCGGTAAGGTTTTATATATTATTTTTTTATATTGTTAAATTGTTGGACGCTCTTTTTATATTATCTGCACTTCAAAGAGAGATAGAGTATGAAAATTAAGTATGTTTTTTTTTTATAAAGTACCTACTGCGACTAGTGGCGTCAACTTGAGTGTAGTAAATTTAAATAAATTGATAAGTATTATTAAATGAGTTATTCTCTCGATTAAATATCATAAATTGCTGTTTAACACTAAAGTTTTCCTTATTATTTTAGTCGCAACAAGGAAGGTGACCGTGAGAACGCGCTAAAAGTATGCGTCAAAGCGCTAGAAAAGAAAGAGAACAGATTTCCAGACATGCTTTGCCTCTGCGGTAGGATCTATAAAGACAAGTTTGTTGAATCTCAACACAAGGACACAGAGAGTTTGAATCACGCTATACATTGGTAAGAAACAGAAAAAAAAATAGAAAATTAATTTCGTTCATTAATCGAAGTCGTTAAATGTTTTGCGCCTGTCTTATGTTATAGGTATAGACAAGGCTTCGAAGTGCAACCCAATGAGTATGCAGGAATTAATTTAGCAACTTTACTAGTTATTGCCGGCAATGATTTTAAAAACTCACAGGAACTACAACATATTGGTGAGTAACTTCAGTTTAGATTTATCAATCAATATATACTTATATAAAACTCTTGCGCTACTGACTGACTGAATGACAGACAACGCCGAGTAGCGGGCTGAAATTTTGCACGTGGGTTCCTTGGTTAGTGTAGGAAGGAATAATTTCCCGAAATTGCCATGGGAACGGAAAAAAACAGGATTTTTGTGTTGATGATAAATCTGCGCGAGTGAAACCTCGGGGCAGCCTCTACTTTGAAATATATTTTGCATTTATTTTAAGCCCCTGACGGGAATCGAAACCAATACTCAGACCTCTGTAAGTCAAGTCGACATTGCTGTCCATTGCGCCAGGGAAGTATTTCAAACAGTAATCTACGTAGATCAACAGTAGGTCTGTAATGTCTTTTTGTATTTCGGGTGCGCAGGGCACCCTAGATGCAGGATTCTACCTAGTACCTCAAGTGTACTGCGTTATTTATTTACCTTTTTATGTTTCAGGAATGGTACTAAACCATTTAATAGGCAAAAAAGGCAGTTTATCATCGCTGAAAGACTACTGGGACGTGGCGACGTTCTTTGAGATATCGGTACTGGCGCAGGATTACGTGAAGGCCATACAGGCCGCCGAGTGCATGTTCAAACTGAAGCCGCCCAACTGGTACCTCAAGTCTACGATTGGGAACATTGAGCTTATTGATAGGTAAGATTTCATTGGTATGAAATACTAACAATAAAATTTAGGTGTATATTACACAATCCCTCATCAATACTAGTGTGCTCCGCGGCTTCGCCAGTATTTCAATCTAATCAAATCAAATAAAAGGTTACCCTTTTAAAAATTGTTTTGACATATTTGGTTTTACATTACCAAGTATCTTCAATAATTTCCGTTCCTAAAGTGATTCTCAAATCTTGGAGATGGCGAGGGCTGGCGGCAATTTACAACGGCTTTTTACTCCGCGGCGAAGACAGGCTTAGTTAGTCAAACCTATCATTTACTTTAATTGTTCAAAGTAGTTCCGCCTTGGTCGTCCTTTCTAAGTATGTCACTAAGTAACCAAATATGTTTAATGTTCCCAAAGATTATTTTGCTTGAAGGTTTCGCAAAAAGTTCGAGGAGACATCGCCGGAGCAACAGATCTTCTCGTTCTGGATGGAATACTTCGTGGAAGCAACGAAGAGCGCCTGCGACAACATAATCCGGTTTCCAGTAAGCTTCGTTCACAATCAAACAATTTTTAACTTATTTCCTGTAATTATCAGAAATTGAACTATGCGATAAGGCCGCCCATTGCAATGAATATTTAAGGAAATAGTAATTATGATTAGTTCATTGATTGAATAATTTATTTTTTACAAAAAAGGAACCCGCCTTCTATAAATTGAAACGTAGATAACTGAAAACTTCCTCTTTACTGAATTCGGTTAAAATAGGCACTAAAACCTTTTTCTGAATGTAAAAAATACTTCTGTGAAAATCGCATCAAAATCGGTTCAGCCAAACTCGAAATAATCGCGGACAAACATACAAATATACATACGCACATACATACATGTCAAACTAATAACCTCCTTTTTTGAAGTCGGTTAAAAAAAGAAAGAAAGCATCTGTTTACAACAGCAACATTGTTGTCTCTCACACATAACACACACAATAGAAGGAGCTATTATAACTAAAACTAAAAATAAAGGGAAACTAGTTGTATGTGCGTTGAAATGGCACTTTCTCAGCATTTGCTGAAGGTTTTTTTTCTACAGTGCTGGTTTTCAATAAATGCCAATAAAGTGTCTTGTCTACAAAACAAATGTGAACTGACAAATTTAGGCATATATTTGCTAGTAGTTGTCAATATTTAAGTTAACTCGCAAACCCTAAAAAAGGCACCAAAAATGAAGGTTCTATTCGAACAGGTGCTGATATTAGAAACGACGAAAGTCCACATGCCGTCCTATGTGAACGTGAACATGGGCGCGGAGCAGAAGTCCGTGGAGATACTGAACCTGTGCATCGACGCCGTCCGCGGCGAGTGCCGCCAGGTGCACCGCTGGCTCTTCACCTCCGACATGATCCGGAGTTATAGGTCAGTCCTACCTAATATTTTATGAAATAATAAACAATGTAAACGAAATTATCTAGCTAGACAATAGTATTAAATTGTATAGAACCAGCTGAAACGAAGATTTTTTCTCCTTTAGCAATATCGATTTTTTTTATCGACAACTAACTTTGTAGAGCCCAGTTTGCGTCGATCGGTTGCCGAGACCTGTCGTCATTAGCGCAATAGCGATAAAGTTTCGCGAGTTTTCTTTCTACCTTCATTGTAATAAAGTGAGTTAAGAATGGAAGCGGACTTTATATCTTAACAACAAGTGCTAAGAACTAAATTAACTCGTAACTGTTTCTGACTACAGGAACAAAATGAATACCCAAACGTTAAGCAATACCCCTAGTTACGCTCATGTGACACAAAATACCATGTTTCCTAAAAAGGATCAAGCCATTGTTATCGATGCATTAGAAAACGTCCAGATCAAAGAATACGCTCAAGCTTTAGGTAAAATAATCGACCCTGCACAGATACGCTTTCTGTCAAAAATATCGAATAACCGAGTCTGCATTTATCTATCTTCAAAGTTAATCGCTGATGACATCGTAGACAATAAAAAATATGTCTACATTACGAACCAAAAACTACCTATATGGCCACTAATTAACAGAAATAAACGGATAATTATTTCCAACGTATGCCCTATTATACCTCACATCGAAATAGAAAAGAAACTAAAAGAGATGCATATAACTCCAATGTCTCCTGTCTCTTTCCTACGTGCCGGCCTGAATGAAACAGGGTACAGTCATATCCTTAGTTTCCGACGACAACTTTACGTTACTCCTGAGGACTTCACACGGCTACCTGAAAAAATGACCATAGATTTTGAGGACACTACTTATTGGATTTATCTATCATCAGATACAATGACCTGCTTTGTTTGTAAACAAGAGGGCCACGTAGCATCGAAATGTCCCGAACAAGTTCCTGGAAACAATGGTGACTTTGGTACGGGTGCCACGATGGAACCAATTATAACTGACACACTCCCTGTCAAACGTCCACACCCGCCAACTGAATCATCGACCACAATTGATCACCTACAAACAGATATGCCAGAAGAAGTATTTATCCCGTCCAATGAGAATAGCGAAGATGACCTTGAAAATTCCTCTCAGTCTAGTTCAGACGAAGCATATATACCTAAAAGTGGAAAAAAACGGAGAAAGACGTCTCAGAGTGACTTAGATCTAATTAACTGGGATGAAATTGAGAGCGTGATTTCAAACTCTCCGAAAAAATATCCGATGTCAGGAAAACAAGTCAAAGAATACCCTCAATCATACTTTTGGTTTTAAAAATATAGCAGAAATAACCCTTAAATACACGGAGGATATGGGAAATCTGATTGATTTGTTTTCAAATTTAATCCCCTACATCACGTGTCGTAGTGTTAAAAACAGACTTACACGCATCGTAAGTAAGCTTAAAGTACTTGTTAAGTCAAAATCCAAGTAAGTTTTTTATTTCTTTTTGGGTTATTTTTTAAGTTAAATCCATTCTAGTTAAATTCATTTGTTTTACTTTCTTTTCTTTTTACATTTAAATATCAACAGTTTATACATCAATGGATTTAAATAAATTAAATTACAAACTCAACATTATTCAATGGAATTGCCAAAGTTTAATGCCAAAACTCAGTGAATTAGATTCTTATTTACACAATGAAAAGGTACATATTTGCATCTTATCTGAGACTTGGCTGGACAGTTACAAACAACTTCATATCCCAGATTTTGTTGTCTTTAGAAATGATCGGGCGGATGGGTATGGAGGTCTAGCTATTCTGGTCCATCATTCAATAAGTTGTACACGGAAAGATCTTCAGATATACAATAATATAGATAATTTATGTATTGAAGTCTTAAACAGTAGTAAACTACGGTATATCATAGGTATTTACTCTTCTTCAAGTGTTCATGTAACTGCGAATGACTATGAAGAACTTTTTAGTTACTACTCCGAAAAAACTTTAATAGTCGGAGATTTTAACGCGCACCACTCAGCTTGGTCCTACACAATTTCCCCTGATGGTGTTTCTTTACAACCCCTTCAGCTCGATATTAACAGTTCTACCCCATGCTGTCTATTCACCATCGCAGAACTCAAAATGATCCTTAAAAGGACAGACACATCAGCAGGCATAGACAATATAACATACTCAATGATCAATTATTTACCTGATAATGCCCAAGGCCTTCTGCTACAAATATTTAACAATATTTACAAATCAGGTGAAATTCCAGAACAATGGCGGGAAATCAAATTAATAGCTATCCCCAAGCGGAACTCTGATATATTAAAACATCGTCCTATCTCTCTGATCAACTGCCTTTGCAAAGTTTTTAATCTAATGATAACACGTCGCCTTGAACACCATTTCGAAAGTAAAAAGTTGTTCAATGAAAGCACTATGGGTTTTCGGCGGGGTTTTTCTTGCCAGGACAACCTAAGTAGATTTATCATAGACACAGAAACAGCTTTTGTAAACAAAGAATACGTCCTATGTGCTTACGGAGACATCAGTAACGCATATAATAATGTAACAATAGAATCTCTTATAAATTCTCTTCTAGATTTTGGTGTGGACAGATTTATTTGCAGATATATAAGGGAGTTTCTTAGGGAACGATCTTTGATATACAGGCTTCGGGATGGCAGAGAAATAAGAAGAGTTTGTAGACAGGGATTAGCACAAGGAGACCCTATGTCACCTATCCTTTTTAATGTAGTAACCATAAACATATGCGACACCCTCGTGAAATCTGTAAATATATCTCAGTACGCTGATGATTTTGCATTGTATACTATTAATAAAAATATTGACGTTTGCGCTAGAGTCATGCAGTCAAGCCTTGTTACCTTTAAAGCAATGTTAGAAGAAATAGGTTTAGAGATATCGGTCCCTAAGACAAAACTCTGCATCCTCACTAGGAAGTACAAAGTACCATGTGTTAAAATCAGTGTCAATGGAACTGAAATTGAAATCTTAAGCTGTGTTAAATTTTTGGGTGTTTGGGTTGATAGTCGTCTTAACTGGACTAGACATGTTAAAGAAACGGCCGATAAATGTACTCCTTTTATCAATATCTTAAGCGCTCTCAGTGGCTCCAAATGGGGTGTCCATCCAACCCAGCTCAGGCGGCTATACCTTGCACTAGTACGATCTAGACTTGATTATGGATGTATAATTTATGGTAATACTAGTTCTAACCTTCTTAAGAAGTTAGATGTAATCCAAAACAAATGTCTCCGCCTCTGTGGTAATTTCATCAAAGACACCCCTATTTTCGCAATGGAAAGTGAAATGTGCATCCCACCATTGTTCCTAAGAAGATGCTATCTAAGTGACAAATATTTCCTGAAACTTTTATCTAGAACTGACTATTTGAAAAAACAACTAAACTTTTTAGAAACCAAATTAAGATTAGGCTTAAACTATTGGCGCAGGAACCAAATTCCACTATTACTTGAAAGTTTCAGGAAATATTCAGATCTACCTGTAACGAGATTTGAAATTTTGCCGCAATTTCAGCTTCCCTTCCAATGTAAAATACTACTCTGGGAAGATATTATTATAACAAGCGTAAACACTATTAAGCGCCCTAAAGCTCAAATAACCACACATGACCTCAAATTACAAAGCGAAAATTTTATAAGGCTACAATATTCGGACTACTATCAATTATATACGGATGGAGCTAAAACAAAACATGGTTCTAGTTGTGCATTTTTTGATGGGCTTGCTGATTTTGGTGCCAAATTTCATATTGAAAACTCACATATACCTATTATGGGTTTGGAACTGACAGCAATAAATGAAGCGCTTCATTATTTGGAGTCTAGTTCCCATGAAAAAAGTGTAATTTTCACTGACTCTAAGTCCAGCTTGCAACACTTACTGGGATGTGCTAAGGGCGGCAGTACTGGTAGAAGGGAAGCTTACCTGGTTATTAAATGTATCTACAGAATGATACGTAACGGGGTTGAAGTTCGCTTACAGTGGATCCCGTCCCACGTCGGAATCATCGGGAATGAAAAAGCTGACTCACTTGCAACTATGGCACTATGTAACGGCATCCCTCTTATAATAGAACCCCACTTCACGGATTACATACCAAAAATTAAAAAAGATGTTTATGACATTCAAAAAGTCTACTTTGACGAATGCTCACAAACAAAAGGAATTTGGTACAAGACCATTGTTAGCGAACCTCCCCGCGTACCCTGGTTTTCCTCGCGTAAATTTAACAGGAAAGAATTAGTACTGCTTTTTAGGAGCCGAACTTATCACATCCCATTAAATAAATTTGGCTATACAATGAGAAAAATTGATAGTCCAAATTGTTCTAAATGTGAAAAGGAAGAAGATCTTCTACATTTAGTTATCGAGTGTAAAATAAACGAACAATTACGACTCGATTTCCTGAAAGACACTGACTGCTCTTCCGCGGACCTCTTCTTCCTTTTTCATAATGTACTTAGTTCTTGCGCTACTAGTGACCACAGCAATCGATTTTTGAGTTTTTTGATACATTCTCTAACCTTGAGAACAGAATACTATAAACTTAATAGTTCTAGCCAAACACTTAGTACATAATGTTCCATTGTACCTTTCCACATGTATAACTATTGTTAATTCTTAACTTATTTTAAGCCGACTTAATCTTAAGATAAAATAAATCAGAATAAAAAAATAAAAAAACTTTGTAGAGCCTATGTTAATAAGTCATAATGGTTGGATTCTAATGGTAACCTTTTTTTGTTTCTATATTATCTCTATTTAGCGATGAATCGATTCAACAGCAATGTGCAGTTTGTTGCAGAATGTACACGTAGACAAGGAAGAAAATATAATTTGTGTTAGTTTAGTGGTTGGGCTTTGAATGAGCGTGAATTCGATGTAACTTTGACCTTAATAGTTACAAATATTTTAGTAAAAGATGAAAAAATGCACTAGGAAGTAGAAGGATTGAAACTAATAGAGTTGATCATGGCAATTTTCAAAAAAACTTCAATATGTTTTGCAGTTTATACAAACGCGACGAGCGCTGCCTTTTTCTTTACGTCAGCGAGAATTCGGACGACTTCCAAATATACTTGCCTTCCGAGGCGTGCCGGCAGCGGCTGCACGACCTGCTGGGCGAGCTCACCGCCGACCGCGAAAAGGTCACGGACCTGGACGCCACCGGCATGCAGGACCAACTCAAAGTAAGTTAATTTAAGCCAAACTTATGGTTAAAGGAAAGTTTACGTGTAGTGATATTTGCGATAAAGAATCGTCCATTCATCCATAATCAGTCCGTACAAACTTTTACGTAAAATATTAGTACAGCTTGGCATGAGTCGTGAATCGGACGGAACCCATTTTTATTTTGAGTTGGAGACCCTTAAAAAATTAACTTCTTAGAAACAGATCATAAATTTGTTGATTTTTGACCTTGACAAGTTTGGGCCTAAATTATATTTTATTTAAGAGGCATAGCACAGATAAAGTAGTGCCACCCGCGAATTTTTTTTATATCTTTTAAAGTAAGGCAAATATCAAAAATGTGGTACAGTATTTCACTATAGTTAGATAAAATATGCTAAAAATACTTTTACGGGCACTGTTGTATAGCTTTTATGGTAAAGATTAAAGATAGCTACAAAGTGTTGCTAAAAGTGGCCACTGTCTGCCGAATTTCAATACTACCCTCAATCCACAGTTTGAATACGAACTGGATGATTTCAACAAACGCGTCGTCCTCGGTAAGGGCACGTACGGCGTCGTGTACGCGGCGCGCGATCTCAATACTCAAGTGCGGATAGCAGTCAAAGAGATTCCGGAGAAGAACTTGGGTGATGTGCAGCCGTTACACGAAGAGATATTGCTGCACTCTCAGCTGAGGCATAGGAATATTGTACAGGTAAGCACTAGGTGATATAAAAATATAGTATTAAAGTTTCGATTTCGTTTACCTTGTCTTTAGCATGTTAGCTAATCTTTAAATGTCGCAGAAGGTTTTTTACGTTTTGAATGAATGAATATACACTTGTGAACTTACTTAAAAAATTAATGAGTGCGTGCCAGATAAGTCTGCATGGGGTCAAAAAATGAACCAATTATCAATCACTCACCTGTTTTGAATGGCGACCTAAGTACGTATACAGTGGGGCCCCCAGTCTCGCGCAGTCTCATCGTCTTGCATGCCTCGCAAAGGACCAGAATTAAATCCCGTTATTTCCAAAATGATGAGAAACATTCAAGAATAATAAAAATTAATTTTCCAATGTAAATTTAAGTTTTATTTTAATACATTTGTTCTATCCAGTACTTAGGTTCGATATCAGAAGACAGATACTTCAAGATTTTCATGGAGCAAGTTCCCGGGGGCTCGCTCTCGGCGCTGCTGCGGTCCAAGTGGGGTCCGCTCAAGGAGAATGAAGCCACCATCGCTTACTACACTAAGCAAATATTAGAAGGTTAATTTATTTTAATGATAAGTTAAGCATTAAGTAAATAAGTATTAAGTAAAGCATTAAAGTTCCTAGTACTTTTTTTTACTACATATCCATTTAAAAAAACTCGCATTCACAACACCCAATGTTCGCCGCGTCCGAGAATGGAACCCGGCCCTCGGGCAACATAGTCGGCAACAATGTCATATACGTCACGGAGGCAGTTTTATATTATGCTTTAATCCAACAGATCTAATTATACCACATAAAGGCTACGTTTCCACTAGAGATGCGTAGCGAGGAATGTGTTTTTAAGAACCAATGGAACTCTTTATTTACTCGTTGCTAGGTAAATAAAGTAATTCTTTTGGTTGTTAAAATCACATTCCTAGCTACGCATCTCTAGTGGAAACGCAGCCAAAATAAATGATTCCACTCTTATGAAATACAACTTTTTGTCACTAATTATTATAAAAAAAATTCTTCGTCCGCCAGGTCTAAAATACCTTCACGATCAGAAAATCGTCCACAGAGATATAAAAGGCGACAACGTTCTAGTAAACACGTACAGTGGCGTTGTGAAAATATCAGACTTTGGTACTTCTAAACGTTTGGCGGGCTTGTGCCCGTCCACCGAGACCTTCGCTGGCACGCTGCAGTACATGGCGCCAGAGGTCATCGACAAAGGCCAGAGAGGGTACGGGGCACCGGTAAGTTTTGTTACTATTGGTTTCTAGAAATTTTGATCTACTAAGTTTAAGCAATCTTTTTATTCATCGTTCAACCAGGCTGAGTGGTAAAACCGAGATTCTTGCTAAGTTAAATTGCTTATAGTTTGAATTGTAATTTAACGTTTATATTTAACTCAGTCTGCTAGTTTTGGAATCATTTACCCATAAAATAGTTTTAATTTTTAAATTTCTTTCGTTTCTCGCAGGCAGATATTTGGTCGCTCGGATGCACAGTTGTTGAAATGGCAACTGGAAAACCGCCTTTTATAGAATTGGGATCGCCCCAAGCTGCAGTTTTTAAGGTAAGTTGACTAGCATTATAATGTTATTCCGTGTTTGACAAATTGGATTCCACGCAAGATAGTTCAGGTCAATTTTAACTCACTATTATTGCGGGGTCGTTGGTTTGAGCGCTTAGTCGCCTTTTACGGCAAATTATCGCCCTCGTGTCGCCTTCAAAATTAATTTTCCGCCTCCTTTACCTAAATAAGTAAAAAGTTTTTTAATTGTAAAAATCTTGTTATCTAACGCCCAATTTACTCCTTCACAGGTAGGTTTCTATAAAATGCACCCAGAGATCCCGAGCGAGCTGTCGCAGCGCGCCAAGACCTTCATCCTGCGCTGCTTCATACCTGACCCGGAGAACCGCGCCACGGCCGCCGAGCTGCTCGAAGACAACTTCTTGTGCGAGTAAGTTGAATAAAAAAACTTTGTAGGTACTTATTTTGGGAATAAATAAACAATTTCTTTATCGTTAAGCCAGGAGGCTCTTATCATCTATAGCAGATTTGTGAGTAACTTTAATCTACTAGTATTAGAAAAAATATTGTAAAATGTGTGAACATTCATACAAAAACTACTGATTTTAATTTGATGTATCATCATGTTTTGAAAGCTCTAACCTAGTGCATTTGCTTTAATTCTTTAAAGTTTAAAGAATTAAAGCAAATGCGCGGTGAGGTTTAAAGTTTAAACCTCACCGCGTCCTGCGCACATAAACTGTGCATAGTTTGTATGTGTTTGAGGGTAGGTAAACATTCGACAAAAATACTGTCCGGCTGCAGACCGTACGAATTACGGCGGGTTTCGAATTCTGTGGCACTAGCTTTTTAAGTGAGTTAGCCACACATGTCTCATACTTTTTAAGTGAGTTAGCAACACATGTCTCATACTTTAGTCTGCTATCCCATCGAACCAGAAAGAAGAAGTCGACAAGTCGTCTGGCGGGCGCGGGCGCGGGCGCGGGCGCGGGCGCGGGCGCGGACTACAGCCGCAGCGTGTCCGTGCCCGCCGACAAGGTGAAGCCGCCGCACAAGAAAATATCCGAGCCCTGCATGCCGGCCCAGCCGCCCGGCTCGCCCGACATCGAGTTAGTATTGCTTATTATAGTATTGATTCATTTTTGTGTGAGTTATTTTGATACGATTTTGCGATATGTTTTGTTTAGTTGCCGTGTTGTAGAAGAATACCATCACCCCGTCTCTTCCTGTAATCCTTCGTTACTTGTTTAGTAGTCTGAAAATTATCATTATAAAGTACATACATACATAAGTTCATGCGTATATCCCCGAAGGGTGACTGATGCCAGTACTATCCAACTTGGTTTAAACTGCTTCACTAGTTTAAACTGCACTTGTCACTATCTTTCTCATATAAACAAAAAGTGTCAGCTGCAGCTTAACCCAAACAACGCAGTTTAAACCGAGTTGGATATTACGAGCCTGAGCCAATAAGAGGCACCAGTACATCAAGCTCAACACCCATCGGCAAGGTTTTTATTTATACACGGTCAGCTTGTCGCCGCTGTTATAACGACAACTCTTTTAATTACTATGCCACTAGTAATCAATTATAGATTCTGTATGTATGAGAAATCAAAGTATACAGGAAATTTTGCCAGCAATACAGTGCTGCTTATTGGCAATTCTCTGTTCTGTTCTGTGCCCATTATGATCTCAGTGAGAAAATCGTCGCTCTACGTTACAAGTAGTTCCAAAAGTTTACCTCTTGTGATTTAAATTTCTCCGTGGGTTCGGTTCGGTTATCAAGACTTCCCTAAATTAACTCATCAATTTAATACATTCCTTCAAAGTTGTTGACTTTACAAGATATGTCGCAAAAACCTTTTATGAATTTAATTGTTATTGTTTTTTATAATGCATGGTGTTCATCTAGATTTAGGTAGGCAGGCACCCTAGACTAGGGGGCAAGTTACACTGAGTCGATAAAACACACATGCTTATTGCATTTTCTGTAAGCATGTAGATTCTGTCTTGATGTAACTTGCCCCTAGTGTTGCTACAAACTGGGGTTAGTGTGACATCACAATGTTTCACTTGTGTATCAAATAGTCATAATGTGCCGTTAATGAGCATGGCTTCTTTATTAGTTTTAAATAATACATTAATATATGGGTTGTCATAAACTTTAATACATACTTTGTGTTTTTTGGTACATTAATATAGCATCGTGTTGTTTCATTAACTCATATAGTTTTAATTTTTGGTTGAAGGAAAGCTTTTAATAATAAGGCTGATCTTTTTATGACGAAATATTTGATTTAATTCAGAAACAGAATGCTCCGTTTCTAAGTTTCCTTTTAACCAATTTTTTCTTTAAAAAAAATCAATGGTTAGTTCTGAACAATGATTTTACCCAAAACCGATATAATTTGGTGTGATATAGAATTTCGTGCATGCGAAGTACAATCAGTTTTTTTTACAACCGTTATCTTACTAGAGACCATAAAAGAAGGTGCTAAATATGTGACCATAATCAGCATGTCGAATGTCTTGAAATATATCTTTGACTTTACTACCAAAGTGTCTTTGCAACCCGATCCTATGTACGTTATTTTTTATGTTACCAACTCAAAGAGTAGTAAAGCACGTCTATAATAATATATTCCATTTGTTTCTTTAAAATAAATAAAAAAAAAACAATAAAAAATAGACAATAGTAACAGTTTGTATGATATCTAATTATCAATATTTTTATCGTTGGTTTAACTTTATATAATTGATTAATGAAACAAATCGAGTATACATTTAAATTCATGTTGTAAGTAATAGCTTTGCACCTAAGCCTGTTTCTCCCCGTTTTGCGAAGGGTGAGAACGATCCGGTCCAATCCGACAATCACCCGGACCGCCTCGTCGATGCTATCACCTATACTGATCTATCCGCCGGATCTCAACACTAGCAGGTAATCTTCTATTGTGTTCTAGCATCCACTGCATCCGTCCACTGCATATTTCATAGGCACCTCTTTTGTTCCAAGTTCAAAGTGATAATAGAGTTTTTTTTTTACAAATTTGGAAGTTCATAAATTTTGGTAGGCACTTCGAACTTAAATAAAAACAGCTTAACTGCGATCAATCTAATCTGAAGCAAATAACCCCCAAAGTGATTGTCTTTGCGGTGTGTGGGGAAGTCCTATATTGAGCTGTGGTGTGGGCGTCGTTTCGGCTAAAAAAATAAAAGATATATAATTTGAGTAGTATTGATTTTTATATTTTTGAAGATACTGTAATAGTGTTCAGACTGTATTGCGAACTACATATTCTCAAAAGAATTATACTGTTACAAATAACAATGATTTGTTGTACTGTTTACCTTTTGTTAGCCAAGCAATAAAACAGATGCTTCTTCACGTTTACAATCACACACGCAATCTCACCCGTACTCGCTTAGCAAAAATTATCCTTATCAGCATTCCATTGTTTGTTTTAACGAACTTGCTTGTGAGGTAACATTGCAAGTTACATAGTATCGATTCAAATTCTTCTTTGTAAAATTTCATTCATAGGATACATTTCTGTGTCGCTGTTTGGCCGCATTGTGAATAAAATAAAAAAAATTGGATAATGGGCTATAATATTATAGTTTTACGATGTATATCGCTTTGGTGCTAGTCACTTATTGGTCACAATAACATTCTGATCTGATGCGCTTTCGGTATCATTTATAAATAAGGTATGTATTAGCCGCTTGTTATCATTTAACAAGGCTTCATTGTGTGGCATATCAGCTATTAAAATAATAATACAAATAATATCTCTAAGCATGTAAAAGTTGATCAAAATAATAAAAAATATTAACTAAGAGAAATAATATCCGGATATATTGTTTCATTTCAAAGGTATAGATTTACTTATTTGTTTTTCAGTACAATGCCAAACACACCGTCGACGGATGAAATGGACAGCAATGATACACTATTGAATAGGAGAAGCTCTTCGGGGGGCTTACTCTCACCAGAGGTATGCATGTAAACATACATTATAAACATAATTACAACGAAATTTATGATATTCATCTAGTTGATCATGCATGACTTTATTTTCCAACACACTCGACAATAAATTAATAGTTATCCTTATGTTAAGTATTTTAATTCAATAAAGTTGATCTTCAGGTGGATATGACGAGTGTCCCACGATCTTCAATAGACGTAGAAACAGATGGATTCTATCTACTAAAGAAGGACTCGCAGCGACGTCTCACTCTCTCGCGAGTACTAGAGCAGGATAGCGAAAAGATATGCTCCAAATGGATGCTAACGATACAGCAGGATTTTGGTACAACTGTTTTGAATATGGTAAGAGTACAATAATATAAGAATATAAATTTATATAACTATAGATTTTATACATAGAAAGGCAAAATGTCAGACAAAGTCAGAATGATTTTTTAGCCTTGTTGTGCATCATAGTATCTTAGGCTTTCAATAATTTAATAAGCGCCA
Organism: Euspilapteryx auroguttella; assembly: GCA_951802225.1. Taxonomy (NCBI): domain Eukaryota; kingdom Metazoa; phylum Arthropoda; class Insecta; order Lepidoptera; family Gracillariidae; genus Euspilapteryx; species Euspilapteryx auroguttella. The sequence continues at coordinate 6,152,667 of OX637652.1, forward strand.
TCAGTTTATTTTGTTTGAAATAAATACTCTGTTATACTATAAATTTTGGTTTCCATTACATGTACCCTTCAACTTTAGAAGATCACTTTTCACGCCTACTGTTCACACTTTATTTTATTTATAACTAGTCGAACCGGCGAACTTCGTACCGCCTAATCTATTACTATTTTGTGCATGTATTATACTTATAAACCTTCCTCTTGAATCACTCTATCTATTAAAAAAACCGCATCAAAATCCATTGCATATTTTTAAAGATAAGAGCATACATAGGGACAGATGCGAGAAACGACATCATTTTATACTATGTATTGATAACCATCTTTTTTATTCCATGGTTAGCATATAAAATTAACCAACAAATTATTTCCTCACCAGCATCACTTGGAAATCCTCCGCTGCGCTCTAAAAGACTACATAATGGATCAGAACAGACGCGTCATAGAGCAAGCGATGACCTGCCTCAAGGAAGAACTAGACTTTGATACTAATGCTATAAACGAGCTTCACTCAGCTATCTACATGTTCCAAGAAGCTGTGAATGCTGTACTGAGGATGCACAGTATAAAACCGCATTGGATGTTCGCACTAGACAACCTCGTGAGAAACGCCGTTCAAGCTGCTATCACTGTCTTGTCTCCTGGTACGTTATTTTTAAGGTTCCGGTACAAAAGTAAAATATGTTGATAAAGTGACGACCAGTGCCTTTTTTTTTAAAGATTTGTATATGGTAGAGTGTTTATTACTGACATACATTACGTCACGCCTTTTTGCTATTGGGGTAACAGTGACTTCCACTATTTTGATTTCCAATGCTACGATCCTGACCTGACATACTTCTTTCGCTTCTTTTACAGTCATACATAACACGTCGGTTTTCTGAACCTTTAATTTGGTTTTTGTTTATTAGAATGTCGAAAGTTTATGACGTTGGATAATATTTTTCGCGCCTCCAGCTCCTTACAAAGTCCGATCTCAATAATTTAATTCCAACAGAACTGGGAGCAAATCTAGCGGGTCAGGAAGGCAACCGTCGCTGCGTGAACGAGACGGAGCTAGCGGCGACGACGGAGACGGAGAACGCGACGCCCTCCGCCATCTCCACCGCCAACTCCGCCCGGGAACACTCGCTCTTGACTCTGCGGCAAGAAAACCACAAGTAAGGGGTTACATGGTTAATCTGCTCTCAGTATTACCACAAAAACGAAGTAATACAATGGGCCCATATTGTGGTTGTTCTTCTTTGGGTATGAAAACCAGTATGATAATAGCTAATTTCGACAAATGCTGCTACATGTCTTTATGAATATCGCTAGCAATTTTCATACCGACTGAAGATGGACAATAAACCCTCTGATCGTGTGAACGCTTTTTCACCCATAAATGCAAAAAGACATTAGATCTGCATCAGTATAATAGTATTAATACTGATGGATCGTCATCCAGATTGATTGACACTATCATTCTGGAGTGGACCCTAAGGAAAATGTTAATGTAATACTAAACTGTACTGTGCTTCTTTTACTCAGAAAAACTCGACGGTACATACTTCGAGATTTATTTTTAACCTTATTTCGTTATTCACAGATTACACCAAGAGCTCGTTGAAAGCTACCGTCAATACCAAGCGCTTTTGAAACTAATGTTGGAGGAGCAGAAAGTGCAAACGCAGGTGCTACGAGACATCGTCGGAAAGAAAGAAAAAACGTTAGTATTTATTTCAATTATTATCATACTTTACTTAGATAATAGTAAAAATCCGTAGCAAACCACGTTCCCATCTGAGTGAGGGTGGCAGTAGTGGCATAGCACCTTCGTTATTTTGCATACTGCGTCGCCAACTCGTTCAATAATTTTAAACACCCTTATAATGTTAGTTCCTTGTGGCGATCCGTGGTAGAGAAATGTCTAGCATATGTCTTACATTCGGCCGAGAATTAACTTAAAATTCATTTGAAATAAATCCATACTATTATTGTAAATCCGAAAGTAACTCTGTCTGTCTGGCTTTCACCACAAAATCACTGTTCCGATTAAAATAAAATTTGGTAAACAGAGCGTCTAGAGAGAGTCTAGAGCCTGTGAAAGGACATGGCTACTTTTAATTCCGTAAATAAGTACCTATGGAACGGATTATTTCTGTATTTTGCTGTTTTTAGGGATATTGCTCTGGCGAATCCGTGGGGCGCACACTGGTTAGATTTAGATTGAACTAAATTAGATTTAGTTAGAACTAAATAAGATTTAATTTTTTGATTTAAAAGTGATCTTCTTCTTTAATCAACAGGCCAGAAATAATAATAGAATCGGAGTCAGAATCAGAGTCATCAAACGAGCTATGTTCGTGGCTGCGCGCGCGCGGCGTGGCGGCGGCGGCGGCGCGCGCGGCGGCCGCGGCGCTGGGAGCGCAGGACTACTCGCTCGAGGATGTGCTGAACTACATGCAGCGAGAAGACCTGGCTAGGCTCAGACTGAAGTAAGCACCTAGTATAGGAATTAAAATATGAACTAAATATTTACAGTAACGCACGATGGATAACTTTGTTTACCTACCTCGCGCCTTACCTTTTCTCGTCTAGCGACTACCTACTTAGTCTTTGTACAAGACCTAAATTAAGAGTCCTTTTACGCGAACAGTGGCGCCACTCTAGAAAAAAAATATATTCTAAAGTAAGGTTTTTTTTTTCAGAAAAAAGTGCTCCCGTGTGCATAAAATCTTGGTCCCTAGTATTTTTTTAGTATTTAAAATAATGTCTAGGTTTAGAATGTTTATGTTTTACTGTTTGTTGCTAAAAGTAGCCACTTTAGGTTTATACTGTTTCATGTATTACTGTTTGTTCCTAAAAGTATCTAAAAGTTGCTACTTTTAGCAAAAAACAGTAATCCATAAATATTCTAAACCTAGATATTATTTTAAATACTAAAAAAATACTAGTGACCAAGATTTTATGCACAACTTTTTTCTGAAAAAAAGCCTTACTTTAGAAAAAAAAAATTTTCTAGAGTGGCGCCACTATTCGCGTAAAAGGACTCTTAATTTAGGTCTTGTACGAAGGCTAAGTAGGTAGACTACCTCAATAACTTACAAAAGAATTGAATATTGACTTTATTTTTTAATAAAAGTGGGTTAAACTGAAATCTTAAATTAAAAGGTAAAAGCGAAGGGTCTTTTCGGTAGTTGATAATTTCTGAAGTAATAGACGTAGAGAAATAAATCTAATACCAATTTGGAGAACAACTCAAAAGCTAACAATAAAACACAAAAAATTTAAAAAAGTATCTGAATTTTTTTGTGGAAACTTTGAAAAACCGTAAAAAATGCAAAAAAAAAAAATTTTTTTTTGGTTTATCATCTTTAAAAAAAAAGTAAAAGCAATACTTGGTTATTTTGTTAGTAACTTAGGTAGCCTAACTACTTAGCCTTCGATCAAGACCTTAATCAAGGTTCTGTGAGCCTTAGATCTTTTAACTGTGAATTTAAAAGTAGGCGGGGTCGACTTTTGCAAAAAAAAATATTAAAAACATCATATCATCCCATCGAGGGGGGGGGGGTGAGGCTGCGACCCCCCATATGGGGTGTTTTCATCGATGAAATTGATCATAGAATCCACCCTTAAAATTATGTTATAACTTCCCCTGACACACTGTATATGTATCAGAAACCCAAAAAGAAGGGTCCAAAAAATACAAACTGTATAAAACAGTATGTCATTGAGAGAAACTTATTATTAACACTGGTCTTAAACCAAAATGATGAAAAAAATATGCTCATTTATTCTTTCTCTATAAGATTAAATAGACTAATCGAACCTTATCTTCCCAGGGGCGGAGTAGAGCTCCGCGTGTGGCGCGCTATACTCGAGCATCGCCTGCACGGGTCGGCGCGCGGGACTTCGACGGAGGCGGGGGACGAGGGGAGTGCGGGGGGCCGGGGGCGGCGCGCCAGCAGCTCCCACAGCGGGGGACACATGGAGGTCGTAGAGTGTCGCCGGTGCAAGGTAAAGTAAAACTATACTAAATACACCTTAACCAACTAGAGTGCACCTTCGCTTGTGGTGCGCCATACTATAGTGCGCGCGGAACTAGTTGGCCGCGCCTTAGGTGGCAACCGGGGTGAGGGGGCGGGGCGCCTGCTGCTCGCAGCGCACGTGAGATAAGACAGTGATGACCAATCTCAAGCGCCCGCACCTCTCCGTCCCACCGCTCACATACCTAAGGCGCGGCCGGTCAATTATGAACTTCCATAGATTATTTATTGTCCTCTGTGGAATTATACTTTGCATAATTGTATTATTGTTACAAAAATAAATGATTGAAGTGAAGTAGGTTTAAAAACAAGCTTGCTGATTAGGTCAGAAAAATTAGGTAAATGCATAGGTTCTGCTTTTTAGTAGGTGAATTTTTCATCGGATGGAATAAAAAGTAGTATATACAACCTGGGGTAAAGTTATACTGCCTCGGGTGAGGTTCAAACCCTTTTTAAGTCATTATTCTTGGAACTCTCTCTCATGTTGCATAAACTACTATTATTTTTTTACTGTAAATTGTCAATGACTGTGATTTTAAACTATGTAAAAAAAAAAAACATATATAAGAGCGCTCTTCACTCGCGACACGAAAGGGTCCGCGAACCCCCGCGCCAGGCGCGACACGCGAGTGTAGACCTCGTTCACGCCTTACATTTACTCGCAGTGTGTTCGCGGCGTGAATACACGGCGCGAATGAAGAGCGGGCTATAAAGCCACTAGCTGAATTAACTAAACGAGGCCATAGCACGAACAAGAACGTCTTTGCTTTTCCTCTTGGATATCAAAGTAAAGCATGTGTAACAATGAAGCCCATTGTAACCTAAAGGTAGCGTACAGCCGCACGACATCGGACGCGTCGACGTGCTCGAGCCAGCCCGCGGTCGCGATCCGCGACGACGGCGTCTACGAGAACGGCGTCGCCTCGCTCTGACACCTGCGCGGGTGGTGCACTCTGCAGTAACTGCCTCTCTGCACTTACTAGGCTAATCGGCCTTATTCTTGACCCTCTTGCTCACATGGTTTTTAGTACAATAAAGTGTATACTTACCTATCTATCTGTCATGGTACATTTAGAAGCTAAATATTAGGATACTTGGCATTATATTGCATTAAAACACCATACATACATTATTTTTGTCTTTAATGCTGTAAAATTAAAATGAAATTTTATTTATTCAATCAAGGTATATCCTAATTGATCCTAATTGGTAAGTGAATTACGACTACTGGTACGTTATATTTATTAAAGCATCCTATACTTGTAAGAGGTTAGGTGGTTCAGAGAGTACGTCAAACGGCTTATTCAATCGAATGTGAAATCAACTTGTCTTCAGACATATACTAGTTTGAATAGCAAAACACTGGGTACTAGGTAGACAGCTGTTATGCCACGCGACCAAGACTGTACTTGCCGCTTCATGCCGCGGATCAGACTCATCAGCAAAGCCAACAATGGAGTCGCATGGAGACACTTCCAAACACTCACCTCTGTCAAATGATTCTACTCTTACACTCTCCTACTACTTACAAATGCCAAGAAACCTTGGGGTCAAGTTTCTTATCTAAATTCGATCTCCTTGTAATTGTATTGTTACCGACTTCGTTTACCAATGCTGTTTTCTTTAGGCTTAACAGAAATTGCCTTTGTTAAAACAGCAATGGTTAAAACAGTCGCTTACAATAAAATAATTACGAGTCGATTGAATTTAGTTACGACACTTACCCCTCTTATATTCAGACTCTAAATGGACAATACCAATAATAATAAGGAGGGTCAAGAATGAGGCAGCTTACTCTATCGATTTAAATCCTTAACAGCGACCTAACATGGCCGATATAAATCGAAAGCAGTGCGAAGGGCAGCGGAAAGCAATCTCGTTTTTTTTTTTAGTAAGACGCCTCGTAAACTTAATGTCATTCTTATCTCTTATTAGATGTCCTAACATCTTACCTCTGGTCTCAATTCTCTATCTTATATTTTATATTACCTTTAGCATTACCATTATTCTATTAAGTTTTTTTTGTTATAATTAATGTAGGGGGTAATATTTGTCGTGTTTCCAACAATGGGCTTCCATTCCATCCACTGATAAACAATATTAAACCATTTTTTACGAGGTGTCTTAATTTAAGTGTATTAGGTAACTAATCCAAACTAGTAAAACATGCGCACAACCTGTCGACAAATCACAAAATTCGTGGGTGCTATTGAAGAAAACGACAAAGTGTGTATTGCGTGTGTGATATTAATACAAAATTTAACCCTTTCTGTGCCAACTAGACAACGTATCGTGAACTCTTATTATTACTTTCCCAGAACCATAACACAATAAGTCAAAGAACACAAAAGTCATTATTTTTTGCAAGGACATATTATTGACGAGATATAAAGTTAGTATGCTAATTGTTTTTTTTTTTAATTCTTATTTAGTCACCACTTGGTGTGCGTCAGAAAGGGTTAATATTTTTATAGATCTTGTACAATAACAATTTCTTCGCATAATATTCTTGGTCTCGCTCGACTTAACAATTAATTAGTTTGCTTTTCGCTTCGAGTGTGCCATCCTCGGCAATTGTAAATAATTTAACTTTGTTAAGTATTTTTTTTGTTATTATAGTAACCTTAATATATTTTATGTAGGTTATAATCATTCAAAAGTAAATTGACTTTGAATATGAATTTAATTGAAATTATTTGTATAACTATCTAAGTAACAAAAGCAATAAAAAAATAATATAAATAGTCTTCCCAATATTTCAAATTTAAAATAAGTACCTAGAACTTGTATAAGTAAATACAATACGATGAATAAAGCAATAAATAATTGTAAACAAAAAACGCACCAGTGTTATTATAATATTACTATAAGTGTAGCTTAAAGCGCAGATTAAATAAAAATACTCTAAAATCAATGTAAGTTATAAAAAAGTTTAAATTATTTATCTCTAAAAGAGGAATTAATCACGAATAGTCGTCCAGAAAATACTTATAATGACGAAATCTATATTTTTGTAAATTTTTCAAATACTAATAAGACACATTGTTAAAAATTAATTCTTATATTTCCTAATTTGCAATAATGTTTAATTTTGTAACCATGTGCCATACTAATGCGTTTTTGTAAACTGTTTTGAATGCCCAGTGCAACCTACCGAAGTACAATTTATTTTAGATGTAACGAGAAATATAACCAGTAGGCATGTTTGTATGCTGTTTGCCTATAGAGCAAACTACTAAAGTGACTATCGATAAAATTCTAAACGATATAAAACTTAATATTTCATCATATCCAACTTTTAGGTAGGTAACCATTAAAAAAGGATTGTTTTGTTTTTGTTTTTATTTTAAGATAATAATAATTATAATGTAAACTGACCGTACAAATCTGCTAACAAATCAAATAAAAAGTATACATGATAATATTAACATTATGATTTACTGAAATGTTGTGCCTTTATTAAATGTGATTAATGTTTTTTGGAATAAATGAGATTTAAGTTGAATTACAAAGTTGTTTTATCTTATAATAAAAATGTGAATAGGTACATTATGTACTTGTTATTGTATATACAGGGGGGGATAAAATATATATAAAACTAAGCTAAAAGCAAAAAAAACTGTCTAGATGGTTAAGTCTAATATTCTCTATTCTATTTATTCACAGGTGAACTTGAACATTACAACAATAGCAATCGTATTTTGTAACCGAAACAACTTGCTTGAATTAAAGTCACACAAGGCACCTTATTTAGCCCCAAATTGCTCAATTTCGAAACCCCCCTTAATGCGTAACTAATAAAACTTGGATAAGATAAAGTACCAACGCATCTCACATAAACCAGGGGTAAATTAACTGAAATAACAAATTAGCATCCCTTTTCTATCAGAAGCGTATTTGCTTATCCACGGGAGGTAAGACGCTGAGACATTAATTCACCCAATGTTTGCGGTCTAGTCGTCTGATTTACATACGTGAACGTATGAAGTCACTTAGGTAGCGAAAGCGGGGTGGAGAGGTGGAGGTCGTTTGTGCTTAAGAAATTATGGAATAATATTACTTATTCGCGTAGGTATGCTTAATTTATGTGCAATGCTTTGTAACCCTGTCTGTGTAGTGCAGCGCTTCACATATGGGTTTAGTCTGTAGGTAAACGAAGTGTTGATTCTGTCCATCCGTACTCTAGGGTAAGTACTTAGGTATTTGTTTTGTGTCGTGCGCCACTAGTAAAGTTCTCTTGATATACATATACATACATAGTATAAAACAAAGTCGCTTACCGCGTCTGTCCCTATGTATGCTTATATCTTTAAAAATATGCAACGGATTTGGATGCGGTTTTTTTTAAAGGAAAGAGTGATTCAAGACGAAAGTTTATATCGTATAATTCATGCACAAAATAGTAATAGGTAAGGCGGTACGAAGTTCGCCGGTTCGACTAGTTTATTAAATAATACGAATTGTAGTTGTAGTGTAAAATATTTCGATTTTTCACCCTCGAGCTAAAAATCTTAATATTATTTCTTTTGTCAGCGGAATAATTTGCAAACAGACCTGTCTTCTTCATCTAACAACCTAACTTAGGTCATATAGGAAAGCAATGAAGTATAACTCTAACCTATTTAGGTAAGTATGTATTCATTTATCTCAACTTTATTTGTGGACAATAAAATATCCACACCAGGATTTTTTTATGAATTCCTTATTTTATTACGGCACGTTAGGCTCATTATACCTAATTACCATAATTATATATTATGGATAAATGTTTATATTAAGAAATGCACACATGACTAATTGCATAGTTTTTATCTTTAAGCTCTCGCTCTAATTAGTTCTTAATGGTTGAGGGGTAATTTTATAAGGCTAAAAACCGTTAAATAGGTATTCATACATTCTGTAAAACTAAAGTAAGCTTGCGTTTAAAAAAAACCTGCCCAGACAACGAACTAAATAGAAAGCTAAAAATTGTAGAGGTTCGTTTTTGCTAGAGAATAAAATTATCGTTGAGGTTTCAAACAAGTAGGGTGGATAGCGACTCAATTACCGAAGCTGTTTAATTACGTTATCCCGGAGGAATCGCATTTAAATTTCAATAGTCTAATGTCGCAACTTTTTTATTGGTTGGTGTTGTGTTCAGGGACAAAAATATCTTTGTGTAAAAACTTAACTAACAACGACTTCTAAGTAATTAAAGTATCAAGTGCGCTCTAGCGAGAGTTCGACTCAGCATTCAGCAGCGTCCAATTAAGCTGAGACTTATTTTACTTCAAAATACAGAGTGTTCATTTGTATTTGAAAACCGCAGCAAAATTAGAGATACTCGTAGCTAAGCACTGCAGAGTCTGCTGGCATTGAACCAAGACGTTGTTACTTGCATAATGTGGATTTATATGAGGTGCGAGGTGCGAGACTGCCATAAGCGAAGCCGCGCTGTGTGTGAGCGGTTACGGAACCCCCTGCAATTTGCAAAAAAGTGTTGCGCTCAACCGGCTGAACCGCTGCGCTTTTATGTGCTCCTGCTTCACCGCCAAATCCCAAAGGTAGACTTGTTTATAGTTTTGGATCAAATAAATAAAACGTAAACCTCAACCACACACACGGCTTTACTTTAGGTACTTATATGTTCCAAGGTTTTTTAGCGAACTCAAAGGAATCTCATTTAGATAGGAAGTGGAATTTAAATTCTAAAAAGGCTGATAAATGTATGCATGGACCTAACTAAGTAAGATATCTCATCGTCTACATATTGTAAATGTAAAGTGAAGCAGACGCTTGATGGTCTTTACCCCAGAGAGAACCTGAATTGAAATCGATAGATCGCTACGACAGACGTTTTCACCACGTGTTGAAAGGTCTTAGATAATATAATATAAAAGCTTTCAAGAGAATAGTGCTTCACGGCGTGTCTCAAGTATCAATTCAGCTTGTAAGACGTACCTCTCGGGTGTTCAGGGCTCCGATGGCTGTATTGGAAAATTGCTCTGACTACCAGCGAAGGAAATCTTAGAAGAGTTGATTTTATTAAAAGTTTGTGGTCGTGTTTCTTGTGAGGGTTCTAGTGTTGTTCGATAGCAATAATTTTCAGCGAGGCCAGGTTTTCCTCTTTGTATTCTGCGATAGGTAAAACGTGGAATTAATTTCTAGGTTTCAATGCAATACTCATTATGTATACATCTCTAGCACGTAGGAAAAAAAAACAGAGCAAAGTACTTTTCTTTACATTATAATTATTTCAAAACAAGTGAGCTTTGTTTTCCGAGTCGCTGAACTGAATGTAAGGAATGCGCGCCAAAACTGCTTTTGTGATAAAATATCACGAATAGAAAAGAAACTACGGATTCCTCGGTTTGTTTGAACGATTTTAAAAGGGAAATGCAAAATGTTTTGTTTTTGTTTTTCCTACGAAGTTCTTAGATAAGTACTTAGTAGACTAGACATTTGCTTTGGATTGGCCTTGGTTTAAAGGAAATTCAATGTAGGTACTGAAATAGTAAATAGAAAACGCAGTTATCTTATGTGTCCTTAAAAACAAATAAACATCTGCTATAGAACGAGGTTGGGTTGGGAGGTGCCGTAAAGTATAGCTTGCTCAATCTGCGAGTGTCGCGAGGACTTTTATTAAAGCCAATATTTGTTTAGGCCGGCGTATTTGCATTGTGCTCCACCCGCTGTGTCTTAATTTCACTTGTAATGGTGTGTGGCTGATGCTCCCAAACTTTGCTGTATTTAATAAGACAACCATGGTTCAAAAATATAAAGATTTTAAGCAACAAAAAAATGTTTGGATAAAATGATATTTTTGTTTTACTAATGCCAATGCCAAATTAAAAAAAGGAAAACGTATAAACCTATATTATTTAGTACTGAAGCGATTGACATCAAATTCATTGTCATTTGCTTAGATTACGTTTTTCCCGTGAACGCAAATTCTTCAAAAAATTAGGTCACTCTTTTTTGCACTGTTGCGGTTCGGGGGCGAAAGAATGAGTTTTCCAAATATTACTTCTTTGCTATAACAGCTTGTCCTCTTAACTTCTGGAGATAAGGTGTAAGCGTTTTTAAATATCATTACTTATATCGCAGCATTTCCCTCAACCAAGGATGATTAAGTTTGGGAAGGCCTGGTCTAGTAAGGGGTTGAGATTGCTCCGCGTGTGCATATGGTGCCTGCCTCTGCTCTGCGAGAAGATCGGGCCTCCATCTTAATTGATATGTGTCTATATTGCAGTTTGTATTATATTTTTAGCTAAAGGTTAACGTGAAATACAGTTGTTTACCTACATAAATAAAATGCAATATTTTTATAGTAATGATTTCATAGTACCTAGTGAAAATGCGTAGAGCAAGAAAAACACTTTTTATTTCAATGCTTACCAAGTTTTACTCAATAAGTTGGCCCTCACATAAATTAGATTAAAAATAACAATAGTTATCATTTTTAAAAATCGAAGAATATTAAATTCTGCAGGATAGCGAAAATTAGAGCCAATTAAATCCAATTATTTTCATTACCAAAATATTTTGGTTCCTACAGATAATATCGGTTACTTACTAACTTTTGTTATGACTAGCTTGCCCTTCTTTATGTTTTATATTACTTTCCAAAACAAATGCTCAGAAACTTGGTATGCCTGTAATTCGAATCTCAGATACCTCCCTCTGTAGTAACGGACAGGGCAATGACAAACTGACCCTGGAGCGACTCGGATTGCCGTCTATGCCAGGTATTTCTCAATTTACTCCCACTTGAATATAAAAAAAACAATAGATAAATAAGATATTTTATTGGTGTTTTTGTGTTGTTGAAAAACAACTGCGGTAACTTACATTAAAAAACAAGTAAGTAAATACCAACAATATTTATCTCGTCTCGACTTTCAATGTTCTCATTTTACTCAAATTTTCTAAATAATACCTCTACGGTACCAGTAGGTAGTGTACTTACCTACTTATAAGTATAATAGTATTAAGTATCAGAGAGAGCTGTCTTCCTTGTTCTGTGGTATTACCTACGTGTATTATTATTAATAAATATACTTATTAAGGAGTAGCCCTTAATTAGTTGAAATACTTTCATAATCCTCTAGTCTAGTAACTCTTATCCGTCTCGTTTTCAAACTTTAAACATAAATTATATTTCAAAACGATTTGTTTAAGTTTGTATATAAATGAGAAAAATACCCAAGGCGCTTATGTACCTCTGTGTGCATGCTTTAATTAAGTAGTTCAATTAAAAATTTAGCATTAAGTATTTTGTTTTCACATTGTTTTGTTTTTTAATGAATCGTTGTTGTTGTCCAGTGCACAATCGATTCCAATCCACTTCCGACCTTGATAATAATAAGTTGAACTTCAAACTCGCTTTTAAAACGATGTAAACAAGACGGGCGGTCTTCGTTTTTTATTCCGCACCTTGTTAAGTGAATTTCCATGTAGTGTCGTCGTCGAGCTTCAAATGTCACCGATATAAATACATACAGGCATAACTAAGTAAAGGGCAAATGAATTCAACGTATTAATACTATAAGTACTTGCAGTAAAACTGCCACAACCAGGCTAGAGCCCTATTAAAAGGGATATTTCAGCGTCACTAGCGACAATCTCGAAAAAATAATTAAACCATGGCCGAAATCAAAAATGTAAGCCTACATAATGATGCACTATTATAGTCTTGCTTAGAATTTTTAAGGCTCTGTCACATAGTTCTTAGTTTAAAGATCTAAATAATCTTCTGATTGTATGTCCCTTAAGTTGCCACTTTTAGCAACACTTAGTATCTTTCTATCTAAAAACTTATTAACAGTTTTTCTTTCGTAAATGATCTGTATCTGTAATATGGCTTTTAAAATAAAAATAAATAAGATTTGCACAATAAGCACTTGCAAATAAACAAATTTAAATAAGTATAAGGATTGCTTTTAAAACGTTAATTGTAAAAAAAATGGACCACTACATAGTTTATCTCGAACGTCGATCCATACCATTTTGTCTCGAATGACGTTCAGCTGATCACAGCATTATATGAGAGATGTGATGATAATCGTAATTTAAACTTATTGTTGCTTAGGAAAATCTGCTATTTATCTAAATACTAGTCGACCCGGCGAACTTCGTACCGCCTAACCTATTTCTATCTTGTGCATATTTATACCTATATAAACCTTCCTCTTGAATCACTCTATCTTTTAAAAAATATCGCATCTAATTCCGTTGCATAGTTTTAAAGATGTAAGCATACAATCATAGGGACAGACGCGGCTAGCGACTTTATTTTATACTATGTATTGATTGATATTGATATAACCACAGAACAAGGAAGATGCTCTCTATTCTCTTTTCTGTGTATATATAACCTTATATATTTTCAAAACAACCCGTTTTAAATTAAGCAAGTACAAGTAAGCACTTTCAAAAATTAAGGTAAAGCAAGTAGCCATTAATGTTTAATGCTAAAGCTTGGGACAATTTGTAAGTCCAACTAAGAACTTTTGGATTCAGAAAAGCTCGCTCCCTCGAGTCTCTCGCTTGAAGTATAAAGTATTACAATGTTTTATTTAAAAGCTCGATCCTAAGACGTTGCCAAGATGCGTGTTCATGTTTTGTACAAAGATAGAGAAGAGATAGAGTGGAGTAAGAACATTGGTACCACTACGAGTTGTTTCAGAAAAACACTAACGATTTAAAGTTTTTCAAACATTTCAAGATTGCAAAAGTTTCAAATTTAGTTCCTTACAAATCATATTCATATTCGTTTTAATTTTAAATGTATTATTCTTTTCTTTTACTTGCCTTTTACTTTTAATTATTCTGTCATTTCTTAATCTCAGCATTGCCAAAGCTAGCCAACGTCCCACCTCCAATGGAGCTTGATTTTTATTCCGAAACGAAAATCCAACGATAACAGAAAATTCAGACTTTGCTGTTTTAAGGGAAATTGTGGTAGCTAAGTGGCGGGAGTTTACTACTTCAATTATATAAATTGATTAAAAGTAATTTTATGTTCGTTTTCCTTCCTTGTATCTCAAGCATTACCGAAGCTGTAAACATATATTATAAAAGATTCACGCAATGGGCAATATTTAATACTTAAGGCCTCATATAGGGGCATGCGGAGCGTTACGCTGGGCGTCGTGCGGGCACCGCCCCGCGCCGGCCAACGCGTCTCCGTTAACGGTCTCATACATTGCTATACGTTTGATTTAATCGCAGCACGCCCCACACAACGACGGCCCGCACAACGCCCCGCGTGCGCTTAAATGCGGCCTAAAGGCTAAAGGACCTTAAGCATATTCGTATTCTAAAGCAACTTTAGCAGCATATCGCAACCAACAACCGCGTGTCGTGTAGGTATCGCCACGTCTCGGGGGAGTCTGGCAATCAGTGCGACTCGCGCCTCGTCCTAAAGCCATTACGGGTAAATTAAGGCGCTACGCGGGTATGCAAATTTGCGATATGTGGATTTTGCGCTTAGTTGTTGTTGTGTGGACTAATTTTAAGGTTTTGGTTGGAATGACAGAGTAAACAGATTATTTAAGTTAATTATAGGGTTATAAAGCCTTTTTATTTAGTTAGGTGGTAATTTTGCAAGATTGAATAAGAACATAATAGGTAAGTAAGCTAAACTACACAATTTAAATGTATCATCGCACGGTGATATGAACAAAATATAAATACACCATTTATTTAAATTTAAAGATATTTTTCCTGTTCATAAGCCGTCCCTGAGCGAAATATTATTTTGACTCTACGTGAATCTACTACGTAGAGATACTTTAACCTTTATGAATTAGTGAGGAACTTCTGTTTTATATTACTTAGGCTTTAAAATTCTTCTTTCATATCTTTTTCTTCCAGCAGTTCATAGATTAAGTATCAATACATAGTATAAAATGAAATCGCTATCCGCGTCTGTTCCTATGGTATGCTTTAATCTTAAAAACTGCGCAACAGATATTGATGCGGTTTTTTTTTTAATAGATAGAGTGATTCTCAAGAGGAATGTTTATGAGTTTAATAAATGCCTAAAAAAGTTTTAGGTTAGGCGGTACCTACGAAGTTCGCTGGGTCGACTAGTATAATATAAAATAGATAATTTGATATACCTACATATACCTTTTTTTTTCTTATAAACTTACTAAGCTACTTATTTATAGTAATCGCTCTGAATTTAAACTTGGGCCTTTAACCATGGAATTACAACGTAAGATATTATTAAACGTAGAGTTTCCAAGACACGGAGAAATTGCCAAAAAGTTAATTCCGCAGATCACAATCTACCCATTTAAAGTTGCGCTGCAGCTTAGATCATAGGCGGTTATTCTTTCGTGATTATTACATCATAAAAAATTAATATCTGCTATAGATTTCATAATAACAGAGGAATATTTATGAGGACCCAACAGCTATCGAACTAGGAACCTGAAATTTAGAATAACTGTTCCTTAGGGTTTTTACACGCGCACTTTAAGAAGTAAGTAATTTTTTTTTTATTGCAGACAAGTGGTTTTAAAAAATATGGAAATCTATCCTATCCTTTACAAAATAAAAATACTTGCTAAAAAGAGCATTAAACGTTCTGAATCTGACTGAGTATTAAAGTGCGATAAAAGCTATCATATAGTATCACTCTTGAGTATTTATATCAAATGATAAAAATAATATGGCTTTTAACTAATAGCTGAATGAGGCCTCTGATCGAAGCGCGATGGAGCGCCTAAACTAAATACTTATAATAGGATAATAACTTCTCTTCTCACTTAGTAAGAACAGATAAGAAACTCGCCGAGAAAGGGTTATTTGCCTTAACTAATGGAATGAGAAGAAATTGCATTCAAAACCTTGTACCTGTGTAACCTGCATTTAGAATGTTTTGTTACATTTTGCAAATATTCAATACAATCATGAAAAGCATCAGCAAAAAAGGTGAATCAATCAAAGCACCATATCGCTTAGCGTGTTCCAAAGTACCTACAGTTTCCCTTATCCATCAATTTGGCAGCGTTACAAATGGCCTCTCGGAATATCATATTAGACTCGTTCGAGATCATTTATCTTGGGTCACACACGTTGAGACTGTACTTAATATTCAATTCTTTTTACCTAATTGTGCTGGGAGAAAGGGCCTCATGTTTCACCCTTTTAAAAAATCACAACAGTCGACCCCTCGTATTAATGTATCGTTAGGACGGGTCCGCCATCAGTCACATGCTTCTAACTGGATCGAAATGGTTTGCATCGATATTTCATATTTGTAAGTTACTGATAGGTAATTGATTAGCTAAAGCTAAAGATATAGGTAAAGCTGAACATTATCTGAACAAAATATATAGAGCTTATGACTTCAATTCCATTTCTTCTTATTGCAATATCATGCGTCCTGAGGACCACATCAGCATAAAAAAACTAGGTACATCATTTCTTGTTTATTTTTTATATTTAATAATCAATAATCTCTCCTATTTACTTTAAAGTTCATAGCATCAATCAAGCGGGTCAGACTCAGACCCGAGCCTCCGCGTCTCGCAGGACTAAATCGGTTAACCGCCGGGACCGTATTTATTCATTATGCACGAAGATTCACACGGACCGATCTCCGCAGGGATCTAAGGGATTTACTCTTGTCAGTATTTAAGATGGATTTTGCAAATAAACATCAAATTGTTACGAATTAATGCCAGATAAAGCAGTGGCTGGAAATAAATATGCTGCTTGTTTCAAACCATTGGAATTCTTAAGGAAATATTGGAAGCTTACCCTGCACACAGAAATCTTGAGAATGCAGACCTTTTTGATTTCAACCCTGATATTTGACGTGAAAATTTGCCGCCCGTAACGAAAGATGTTCCCATTCACACCAACTGATCCAAGCATTATCGCGTAAACATGCATCGGTGCACTGAAATTCGCAAATCTGTCCAGTTTAGAGGGCTGAGTCCCGCGGTGCTATGGCGAGATAACAAGCTTATAATAAAACAGTATTAATTATCAATCGACGCTTGAGTGGGCCCTTTGTTGCGTTGTGCCGTAGCATAGCTCAGTCGACGGTTTAATAACAGCGGCGGAATGTGCGCATTATACCTCCGGCATTTCACGGCACTTTTGTTTAAATAATAAATTGGATTTTCTATAAACTTGACGAGCATCAAGGAGTAGGTAGGTAATGCCTTTCAAATATTACCAAATAACGTAAACTTTTATTGTTAATGCTGCGGCTTAAAGTTTATTTCGCCAATAAGGAGAACACCTTTTTTTTTCAAGTTAGACGAGATGCGTAAGTAGTTACAAAATCAATTTGTTTCCCCTTGGATTGTCGGTAAATAGGGCGGAGTCAAATCAGTTTGTTAATAAATTTAAATTTATTCGTTGATCAGCGCTCGCTCCCGTCTCGGCCGCTAACGCATTTAAAAAGTGATTAGAACTTAGATTGACACAATATGAACTTTTTGTCCCGGCAGCCGTTACTCTGTAATCGAAAACCCGATTATTCAATTTCGGCATTTAATAGACGATAACGAGTCTCGCTTATACTTATGGAAATATGGAGAGAAATATCAAATTACTGACGCAACGAGACGTAACATTTTTGCATGCAAAGTGTGCCTTACAGGAATGCGGGAAGCTAGGAATATTTAGAATGAAAATCGAGATTAAATTTGCATTGTTGCTTTTATGGTGTAGCAGCGTCTGCTTTGGTAAGGTATTCATGAAAGCAAATGTTTGGTCCCAGAGGGCTCGGCACTAATGCCGCCGCCGCCCGCGCCGCCCGCCCCGCGGTATCACCGGTGAGCTCGCTAACTTATGATAATTATACTCTGAATGCAGCCCGCGGCACTAACAAAACACTTGATGTTTCCTATTCCAGTACCGCTCGTGTGCCGCTGTGAGCGCGGCTTCCAGAATTATTAAAACGTCTCATATCCTGCGAACGCTGTTAACAATTTCATGTAATCAAGAACAGCTTCAGGGTCCTGAAATGCAAAAAGTTAATCTTATACAAGAAAATATAATATTTTTTAAATAACAACTTAGTATTTAGTTTGTTATTAAATTCGTACTTATTTTATTAGAAAAGATTTATAAAAGTATTTATGGAAAACTCCCGTTACTCTCCCTGCGGCTATTATGACTGAAAAGTTTCTGAAACTAACTGAAACTTGTGCGTTTCCAACCGACTACGGACTGCATACTTTCAGATATTATGCAATAAATTTCCCCTTTGTTGCTCTTAAGTTTTTCTAATAAAAATTTAACTTGAAAGTGTTTACGCTACGGAAATCCGTCGAAAGGAAGTTATTAGAAGAATAAAAATTGTACACAAGGAAAGTTTATATGTATAGTAGATATTGTATATTAATCATTAGAAGATAATATACGATTACAAAAGTCAATAAAACATACGTATCTATGTTTCAAATTAATTTTTGATTGATCTCTGTGAAATTATGCTCGGCTCCTAATTAGACCTTATTTGAATCTCACAAAAGAAAAATAGAGGTAAATTGTAGAGTTTGTTACTCTTTTTATTTTTTAGCTGTAAAATAATTCAAAAGGGAGTAGAATCATTTGAACAGGGGTAAGCTCTGTTGGCTTTGGTCATGGTTCTGATCCGCGGCATGCATCGGCAGGGTCCTTCTGGAGTCAGTTGATTTCACATTGGTTTGCTTGAGTCGTATGGTGGATTTGGATTCGTTACTAAATAAGGTATTTGTCTAGTTGACATAATTTTTGAGTTTGAGTTCTCGTGCATCGAGAAATAAGTTACTACATAGGTTTATAAGTATTTTTGCATAAAGTGCATAGGGTTATGCACTTTATGCAAAAATACTTATAATCAAGGACAATCACTTTTATAGTCAAGTTACATTAGTTCGCTTTATCTCTCATCACTGTTTAAGTTTAGCATTTGCGTCTGTAAGCGGTTGTTGAAAACTCGTACAAATTTAATCAGCCGGCGCTGATTATGCAAAGTACTAGCAAATTAGAGGATTTCATTCAAATGAGGCTTAACGGTGTCTACGAGACGATCGCTTATACTTGTTTATAAACGTAGATACTTACATAATGAATTCAGTTATTCAGAGTCGCGTGTTTCAAATATTGAAGAGTAACACAGGATAGTTATTAATAAACGTTCAGTAAGTATTTCTCTTAATTTTATAAGTGAGACTGGAACGAGAGGGGTCTTTAAATTTGGAACGTAGGTTCCATAAGAGGCTTAGGCGTCTACTAAGGAATCATTATTTTAATTCACATGGGATACACGTGAAAAAATTACCTTAATCTTGAAATTTGAAATCTAATAGAGACAAAATCTATGTTTATTTTAACAAGAAAGCAAAGGCAAAACAACAAGACCCTCAACAAATATAGCAGACTTCCAAAGTAACGAGGCATCGAAGGGTTCCGAGTTCCGTACCTCGCTCACCATCTTGAGAATAATTGGACGTCCGACCGCGGTTTCTTAGACCGCTATCGAATTAATTAAATTCAACGCTAGACGGTTCTTCAAGACCGCAACGGGCACCTTTGGTCATTCCACGTGACTTCAAAGGGTTAAGTTTATTTGTTTTACTGTCAAGTGGAATTTTATCTGGGCTTGTTGTTGAGGGACTGAAAGTAACAGGGATTTTCGGTTTTATTGCTAGAAAGCCAGCTATACATATACCCAATCTGAGCTATGGATTTACTATAATTTTGACTAATTTTGTGGTATTATCATAGGCGTTTCCTATTTACCTATTCAAAGAAAACGCTGTGGATATTTGATAGCTAAAATTTCTCTTCAATTCAACCTTTATTTAGATAATCCAGTTTTTTACACTAACCAGGCTTTAACAGTAACAAGATATACCAATCGTCGCCTTTATTGCGAAGAAAATAGTACAATAAGCATTGACGGGGCAATAACGCCGCAATCCGGGGCGATTCCGACGATCCCATACGATTGAGGGGCAAATAAAAACTATGAGAGACTAAATAAAAACACTCTTCGATTGGAAAGGATTTGTCGTGATTGAATCTCGCATGGTTCTATTTGAGTTAAATTTTACGATAACGGTTTGGTTATGATTAAATTCGTGGGTAATGTTAGGTTTATTTTGATATTATCTTTTATTAAGATTTGGAATAAAACGCATAAAAGAAGTAAGTTATGGTATAAGAAAGTTAGATAATTACTAATGCTCCGTAATTTCACTATTATGACAAAATGAAGCACCGACCATTCTAAACTTAAAACAACGAGATAGTATTTTAAGAAACAAGTGAAAATGCAGAACGATCCGCCATAGGGGTCGCAAAGGCCGGGTGCCAATTCCACTAAAATTGCGAACCCCAGCCAAAGTGACCTGGCACGGGGCCAAGTTGTTAATAGCGTAATCGTGACAATATGCACTAAACGATTTGCTTTTCCCATTATTACATAGAACCTCGCGGCAAGGGAGTAGAGAAAATTTTAATAAAATTAAAGTCTTTGGTTATAAATACATTATTATACTAGTTTTCTACTAATAGCTCTAAAATATATATATTTTTTTTAAAAGAGATCTGCCTTCAATAAATTGACACATACATAAAACTTAGAACTCCCTCTATTCTGAAGTCGGTTAAAATAGGTACTAAAACCTTCTCCTGATGTAACAAATACTTTTGTGAAAACCGCATTCAAATCGATTCAGCCAAACTCGAGATAATCGCGGACAAACATATACACATACATACAGGTCAAACTGATAACCTCCTTTTTTGAAGTCAGTTAATAAATCTGAAGAATCTAATACTTTAGTTTTGCATTTATTGTTTACTAAAAAAAAAAGAAACGGACCATCCACATTCTAATTAGTTAAATCTATGCAATATTTGCTTAACCGGTTGGTTCCTTAGTCTACTTGGAAATTTTATTATGAAAAAGTCAAATCAGTTGAAAAAAGCGGAGATATAACAGAGATCACAGGTATTTAAGATTTTTTCTATAATTATAATACCATACACCTACCCTACCCCAATAATATTATAACCTACACCTACAAAAAAGTTTTACAAATACGTACCTTTTTTATTTCCTTAGCCTCTTTTGTGTCCGACTGTTATCGCCTTAGATATCACTTTCGTAATGGTGGGCACTTGCTTATCTGCAACTCGGTGGGATATGGAGATATTGCAGAAACATGATTCCATCCCTTGCATACTTACTTACTTGTAGTTTATTGATAGGATAGGCATATATAACATTTTAATATAATATCTTACATTATAATTTACTTATTATAATAATTGTACCTAAATACATTTCATATAACGTATTTTTTTAGTTTATTTTCATTGTTTGCTACTGAGATAAAAAAAGTAACGCAAAGAATTTTACAGTCATAACGTAACTCTTTACTAGCTTCATGAAATAACGTTACCTATTTTTCAACTTGAAACCGATGCATGGCCATTAAAAATTACAAACGATCCTACTACTATTATAAAGGCGAAAGTTTGTAAGTATGGATGTATGGATGTTTGTTACTCTTTCACGTAAAAACTACTGAATGGATTTGAATGAAACTTTACCACAATATAGCTTATACATCAGAATAACATATAGGCTACAATTTTTGAGGTTTCTAATGTGAGGTCGTAAAATTTTTGAGGTTTCTAATGTGAGGTCGTAAAAAAACACATTTTTTGCGCTTACATTGCAAACGCTGTCTGAATCCTACAAGGTAGATCAAAACAATGTACTACAGTATTGTACAACTTAAAAAGGTCTCCAAAAAAGTCCGTGATGGTATATGTTTATCTCTTAGGAATAACCCACAATAACCATTTTTTATCCTTTACTTTGTACGAGAAATAATGGCTTATTTATAAAGCGATTTTAAGCAATACAGTATTTATCCTTATCCAATAAAGTATCTTAAATACATTGTGCATTTAATAAAGATCAATATGGCTTTTTACAGCATGTAAATTAAATAAATATTTTCGAAGATATCACAGATTTAAAATGCAGAGTCATAGCAATTTCGGCGATAAATACCGGCAGCGGTGCCAGGCGAACGGGGCGTGGGGGGAGCGGGGTAGGTGCGGTGGGGAAGAAGTGGCTCATCGCTGAGTGTGCGACTTCATGAATGAATGATGATGAAGATCTATTCGAGAGGAAGGTAAGATGTATAATAAATGCATAATATAAAAGAGTAACACGGATAATTTAAGAGGTTTCTAAAGTGATGTCGTAAATGATTTTTTTTGAGCTTACATTGCAAACGCTGGCTGAACCCTAGGAGATAGATAAAAATAATGTACCACAGTATTGTAGATCAAAAAAGCTCTACAAAAAAGTCCGCGATGGTAGATGTCTATCTCTTAGATATAACCCAAAATAAACATTTTTATCCTAAATTTTTTACAAAAATAATAATGGTATATTTTCGCAATTTAAAGCAATACGGCATTAATCCTTATCCAATTTAATACCTTTAATACATTGTGGATTTAATAAAGATCAAATAGTCGTTTACAGCATGAGATTCAAATGAATATTTTCGAAGATATAACAGATTGAAAATTTCCCGATATGCGACACATGGCCAATGATGGTCTTTGTTTGCAAATGCGACAGGAGTTCTCCTTAGCCTTATTATTATACCTAAGCTTTAACTTTTCCACGGCAGAGCAAAGGCCTCATTCCTCCTTTTCCACACTTCACTGTCCTAAGCAGATTCCCACCAGGCTCTGTTAAGCGCTACCAGTTTGTCGCTCCACCAATCGTTTCCCGAAGCAACCACGTCATCTCTGAAAGTTTTTCAAGACCCACTCAGTGGTGTTCTTAGCCCTAAGATTGCAGTTTATACAGGCGACATGGCTGGCCCAGTCCTATTTTTTTACCCGCTTTTTCAACTATACTTTCACTGTATGAGTTCTGGCGCGCAGTTCGCTGTTTCAGACTTTATCCATCAATCACAGCACCATGCGAGTTCCCAATATGCCATGCGGTATATATGTATGCACTCCATATTGCCCATAGATCGTAGTTGACATAAGCGACATATCCAAGACCAAAGTAGTGACAAACTGTTTATAGCAAACAGACACAGCCTGTGGCACTGAGCTTAGAGGGAAGCCGGCGAAGAAATGACATGCCCTCCCCGAGAGGAACAGATAGGCTTGGGAGGGACAGGACACTGGATGTCGATCATCACAATTCTTTCCAAATTGCCACGACGGCCACCGGCGGGTTTTGGTGGCTGTGAGCCCCGAATACCGCCTTCGCTCCCTGCGCTACAAAAAAAGTGCAAAGATCTTTGTCCCCGGCGGCCGTCTTGGCGCTTTTGGGAAGAACCCCGGGCACCACGCATTATAGAGTCCGAAGTCCTTCCCACGCTCAGGTGCTATCAGCTTCGTGCTCGGGGAGGGCATATTGTTCCCGCCCAGGCTTGCCTTTGGAGCTGCGGCGGCATAGTGCCACAAGCTGTGCCGCCGCCCATCTCGGGGCCGTTTGATAAGTGTGTCGGGCCCCCGCCCTTTACACCCACGACCCCTTTTAATCGCCTCTTACGACAGGCACATACCGTAGACCTATTATTTCGCCTGGACCCACAGGACTTTTCCCACCAGGCCCTGCCGAGCGTCTATACGTCGCTCCATCGTTTTCTGGTGCAAAGTCATTTCTTGCCATGTTTCGGAACCCACTCAGAGTTACTCCATGCCCAGAGATCAGATTTATTACGCGCGACATGACCAGCCCAGTCCTATTTTAATTCAACCGCCTTTTGAGCTACATCTAATTTGAGTTTTGTCATGACCAACATTTTGTTGCAAGTAGTGGATGTAGATCGTGAGAGAATTGCATAATACCAACTTTTGGCCAAATACTCTCCTTACAGGCGTGACAGAATAAAGAAGTCGAAAGACGCTTTAAAAACGCCTTGCGGAGCTATTGTGAAGGGACTCATAAAGGCGACCTTTACTCTTATGTCTGAATCGAAAACTCATAAACATGTGCATTTTCCCCATCCTTACCTACGCAGCTCAGACTTTGTTTTTCAATGTCATTCAAAAGTCTAGGCTTAAGGTCTTTCAGATAAATATGGAGCGAAGCCTTATTGGGAGTTCGATTGGTTGATACATGAAAACGTATTTTTTTTATTTCATCGTGAAAATAGGAAAACGTGTTCTTCAGTGTTTGTAAGTAAGCTATAACAATGGATTTTCAAAAAATTCTACGGGAGCGGTAAAACAGAAAGTTTTGAAGGTATTAAACTCCTACGGCTCTACCACAAAAAGAGTTAATCCTGGTCTAAATCACTAGACTAGGTTTAAATCGCTAATTTGTCATACAAACTGGCGATTTAGACCGGTCTAACTTTTTTGTGGTAGCAGGGCTAGAGCTAGAAGGTGAAGTAGAAAATAGATTACCAAAATTCACATGGGAACAGAACATTATCCTCTACACTATTTTTATTTACGTAGTTAATACTCCAACCAATTAAAAGTAGTGCAACACGCTACTATCAGTATTAGGAACTATGAAAATATAGGTTTCTTATGAACGGTTCAGTGTAAAAATGTTTTTTTGGAGTTTCCACGTAAACTGAAATATGTGTACTTACTAATTTTAACTGATATAAGGACAAACCGCTTGAAATTTTTATTTTAAAAATATGTTATGTTTAGGGTGTATGGGTGCAATCAAAAATTATTTTTCTAAATTCCTGAATAAGTCATCCACCAGTTATTTCCGTAAATTATGAAAATGCGCGTGCGAAGCTGCGGGCAAAAGCTAGTAAAATAATAAAAAAGAAGCAAAATAAATTTGAGACAGTTTGTAAAGAAGTTCTCATAAGAACTTCTTTCCAGCCAGCATCAAAAAAACTTTCCAAATCTTTTCATATTTTGCCGCCAGTTTATCGTGTCACTTTATTACTGAAGATTCCTTTGCACGGCTCAGTTTATAGGCTGAAGTAGCTTGGCTAACTCCGAGGTGAGTGTGTGCAAACAGCCGGCGAACGGGAGAAGTGGCGGAATGGTAATTAGAAGACGGTTTAAAGACTTCGTGAATGAGAAGGCATAGTACGTGATAGGGTGGGAAGGATTGCACGCCGTTGGTAGGCAAATGTATAATTATTTTTTTAAAGTTAAAGACGGAATAGATATAATGTTGATTTTGAATAGATCAGAGTTAGTAAAATGTAACAATACCTTTTACATCTTGAACTTAATGTATTAATTTTAAAGTTATTGGTTTTTTGCTAAGCTAGGTGATTTCTTAAAGAAAGTATAAGCATAAAGATACTATTTATTTAATTTAAAATATTTATAATTTTTTAAACTGTCGATGTATTATACATACTTAAATTAAGTATATGTAAGGAGTTTGCCTTTAAAACCCTATAATGGACCAAAGCTATCAGGTCCCAACACTATGGTGCAGCTCTCCGGGCTTCACGGACGGAGGTTGCTTTTTGTAAATCCGAGATTGTGAAGACACTGTGTCTGTGACTAATTAGCACGCTGTTGTTTTAGAATGCGCTTCATTGGGCGCTGTTTCATGTTGAACTTACAACAAAAGTATGTGGTGTTATGTACTTATTAAAAAAATAACTCATATTTTACAGCAAAATGCACATTTTTCTTTATTGACAATTTTTTTAAATATTTAAATCCTAAATAAATAAACATCTCAGTAACTCTTAATTCTTATCGTGTTCTAACAAATCGTGTCAGGAGCACCAATCCTTTTACTCGAACTAAAATTTTTCTTAACTTAATACAAAAATATGAGAGAAAAAAAATAGCTCGGTCTGGTGTATCTATTCAAATTGTATCCAGACGGACGACCGTTCGATTGGGCAGAAAAGGGCAGATCCAGTTTAAATATTACATGTGCGGTCAAGCATAAAATCTACAAAGAAAATGTATTGCCTATCTTTTATTGGTGTGCCCGTGTCCACCCCCGCACGGCCGTGGGAGGACACTACTTTATTAGATCATTTATCAATAACTTATGAAGGAAACTTTGTATATTACCTTTGCTAGTCTTTACTGAGCTGTATTTTTTATTATTTTATGAGTCGTTATTGTTTTGCATACATTTTTAATATCGAACATGCCAGTGCCACTAAAAAGGTGGCAATTCGCTCGAGTAAAGATAAATTCTAACATAATTAACCGATTTAATTCTCGATATTGCTCAAAGGGTGTACGTTTCAAAGGTGCCGTTTCTAATGAAGCCTACTAATTTCTACTTTTAAATGCTTACAACGGCTAAATATCCCACTTAACTTTCTACTCAATGAAATACCTTTTCCTTTAAGAAATAGACCCTTTTTCTTCTCAGATGTCAACGACACGGTTCAATTGCCTCTAAGGAAAGGGGTAGGTAGACTAATGAAATAAATATTTGCTTTTACAATTTTCTTTTATGAGACACTTGTTTATCTCTCAATTAGCGTAGCGAATTAGAGAATCTTGAGTCGCGCTGCCGTTTGATGGAAATTAAATATTTATTCTCACTCTTGACGAAGAACGACTTTTTTAAAGTCTTTTTGTAATTTAAGAATACTTATAAAAAAAATTATGCTGAGTCTATAGAACAAATGGTGATCATACGCGACTCAGCCAGGTAAGCGCCGAAACGCTGTATTCAGAACACGAAACCCTCAGAATTTCTATTTAGTTTTATCCCAACCAGCGAATGCAATCGAATGTCGCCTAATGGGATGGCACAATTGAAATTGCGCTGCGGAAAATCGAGCTATAAGTATGCATGACGCCGCCGCTGCCCGCGGCTGATGCTTCTCGAGATGTCTGAGTTCTAGACTCAATACCATTAGTACTGCACTTAGGTTCATTCTAATACCGCTATACGTTTCCAACATGAGCCAGACGATGGTCTCGGATTATGTATGAATGAGATGGTACGGCAAATTGTTGCACATTAATAAAAGCTACACAATGTAGTCCAGTGTTTTTCCATCGCGATAGCGTAGAGTACGAGTCCGTTTGACGCAAACAGATAAATTTTCATGTAAAACACTCTTTTTGTGTCGCTGTTTTACGATGACAATAAAGCCTATTGCCACGATAATTATCCGGAGATATGATCTCCCATTGTATGTAAATTGTAAGTTTTTATTGTAATATTTAAAACATGAAATTGTAGTTTTTTTTTAATAAAAAACCTTTAAAAATATATATTTTTTTTTACGCTAGCAATATTGTTGCTGAACAAAGATAGCTATAAGCTATAAGTCGCGAGGCGGTCAGGGCGCAAGTGTGCGCTATCACCATTTGGGCCAGTTTACGATTATTTGAGTGGGCCCGAGCACTAACGTCCTAATTTATAACGTTAATACTGTGGCATGATTGCCTGCCGCCAGCCGGCTAGATTGCAATACTTTTCATATCGCGAGACACACGGTCTTTGTCACTTTCGTAATGGTGGGCACTTGCTTGTCTGCAACTCGGCGGGATGTGGAGATATTGCGGAAACATGATTCCATCCCTTGCATACTTACTTACTTACTTATTTGTAGTTTATTGATAGGATAGGTATACATAACAGTTTAATATAATATTTTACATTATAATTTACTTATTGTAACAATTGTACCTAAATACATTTCATTTAACGTATTATTTTAGTTTGTTTTCAATGTTTTCTATTGAGATAAAATGTACTTAAATTATAATTTATATACCTACGTCGTGTTTTGTAAATATCACAAAAGCTTAGATACTCCAAAAAGTTTTCCAAGAAACAAGAATATCCCAATATAGAAGTTTTTAAGTACTTAAGTATGTGTTTTCTTTACATGGAAATTCTTTTAAATTTAATTTTCAGCGGCATTTACGAAGTAATGAATTTTTTGTTTTCTAAATAAATAGGTAAGTACCAATATTTTATACCAGCTATACTTTACGCTTCGTAAAGTTTTAAAAATGTTAAGGCGATTCATTAAAATAAAATTAACACCCTTTTTCGATCGCAATAGATTTTAATCGTTAGTCAAACAAAGTACCTACCTACCTTTTTATATTGCGTTTTTTTTTAAACATTAAATTTTAGTACCAACCTACTTAACCACCTATATTACAAATTCGAACTTTTATATTTTAATATGTAAGTAAGTATGTTTAAAAAAGACATTGAATTCATACTTTACATTACATTATAATTTATAATTAATACATTAAAAAAAGTTTAATGAGTACCTTATTTCTTATTGTAATTCAACACATTAAAAAAAATTTTGAACGTTTTTCATAAACGTAATAACTAGTCTTGTTACCCTTTTGATCCCCTTCCTTTAGAAATTCAAGTCGTCATTATAATTCCACCACTTGATAATAACTATGTAAGTACTATTAAATTAGTTTTATTTGCATAACAAAAAGAAGCTGTTCTGTGTTCATTATTTTTTGCGAGTTCTCAAGAAAAACAATTTTAGCAATTCAATTTCTTTGAAACAATGCGGGCCGCTTCATTTTTATAAAAAATATTAAAGTCCTAATTGTTTTTTTAGTTTACTAAATATTTTAAATATCTCTCTTTGAATTACAACTTTCTTAATTAATATGCATGTCGAATAGCATTCTCTATTAATGAAAAGGAAAAAACTTCAACAAAGCGTTTTTATTTGCTCGAAATATGATTTCGCTCTTGCTGCTATAATAATTTGCTCTTCTACGAGTAAATATGTATTTGAAATGGTTGCGGGAGTACATTGGATGAGGGTCGTGCAATATGTCTTTGGAAGACCTAGGTCGTCTTTCTCTTTCGTCTGAGATGATGATAATCATGATACACATTTACTACACGCAGTCGTAAGACGATCGCGTCTGCCTTAGCCAAAGCCCGAAGCCAGTTCGACAATTCGGTATTTCAGGCAGTTAGACAAGATTTCAGACGCATTCTCTAAGCTATTCGCAGAATTTCTCCGTTTGTACCGAGACCGCACCGATAGGACCGTGGAAAATGTACCAAAATAAATAGTAAAAGGAATGCGAGACTAAGCGAATACCTAGTATTATTATACGTTTTTTTTATTTATATCCATAGAATTATCGTATGACTTACTTGACATATTTGTTTTCAAATTTAATATTCATATCGTGTTTTTCATAAAGATACAGTAGATTTTAAGTAGCTTTACTGGAGGTCTACATCTCCATCCAGACATCCAGTCTTAATTGACATACATCAAATAACTAAAATGCTCTTTAACTTTTTATGAATAGCAGGTTTAAAGTTTAGTTATTTATTATTTAAAGCGTTAGTTACAAAAAAGCGTGTAAAAAATCATATAATTTTTAAATTAGAAAAGTTACAATACGATTTAGTTCCAATAAAACGTAAAATTTTCTTATCTTCTTCGTCATTAACTCATTCATCAACTTACTTCGCTGTCAGTTTGAAGGCAATACACAAACTTGGAAACACAAGTAAGCTCATCATTAGCCACCTAATTACTGGAGGTCCCTCACATTTGGCACTCCGCTCAATTTGCATTAAAAGTATTAGCACCCTACTCACGTACAACTTCAAAAGAAGAATTACTGAGAAAAGAATCTCCAACTTGGCCGTTAATCTTACCTCTCGTTTGTGCCAAAATAACGAGACCAATTCTCGTAAAAAAACGTCTGCTGAAATATGAAGACCACTCCATCAGGCAGGCCAACGTTTATGCGGGTGCATAATTATCTGTAAATTTTTTGCAGGTATAAAACTATGCTTAGTTAGGGTGTACTAACACTGAGAACAATTCAGATTTCTGAGATTCGTTTTACGTTAGGCTTTTTGTTGTACGGTATGTCATAATATTTGTCAACTCCTTTGCAATATTTTGTGTTTTTTTTTAAATAGTAAATAACAAATCACATTCAGAGCCCCTTACTAGGAAGAACCTGTATCTAGAGATGAGCATTACACCCAGACCGGGAAACAAATATCGTTATTCATTATATTAATGTTCGTGCCGTCGGGAATCGAACCCAGGTGCACCCGCGTCTCAGTCCACATCACTGCCAAGCCAACTGAGCTACGGAGTAGTCATGGGCTATTTTGTGTCCCACTGCTGGAAAAAGACCTCCCCCCTCTGTATACACATATGTATTTGTTTTATACAGATCAAACATTTTATGCCTTTGTCTATACCAATATTATAAAGAGGAAAGATTTGTTTGTTTGTTTGTAACGAATAGGCTCCGGAAATACTGAACCGATTTAAAATTCTTTCACTGGTAAAAAGCTACATTAACCCCGAGTGTCATAGGCTATATTAGATTTTCAAAAAAATTAGGGATCCTTACCTAAACTTAAATAATGTAACCCAAGCTGCAATATTTTTTCCGTTGTTTACATATTTTGACAGGTGGTTTGTGGTTGTTGTTTGTTTTTTTATCAAGAGGCATTCTGGGCAGGCAAAAGAACATAGTCTTTAGAGCCAAGTCTTTTGTAGTATCTTATATTCTATGGCGTAACGAAGTAAGCCGGGAAAGCTCGTTTCTCATATTTTGGTAAAGCTAGATTACGGATTTGCCCATTGCACTATAACCATGCTTGATGAGCTTTTTTCCGGTATAAATAAGCAAAATATAATTCGTATCAGTACAGCCGTTTAAGCGTGCTTAAGGTACAAAGTTCTAATTCAGGATTAGTTTCAGATTTATTTAAGCATTGTTTTCCTAGTGGATGATAACCCTTATAAGTCGCTCGCTTGTTAAAACAAGAATCGAGTCGAGCGCGAAATATTTAACATTCTAAAAGGTTTTTTAATGTTTACTACACAGTGAAATATCTAATAGCTGTCGGACGAGCTTTTAGTTTTCAGAGAGCTGCAGGTGCTCGCGTCTGACACCAGATTAAATATTAATCACGTTTAGTATGTACTTATATAGGGCCCTAATTATTTCTTTGTTTTATTAACAACTAAATTGAAACTATATAAAAGTGTTTAGAGCCGGTTCGGAGACAGTTATTCAGCGTTATATTATATAGGTAGGGTATGTACCTACGCATGTTCCTGAAAAAAGTTTTGGGTATGGCGATCCGAAAAAGTCCTTTATTTATTAAGACAGTAGAACCTAGTAGGTATGTAGGGTATGCATAAGGTACTAGGTACTTTCTCCACACTCCGTTGTTAATTTTATTCTGTAAAAGCATAATAAAGGTGGGCCGGTTTCAGTTGAAAAAATTAAACGTAAGTAGGGTAACATGCCCTATTACGGCGCGTTTTGACGACATCTTAAAGTAGGGTAAGAAATTAAGCATTTCTAAATATGTTAGCAGATATTTGAATTTTTTTTGACACTCATGATAATTATATTTTCTATTTCAGTTGTCGTTTTATTTATTCTAGAGTGATAATTAATTTTAAATAAATATTTTTTCTGACAATTTGGAATTCCTATTACGGCGGCAAAAAAAAGTTTGAAGCCCATTACGGCGGTAAGCACTGCCTATTACGGAGTATGGGATGCCAACACACGCACGATGAAACATTTTCATCTCAGCTCACGGTTCCGTGCAATCAGAAAATGGTATGCAATGGCTGTAATTGTTACTGGCACTGATACAGGTTCTTCCTAGTAAGGGGCTATTTTGATAATATTTTGTGTATCAACTATTAAATAAACGGCCTCGCGCTAAGAAGTTTCCAGTAATATCATTAGTTTAGATATTTGGCTGTATGGGCAATTATGTTCCTTTGCCTGACCTGAAAGGGCGAATAACAAAACAACAATCAATCAATCAATCTACGGCATCGTAACGTTCTCCCATCTCTCTGCACAACGGAACGGAATGAATTAAAAATGCGGACGTTTTTTTTTATAAACCGCGCTGATAAAGAAACGATTTGAAAATGGCGGCCGAACGAATGCTATCTCGCGTATATTAGTATGAGGGAAGAGTTGAGAAGCGAGACAGCCCATACGGCCGCCATTTTGAGATCGTTTCTTTATGTGCGCAGGTTATACTCATAAAAGCGTAATTGGTGTGAATTTGGCTAGCTTCTTAACATAATTTTTAATATTTGTTGTTAATCTACATTAAGTGAAGTTACATAAACATACATAAACATAATATCACGCCGAAAGGTTAGGCAGAGGTACCAGCTTAAGAGCCGGACCCACGTTTAGCCAATTTTATGCTATATTACCAACGAAGAAGTGCAAGTGAAGTGAATTGAAGTTACAAATGATCATTATTTAATGTCTGTTGACCAGGTCAATATCTCAGTAGAGGATCGACAAAATTTTGTTCAAAAAAGGAAGATTTTGGCACAATTTTTGAAATTTTCTCTAAATTTCCATAATTTTTTGAAGTTTTTAATATTTGTTAGTATTCTTTTGACGACAAATAACATATCGTGAATATTTTTCATTTAATTAATCAAGCCGTTTCGGTAATTAGTGCCTTTGGCAGACAGACAGACGGACGGATGGAAAAGACATATTAATAAGGTCCCGGGACGTGTACCCGAAACCTTAATCAATAAACTAATACAAACCTAAACTAAGAACTTCCTCTTTTTTAAAATCGGTCAAAAATAGGTACTAAAACACTTCTTCTGAATTAAAAAAATACTTTTGTGAAAATTGGTTTTGACAAAATCGAAATAATCGCGGACAAACATGCATACAAACATACATACAGGTCGAATTGATAATCTCCTTAACCATTTTTTTTCATTATAAAACTTTAATTTGAAAAAGGGCCCGAGGGTTTTAATAATCCTACTAATATTCTAAACAACAAAGTTTATAATAAAGGATGTCTGTAACTCTTTCACGTAAAAACTACGAAATAGATTTTAATGAAAACTTACAAATAAAACATATTTGAAGGAAAATTAAACTGGCGAAGCAGCAGAGTGCGGTCAGTGAAGGTTAAGTTAAACGGTAAAAAAGATGGAAAATGGATTTCTACCCAAGTGGAGAAAGTAAAAAAAAAAGAAAGATACATTTTTTACAACGTTGACACAAACATGCAAAAATGGAACACAAAAAAAAACAACAACAAAACAGTAAAGCAAAATACAATAATAAATAAAACAACCAACGAATCATAATCAGTTTTGTATGCTGTGTCAAAGTTGCGATAAAATCTAGTATTAAATTATTATATTGATGGGAAAATACGATAAATCTAACCTTAGTTTACATTTTTCTGTAAGTTTTTTAATTATTTACTTACCCTGTAAAGTGCATTTTAGTTATTTGACGTATGTCAATTTAGATAGGATGTCACGTATTTACCATACAACAAACCAAATAAGTAGGCTTGCAGTAAAGCTTTTTAAAATGTACGGAACCTTTATGAATAATACGGTTAAAATATTAGCTCTGTAATTTCCATACACCGTGTTAGGATTCCTTACAGCCTAATACGGTAGGTACTAAAATATCTAATGAGTTTTTATATCCTAATTCTGAAATATAATGTTAAGATATTTCGGTAATGTAAGTTATTACTTACACATAAGAGCACTCTGACTTTACCATAAAACTCTCAAATCGTTAGTAATCGTTGTATTAGACTATTTTTCTTCATTAAAACTCATACATTAGGTTTCACAGTATTCTAACAAACTTAAATTTTACTGTCAACTTTAAGCTTCAAAAACAAAGATTTTAGTTAAAAAACATGAACCTCCAAAATTGGTTTTATACTTGAGAACTAATGAAAATTACACTTAAATAACGAAATGTTTATAAATTATATTTATTATACCACTAAATTTAAAAATTACCGACACTGCGTTTTTCCTATTACCGATGGTACCCTCCGTAATAGGCGGAACCCTCAAATAGCCTTCCTAACACGGCGGACTTTTGTTTACTCATATTTACTTGTTTTATTTGATTTTAAACGGCAATCAACTTGATTAACTAAGACTTCTTGAATTTAAAAAGTATTCGAATATAGAAACATAATCTTAAAGTGTTTGTTTGAACTAAAAACGAAGTCTGAAAATTCAATGTTCTACCACGAGTCAGTCTGCGTTTGTATGAAACAGCTTCTCACTTCGCTGACGTTACACAAAATAATTAATTTAAGTCATTTTAAACGATTTCAAACGCACGAGTGCTGAGTAATAAGTTACTTGTTAGTTTCCCTTGGACACTATGTAGTCACCTTTACCATACACAGTCACAACGAATCATAAATTGAAAAAGATAAAATAGAGCCGTAATAGGACGTGATTTTGACTACCGCGGTAATAGGACGTTTTACCCTAAATTATTTTCCAACAATTTGGGGTGTCTGCGGTATCGTAGATCGCCACAAAAGAAAATACGCGCACGATTTCAAAAACATTTTTCACTGAAACCGCGGGCTTCATAATTTGCGTTTGCTTATTTAGAAGTCAAATTTTAAGTGCACGAATAATGGAAATCGTTTCACTTCTAATTTGATTCCGCGAATGTCTGCAGCGAAATAATGGGTGATGCGAACATAAAACAAAATCATATAAAATATAAATTTTCGTAATTCTATAATTTTAAATTTAATAAAAAAAGACAAATTAAAATTAATTAATCAACATACCAAGGTGGTAATCAAGGTACCACCGCAAACCACAATAAGAATCAAATTAAATATTAGAAATGAACTCATGAAACAATGTTTCACTGCCTGCTCTTGCCATTAATGTACCGATTTTCGTTGAAATATAGTTTCATGTGTTATTTACATGGATTTATATGTTATTAAAATATGCATTTATTTCAGTTCTTTAGAATATAATAGATATTAGGTAGATGGTGGAGTAGCCATAGGAGAAAAATCAAAGATAGCAATCTCTCTCGGTCTCATCGCGCTGCAGCCTTTGCTTTCAAAAACCAAGTGGGATGGAAATAAATTATTATAATCAGTCAATAATCAAAGCCATAGTTGACAAAGCACACCGGCCTTAATTTAACTAACTCATGAAAACTAGTAGCAACAAATTAAACCGTCAAGTAGTACTTCGGTTCTGCCCTTTGTTATTTTTATCGGTGAGTAATGGATATCGACCGCGAGCAGCAGACTTGACTCCCTTATTTATTCATAAACATCCAAAAGCTTTGCTTATTCATTCATTTCAATTTACTTTATAATACTGAAATATTTTTTTTCTTATTTATAAAGCGTTTTTGTTAAACTTTCCCTAATAGCTGGCTAATAAAAATGCGGTTGAATATATTTCAATTAACGTTGAGTATATTTTTTTCGAATTTTTCCCTTTAAAACATATTGAAAACACATTTAAAATGATTGCATTTTTTGGTTTAAACTTGTGATGCTGTAGAAAAGTACCTATTAAAAATATTTACGAATGACCCTTGTCATGTCCTATTTATTTAAGTATATTTTTATTTTTTGTTTTATAAGGGTTAAAACTAAAGTTCAAATTATGGAATTCAAAGTCTGCAAACAACATATCCAACAAAAGCGAGTTTGCTAAATATAGGTACAATTTCGTAGCGTAACATGACGACCGAAGTTCTGATCGAACGAACCAAGACAGACGCGGCCAAAAGCGGATTAAACGATCTTTTGTTCCTTTCTAGGAATGTTCTTTAAAAAATAATAATACACTGAAAATAACATGTCATCGGGTGGTGGCGATTTGGAAGCAGTTTTCTATTTGTAAGTAATTATGTGTTTTCTTATTTATTTTTTGTAAATACTTGATAATGTTTAATGATATATTAAACTTTGAATAGTAAGTCCCTGAAAAAAATGTATAAAATACATATCATTTATTGGTCAATAAACGCATTAGACGATAGCCAATTCAAAGTCCTCCGCCTGTGTCGTAGTTGAAATCGCTGCCAGGGATCATAATGAATTTCCTTCCGTGTAATAATACCTAAAACCCAAATCTGTAACCTTAAATATAATACACAATCATGTACGTAAAAACATAAACTTTTCTCTAACGCAGTAAATCCAAACAAGAATTGTTTGTTTCTAGCTACGAAATATGATAAGAGACCTAGTTAAGATTAGACAAAACAAAATATGTAGAAGACAAGGTTTTCTTTACAATAGTACCTACCTCGTACCCAGTCTGAAACACCCTCGAGCTCGACCTTACAAAGCTTTGTAGTCTTACGACAATGTAGCCTTATTGTCAGAGTTAAACCTTCCTTGAAATATGAACAACAAAATAAGCGCCGGACAGGTTACGCTGCGCCAATGAAAATCGGATAGTAAGCGAATTTCCAGCAAACTTTGTCTACGAGAAAATTTTGCTGTTATAGAAAACTTAATATTTTTGAGAAAATCCTTTCCTCCTTCTCGTGGTTGATAGATGAAAGCGCAGTAAAGGAACGCATGGTAAATAAGGAAGGGTATGTGTTTCTTTAAGATAAACGTCTTGTGTTTTTTACGATGCCTTATAAATTCTACTGTAAAGAATGGTTACAAAATTCAAATATATTTATATCGAACAAAAACGAAAAAAAAAACTCAACTTTTATTTGTGTGGTTCTGATGAGTTTTAATCATGGATGGCATAACACAGGACAAATAAAGATTAATTAAATGTAACCGACATTTAATTGAGTAAATAGTATAATATTACAGTAATGACACGAGAGATGCGGAATCCCTCCGTGATTCTGCTGGATTATCCGCTATGTCGTAGAATTAAAATCTCATCTCACACAACGTCATACGTTATTAAGGTGTTATCCCGCTGTAATTGGCGCGACGGCGATGAAATTCCTAATCTTGTTATAAAAAAATATATTATATTTTTAACCAACTTGTAAAAGTTGAGGATTTTCATTTACTTACCTTTTCTTATTTTTTAAAACTTTACTACCGGTCTATGTATTTCACGTGGACTAATTTTGAAATTATGTATATACCGCCTCTGTACCAAATCAATACATAGTATAAAATAAAGTCGTTTCGCGCGTCTGTCCCTATGTATGCTTATATCTTTAAAAATATGCAACGGATTGTGATGCGTTTTTTTTAATAGATAGAGTGATTCAAAAGGAAGGTTTATAAGTATAATACATGCACAAAATATAAATAGGTAAGGCGGTACGAAGTTCACCGGGTCGACTAGTTTCATATAAATCAGTAAGTAGGTATAGCAGTTTCTACGTAAAAGTGAGACAGAAAGTGTTACCATTGAAGTAATGGATTTTGTTACATACTAATTTTTTTATCGACTTCACTTTTTGTAAAACCCCATTTAAAAGTATTCTTTTGTCTACAATTAAAATAATGCCGACCAACCGTGCAACAATCGAAGGCGTGTCCCAATGTTCCGATTGTCAGTGCGACTAATGGCCCCACCTGGAGCTGAAACACTATGAAAACGTTCTAATGTCATTTGTTCCTTTTTTAAGTCTGCTTGCTCCTGGGCTCCTGGTGCAATGAACTACACTATTCACTAACGATGCCAACTTCTTTTTGCAATAAAAAAAAAACATATTTTTGTATGTAATATACGATTTAGACAATGTCTTCAGTGCCTCTCGTATATATTTTTTCACAGAACTCAATTCTTCTATAACAAAAATCAAGTTTTAATTTTCTTACTGAAATTACGACGTCAATGTCGATGTTGAGGTTAAAAAAAAGTTTGCACGTTCGTTTCGCGGCTTCGGAAATTAGCTGCACGAAAAATTCATTGCTACGGGGGATTTCTGAAAAAGAAATAAGGGCGAAAGTGGAAAGTGTCACGAACGGCATTTGGCATTCAGCCACAGCGCTATTGATGCGGCAGACGGCGGTTACTTATTTATTCATAAACATTCAAAAACTTGTCAGTGGTTCCCGCAGCGCTGCGCTTTGCGATGCAGGCATATTAGTGCTCTACCCTGTTTATTTTATTTTCAGAAAATATTCCCCAGACTCGCCGCAGCCTAGCCAGACGTTTCCCAAACGTCAGCGGTTTTTACTACGAAAAGATAAACGTACATATATGTACGGCTTCCGCTGCTTGGTGTCAGAGAAAGCCGTTTTTCACATTCTTTATTCGTAATTTTTATTATACTGATCGTCTATTAAATTGTATAAAGCACTGCACTTGTAGAAAGATTATGCTCGCAGTGACTAAAATTCTTGAGTTCCTAGCAAAAATATAAAAATATATTTTTCTACAAGTCAAAGAGGGGAACTACCCTGATCTCGTCCGTTCGATTACAAGCTTACACCTTCTTACAGTTATACTTTCGCTGGGCAGGTTTTATTGGAAATTAATGACCGTTCCGTGACTAAGCTCGCTTTCTTCAGAAGGGGTGGGTTGGGAAAGTTTTATGGCCTCCCAGTATGTGGGTATCCTGTCATAAGTAATCTGTTTTTAGTAGATAGCAACGGTTTTATGTTCGTTGTAATTTGGGAACGCTTTTAACTTATGTTGAGAGCTCGTTATCGTTTAGCGGAATTGTAATGGGACTTATATCGAATAACACAAGTTTGTTATGATATAAATATCGTAATTAGTAAGCTTTTAAGACTTTGATTCAAGGTGGAAATTTTAGGATGTTTTAGCGTTATAGAAATGACTTCATCCCATGAAATTTTTATATCAGACTTATCTGTATCTTTAACCAAATCGGTGCCAACCTACACAACAGAGCCTTTATAAATCGCAGCAAGATTATCTAATTCGGCCATGGTTTAGAAGATATTATTCATTTATCGGGAGTGGCGCTAGTTTCGCACCGAGTAAGCCTTTAAAGCCTTAAAGTTAATGAAACCTAAAGTAGTAGGTATTATTTTATTTTCTACTAACTAGGCAAGTATATACCTATAACAGTACCTATCCAAAATAAAATAATCTTTACCCCTAACATTTATTAATTCTTAAAGGCTTCAAAAACGATGCAACATCTCAAACAAGAGAAGGCAACAACGTTCTGCCGTCCTTGTGATAACCACAGTAACTAGGGTTTTGGTCGAAATTGAGTTAGATACATATTCGGAATCAGCAATTTAAGATCTACAACTCTCTCGAACAAATTTTTCTTAATTCCTACGGGAACTAAGTTTTTTTAAAAATGCACAATAACGAAAAGCGCAGTAACTCGGCTTGAAATTTATAAATTACTAGTCATTATTTTAGTAACTATAGTTACTTTTTAGTTATTTGGACTACACCTACTCAAAACTTATTCATTCCTAACGATAACAACAGTAAGATGAAATACTGTGGAGTGAGCACACAAAAAAATTAAGACAATGCTAATAATAAACGCAGTAGTTTTAGATTTACTGTGCTTATGATTAGCAACTTTATAGTTTGCCCTTGAGATTTTGAATATAAGTATTTGTAGTAACTTAAGACACCTTAAGTTCGGGTGTCTTGTGTCGGTGCTCCTGCGGGCCATCGGAAAGGTCCTAAGCTGCGGCTGACAGATACATCCGATGGTTGGCGCGATTGTTTATGCATGTAGCCTTTGAAGGGCCTTTTTGTTAGTAGGTCCTGTTAAATTTTTATAGTTTATCTTTTTAATATTAAAAACAAAAAGCTAATCGTATACTGATACTTTTATTTCATTTGTAGATAATGAGTGCAGGTTAGGATCTATTCAGGAAACAATAAACTAAAAGGAAAAGGGAAATAAAAATGTTTAAACTTAGACATAACTTTTTTACACTGAAGTTACTGCGCTTATCATTAGGAAACTTGCATTTTTTTATTAAAAGGGCTTACAGTAGCGACTTTTCCTAACGATAAGTGAAGTAAGTACGAGTTTTACTGCGCTTATGGTTAGGAAACAATAGTATTTTATTTACATATTCCTAAGCAAAAACACATTTTTGCGTTTTAAGCCGTAATTTATGCAGTTTCTGCCATTTCTAGCAAATGGATAGGTTATGTTTTTTAAGCTCTTTACGCTCATAAAAGATTCATATTGTTAGGTTGTTTATTTCAGGAGTTATTCCAAAAAACAAAATTTTAAACTTTGAGCTCATTTTTCTCGAAATGAACTCAAACATAGTTACTGTGGTTATCGCAAGGACGGCAGCGTTACTCATCGCAAATTGTTTCGAGCGTTCATCGTCAACAACTCATCAGAATCTAATAACAGCAGCTAAGTAAGCCCCCGGTGCAGGCGAGGCGGAGTCTAGACAAAAACTGCTTCGTGACTTCTCCACAATTCCACGTCCCACGACAATCATACCACTTTTCACCTTTTCTTTTACCTCCAGATATCAGGGAATATACACTGAAGCAACTATAAGGAGGTGGAGCAACGTTTTTATAAAATTTATAATATCTTCTGCAATTGTAGAGAAAATAGGTGTTCAATCTGCTGCAAAAAATATTGTATGTTTCAGGTAGTTTTCCGACAGATTATAAATATTGAAGTGAAATATATTAAGTGAAGTGATTACTTACAATTAGTTTTTTTTAGTATTATTATTTAAATCTGTACGTTGGATTAGAGTTAAGTTGTTGTATGGTACCGGCTAGAAAATAAAATACTTATTTTTTTTTTGTACAAACTTCCTTTTTATTTATATCAATGGCAACCAGAATATTAAATTTCGCTTCGAGGTCTCAGACGTCTCAATCCATTAAAATGACGGTCGAAATTACAACAATTTCACTGTCGTACCTGATTTTGCATAGTTGGATTTTGAACGTTCTGTAACCGAAACATTTATTAGAATAGAAAGCACCTCGGCTCAATTTACCACACGAAGTAAAATCCATTGAATCAATTATTTTTCAATAATTTAACAGGTTTCTAAATTTTATTCTCCTTCCACTGCTCCAAACAATTCCTGAGAAACCAACTCTAGCATATAAACAGCAGCCTCCGTTTTCAGTAGATCTGCCAACGAGGCGCACGACAGGCACAAGGCCCAATCTAACCTAGGGCGGGCGGCACTCAATTTCCGTGTTTTCCGCCCGCCCTCCGCCGCCGACGATGTGTGACAGCGAGATACGATTGGTAACGACGCGTCAGCCGTGGTGCGGAAACAGCCAAAAACAATGACCGCAGCAGTCGTGCTGAGCTATATATACTTTCAGTTTAATTCCTATAGCTTTAGTTCAGAATCAGGAATAAAAATTGTAATGTTACTACTAGTGGGCATCCTGAGGCTTCGCCAGCGCATTTTCTTGTGTAACATCAAATTCCCTATTTTCCGGCGGGAATTTCGGGATAAAAAGTTGCCCATCTATTTTCTCAGGCTTTAGACTATCCATATATCTGTCACCGGAAAATAATAAGATTCGCAAGTTTATAAATTTCCTAGGAAATTTATAAACTTTCGTAGGATTCTAAACGAGAGATAAATTGAATTATTTTACGCCCACTTCTTCGCAAATTTATAAATTTTCGACGCGCTTTAGTAAATTTTTAAACTAACGGATATAAATCCGTAAGATTCTAAACGGATCCACCAATTACAGAAGAGCTTTTAATTTTACGCTTTTTGAAATACGGAAAATAACACACTACTCTCTGATTGGTCGATGTTGACAGTAAAAATGCTTGCGTCCATAGACATACGTACAATCAGACTTGCCAAACAATTCGATTACACTAAAAGTATTTTTACTGGTACTAAAAACTAAGTAGGTTTATAGGTTAACTAGTCGACCCGGCGAACTTCGTACCGCCTAACCTATTACTATCTTGTGTACTTATAAACCTTCCTCTTGAAATACTCTATCTAATAAAAAAAACCTCATCAAAATCCGTTGCATAGTTTTAATGATATAAGCATACATTAAGCAAGCAGCGGGAAGCGACTTTATTTTATACTATGTATTGATATGTGACCGCTAATGTGCGAAATTCAGTAAAAGTGCACTAACTGGCTGAATCCGTTAGAGTTCGAAATAAAATGTTGTTCTCAACATTAACTAGGTAAGTAATCTGCAAAATCCCTAGGTAATCTACAGAGTTAACGAATAAGTTAAGTTCGAAAAATTGTTGCCTTAGATTTCAGTTTAACACAGGTAACCCAAGCTCCGCTCGCTTCGCTCGCTACGCTGGTTAAAGATCACAAGCCAAACCTAACCTAACCTACAATTTTGCCCTAGATTTAAATTTTCGGTCGGAGCTTTCTGTTTTCCGCACTTTAACGGCGAGACATCCGGTAATACGCACATTAAAAGTAAAGTGCGGATACCCCATATTTCACATAAAATTTCGCACATTAACTGACCTAAACAGTTAATGTGCACATTGCCCGGTAAAGAGCACATTAACGTATGTCGCACTATAACGGTGACAGATATAATATGCTTTTATGGGATAATAGCATATTTTATCAAAAAGTAACCTTGTATTTTAGGTACAGTGGCGGACACGGTCGGCGTAACACTTCCGGTTTTTCTGTATTGCAAAATAGCTCTTGTTCTTTGGTAATACAGTCTAGGGCTGACGAAACCATAGACAAATCTGTTACGGCCTCCTAGTCCGCCACTGTACCTACCTACCTACCTACCTAGTAGGGGGTTAAAATTCCCTATTTCACTCTACCAAAATAAAACATTTTGGTCATGGCTAAAACTTTCGTAGCTCTGTGTTAAATTTCAATTCATTATACATGGCGTTTGGTTATTGGTTACTTATTATTTTGCGAGTGAGTTTAGTAAGTTTATCAATTTACGAAAATGTAGGCGTAAAATAATACAATTTATCACTCGTTTAGAATCCTACGAAAGTTTATAAATTTCCTAGTAAATTTATGAATTTACGGTTCTTGTTATTTTCCGGTGACATATCTATTTTATGTTATTTATTTCTGTGTTTATTATGGCAATAAAGCATTTTTATGTTTATGTTTAATATCAAATTTTATTTAAATCGATTCAATCGTTTTATCATGAAAGCGAGATAGACAGACATATACTTAGACAGACAGACAGAGTTACTTGCGCATTTATAATATTAGTATGGTTGTATGGATATGCTGTACTTTTTATAAAATAAAAGTTAATTTTTTAAATAATTCGAAGGATTATACAGAGTAAGTCATAAAATTCTACATTTTATTCTCTACAATTGACATTGAAATACTTACATAATATTTTTAGTTACAAGTAGTAGTCTAGACTAAAAGGAAAAAAAAGTCCCCCATCGAGTAAAATATTTTTGATAGCTATATACCACCCAGCCAACCGTGTAGTGTTTGTCCTGTCAATCAGGAAAACATAAACCACAATAAAATAACATTTCTTCAGACTGTAGGAGTATTGTAGACTGTCTGGCTCTGGATGGTTAAAATTGAATTGAATTGACATTATTGAACCTTAGCCTTATTTACAAAGAAATGCTCTATTGAACGTATAGTAACTATAAGGAAAGGTATTTAAACCCTTATTGTAACAAAAATGTTGTGTTAAAACTTTGGACTGCTTAATTTTACTTTAGAATATAACATTATAATTAAAAAATATATTAAAAGTAATTATTGCCTTAGTTTGAAATATGCCAGACAGGCAAAGATAGGCTTACGTAAAACTGCTTTTATCTAGACTCAATGTAAAGCCTACCTGTCCAGTAAAACTTTGGGGTACGTACGATGGACTGACGCGATGTTTGCCGACGCCATTGTGCGCTTTGAGGCTGCATTTAGGCATTTGCCTGCATTAAACTGGAATGAGCTGAAAGCTTTATACACTGCTGCATGGCGATTGAAGGAAAAATAATGCAGGACTTCAGCTTTCTAAAGTTGTAGTTTGTTTTGATGGATAAGTAGTTTTTTTTAAATCTAGAATGAATTAATTAGAAATTAAAAAAAAAAATGCTTACCTACTAGTCTCTGTCATAAGACCCAAAGAAAGAATGTTTTTTTCACG
Source organism: Euspilapteryx auroguttella (assembly GCA_951802225.1). Taxonomy (NCBI): domain Eukaryota; kingdom Metazoa; phylum Arthropoda; class Insecta; order Lepidoptera; family Gracillariidae; genus Euspilapteryx; species Euspilapteryx auroguttella. The sequence goes on from OX637652.1 coordinate 6,196,467, forward strand.
GAAACAAAATGTAAAAAAAATATATAAATTATAAAAGTTTAGGTCTCAGTTAGTCGCCTAAAAGCCACGCAGGCAAAAATTTGCTCTCACTGTACGGTCTGCTAGTGTCCGTTCATCTGTGCCTAGATACACGGTCTGATGTGTCCGATACCTAAGCTGATTGATATGATAAATGATACAACTCAATTAACTAAATAAACTGAGTATATTATCCAAAATAACCTTAAATACTATGATGGGGGGATGATATGATTGATACCGCGGTTGATTAACAACTGATTGTAGGTGAGCGCGTCGGCCGCAAGGTGGACGCGCGGTTTTGATGGAGCTACACTAAAATGTAGGGCAACGCTAAAATGATTATTTGACAAATTATAAAATTGTAGAGCTTGCTCGTACACTCACTATATTTAGGCAATAAACATTTTATTTATATTTTACTTTATTTATTTGAGGGTGAAAATGTATAATTAAAAAAATGAAAATACTCTCAGACTTTGCTAAAACCAGGATATTACTTAAAGCGGCTACCCGCGAGACTCGAGACTGTTTGCTCTACACTCACGCAAAATCTCTTATCTAATATGAAACTTTTCAAACTAGCCCGCATCCAGGATTCCACAAATTTTGTATTAAAAAGTCAACTGTATTAAAAGAAACTTACCTCTTTCTCTTAGATAAATATTTAGTAGACTTTTCTTTATAATTTATTTAATGCAAGTTTCTTGTCTCATGAAACTGAAACTCTTATACAATAAAATTGCTCTTAATAGCACACTTAGTACATATTCCTGTATGTAATTTAAGTAAAGCGCTATCACAACGGGAGTATAGGAGCGTAGCGTAAAAGCATAGACTTTGGAAAGTCTACGGAGCGTTATAAATAACGGTTATCGGACGTCCCGCGGTGCCGTGTCGCGCGCCAATAAAGATATTGTTTCCCGCGCAAACTGCACGTGATGTTCTCTTATTTTATTTGCTGGACAACCCTGGCTGAACTCTGTGATGTATCTCTTGTAGATTGCTTTGGGACTACAAAAAATTTACTTTTTTTTTATTGCACTTTCTGAGTCTCTGCTAAAGATGATCATATCCTAAAATGCCTTAAATTTCCATCGTACAATAATCCGTATCTTACAAAAATATTTTTTAATAAGACAGGTGCCTCAGTAATTAACCTATGTATATAATATAAAACTAAATAAGATGCCACCATCCGGGATACCTGCCATTAAGCACGTGCGCCCGAGGCCGTCTGCTAGTGACGTACGGAAGGGTTGAACAAAAAATAACTCTCAGTTACACATTGGTCCTGTCACTTCAGGGTTACATTAGCCACTCCAAAATGAACAGCAGCAGTTAAGGTATAAGGTTTGTTTTTATCTGATGAGAAAAACGACAAATCCTCAAGATCCGCAGTAATTAGCCAACAGTAGCTTGTCACTTAAACAATACTGGTTATTAAGGGGTTGATAAAATTGCTCAATTTATTTTACTCCAACATTTTTCTGCGAAGTATCGGTGACTGGTCGTTAAACAATTTCACCGGCTATTTGCTTAATTAAACAACTTTGTGAGATTCGTTTATTGTAATTGCTTTTTTATAGTTTTAAATTGAACAGAATCTCTAGAGTGGGCATGCAAAATTGCTAACCCAATAGACAAAAGCTTATGAAATTAAATTGAAATCTAACAAGCTTAACAGAAAGATGTTATTCTTAAGAAGAATTCAATTTGAACTTTAAAATGTTATTAAATGAGATATAAGATAAAAATAAGAGTTATAGGCAAGTTGTCAAAAATTTATGAATACTTTACAAAAACATCCGGGAAATTGGATACAACAACGTTCCAAGTTTACCTTTTTTTTTCTTTTGTACATCATAACAATGAAAATTTACCGCTCTTAGCAGAGTAGCGGAGGGGAAGGAAAAAAATCATAATTTATTTATGTCAATGGCTCTATAATCATAAGTCGACCAGTTTACTCGTGCGCTTCAAAAGCTAAAAGTTGTTTAAAATTTAGCATTTTCCGTTGTAGGTGCGGCCGCGTACTTTACTTTGCAATCTCTGTTTGTATGCTCAAAATGTTATTTTTCAGTAAATTGGTTATTGTTCGGCTAAGTTCTTTTATTACAGCATTGTTAGTAAAACGAGATGCGGGTCTTTTTTCAATTACACCCCCTCCTCCTTCGAACAATAAAAGGACTTTACAGCCTAATCTGAGCTTTTTTATAACAAACAATTTCCCTTCTGAATTTTTATAACAATGTCTTTACTATTCTTTTGGATAATTACGTATTCTTATCGTCTCAGGTAACGATTGTGTTTTATTTAAATTGGGTGAGAGTTTCCACTTTCTTTTGTTTTCTTATAGGTAAATAAAAGCTCCTTAGTGGCTCCAGCGCAATCATTCTATTATGACAGCGTATAGTACCCAAATGAGCCGCTAAGAAAATGTCTGTGTTGTCTTTCCAGCAAATGTTATAAAGCGACGAAACACGTAACACATGCTCTATCAAGACCGTGTGTCGTTGTTTTCTTAATACAAAGACATATTTGTCGTCTAGACGTGGCCACGTACATATGAAACCCGTACACACCCACTAATAAACCTTAAACGTAAGTATAAAACTAATAGCGATCGTCACACTGTCGTAAACCCGGGTATTAACTAAGAGGAGCTGCGGTGAAAGTTTCCAAGGAATTTTGCGTTACGTAAGAAATAACAAAATATTTTTTTTAATTTTTATTTAGGTATCCAATGATTATATATGACTGGTTATTTGCCTGATTTTATTTGACAAATGAAGCTTGTGGTTAGTCGAATTTATATATCATAGGATCATCTTAATATTTGTTACAATCTCTAGAAAATAGCCAGATATTTTCCATAAAAAAAACTCGACGTTCCTTCCTATTTCGAATAAATTAAAAAATGAGGCAGTGGAAACACGTCGTTTCCAGGCTGCAGAGCTTTCGTGAGACCACCGATATATTAGCAACTTCTCTAATGCATCACTCTAACTTTAATTTCACGTAAGTAAAACTTTTATTTTTCCACTTTCGTTTCACTTCACTGCGATGTTTCATTAGTTGTTTTCACGGCTCGTTGCTTTAGGAGAAATGAATAAAAATAAAATAAGAACACGAATTAAGAATTGCCAAGCTCAACAATTACACTTTTAATTAAACATTTCGGCTTTTATTTGACTAACAGGATTAGTTAATTAATAACTACAGAGCAAGAATCGTGAAATAATTTTAACTGATTTTAATCCGATTAACAGATACGCGTTTAGTCAAATGGATAAGTAAAAAATAAAGTAAATAATGTAAATAATTTTTTATTCCTCTAAATTAGATAAAGTAGATATCAAAGGTAATTTAAAACTAAATCAAAATATTATTATTCGTTATAAAGTGTAATACAACAACATACACATTTTTGCGAATAACTTTATAACAGCTACCCTCCTTGAATTATTACCCATACCGATACCCTCCTGCAAAAAAGAATTTTAAGTGAATTATTTAAGGCGTCTAATTTATACTGCAATTATAACCTTTAAACTATAACAGTACCGTTTTTTTATGATATTTATATCTTTATTAAGTTCAGATAAGCAACTAAGTTTTAGTATAGTTAAAGGGACCGATTCTGCTAAGCCCACTCATCTAGGCAGCTCGAAGGATCCTCCAAACAATAAGGCTTTACCACTTTCATACTCGTAATGGCCAACTAAGCGAACACTTAGATTACAAAAAAAAATATTTTCAAACAATAAAAAAAGCAAATATTAACATTTTACATTTCATACATACATAATTTGGTACTAATTATAAATAAAGCTGCCTTATGCTATTTATAAGTAACAATTTTATTACAAGTGACAAAGTTTTTAAGCTCTACTTAAATACTTAGCCAAGATTATATTATTTCTACACTAAATAATCTACATATAAAATTTTGTAAGTACCTATTGTAATTTTTTGGTTAAAACTACGATATGAAAACATTTTCATTTGAGAACAGAGGAGATCGTGCCGTTTTAAATATAAATGAAAGTAAATAGAGATATTTATTTGATAGAAATCAGGGGAAAGTCTTTCTTAAAAGGTAAAGGAAGCTTTTAAACCCTGTTACTGTTTAAAAAAAACTCACACGAACAAAATAATTCACTATTTTTAATCTATGATTATACAACGGTCACCTTAGAGAGATATTAATGATATCTCCGTGACTAAGCGATAGTTATTTTGTTCTCAAAGCGAAAAGAAAATTGCTTGGAGACAATAACCAGGGACAAAACATATTCGTACTAAAACGGGTATTAAAGAATAATCGAGTTAGTAATCTTTTAGTATATTGTGTTCTTTAAATAAATAATTTTGTTTTTTTTTTTTGATTTGGTTTGTCCTCACCTGATTCAGCAACTTAAAAAATATAGTCGCGGAGTGATTATGTGAAATTTAATATTTTTTTATAATTTAAATATAAGAAAAGCATTGCACGTGTTCAAATTTGTTTAATATTTAACTATAAAGACTTGATTTCAATTAAAAAGCGTCTGCAATTGACGTCGACTTAAAGTGTCAAGACATTTTTAATTATTTTTAAGATGTGCTCTCGAACCTTTTACGTACCTACTTGAGTTGGTAGTTATTTTTTTAATAGTTATTTATGTGACTGTACATAATAAGAGGCATTAAAACACGAGTGTGGTTGATCTCAGGAGTGTTTTAATGCCTAATTATGAACAGTTGCATTCATAACTTTATCTAGATGCATATCATAAGTTTTCTACAATATGTTCAGAAATCACCGCAAAATACAAAACAACTCTACAATAACTTTTCTGATCTTTAGAAAATAGCTTTTGGCAGTTTTTTTCAGCTGAAATAAAAGAAAACCATAACATCAGCTGATTGTAACTGTTGTAACGTATAACTTGTGTTATCAGAATAGTTGTTTCCTTATTCTTTTACTAAACATTTTCAGTAGCCACCAGATGGCGTGGATCCGTATTTCAGCACTAATGACGTCGAGACGGGGTGAACCCTAAATTATTTTTACGACCAGCCATTTTGTACACTATGTTTATTACTTATTGCTTATTTTACTTTAAAAATAAATGTACATGGTAAATAGTATTAGTATATAGCACTTATTCAATTTAATTTAAATAGGTATTTAAACAACGTCACACAATACAATTATGTTTGATTCGGTTCTCATACATTTGTCTTTATACTCCCTAAATATCTTTAGTTTATAAAATATACTAAAGTTAATAATAAAGTGCAAGATATAAGACGTAAAAACTAGTGAAGCAAAACACCAAAAAGTCGTAAACTCGACTATTAAACTGAGTAAGTCTGAGCTATTAAAGCATGGATATGGATAAGTAACCACCTTCATAAATGTGCAGGGTGGTAACAGATAAAACATGTTCTTAAAAGTTTATGTAAAAATAAATACGTCTAAATAAGACATTTGCATATCTTTTTCAAAAAATTTACCTACATGCTAAAGATCAAGGAATCTAGCTAGCTAATGCTAATAATGTAAACAAATTTATTTCCAAGACAATCGCGGAAAATATTTTATTTGGAAATAATTAAAACCTATTATTGTAAACAGCGACGATCACATACCTACCGTGAGTTAGTACCCCGTAACGATCCCGAAACTGCAATACCGTAGACTACCGGCAAGACAATGAACGTACAAACAATTGCTGTAATAAGACGGGTGTGTGGCTGCAGTCTGGCTGGTTTTAATGGGGTTATGTAACATTATGTTTTGCATTATTTAATTTCATACGGCCAAAGTTTGAGTCTGAAGTGGATACGTTTGGTGTCAGTTAAAAAAAAATAGATTTTAAAGTTTGGTAAGTTGAATTTTTATTAAATCTTGCTCTCAGTTAGATTTATTAATAATAAGGTATAAGTGAAAATGTATATGAAATACTGCGTATTTACTTAGTCAAAAAAGAAAAAGTACTTAAGTATAATATTAAACATACCTAAAAGGTAGAGGTTAGTCCTTTATATTTTTTAAATTAGACTTTCAAAAATAAGTGCTCTCCTAAGAATATAATATTATCTTATCTTAATAAATACCTTGTTACCTTTTTATTCCAAAAGTCTGGACTTTTTCGTTAACAATTACTGACAGTGATACTCCAAATCAAATTACCAGAAAAGTAATACCTAACTAACTTGATTGTGATTTTATCTAGTTATTTAATTGATTATGTAACGTAATAATCCAACTTAGATAAGGTACTTTGAAGATAATCAACTTTTGATTGAATATAGAAATCTTAGAAGTACAAGGTAATAGTAATTAGAAAGAAAATTTGCAAAGCATAGCGAGCACTTGATTTTTAAAATAAAATCTGTTTTCGTCAAATATAAAATTAGATTGCAATGAATCGTACTTATTTTTGAACTCGCAAAAGCTATTTTGATTTCCTTATTAGCTTGCCATTCCTAACTTTCGATATTACTTTAAGGCATAAGCATAACGCCGTTTTCTCACGTATGAAAGGAGCCGATAAAAACTTGCTAGACGCTCCCGGGTATTAATTAAGTGAAGATAAGTTATTGTTACTTGATAACTTGGTGTAATTAAAGAGCAAAGCGGCGAGTTATGAACCAAGACTGAAAATTCAAAGGTTTTACAATGTGTTCACAAAGTTTTGATTGAGATATTAAAATTTACTTCGGTGCTTCATCGTACGAGCATGTGTTTTATTAGGAAAGTTTATAAATGTACTTACCTAAGTATTTAAAGTTAGTTACTCAAACAACTTTCTATGGGTTACCTCTTTATTGAGATGTGATTATTATTTTTTAAGCTTTCTTAGATCTTTACCTAAAATCTAACTGAGACTCTGATGTACAGGATGAGCACTCGAACTCTACAAAAAATACAAAGGGTCTAGTTGAATTTATTGTCTATATATCTAATTTGTATTTATGTCACCGGAAAATAATAAGATTCGCAAGTTATAAATTTACTACGACGCGTCGAAAATTTATAAATTTGCGAAAAAGTGGGCGTAAAATAATTCAATTTATCACTCGTTTAAAATCCTACGAAAGTTTATAAATTTCCTAGTAAATTTATAAATTTACGGTTTTTGTTATTTTCCGGTGACATTTATATGACAACAAAAAAAGTAATATAATGGTTTCAAAGAAATATGTGCTAAACGCCTATGACTAATAGTCTTACTAAACGCCTGTTAAATATTCGTAGCAAAACTTTGTTGGTGAGCAAACGGCTTTACCTACAAGTAAATTAAAAAAACGTGGGTCCAGCTCTGATGAGCAGTGGCTTCTGCCTAACCCTTCGGTGAATAAAAGGCGAGATATTATGCTAAATTATCAACTTACATATTTGTAAACCGTAACATATAATTTCAGATATCTAAGGATGTGGAAATATATATAGGTAATTTTCCTTACCTAATTGCTCCCAGAAGCAGCTGATTTTGCTCAAAATCACGTTGTATGTAACCATAAAGAACCAGTACTTATATCCAGTAACCAGAACATTTTAGAGTGTTGCATTATTGTATTAAGTTATATGATGATGCTTTGCATTTTATGATAATACGTATGATATGATCTTCACGATTCTCGTATTTATCGTAGCTTCAACATTTTGAACCTTGACAAAACTTCAGCAGACGATGATAGATAAAAATAAAACATTGTAAGTAAGTATGTAACTTACATTATAGTTTATGAGTTTCTGATTTGTAAGTATTTGACTGTGCGTCAGACAGATGGACGTACAACTTACAATATGTGTTAAGAAGAAAAATATTTATTTATTTTATTAATAGCACGGCTGTCACATCATAACTTCCACTCCTAGGTAGGTACCTAGGTAGTAGGTAGTAGTACCTACAAATACGTAAGAGAGGTGTCTATCTCGGTTTGCAGACATCTGCAAACGAGGTGTTTACACGTATTTTACGTCTCGCAGAGATATCAAGTTGTATATTCGAGTCCGCAGGCGTCGTTAACCTTTCTTTGAAACTAGAGTGCTGAACCGACAGATAAAGATCACTGAGCTAAAGTTAGTCATTATAAAGCAAATTTATTTACGTAAATTTGACAAATTAATAATATCCTTGTAAATGTGAATTATAATAAATAACGAGCCAAAATGGACTCTGATTGCTCTTATAGTAATACCGTAGACGAAATAACACAAGTTATGTTATATTGAATAAATCTGTTAGTTTGATATTGTCGTTATTTGTACTTTTATTAAATGGAATATAGAAAACTAAACTAAGGGAATATAGAAAATTTATTTAAGTTGTTCTTTAAAAAAAATAGGCTGCTACTAAATTATCAAATTTGTAAGTAGGTTGTTTTAAATTATAGCCCCAAATAAGGCCGTGTACTTCTTAAAAAAAAATTAATTTTAAACAAATTTTCTAAGTCTATAAGTTAACAGGTCGGGTAATATTTTATTTGTGAGGTACTTGGTGAGTTTGAGGGCCTGCAACTTGAGACTTTATGTGATACTTTAACTGCAGGTGAAAATTGAAAAAGTTTACCTTACGACTTATTTAAGTTTGCCAATTTAAATTTACCTACGCCTGTACTTAATAAGTAGGTACCTACTTACTTAGAATTTAATTTGTTTTCTGTACATAATTCGTTTTTGAATTAAACAACTTTATAGCTGATTACTTTGCCGTATTCAACATCTTCTTAATTAAAAATTTAAAACTACAAATTAGGAAACCCAGATTTACACCTGTTTAAAAAAAACGTAGTAATTTTAATCATGAAACCTATGCTGATTTTAATTTTTGTATTTTTAGGACGAACGAATTCCTTTTTTCAACAAAGCGCCAGCCTATAACTACCTACCCAATATTTTCAACCTACATAGGCTTACTTTAGTAGTAAATGGCTTTTTTACTTAAAAGTGAACATTAAGATTTTCTCAGATCTCAAAGCGTAGTCCTGAAATGTTTTAAGCAGTGGCTGGATAGTGCCAGACGCGCTCGCCTCGTAAAAATGAAATATGATTACCACGTTCACTGAATTTGAACAATCGCCTCAAACTATGCGAGGGGTAAGTTTCGTATTAAAATTTTAAAAACGATCCCTCTCATAATTTTAGTTTAAATTGTTGGGTTTGACTGAGATTCTAATATTCTTAGATGTAATAAATCTAATCTCAGACCATTTAAGTAAGTAAATATTTGTCTAGATAAGTTATATTTATAAGTAAGTACCAAAACCATACTACAAACTTTTAGGAACCAAAATTTAAAAACTTTTTAAATTCAAGAAATCCCTTGTTTGCTGCATTTGTTATTAGAATTAAAGTATTCTTCCTTTTGATCAACGACAGTAATATTTTGTGTTTCATACATTATAATAAAAAAAATTAAATCTGTCTTTAAAAAAAGGAATAACTTTTTAAATACGTGGTGGGGGACAGTACAGTAACAATATCATTAAAATTTAGAAGTTTTAGTATAACATTAAATTATTTAAGTCAATAATTTGTAAGTATGCCTATTATTCGAACGTTGGTTTTCTAAAAAAAAAATACAAAAAAATATTTTGTTAGACATTTGTATTGTGGCTGTGGCCTACTTTTGTATCAACTCATTTAAAATTTTATAGAGTTAATTAATAGTTCCGTCCAGTGTTGAAATAATTCCCAAGAAATTTTTTGATCCGATATTAATCAAAACACCACCGTAGCATTTTCATATCTAACAAAACTCGCATCACCATCTAAAAGCGGAAACTGTTTGATGGCCAATTAAAGCAACAAACATGAATTAAAGTAACGAATCTCTTTTAGGTACTGCTCTAAGGATAAAAAGAGTGTTGCCCGGTGTTGGCCCAAATACGTCAGCTTTTGACGCATTGGTCACGGTTAGGTGCATGCGAATGTCGAAGCTAAATCCATGAAAAGGGCAAACTAAACACTGCCCAGAATATGATAGGCAACACAATTTTAAAAGGTTTTTCCAGCACTATGCTGCTGCTATTTCATAATTTCAGTCAAATTATTCATACATTCATTTTACTTTTTCAACTTGCGTACTTAATTATTATTTAAATAGCAATAAAGGTCGGAAACTTCATGATCAGTAAGTAATGTGATCTGAACTGTTAAATTAGCCTTAGTATGTACCTACTTATTTAGTTTCTACTAGCATTTGGAAAACTGACCTTTTTTTGTTATATACTGTGTTTCAAAATTTTCCATTACCACGTCACTATTACTAATAACAACGTCACCAAATTACCCTAGCACTAGGTTATTAATAAAAAAAATATAGTTTTTCAGTTTCATCAAAGTTTGCCTGTAACACATATGTATGTATAATGCGTTATAGCCTCGTTTCTGTCACTCAAGGGTTTTCTGGTACCTAATGAGGAGCGGGGGACGATTTAGGAAATACGCAGCCGTTTCGGAACAAAGAAACTGTTTCATCTGTAGGATGGGTATTTTCGTAATGTTATTAGTTATTTTGAAACTGTTTTTAGTGATGTTATTTTGGAACAGTGTCCCTTGTTTTCTTTGTTTGGTATATTGCGTAACTTTAGAAGTTGGTACATTCATTGTGTAGCAACTTATTGTGGTAACATTGTTGGAATCGTCATCTTGGGCATTATTTTATTAACTTAACGTTTTTTTGTAATCTCACACTATTTAATATGTATATTCAGGCTGAGATTCAGGCTTATAAAATTCCAGCAACTAGACGTATTTAATTTTTTTTTGTTAAAAAAATATAGGCAACTAAAAGTTTATACACTGGTAAATATTTTGATAGATGCTCAATAAAAAAATAAAACATCATTTTAACTTTAATTTATTTAGTACAGTGGCGGTCTAGGACGGCGTAATACTTTCGGTTATTCTGTTTGCAAAATTGGTCTTGTTATTTAATAATATACAGTCTATGGCGCACGAGACCATAGACAAATCTGTAACGCCGTCCTGGACCGCCATTGACGGCGTTTTGTGTATAACCGCATGCATGGTGTATTAGCCCCCCCAAATCTCGACGAAAAATCTGTTCCATCCTTAGCAATTAATTATACAGGAGTTCCGTAACGACAAAATAAACGTCATTAAAACTTTTGAAATAAACTTACGCCCAATTTCTTTTTTAATTTGGACCTTGCTCGCTAATTTCGTCAAGCAGCGGGGGGTTGACACACCCCGTCCTAGAAAGGCTAATTGGTAAAAAGAAGTTTATTCTTTTAAAATTATCTCTGCAGCAAAAAAACGGGTTGCAGAATAAATCATTGCAAATTTATTTCGCAGCATTTGATAAAAATCTATACCGGGGGACTATTAAAAATTCAAAATCGCTGTGTCGCAAAAGTTGCTCTACTTAGCCCAAATAATATTTTTTATTTGTGCTTTGAGGAAGCGAAGAGCCTCAATTTCGTAAAGAACCGAAAAAAAAAATGAATTCTGGCTTGAAATAAGTAATGATGCCAGTCTAGTTTCCAAGAAATATAGAAATTTGATGGTCATAAAGTGGCCCGTCATAAACCTAGGGCGGTGGCCGGCCACGCGCGCCCTGGGCCCTGCCTGACACCTCCCGACTGTTTTAAAACTTATCCCGACTTACGGCTGGCATAAAACATTTTATTGCATATCGTTTCGTGCGTGTTTCTAATACGTTTATCCTCCCTCCCAACCCGCCACCTTTTTACCCCCTCGTTTTGTTTACCTAACTTGATTGGATTCGTGCTCCTTTTATTTAACTTAAATCTTAGGTCTCCAAGAAGCTTTTTTTATTTACTTACTTTCTTTGGAATAGAGGAATTGTGCGGAAAATAGGTAGGTAGCGCTTTGTTATTCTATTCCTAAACCCTCAAATAAAAGGTCTAGGTATGCACCTATACCTACTTACTACAAATACGAAAGCTCTTTAATATAAGACATAACTTAATTCATATTAGGTACCTATTATTGTTTCTGGAGGAAAGGACTCTCTTACCCACCTACGGTACGTACTTAATCATGTAATGTAGTTCCTAATGTACAAATTCGTCACTTCACGTAGCAATTTAAAAATTTCTATAGGTACGCCACGCTGGCTTTACACGTCAGCATGCATAAAAAGTCCTATACGTACCTTTAACTTCTACGAAACTCCAGAGCGTGGCCTGAAACACACTTGGCTATTTATTGAACTGCAGAACTCTTAAAAATAAAAGAAGGACATCTAATAATAATACAATGTGCCCAAACATTATCAGCGGCTAACCGCACTATTCGTGTTTATGGGCCGTAACAAGCAATAAAATTTGGGGTCGCATCGTTTTGCAATCTTACCAACACTGCCACCGTCTTGATGATCTCCCCTCGGCCCTACATTTGACTATAAAAAATTTATAGTTGCACCAGAAACTTCGTACATACTATGTATTACAAATTTGTCTTCCTCGTCAAGTTAGGAGGTGCCAATTCTTTTTTTCGCTTCGCAGTTCTTTCCTTAGGATTGGACGGATCGAAAAATCCGCCACGATAAGTCGGTAAGTTGTCTATATTATCATAATGAATATTAGAAAATGTAAGAAGTTTCTGTACTAAGACTGACCGTAAGGGTCTTTTTAGGTAAGGTCTATAATGCTGCCTAGCTTATTAACTCTTGTACATGCTATATAATTTAAAAAATGATTTTAATAAATAATAAAATACCTATAGTACCTCGTAAGATACTAGATACTTACCCATATTAAGGGTACTTATATTTATTTTTCATTTATACATACACATAAGTATATTTCTTATGTGTGATGTCAAAATAGGCTTTTTTATCTTGGTCAGCGAAAGTAATGACTCGTAAACTCACTAGACGATGTCAAATAGGGCCAGGCAGGTGCAGCTTAGCATTTAGCGCTAAGGAATGTTATATATTTTTTTTACATAGTTGAAAAAATTATGTAGAGTACCTAACATCAATTCTGTGTAAACCACAAATTAAATAATATTACCGTGTGTTAATATTACTTACTTTAATTCAATGTGGTAAACAACGTTTAATTGCTTGTTTCATTGGTTTTATTTATTTTATCAAAAACTTTAACACTGACCTATTTTATGTAATTAATACCTAACTTCAAATAGACACACTACCTATATTATACGTACGACGTGCATTACCTACCCACTGTATGTAGATTCTTAAATTAAATTATACTAGGTACAACAAAGGTAATGTAAGCAAAACAAGCATGTTCTCTCACAATATTATTTCCGTTATCTCTACATAAGTCAGGGCGGGATTAGTCCCAATTTGAATACGCTCAAGTGTTCGAAGTAATTTGGAGATAGAGCCTCTTACTTTAATTCAGGGCCGGCTGCAGTGCAGGTACTTAGGTTAAAAATGATTTTTATTTTTATTTTCGAAAACCTTAACTATACATTCTCACATCCATCACAATCAAACAACTAATTTTTAAATATTAGGTCCCAAATGTTAATGTAATTTTGAACGATTTATTAAACGAAAATCATATTTTACCGTGTTATTCATAAAGATACCGTTAATTTTAAGCAGCATTACTGAAGATCTACTTCCCTGGTATGTTGTATGGTATTAATACGTTACATCCAGTCTAAATTGACAAATGTCAAATAACTAAAATGCTCTTTAACTTTTAATGAATAACAGGGTTAATATTTACAATAACAGAATCTAGGTATACTTATGTAAGTAAATATTAAACTAAGTCCATAAGCCGACAAACGTCTACTGCTAGAAATAAACTTAAACCTTACGATCGCCGGAAACTGTATTATTGAGCGAACATATATATATATATATATATATATATATATATATTTTAAGCCTTTTACAATTTTATAGTCTGACCACAATACACCATGTTCGTTGTACCTACGTTCCAGCTCTTGTTAGGTAAGACTCGTCTAAGGCTTTTTTTTCAGTAATCAGTCATTTATTTGCATGAACACACTGGGTATACAATAAATATAGCATATATAGCTATGTCTCCAAATTAGTAGCGTCATTACTTTTAATATTTAATCAATCAATACTTTATCTAAACGGCCTTTAAATAACCTAACTAAGTACTTACTATTACTAACAGTTTCGTTGATCACGTTGCCCAGCCCTAGGGCCGCCTCTGGCAACTTAATCCTTTACAAGTACCTACCAAGTACGGGCTGAGATACGAGTGAACCGTATAAGGCGGCCATTATTTACATTACAGAAAGGTTGAGATATTTATGAACGATCGTAAGACCTAGTTAATACTGCCATTAACAAGACAGATGAGTCTGCTAACGGGCGGAGTTAGTAAGATGAACTATAGTTAATAAGTATGACTTCTACTACCTACTACTGTTTAGACACATAAAATGACGCTTCTTCTACCCTTTTTCTTATTGATTCTTGGGCAAGCGTCGCCGCTTTTTAACGTTCGTTTTCTTTTATAGGAACCCGCGCCATTACGTTTTGTACCTATATGGTAAACGTTTTGTTGACGTCATCAGTGGGACACTCTGCCCACCAGGAACTGTGTTGAGCGGTGGTGGCGGGTGGTGGACGGACATCCACAACGCACTTTTTGGTCTTAGTGTGCACTTTTTTAAATAATCAAGGTAAAGGCACCGGTGTTCGACATAGCTCCTGGACATTTCAAAAACAGTTAAAAAAATCAGAAATCTGCTGTGTCCTATTCCTGTTTGTAATTATTTTTATGATTGGTAACAGTTACTCTACCACATACAACATTTAAAAGTTAATAACTATAATATATTTGAAATGAAAAATATAAGTAAGTAGTGACTTACCAGTTAGAAATTAATTAAAAATTATTTAATTTGTAAGTATATTATAAGTGGCTCTTCTTTCCCTAGTTCCCACCCAGCTCACGACTTGTTGAAAACGTGCGTTTAATGATGCGTCTCAGAGACAAGGCACATAATCGGTATAAAGAGACTAAACAAGAGACACATAAAAACTATTATAAAGAACTTAAACACCTTGTCATAGCCGCTCTTCACAGTGAGAAACGTGCCTATTTCGAGGCAAATATAAATCACTGTGGTAGCGATTCCAAAAAACTGTGGAAAAACCTTAAACGCACGGTTCTGCCGAACAAGCGGGATGTGGAACTTCCCTCACACTTTACTGACGCTGACGCAATCAACGACTTCTTTTTAAAAATACCAGGACAGAATGACATAACTATTTCCAATCTTTCTTACTTCGAGCACCATAGACATGACAAAGCTACGACCTTCTCACTTGACACTGTCTCACCAGATGCAATCTTAAAAATTGTATCTAGGATCAAGACAAATGCAAAGGGCGTTGACTTAATTGACATTGACATGATTTTATTAACTCTTCCGACTACTTTACCTGCTTTAACTGCGATCATTAATCAAAGCATATTGACGCAAACCTTTCCGACTGAGTGGAAGATTGCAAAGGTTACGCCACTTCCCAAAAAACCTAATCCTGTTCTTGTATCCGAACTTCGTCCAATAAGTATTCTGCCTTGCATGTCAAAGATAATAGAAAGGGTAGTGTGTGATCAGCTTTCGAAATATCTGGAGAAAAATGGCTTATTACCGGAGTTGCAATCTGGCTTCCGAAAAGGACGTGGAACTGGCACTGCGTTACTAGATGTTGTGGACAACGTGCTCTCAGCGCTTGACTGTGGTCAGAGCACGATTCTGGTACTGTTAGATTTCTCCAGAGCTTTCGATTGCATTAGCATTCCCCTTCTATTGTCTAAGATGTCGTATTATGGATTTGATAGTACCACAGTCAAGTGGTTTGCTAACTATTTGTCAGGACGTTCGCAAGTAGTCGGGTTGCGAAAAACAAATGGGACGACGCAGTTCTCTGCATGTAAAATTATAACGAGTGGGGTTCCACAGGGGTCTATTCTAGGTCCTCTCTTGTTTATACTTTATACTGCGGATATAACAAACACCATAACAGAATGTAAGTACCATCTGTATGCAGATGACGTGCAACTCTATTCATCTGGGGTACCAAATGATGCTATTGCAGTTGCGAAATCTATAAGCAGAGACCTAGATGAAATTGCGTCGTGGTCTTCACGTAATTGTCTGGTGCTGAATCCTAACAAATCGAAGTATCTGGTGCTTGGCTCGAAACTTCAAATCCATAATACGGTGCAGGCCCTTTCCGCCAATGATATAGCCATTATGGGTGAACCAGTGGAACGGGTGGTAGAGGCTAGGAACCTCGGATTGCTGATGGACGGTGAACTGCATTTTGAGAACCACATCGCCAGCATTATAGGTAACTGTTTCTACCGCCTGAAGATTCTTTACAGTATACGTGATTACCTTAGCACTGATTTGCGTGTCATGCTTTGTGAATCGCTTATACTGTCGAGATTGAACTATTGTGATGTTGTTTATGGTGGCTGTATACTTGACCGGACAAAAAGGTTAATACAGCGTGTGCAAAACGCATGTGCACGTTTTTGTTTCAAAGTTCCTCCTAGATCCCACATTACTCCGTACTTGAACGCCGCAAAGCTTCTGAACATGGAGGCTCGTCGAAGACTCCATCTTGCTTTGCTGCTTTTTGGAGTTATTCAAACAAAAATTCCCACCTATCTATATTGCAAGCTAAACTGGTCGTCGAGACTTCGGCAGGTCCACAGGATAACGTTGCGAATTCCTAAACACCGAACGATGGCCTTCCGAGGAAGTTTTAGGTACGCGGCGACCAAGTGCTGGAATAATATCCCTCCCCCCGTCCGTGAAGCTTCAAGTAGGTGCACCTTTGTGCGTAAGCTCAGGGTGCATTTGTTTGATCAGCAGAGACTCTTAACTCCTTCCTAAGCCCATACCTTACCACCGCTCCCGCTCCGCTTACCTCTGCTATACCTATGCCACTACCACGCTGACTAAAACGTGACAACCCGTATCGCATCAAAGTAATATTTTTATTATATATAATATTTATTTATCATCCATTATGTATTTTATTACCGGGTACACTATTTGGTAAGTAAGTATAACCATAAGTATGATATATATATTTTTCAATTATATGTATGTATATGTAGTATATAATGTTATTTCACTGCTTTGCGTGTAGGGCACTCGTAGAACGCTTGTGGGTCACTTGCTGGCATTGGCTGAAAATCAGCGCTGTCGGTGAAAACCGTCAGCATATGCTGAGTCGGTGCCATTTTACGGCAACTGCAACACATACAACATGTTTAGTTTTATTTTTTATTTGAGTTATATTTACTGTTTTAATTTTTGTTTTGTAAATGTATTTTCTAATGTATTTTTTATGTATGTGTGTGTTGCTGTAAATAAACATTTTCTATTCTATTCTATTCTATTCTTAATAAAACACAGCGATATTTTAGTTTTTTTTTATTTAAAAAAGTTTTAATGTATTCAAACAGTATGTTATTATGTTTTATCTCAAACATTTTCATTTCAAAGAGTTCTCGAAATCGAGTAATGTGTAGTAGGCGTTTATAACAAGTATGCGAAAGTTGACTTTTTAAGTTTAATTAAACTAAACTATAAAGATTAAAAATATTAAACAATAAAAATAAAGAATAAAGATTAACAAACTAATTGGGTTACTTTTATTGTGCATTAACTAAAATTAAATTACAAATTCTAAAAACTTAAAAGAAAGATACTAAATAATAATAATAAATAAGTAACCGCAGAATGTAATTAATATGAGAATAATTCATAAAGTGAATTTTTACTTCTGCGATACATAAACTTTGGACCCCAAAGGCCATATTCACATTTTTATTTAATACGTAGCCAACATTACGACTTTTGACATCGATAAAGTTATAAGAATAACTGTGATTTAATCAGAGAGTTATAAAATAATTTTGACTTAATTACAAACAAAATTGGACTAAACAACAAGAAATTTGTACTTTGGGAGATGTGATATAAAGGGAATCGACTAGGTCCTCATCAAATGAACATTTTAAATACTTAATAAACATGGATATATAATATAAGCAATACAAAAACGTAACATAATCAAGAAATACTAGATGACTATGACAATATTAATTCAGCTAAGCGACGGCGATTTGCAGCGGAGCCGCCGAGATCGGCCACACATATTTAAACTTTCGGATTTAATAAAACCGTTTTGAACCGATTTTAAATAGTTGCCTGACTAAGTCAAAATATCAATTCAAAAGGAAGCGAGCCAGTGAATCGACTAGAAGTGGATGGTGGCCGCTCGCTCGCGGAACGCACTCGCGCGAGGCGCCTCCGGTGCAAAACATTCTCTAACAATTATATTTATTGAATATTAGTAGGTATATTAAAAACAAAGATTTTGTACCGAATGTATACCTAGCTTCGTAAATGATATGCTTGCAACCAGCAACACTTTGGTAAGGGTCAGAATTGCAGAAATGTCTTCCGCATCATCGCTCGCTAAACAAAAAAAATCAACAAAATTGTTTCCATTTCCCGAGTGCCCACTACACATACACACGCCGTTGCATGTTGCTGTGTTGACCGCCTCTGCTACTATCAGAACCTGGTTTATCGTTATCGTACAAATATAAGTTGTCACAACATCAAGCTGGTATAAAAACACTAAGCCTACTAAAACTACTTCCTGCGAAAACTCTTTTTAAGAGTAAACTGTACTTATCCTACTTTCGTAAATTAACACAAGACCCCGACATGCGGGCACAAGATTCATATAAAATATAACATGTTTTTTTTGTCTCTTTAGTTTTATTACAATTTTCTGAAACGAACTTATCCCTATCGAGCCTTACCAACATTACAAAATAGACAATACAACGCTCACTCTCTTTATAAATTAATATCTTTCCCATCTCTATTTTAAAATATGGAACTTATCTTTTCTTCTTACCACCCATATCAACCACGATCTCTCTTAAATTCTATTCATTATTTTGTGCCAATTCCTTATGCATCGACTTCAATATACAAAAATATTAACTTATAAAACTTATCTTAAACAATTTAGATCAATTTATTTTTAGAGATACTACCTACCTACTTAACAAGAACGATTCTTATCGTAACCTTATTTAGACTCGCAAGTCGGCCAGCTTTAACTCACACTCGAATAAATTACAAAATGCACAGGGTACTTATTAAAACTTGTCCTTTCTGAGCTGCACGTTCTACACTCCCTTACCGAATAACAACCATCAACATTTCAGAAAAATGTAAAGAAACCACTTCTTCACGATTATAGTAAAGTAATAATAGCCTAGCAGTTTAACTCGATCACAATTATTATAAGTTATGATTATAGAAAACATTACGACTGATTCTTAGACGAGTAAGACTTCAAAAAGCAACATGATTAATTAATAGGGTATTGAAAGTAATCGAAAAAAGTACGTTCATACAACCTTGCAAACGCACACTGATAATTAAATAAATACTTGTAAGTATAAACATGTATTGTAAGTATATAAAAGTAAATTACTTAAAATTATAGGTAAGTATTCTAATTATCGGAATTGGTACGAAATGCAAACGACCTTTGTTTAAACTCAGACAACACTAACACAAAACTATATATTTAAGACAAACATCTGACAATTTCGTAATTTATAAAAGGAAGGAGCATTTATACGAAGATAATGCAAGTTTTTTTATAATTTAAATCCTACAAATAAATGAAACCTCACGACTGCCCGCCTGAATGATGCTGAAGAGAGCTTTGGGACATTCTAAGGAAATAAGACTAAAACAAATGCTATTAGCACAGACAATTTAAGAAAATAAAACCGTGGAGTTCTCTTCACGCACATATCTCGGCGGACACGGGCCCTATCATAACTATTATCGCTTTGATACACGTATGAGTCCGAGACTCGTTCGTATTTATTACAAACACTAAACCTACATTCAGTAAAAAATTACATAATGTACTAATATTAGTTGTCGCTTAATTTACGCACGTTACATAATAGAAAAAATATTATACCACTAAAATTAATCGTTAGCATTATGAAAGTACAAAATTTTTATTTTTAAGTTTATCATTACAATTTATGACACTCATACCCTGATGTACCCCGCGCAAAACCTACTTTACATTTTTTTTTAATCTAATTGCCATGCAATATTATTAAGATTAATTACTATGTTTAGCCAATTCGTAATTTATCACCAATTTATATTTTCCCTCTTGAGACGCAAGTGTTTCAAAGGGCATTTTTTGAAAGATTAATTTTGTGATGGGTACTATAAGTACCATAAACGGAAGTCTCACATAGCCTGATCGTATTTTATGAAACTCTTTTAATGCTATTATCTTCATCATAATCGTTTAGTAAAAGAAAAGCCACTGTATAATCAGTATAATGATTAAATGAGACATCGGATACTTAGTAGCCCAATACTTTTAATACAAAATTACATACCTACATAATTCAATGTTAATGTAGAAAACGTCGAGTATCAAAATATAATCAACCTCCTACATATTTTGCTTCTTCACTAACCGATAACAGCCGTATACTGAAGTAAGGATTTAGGATTTTGAGCTTTGGAGTGTGGTGATTTTTTGATTAAGGAATCACATTGAATTATCCGTGCAGGGAACTGGGACCTCCAATTTAATTTTTAAGTAAACCAACATCGCCCAGGGTATACAGCGACATATAAATAACTAGCAATAGTTCAGTGATTAATTAAGTCTTGCGAGTCCTAAGTCATGTTTAATGTTAAATTAATATGAAAAAATCCTATTTAGAGAGTCCAAATTCTATAAAGTGTAAGGCTATAAAAATGACAGTACTTATTGCTTTAGAATGCGCCTTCCCTTACTACTTTTATATCACTGAGACTAAGCTTAAGTAAATTTTACTGAACTAGCTGCGCAACTGCGCCTATGACCAGAATGTACACAATTCTCTAAAAGGATAAACTATACTTATCGCATCGTTTCAAAATTCTGCCGCAAGAAGTTGCAAAAGCGAAAACGATGCAAAAAGTTTGTCCCTAAAGAAACCCACCATTTTACGCGTTAGGAGCTCGTGCTACACATATTCATTTTTGTGTTATCTTCTCAATACCGTTGGTTACAATATGCAGACTATTCCAAAGTTTAAAAATGAAAACATTAACTACACGATTTACCAATGCAAAAATGAATCTTTGTAGCTCCAGCTCGTATGGGAGATGGAATAATGATGAGCGGTGATTTTTAACCAATGATAAGTGTGACGCCAGACATTCATCTCTTTCATACAGCACTGTGGTGATCCTAAATAATTACTAAACATCTAACATTGTGAATATAAAGGTATAAACGAAGTTATAAATAGAAAGCGATAGACTAAAACGAATTTTTGACAACACGAAGAGTATGATAACATTCAGTTGATTGTCAAATCAATATAA
Organism: Euspilapteryx auroguttella; assembly: GCA_951802225.1. Lineage (NCBI taxonomy): Eukaryota > Metazoa > Arthropoda > Insecta > Lepidoptera > Gracillariidae > Euspilapteryx > Euspilapteryx auroguttella. The sequence continues at coordinate 6,217,915 of OX637652.1, forward strand.
TTATAGTTAGATAAGTATAGATACTAATGTGAACATAATACCTTAACTCCCCATAACTCTACATGAATTATATGTAATCTAAGGTTATTCCTTATTTTTAAAAGTCAACGTAAATAAGGAATCAACACCAGAGCCAGGAATTATACAGCGACTATTTCATATAAATATTATCTAGTTAAGAGACACGTTAATAGGTATTTTGTTTTTCCATTATCATACATAAAATTTGCAAAAGTAACAAACTGTTTCTTTGTACTTTGAAGCAATTCACTAAACTACACCATATTTGATTAAACTCCAGGAAATTCAAAAAATGGTGTCTAAATAAAATGTTATAAGTTACAAAATTCAACAAATATGTGCAAATAAACTAAGTAGGATACAACGTTCACTTAATCAACTTTAAACTGAACAACTAGCCGACTGACTTAAATATGAACTTTGATAACTAAATGACACTGTGCTTCACTTGTGTTTAAGGAACGCATGTAAATTGTAAATATATGAAAATGAGATGACTCATGAAACTGAAGGTGACTGTATCGCTACTATATTCGCTACAATTTTGGTTAGTAAACATTTGACTTTGTAATATCTATTTGTTGTGTAAATGTTTTCTATTAACTCGGAATATTATATAGTAATTTGTATTTTAATTTTTTAATAATAGTAGTTTTAAGTAAATTGGATTTCGAAACTTTCTATTTACTTAATTATTTTATCATTTATAAAGTTTTTTTTTAGTTTTTTTTTTTTTTATTAAATGGGAGGACATTCTTGAGGCAATTTGTAATAAATCTTCTCCATAACGACAAAAGGAAGTAAACAAGGAGGGAGAAGGTTGGGCGCGGCGCGGCGCGGGGAGAGGCGCCGAGGTAACTATGTAACATTCATGTCTATGTTAATGACTCTGTATTGACTATTAATTATATTTTGTATTAAAAATCCACGTCAGTCCAACTGTGATGAGAGTTCACCTTTATTTGTACATGGCCACCATCAGATGATCTGGTTTAATTTTTATTTTATATTTTTCTAAATATACCAACAACAGCTCGTCATATTATCATTTATTAGCATTTTCACTATATTGATAATGAATATGTTTAACATACATTTTGTTTAGAAATGTATATTATATTTTTATATAAAATTCTTTACGTGAACGAGCGAACTTTAATAAAATTAAAATCGATTAACATATGAACTGTCATCACAGTTTGGGTGACTCGTTTAAATAATTAGGGATCTTTGATATTATTGGAAATATGTACTTTTGTTTTGGCTACACCTAATAGCAAATAGAGATATATTTTTTTTGGAATTCTTTCGATAAGCATCTGCCATTAGGGCATTGGGATATTTACAATATATTCTGTTCGAATGCGCGGGGAAACACTAAGCTGCAGCTGTATTGTTCATAAGGTTGCGTTTTTTTTTGACAAAATTATTTTGCTGTCGTTGCATCGCATTCGCCCGCGAAGTCGGTATTATGTGTATAATAATGATAATGATAATAGAATATATCTGTAGTTATATTCCTTCTAGACTTAAATAAAAAGCAGAAGATATTAGAATAGAATTATGCATGAGGTATTACAACCACACATGGCGGACCGCCCTTTGCTCACTGCGGCATCCGTATGGTAAACAATTTTTTTTCTGCCTAAATTCGCAATGGCCAGTATCGCTCACATTGCTGATGATGAGACCATACCACAGCCGCAGTCGGCAAGTGACGGCCGCCCCACTCAGACGCGAGATGATGAGGTGCGGTGCGTGATGCGGACGCGTGGGTGATCAAGCCGGGTGACGCTACATACTCATCTACACTAAACTACGCAACAGTAATATGATCACGAAGTCAGTCCAAACATTATAATGTAAAAAGGACAATGGCAGTATCAATTTACAAAATTTTAGAAGAAAAAATGCAATCACTTATATCCGTTATCTATCAAAAATTGTAAGTCTTCACAGAATTTATTGCCTATCTCACAAATTTCCCAGTTATCACATGCTACAGTCGGGACCTACCGTTACGTACTACTTCGCGTCGTGATCCGCACCACCGGGGCTACCTACCGACACATTACACGCAACTATAACTAGATTATCACTTTTAATCACTTCGCGAGTAATAAATAATAAGTATCAAATGTATAAAACTTACCTACCATAAGATACTACAGAATAAATGTGCATGTCAATTTTAGTTTTTGTT